>BSBM01000992.1:0-747500 GCA_027924585.1 Larix kaempferi
ACCAATCTGAATTGATATGCTTCCATTCCATTAGCTAGGAATGAGTGTAGTTCTTCTGTCTTTAAGTGACTTGTACTCCTTAAGCCACAAGCTTTGCTTGATAGGCCTCTACAAATGAAATTCAGTGGGGATTCCCACCTCTGACTTCTTTCCATTAAAAACTTATACCAATCCCATGGTTTGGATGTGTAAATTATTATTGCAACTAGAGTGGAGTATATTGGTGAGCAATAATTTAACAAATTCTTTGAAAGCAGAGCCTTGACCAGATCCAATGAAAAGTTCTTTATAATCTTGAATTGGAACTTGAGGCTAGAAACTAAAGATGTATAAATAAATAAAAATATTATTATTACAAAGGAATAATCTATTGCAAGTATTAATGGAAGCTTATTTTTTTAGATACGAGGAAGCTTTGGAGGGGCATCCCTATTCATAGCTAGGGTTTACCCTGGCCACCAGGCCCACCATAGCTCTTCTACCCATCCTAGAAGATGTTGGATCCACTTGTGATTGTACTTAGTCCAATTTTTGCTTGTCAAGATTCATCCCATATGACAAAGTTGATAGGGAAGCTACTCGAAATATGTGAGAATATTTGGAAAGGGACCCTAATGGAAGCTGCAGCTACGGCCATGGACACAGTAGTGGAAGGATTCAAACAAATATCTGTTTCCACAACAAATAACTATAGGAAGAAATCGAAGGCTCAGAAATTTCCGAAGAAGATGGATGCAATACCAAAGTTGGAAATCTTGTACAGAAAACAAAGAAGGAAATCCCTTCAGCTTGTCGAACAAACTCTGATAGGAAAGTTTATGACAGCTTGGCCAATCAAAAAACGGTAGACAAATGGGCTCAAATTCAATAGAGTTACCATCTAAAGGGTTATTTACAGTACTTTGGTAAGGGTTTCAGTGCCTTTCACTTTCATTCTAAGGAATATAGCGATTTCATTTTTAGATCCAAGGCCTGGCTTCTAAGCTACAGTGGGATTTACATGAATAGAAGGTGTTAACACCCAAAACGTACCCCAAGGTTGTGAAAGGGAAGAATCGGGGTAACCACTAACCACTTTGGATCTGTGCTACTAACCCAGCACAGTCCGAGAGGGCTCTCTCAATATTGACAGAAGACTGAAAATACAACAAACATAAACACACAACCTTCTTTCTTACTCAAGATATTCGAATCAAAGCTTGTTTTAGGAGGTCAGATTCCTGGTAAGATAAATTGTTTAAGGGTTTGGAAGGATAATCATAAGAGAGACATGGACAATGGAGTCAAGATACAACACATAAATCAAATAACAGCGCCGTTGTGTGAGATACCGAAACAAAGGCAAGGTAGCCACCCGCTTCCTGTCGAAATGGTAATTTCAGGTGATAAAAGAAGAAAGCAAGAACAAACCATCGATATGAGCAACCAACATGGATGAATTCGATATCGAATTTAGTAGAACTACTGAGTGAACATTTGAAACAGTAGCTAGAGCTTGTTGCCAAGAATTCTATACTACTATACACTGATTTCAGATATGAAAGGGAAAACATAATGGAAATGAATAACGGGAAGCACAATCACATTTGAGAAAGGAAATAAACAAACCGTAAGCTAAGCAACACATGAATCTCTGTTGGGACACCCATTACAAATGCTGCGATTCTATTAAAGATTATGTTTCCAAAATACATAATCAGGCTCTCCCAGGCCTTGACCAAAAAATGATTTTCCGACCTCTAGTTCCTCTATTACATTGCTACTTATAGTCTCTTGGCTCTGGGCCGAGCATCAAAACTATTACAAAATATGCCGCTACCCACATGGCTCAACTAGCTACCTCTAACAACAAAACCTAAGCTGAAAATGATCGATAACTGACCATTGATTATTCCCTATAAATTTTCCTTTCAAAGCATCGACTATGATCATCTTAAACGCTATGCATACTTTACCAAGGCTCAAAATTCATAGCAGGAAAACAACTTATACAACCTAGCCAAGGATAGACTTACCTGGAGGGGGTAGAAGAACGACCCGAACCATTCGTCGCCTTATTCCAGGTCTTTCAATTCACCCTGTGGCCCAAAAAAATCCTCTACTTCAGGGTGTCTTCATTTCGCATATTCTCTGTCGAAAGGGGAGGTATTTCTACTTCTATAGGGAGGATGAAATCTCTGACGATTTCCATATCTGGGTGCGTTCCTTGCTCACCTTTAGAAACTCCTTTCTTCTCTGGTCGACGTCTACTCCTCACATGCTCCTGCTAGTCCTCATGCTTTTCTGGTTCACTGGCAGAACGTTCCTCCACACAATCAAAAATAAGTGGGGAGGAAGCAATATTCTCCTCTTCTACTTTAGACCATACCTGTTCTGGCACCACCACCACCTTGGCTCCCTGGTCGTTTTCCATAATCAGACAGCAACTGCCGAGTGCTTAAGCGCCCAGGTCTACCACCTTCTCTATGCCACTACGCCAAATCGAGATGTGAGGGTCATGCCTATAATGGCCGTGATAATGATGGTAGCTTCGTGCGATGAGCCCTGCTCTACTGGCATCACAGACTCTCCCAATCGAGTAGTAATGATGATTACCAATTGAGTTGACGTTATGCATGCTTGACGTGGCTTCTTAGATAGGCGGGGAGGTGTGCGACGGCACTGAGGTGGCTCTGGCTTCACTGGTCATCATTTGGTGTCAACGAGGTGACCTTTCACCCTTTCATCATATCATCAAATGAGTGCCGTCAATTTCATACCTTACCTAGATCTGGACCATTGGATGGCGTCATTGCTCCCCTTTTTTATAAATCCAGAGCCAATCGACTCATCGCACAAGTAAAATTAGCAAACTCAATTTGAGTGGCATATCTCCCTTCCATTGCATCGCAGCCATTGGAATACGACAAGGTTTAGTCAGACTTTGCGAATATGAAATGTGGTGTTTAATGCACATGTGAGAAACATGAACTCGCTTCTGGCCGGTTATCCAGGCGATCGACCGCTGATTTGCTTGGACATGCACACTGATTAACCTTCCCCGTCTATGACTAAAGAGACCACGACTTCTCCCGCGATGGGTAATTTGGACCGTCAATACCATTTTACCTCACTCTCCGCCAACCACAGGGATCCCTTTCTACCATCGGCATAGCTCTTTTAATTCCATTCCACCGACCATCCTTTAGACCTTGTGTCCTTTTGGCTAATCTCTTCTTGGGCTCGACTGACTGTGAATGGATCCTTTAACTTTCTGCTTTAGCATCATGCAGATCGAGAAAGAATGCTCATCCTTGCAAATCTTGGGAGCCTAGATTTTATCTATTATTTAGCACAATTCTGGTGCTAACAACAGGCTCCTATTGGGGATGCTATCCTCCCTGCGAGGTAGCAAAGAAAACCATAGACTGAGTGCCTTATCCATTAGGATTGGTTTACTATAAAATCTTCAACCTGTAACCCTTTATTATTCAAAAACTGAAAGCAGAATAAAAACTGGAAACTATTGTTGTGCTTGGAAACCTCTGAAAACATGCTCGCCATGTCGAGCTTATTTATGTACAAGCTGTCCTACCCTACATCATCCCAAGGGTTTCCATATCTAGTGATATTAAAATGCCAATGTAGCCAATCCAGTAGCCAACACCTCGAGTAGATTCTTCCCCCATTCTCAACTACAATCAAACAGTGAGGTCATGATGGCAGAAAAGGCAGATGATGCGAGTGACCCTCTTGGTAGAAACAAAACTCCTCTCCCTGGTTAAGGGATCTCTTCATATATCCATCCACGGGGTCATATAAATTATGATTCCCTCGAGCATTCTCTGCTGGTATATTGGTAGATTTTCTTTCAGAAGAGTTGCAAGTAGGCCATTTATTTCCCCATGTGCTCATGCTAGGTCTAGGAATTGCATGCCTTTGACAATTTCCAGTCACAACCTGAAACTCTTGCCAACTGAAAACTCCGCCCGACCTGGTGAGATTGAAATGAGCAAATTTGAGCACCTCCCCATGGCATGTATGTCTCTTTATAACTTGGAAGGTTGCTCCCACAAAAAAACTGTCTGAAACACCTCCTCTTGAGCTCCTTATGATCTCTGGGTTGAAAATTAGGTTCTGCTCTGGAACTTCAAAATAAACTTCGCCCTGTCCCCTGAAAAGATGAAGAAAGGGCCATTCTTCTTGAAATTCAGACTCCAATTTTGAAGAGCTTGTATGAAAATCATACTGCCTAGCCCGGTCTCCCTCAAGTACCTCGATTATTTGGTCAACTGGCTAGAGATATTTGCTAGGCTCGAGAACTTCTTCAAGGATTCTATAATCAAACTCAGCCAAAAAGGAGAATTTCGTATGAGAATCACATGGGAAACCCTAGTCACCTTCTAGCATCTCAGCTATCTAGTCAACCTATTGAAGGTACACCCCTAGACCCATACTTTCTTCAACAACCCCATATTTTTTCTCAAGAATCACAAATTCTTCCTCGAGGGTTGTATATTCCTCTTCAAGGACTCTGTATTCCCTTTCAACTTGGACCCGAAAAGAGGCCTCTATCTACTGGGAATCAATATTCTGATGGATCTCAATGGTGGATTCAGGACCTGCCACTGAGTCCCCCTCTTTGGCTAGTCTTCCCGACTGGTGAAACTAACTAAATGAAGGTTCATCTTTATCCTCGATTCCAAAAAAGCTTATGAAGTCCTCCAAATGGTCTCCTTCATATTCATCATACTTAGGAGGACTGAACCCTTCATTCAAATCATCAGTAATAGGAACCTTAGCAGGCTGATTGCAATTTACATAAAATAGACCAGAATTACCTTCTTCTGGTACACCACCGAGCTGCTCTCCTCTTTGTTCGTCAAGGGAAATATTTGAATGTAAGGTGAGGTCCCTTTGTTTATGTCTCTCTTCGAAACTTAATTATTCTTTAATCCTTTCTCCCTTGTCTTGGCTTGATAATTTCTGAGACATCCTAATATTTTCTTCAACCTCCAATGCATCAATGAACATAAGCTGGAAATTGGAAGCTCTTCTCTCCAAAAGATGAAAAGATAAATCTAGAGGAAAGATAGATGCATAGTGCAATTTCGCAGCATTCTCTAGGGGATGAATTTCCTTTGGCATGTCATAATAGGAGCTTGCAAACCTCCTTTTAAAGCTAGACATAGTTTCATCTTCTTGCCTTCTCATGGAGTAAAACTCCGAAAGAACTAGGTCCCATGGCCTTCTTTTGCCCTAAAACCCCAGAAATACCTCAGACAATTTTCCCCATGTATCGATAGACTCAAGCTGCAAATGCTTAAACCATCTCTTCACATCTCCTTGGAAGGACTTGGCGAAGGCCTTCATACACATATCATCATGTTCTACTTCGAAGAGGTCCAGAACATGCTCAAAACCTTGAAGATGTCTCTCGGCCGTAAGAATTTTAGATTCCCCATCGAAGACAGGGAGCTACTTATGGTAGTTCAAAGGAAAATCATGAAGAACGGGGGGCAGCCTTAAAGGGTTGTATCTCAGCTGAGCTCTAGAAAGAAAAGGAGTATGTGCGGGGAGGATATCATTGGTCTTACTCTCAGGGAACTCATAAGGCTGGCCACGGTTCATACAGGGTTCAAAGGGATGTCTCTCGGCCGTAAGAATTTTGGATTCCCCATCGAAGACAGGGAGCTACTTATGGTAGTTCAAAGGAAAATCATGAAGAATGGGGGGCATCCTTAAAGGGTTGTATCTCAGCTGAGCTCTGGAAAGCAAAGGATTATGTGCGGGGAGGATATCATTGGTCTTACTCTCGGGGAACTCATAAGGCTGGCCACAGGTCATACAGGGTTCAAAGGGAAGGATGGGATTGATTCTAGGGGTGAAAGGAGGGTGTACACTTTCAAAATCTAGTGAAGGATATACAAAAGAGGCTCTCTCATGCCCTAGAGCTCTTCATTGAGACATGGATATTTTTACATATATACATAATGACAAAAGGAAACCAACAAAGAAGAACAAGACCTCTTTGAACAAATTGGTACTTTGATACCCGGACCTTGATCCTTCCAAGTATAAGGAAACTAAGCTCGTCCTCCAGTGGAGTATGCCAATTGAACTTGAATAATGAGTGGATTCTCCAGGTTGATGATACGCAACCCTTCTGACGTCTGAATGTCATCCACCCTCAACAATCAGATCTGAGACCTTGTCGTTCTCCCGAGAATGATTAGACAATCAGTCCCCGACAGCGGTGCCAATTTGTTAACACCCAAAATGTACCCCAAGGTTGTGAAAGGGAAGAATCGGGGTAACCACTAACCACTTTGGATCTGTGCTACTAACCCAACGTAGTCCGAGAGGGCTCTATCAATATTGAAAGAAGACTAAAAATACAACGAACATAAACACACAACCTTCTTTCTTAGTCAAGATATTCGAATCAAAGCTTGTTTAAGGAGGTCAGATTCCTGGTAAGATAAATTGTTTAAGGGTTTGGCAGGATAATCATAAGAGATACGTGGGCAATGGAGTCAAGATAAAATACATAAATCAAATAACAGCGCCATAGTGTGAGATACCGAAACAAAGGCAAGGTAGCCACCCACTTCTTGTTGAAATGCTAAATTCAGGTGATAAAAGAAGAAAGCAAGAACAGACCATCGATATGAGCAACCAGCATGGATGAATTCGATATCAACTTTAGTAGAACTATTGAGTGAACATCTGAAATAGTAGCTAGATACTGTTGCCAAGAATTCTATACTACTATACACTGATTTTAGATATGAAAGGGAAAGCATAATGTTAAATGAATAACAAGAAGCAGAGTGACATTTGTGAAAGGAAATAAACAGACCGTAAGGAAAGCAACACATGAATATCTGTTGGGACACCCATTACAAAAGCTGCGATTCTATTAAAGATGATGTTTCATAAATATATAATCAGGCTCTCCCAGACCTTGACCAGAAAATGATTTTCCGACCTCTAGTTCCTCTATTACATTGCTACTTATAGTCTCTTGGCTCTAGGCCGAGCACTAAAACTACTACAAAATATGTCACCGCCTACATGGCTCGGCTAGCTACCTTTGACAACAAAACCTAAGGTGAAAATGACCAATAACTGACCATTGATTATTCCCTATAGGTGTTCCTTACAGAGCATGGACTACGATCATTTTAAACGCTATGCATACTTTAGTAGGGCTCAAAATTCAGAGCAGGAAAACAACTTATACAACCTAGCCAAGGATAGACTTCCCGGGGGGGGGGGGGGTAGAATAACGACCCAAATCACTCGTTGCCTTATTCTGGGTCTTTCAATTCACCATGTAGCCCGAAAAAATCCTCTACTTTCAGGGTGTTTTCATTTTGCGTATTGTCTATCGAAAGGGGAGGTATTTCTACTTCTGTAGGGAGGATGAAATCTCTGACGATTTCTGTATCTGGGTGTGTGCCTTGCTCACCTTCAGAAACTCCTTTCTTCTCTGGTCGACGTCTAGTCCTCGTGTGCTCTTGCTGGTCCTCATGCTCTTCTGGTTCGCTGGCAGAACTTTCCTCCATGCGGTCGAAAATAAGTGGGGAGGAAGGAATATTCTCCTCTTCTACTTCATACCATACCTGTTCTAGCACCACCACTACCTGGGCTCCCTGGCTGTTTTCCATAATCAGACTACAACTACCGAATGCTTGAGCACCCAGGTCCGCCACCTTCTCTGTTCCACTACGCCAAATCAGGACATCAGGGTCGTTCCTATAACGGCCGTGAAAATGACGACAGCTTTGAGTGATGACCCCTACCCTCTTGTCTTGAAAGACTCTCCCAATCTAGCAGCAATGATGACTGCCAATCAATTTGTTGTTATGCATACTTGACGTGGCTTCTCAGATAGATAGGGAGGTGTGCGATGGCGCTGAGGTGGCTTTTGATTCACTATTCATCATTTGGTGTCACCGAGGTGACCTTTCACCCTTCCTCCATATCATCAAATGAGTGCCATCAATTTCATACCTTAACTAGATCTGGACCATTGGATGGCGTCGCTGCTCCCCTTTTTCGCAAATCCGGAGACGATCGACTCATTGCACAAGTAAAATCTGCAAACTCAATTTGAGCCACAGATATCCCTTCCATCGCATCACATCCATTGGAATATGACAAGGTTTAGTCGGACTTCGCGAATATGAAATGCAGTGTTTAATACGCATGTGTGTGAAGCACCTGCAACAATTAATTAATAAGAATATGCGAAATAGCAGAAATGACAGAACTCAGAATCACTTTTATATTGATTACAGGCCACTTCTAGGGGGCAACCTCCTATGAGCAAGCTCAATACAAATAACTTCACGATGCCTTCATAGGCCTCAACACACACTTATATACTAAGTCTAGGCGCCAATACCATGGGTCAATACTATGTGTCAATACAAACCATGGGCTAGTTCTAGGCGCCAATACTATGAGTCAAAACTCTGGGACATATAATACTATGGGACGACTTACAAAGCATATGCATCCAATACTATGGGTCAATACTATGGGCTAATATAAACTATGGATCAACAAATACTACGGGACGACTTACAAAGCATATGCATCCAACAACAATATACTAACAAAGTAAAGACATGGGTTCCTAACATCCCCTCTCCCTTAGAAAAAGCTTTGTCCTCAAAGCTTTAGATGTGGAAATTGATGCAGAATCTGAAGGAGTGGATCCCCTGTAGCATCCTCGGGTTGCATTCCAAGCCACTGGCACCTTTGGAGTTTCAGGGAGGATTGCATGGAAGGCTGTAGACGAAGAAGAACCATATCAGTGATGTGAAAAGTGCGCTCAAAACGGTGCTAATCAGCTTGTTGTTTCAGTTGAATTCTTGCCATGTGAAAATTGTCCTGTAGAATGAGAAGAAGTTGATCACGGTTTCAAAGAATTGAGTCAATTGCCTGAACTGGGGAGCTGCTGAAGGTGTATAGAAGAAGAACTAGTGGTGCCTATCCAGAGACTGCTTCATATGGTTTCCTTTGAGATGTGGTACTATACCACTGGAGCGCTTCTAGGAAATCCATAGAAATAGTTGTCCAAAACTGTGGAGGGATGGGCAAGGGTTTGAGCAATCCCGAAAGGAGGGTCGTTTCACCCTTTTTGACCTGGAAAGTATCACAGTCAACCACCATCCGTTGAATTGTCCTTTTGAGTCCCTTCCCAAAGAAGTTACATTGTTCCTGGTCATATGTTTTGAGGAACCCAGAGTGCCCTACTAATGAAGAAGCATGGAGTTCATAGAAGAGATATCCTTGTTGAACAGATTGCAACCAATTTGGAACAAGCAGGGAAATAGATGTAAGAGAAACTGGGTCATCAAATGTGCGAGGAGGAGCATATTCCACCATATTGTACTTACCCTTCTGGTAAGTGGTCGCATAGTCATAACCCATGAGTTGGATAACCCATTTCAGGTGGTTGGGGAGGAGACCCGTTGTTCCAGGAATGTTTCCAGACTCTGTAGATCAGTCTTGATGCAGAAATAATTCCCCAACAAGGATGGCTGCCACTTCTGTATTGTATGCAAAATAGTCATCACTTCCTACTGAGAGGTAGATGTGGCTAAATTCTTACCGGAAAGGTATCTTGAAGGCAACAAGCTCATTGGTTCAGCAAAGACAGCTGCATATCTATCCAAGGAAGTAGTGGAGACTATTGATGGGTGCATCTGAATGGAATGGAGCTGAGCGATGACACCATGTGAATTCTTCTTAAGTATTTTTTCCAGGCGATGTGAACTGATGATGCAGAGAGACCTTAGTTGTAATCCCATAAATTTGTGTTGTGCCCCATTGACTGAAAACTGCATCCAAAGTTCAAGAAAATCCCATAAGATGGGGCCAAGTGTGCGTAACCATTGAATGCCCCAAACCACATCATATATGCCTAAGGACAAGGAAAACATGTGAGAGCGCAGGTTATAATCTTCCATAGAGATATGCACATTGTGACACTTCCCCTTGCAAGGTAAGGTGCCCCCATTGGCAACCATGACTTCAAAGTTGGAGCAAGGATGGACAAAATAATCAGCCTATTTAGCAATCCGAGGATCAATGAAGTTATGAGTGCTACCAGAATCAATGAGTATGGTCAGAGGGAGCTTCTTGAAGTATCCCCTGACTCGCATTGTTTGTGGGCTGGTGACACCGGTTACAACATGGAAAGAGATCTCAGGTGGGTCGTTCTGAGATGGGGTGTTAATAGGCTGGTGTTGAATGTTGACCTGATCATATACTGTATCTGGAGCTTCTTCATCAAGTTTTGAGGCAGGCGGAGAATCCACATCCAAGAGATAGAGCTTTTGTTGAACACATCTATGTCCCCGAGTGAATTTCTCGTCACAATTATAACAAAGCCATTTTTCTCGGTGTGCCTGCATCTCTGTTTCAGACAATTGCTTGATAGGAGTTGGTTGAGGAGCAGGCGTGATGGGAGGTCGTTGGGAACACATATTTCTGAAGGGATCAAAGGTGAGTTTGGAGTGTTGTTGAGCTACGATCTTGTCCTCGGCCAACTTAACCAACCCTAGGACTTCCATCCTTGTGTTGGGACAAAACATTTTGACCTCTGAGCAGATTTCATCCTTGAGACCATTGATAAAACAACTCCTGTAGAATTCATCAGACAATCCTTCTATGTGATTGGCTAGTTTCTCAAATTTCATCTAATACTCTCTCACTATGCTAGTTTGGTGAAGTTTAGTGAGTGCTCCTGTGAAGTCGTCAAAAGCACTAGGACAAAATCGTGGCAAAAGGAGTTGGCAAAAATATATTCAGTTTGGCTCGGGATGAGCTTTGATGTACCAACTGTACCATTGAAGAGCTACCCGTTCCAAATGAAAGGATGCAATTGGAACTTTCTAGACATCAAAAGTATTATGCAGACTGAAATATTGTTCTACTCAGTATATCCATCCAGTCAGATCAGTACCATTGAAGCGAGGAAAATCAAGCTTCAACCCACAAAAATTGCTGGAAGAAGACAACCCAGTGGCTGCAAAAGATTTTGGCTGTCGGTTATTGTTCATGGCTGAATGCTGAAGATGGAGGCTGAGAAATTTTTCATCTAGATCTTGGAGTTTGGTTTGGATGGCTGCAAGTGCTTCCTCCATGGTTTTTTCTCCTGTGCGAGTGACAACCATAACCAGTAATTTTTTTTTTTGTGGGGGGGGGGGAATGGATAGAAAAACACAAACACAAGCTTATTTAGTAAGGGGAAATTTGGATTTGGGAAAAACTCGGAGGGGTAATTGGGGTTTGACTAGGTTTTTGACACTTTCTGAGGGACAGGGAAGCAAAAAATGGGGACTTCAGAAGCGGGAACTCTATGGTGAAATTTGAAGGAAATCGGGTGAAAATTGAAGAAGTTATGGCAAACCCTAAAAATAGACAAATGTGGGATTTCTAGTCCTGGGAAGTGGAATTTGGGATAGGGTCTTCAGGAATGAAATATGCATAATGGGATTGCATGGATGTCAGTGAAGTTTCAGGGAAAATAGAGTTGAAACAAGGGAGATATGGACGAAAAACAATTTTTTTTTTTAGAAATGGATCGGCAACAGTGGCGCGGAAGGGTTCCGCAACAGATGGATCTGCAACGGCACAGAAGGGATAAAAAATGACTGTATCTGAAATGGTGACTGGATCTGGAACGACTTTCAGAATAGATCTCAAATGAATGGATCTGGAGTGGAAGTGATCGGCAACAGTTCAACTGAAAATAGATATGGACCCCAAGTATGTACGGCTTCCTAATAGTTCAGGTGTTTCACTCGGCCACCAATGTTGTCTGACGGCTTGCGTATTGGGGAAGTACCCCTCACTCCACGGCTCAAGTAAAACTAATAACCGCTTTGCCACAAACGACAGCTCTTGGTTTACCTCACGGGTGGGAACTAGTCAATCAGGTAGGGGTCATTGCCCTTTTCGCTGGCAGGTCCTCTCAATGGGCCAGCTACTTTGGGGTTCCTGTGGTACTCATCACAATGAGTTTTAGGGCTTATTCCCAAGTACTTCCCACAGTTAAGCGGATAGGGATTATTCCCAAATCCGAAGCTGCAATAGATGTGAAAAAGAATTTGGCAGAAATTCCACCCAATGAGCCCAAGAAAGTGCTCTGATACCTGATGTGAAGCACCTGCAACAATTAATTAATAAGAATATGCGAAATAGCAGAAATGACAGAACTCAGAATCACTTTTATATTGATTACAGGCCACTTCGAGGGGGCAACCTCCTATGAGCAAGCTTAATACAAATAACTTCACGGTGCCTTCATAGGCCTCAACACACACTTATATACTAAGTCTAGGCACCAATACCATGGGTCAATACTATGTGTCAATACAAACCATGGGCTAGGTCTAGGTGCCAATACTATGAGTCAAAACCGTGGGACATATAATACTATGGGACGACTTACAAAGCATATGCATCCAATACTATGGGTCAATACTATGGGCTAATATAAACTATGGATCAAAAAATACTATGGGACGACTTACAAAGCATATGCGTCCAACAACAATATACTAACAAAGTAAAGACATGGGTTCCTAACAATGTGAGAAACGTGAACTCATTTCTGGCCGTTGATCCGGGCGATCGACCGCTGATTTTCTTTGACATTCACGCTGATTAACCTTCCCCTCCTGTGACTAAAGAGCCCGCAACCTCTCCCGCGATGGGTAATTTGGACCGTCGATCCCATTTGACCTCACTCTCTACCAACCACATGGATCCCTTTTTGCCACCGACATAGCTCTTTTAATTCCATTCTGTCGACCATCCTTTAGTACTTGTGTCCTTTTGGATAATCTCTTCTCGGGCCTGACTGACTATGCTCAGCTCCTTTAACTTTCTTCTTTAGCGTCATGTAGACTGAGAAAGAAAACTCATCCTTGCAAATCTTGGGATCCCATATTTCATCTATTATTTAGCACAATTTTGGTGCTAACATATGAACTCTCAAATTTGAACCAAATGAGGAGGTACCTAAGGTTGTCCCAGTCTGGGGCCCATTGACACACCAAATCACTGGAATGTAGAAACTTTGCAATCCATTGAGAACAAATTAGGAAAATCCATAGATAGGGAAAACCCAAAATTTGGTTTATTTGCCTGTGCATGTATATGTATGGAAGTAGATATTGAAGTTGTCCTTCCAAATGTAATAGAGCTCAATCTTGACAACTGGAATTGTGTTCAAAAGATGGATTATGACCATCTCCCTTTCAAGTGTAAAGGATTCCCTGAATATGGCCATTTTTCCAAAATCTCTCCAAAAAGGGGTCCCCCCACCACAATTAGTTGACCTAAAAAAAAGAGACAAGTGGTTTGCAAGAAGTTGTTAGATCAAAAGGAAAAAGTAAATCCCCTCACCTACTTGCAGCACCAAAGCTTGGGAATTCCTTTGGAACAAGAAGAAACAACTTTGAAGTTCATTAAAGGGTAGCAGGAGAGGAGAACAACAAGGATCGGCAAAATGGAAACCACATCTTGGGTGTTGAAGACAGACTCTAGCTGAATTTGATTCCATAGAAATACCGTACTTGAAGTGGAATCCCTTTTTCAAAAATCAGCTCTCTTCCTGACAAAGCAAAGGAATGGGAAGACATAAAGAAAGGCGAGCCCTGCCCTACCAAATTCAAAAATGGGAGTTGGAGAAACACGGCTAGAACAGGCAAAAAATTCAGAAACCAAGACATTAGAATATGAGTGGGATCCCTTTGGCCTTACTCCATATATCTTAGTATGCGTTCCTCCAGAGGAAATAGAAAGGAAAAAACCAATTCTTGCATATGGGTATGCCATTCAAACACAAGAAGCCGGAAGCCTAAGAAATCGCACAAGGATTATCACTGATGTTGTCTTCTACATATTTATGTGTAACCAATTTGTAAAACACTACTCTTATGGGTATGGAAGAATGTGTTTGGAATTATGTAAGAATTATTTCTTGTATTATTTCTTCCTCCCTCTTATTTTAAAAGGGATGATCAGTGCTCACCACTATGGATGCTGAAAAATATATTCAATCTTCTTGTACTCAATCGTACACATAGAACTACAGCCTTTTTATTTTAATACATCATAAGCACTACTATGGAAAAAAAGATGTCTCAATAAAAAACAACACATAAGTAATATGTAGAATACTCCCCAAAATTGCAAAATCCCTGCATCCAACGTTCTAAAACAGAGCAATGCCACAATATATTTTCTTAAATTTAAGGAGACAGTTTCAATGCATGTGTTGTCTCTTCAAATCTATAACTTATATGCGTTCACCTTAATGTGAAGTCAGGTGCAACCAATAAAATTTGCTACGGTATTACAATATATGATTGTATTCATACAGTGTACCATTTCTTATTTACATGGGCAAGAGAATAAAAAGAACAACAATAATAAAGGGTGGTCAATAACTTACCAAATGAATATATCCAGTCAAGGGAGAGTATGATTGTTTTATTATTATACTCATTTTCATAGTAGGGTGAAGGCAAAGAGGCACTCCTATTCAAGAATGGACACCCTCTTCCTTGATTGGTCCATGGAATGGGAGTTATAGAGTTGAAAATGAAGATAGTTTTGATATGACAGGAAACCAAGGATGTAGAAAGATCAGTAGCAATTATGATGTGTTCATGTTCATAGCATATTTGAGTAAGTGTATATATAATGAATACATCAATTTATTTTTCCCCTTATGTGTAGTGCTTAAAATCACCTCATGACATCCCAATGATTAATGCCCTTGACATTTATTCCTCAGTATCTTTCATGCAATATTATTAATTATTTGATACCTTTTATATTTCATTTGTAATCAAGCAGAGAGACCAGGATTCCCCTTTCTCACATACCCTACCATCCCCTGAAATTTGGGAAGTTTCTCAACTATCCCCAAAACTTTTCCCCACATCACCCCAACCTCCGACTACTATGAAACATAGCTATTCTACAAAGGGACATGTTTCCATGTCCCTAGGACAGGCCCACATGGATTCATTTCACATACACAAGATTGGTACAAAACATATCAGCTGCTGTGGACAACACCTGGCCTATTAGGAAACATCACCAAGAAGAGCTTCGGAAGTACTTAAAACTAAGGGGTGTCTCCTATAACAAAGGACATTCCCCCAAAAAAGCCAAAAAATAAGTAAAAAGGGGCATTCCTTAAATAAAAAAGGTGCTCCCAGTCGATTACCCTAAGGTGACTCTGTCAGGACCAGTATATCTGCAAAGAAAATCCTAAATGCTATTGTGCAGTTTATGTCATTTTCCCCAACATTGGTAGACAAGGAGACATTATGGGATTTTATGAGCTGAATTCTCACTATCGCGGCAACACCAAGCAGTAAAAACTATCAAAAATGGCCAATAGAAGCATCAAAGGTAAAAAATGTCTCTATCCAAAATTCAAATGTTTTTTAATTAATTGGACACAGATTTTGACTGTGGCAGCAACACCAAGTAGTAAAGAAAAAGATTTTCTTCAGTGAGAGAAGACCAAAAAGTGAATTTACAAGTGAATGAGAATATGGTAAATAGTTTAGAGTTTGTCATGTATTATCTTAGCTTTTATGCATTAGGGTGAATGGGACCTGCACCAATTTTTTTTTTCTTTCATTATTAAACATGATCATAAAGGGTTTTATCTTGGTGGACAACTAGGAGTACCCTAATAAATCAAGGGATGTGGAGACAATTTTTGAAAAGTCGTTGAGTTTGGAAAGGAACAAAATTGGTACAAAAGGGGACATTTCCAAGTACCGAAGTCCCCAAAACACTGGATTGCAGAGAGAATTGGTTTTAAGCACAGAAATGTATCCCCATGCAACATAAGAAAATATATTTAGAGAGTGAGAGCCCAAGAGTGGAGGGGGGAAACAAAAAAAAATCTATTGTACACATCTTGCTCATTAGAAAGACAGTTATACAAAGCTTAAGGGCATTCCAATGAGCAAGGAAAATTTGGTGTCAAAAATCATCATTATGGTTGAGCTTGATTGTTGATGAATGATATTGTTATTGACCTGGACCCAGATCGAATCCAACCAAGTCTGTTTGAGCAACCAGACTTCCATCATGAAATTTTTCCCTCGGCCTCAAATGTTACAAGAGACAGTTCCTTTCAGTCCAGGGCTACTTCCAAGATCACCCAACCAAGCCCCCTTGACCACAAGTTGTCCCTAGATAACATCATCAGACTTCACACCAACCCCTTCACAGTGACAATGATTACTAGAATGCTTTTTCTCCATCCTCCACCTTTCTTTCTACTTCTATGTTTGCCTCCATTTCTTAAGTTGACTTAGAACTTTGCACCATTTAGGGTTTACATGGCCTACTTAGAGCAAGCTCTTCTCTTCCATTTACCAGCATTTGTCTCTTCTACCTCCATCTCTAATTTTTATTGTTTAGGGAATATTATTGGTTGTCGCACTGAGTACCACTGCTCATCCAAAATCATATGGATTAAAAACTCGTATTCATTTGGATTCCATACAAAGTATCCATTCTAACATTAATCTTGTAAATTGCATTTTGGTCTAACTCAGTCTTCCAATGTTGTTTCTTGAGGTGAAGGAAAGAAAAATGAAGTCATCCAAAAGCATATGGATTAAAAACTCGTATTCATTTGGATTCCATACACAGTATTCATCCAAGAATATGGAGGTAGTCCCACTGCAATTAATATGCACTCACTGAATGCTTTGTCCTAGCAAATGAACTAGAGAGGCTTCTCTAAAATGTGAGACTCAGTTGTGTCATTGAATGTTTTTCTGAATTTCAAAGATGTCTTTATAAGTATTTAATAGATACAGCACAGAGGACACAAAGATAAAAGAATACATGTATGCTACTCATTATTTAAGGTTTACCTGTTTCACATCTATCATCTTCGAAATGTTATCCAAGAGAAAATGGAATAGGCATGTGAATCTACATACAATAGATATTTTTGTCAATTCCAACTTGAACTATATAAAGTGAGTTACCTATAAGATAAAAATTATTAGCAAATAAAATAAGAAGGTTGATCTTTGAATTCAAATTTTTGATCTATGGAAAAAAATACAATAACCACAAGGAAGAAAACACATTGAAATGTATATCAGAGATCCAATATAACAAACTCCTTCAAATTTGATTGAAACCTACTTCCTGCATAGATCAAGAACAAAGAGAGTGAGATACACATGAAAAATCTTACATGATCATCCTTGTCCTCATCATCTTCCAGCTTTTCATTCTCATCTTGTTAGAAAAAATACATGAAATAACAATTCATGTTACACTCTAATAGAAACATCAAAAACCACCTTGACATTTCTACTTGTGACCCACACAATCAACATAGTTTTCTTATGAAGGTAACGCCACATATGGTGGCTTGATAATTGAAATTCAAGAAAATGGTTTCAGAACTTACACTTGTCTTGTCATCCTCAGAATCCTTAGCTTCCTCTTGAGTATGTTTAAAGGCAACAATTGGTGCAATGAAATCAACAGAACTATACTAGTAGTTGAGTAAATGATTCAAGGTTTTGAAAAGAAGTTGCTTGCTATAATTTAAAGAAATTGTTTGTTTAGTATCCCTATTATGAATATTCTAGCTGGAAAAACAATGAGCAGTTGCAGTCACAAATTTGACTAAGACAAAAAGTAGTACAATAACCTAGTTGACTTAAATCATTCCCACCAATCCAAGTGATTACTACATGTGAGATTGCACCACTGATATGACTTCTCTAAAACAAATGAACAAGATAACTGTAATACTCAGCCCCACTTGTTTCTATTCTTGTAACTATGATATGCCTAGCATGCACAAATTCAATACCTAACTTGCTCACCAAAAACATGAAAAATTTCCTAGCACCATCTTGTTGTAGCATAGAGTCATTTGGTCGTCATTAGTATTCAAAACCTAGTTAAACATTAAACTTACAATACTAGACAAAGGTAGATTGCCACATCCAGGTATGTACACAGTTGAAATCCAGGAGTGCACCAAAAGACTGTCATCTAGCACTATTATTGGATTGTCACCCTCTCCCTTTTTGCATGGTGTGCTAAACTTGTGTGCATTTGGAGACATCCTCACTGTCCACAAGGAGGTGTTTCTTGGAGTACCAATGAAAGATCGTGAATTTGGAACAAGACTTGGGGTGTTACGACTTATTCCATGAAGGGTTTGTGGCGGAGTTGCAAGACCTTGGTTTGAATGTAGTATTTCCTTTGATGCAAACTCTGTCATTTTTTCTTCCACATCTACCAGAAACTCTTCAAGCTTTTCTTTTGTTTGAATTTCCTCCTTTATAAGAGTATACCTTGTTTTAGACCATGGCCTTGAAAATTTCCTGTCTCAAGGAATTGTGTTTTGGCTTGGTACTTATGAGCCTATAAGGTGTGGAATACCTTCAGACCATGGAGATCTATTTGCAATTAGAGTTAATGGGGAAATGTTGTTGACACCCACATCTCACCTCTCCAATATATACCATTTAGGTTGACCAGCCCCACTACACAAGAAATTTTGGAATACAATTGATGAAAAGTTACTAACATAGATGAGGGGTAGGGAGTTGATGATTTCCTTGATATTTCTGGCTTTTGTCTACAACACCATATATACATTCCTTTCCACTAGATATGAAATCTTTGATGAACTAACCATCAAGGGGGATGCAAATATATGACTTTAAAGTGCCTTAAGGAATTACTATCAGATTTGTTGGCAGAAACAAGAGTTGGAAATCACAATTTAGCTACAAGTGGGATCTAGGTTCCATGGATTAAATACATCAAAATATGCTCCATATTTCTATTTATTGATCTATATAATGCTAATGTATATAAATACTTCGATCCATAAATTCCAATCAACAATCAAATCTCCAAATAATACCCCTACTACTGGTAAAAGTTACAGGACTAAAGATGAATGCAGGTGTACTCTTTTCCTTTGTTGTTTCAGAACAAATTCTACTAGGTCACACCATGATAGACTAAACTCAGCAAATTCATTTAAGCCCTTAGTCCATTGCAACAAGGTTTCTTGTATTGGAATACATACGTATCTCCCTCCTTAATCAACAAGTGGAGGGGAAAACTTGCTTCCTTTATTTAAGAGATTCATTGTGTTGATAACCTCAAGTGTTCAACACAATGATATCACCACTATAATGCAATTCTAGGTGTTCTACAATTGTCCATTCTCTGCTTTTATAACCAGAGCAAAGGTTCATGTATTAAAATCAGGTTGGACTAAATCTTCCCCAACACACACCCTACATCTAATGAAATGGCACCAGATATCATTGTGCTTTGAGTGATCATGAAAAACTAGATTCTGAGAGTGTAACTCTGATTATCACAATAACTAATTTTTGGCTCCAACATCTTATCAATGAACTCTAGTATCAATTTCTGAATCTAGATAACGTCACAACCAGTTTCTCTTGCTTCCATGTGCTCTACCTTTTCCAAACTAATTGTGAATCAAGGATTACTTCCTTCTGAACTAGGATATGACCCCTGAACCCAAACTGAAACAACATTGTGAAGTACTCTTCCTCTATACCTAGGTAATAACATTGAGTTAGGTGTAGGATAATGCATGGTCAAGAATCTTTGCATGCATAAGTTGTACATTTAATTAGATCATGGAAATGATAAATTCAAATTTACAAAATAAGAGCATTGATATGGACAACCTTGTACACCTTTCTATTATTAATTTTTTGGAATTAGAGTGCAAGACATTATTGCAGTAGTTCCCATACATAATCTATTACAATTAATGCCCTCATCTCCAGTTCATTTTTCTCATGTTTCTTCTTTAGAGAATGATAAAGTGATGAATGATTGGGTTATGAACTTCCTAGCAATCTTAAATATGGATCAGGGTGTGCTAGTTATACATGTCCAAATAAATGTTATATTTTGGTTAAAAAAATTGTTTTGTTAGTAGATAAGGATGACATTCAACACATCTATAGTGTTTTATGGCAGTTGGGTTGCAATTTCTCAAAATTTTCTACTGTGCTATATTCTACCCAGTCCAAATACTAAAAATTGATTGGGCATAATGGAAGAGGTAGATGCCTTTGGGTTACTAATTTTTTTGTTGTATGGTTGAAGCAAAAAATATTGTCTAGATTTCAATTTCTGTTTGTTGAAGAGTACAGACCTCGCAAGCATTCAAGCAATTTCATCTTCTATTGAGATTTCAAGTCTATTGTATTAAGTAATTGGTGGAGAAAATTAAATCTCATTTCACCTCAATGGTGCCTTTATTTTTTCATAAGAATACAATAGATTAATTTTCTTGCAAAATATTTATCAACAAACTTAGAACAATAGAACACAACCCCAACTGTTGACAGGAGATAATAAACACTATAACTAATCGATTTCTCACTTAAAAATAAGATCTGTAAATTGAAAGAAACCTTACTTTATTGGTTTTCCCCTGAGGTTGATGAATTTGAGGCTTTTCATTAATGGAAACATAGGAAACACACATAAACAGTCAAATATTATAGTCACAAAATGGAATCACTACTGACTAGGATGCCTTATATGCCTAAAAAATATCATGTGATTGGGTTTGTGGATCTACATTTGCACAAACATAACACATTCCCTATTAAAGGATGTGGAAAGCATTTTATTTTGCGTAAATACCTTCTGCACCACTGTTGTGTACACCTTGATGACGGGGCCATGATGTGTCCTTGGAAAGAATGTAGAAAGACTTTCAAGTGGGCATGGGAAAGAACTGAACATATTCATGTCAACATTAAAGAGCATCCATGTGTGTGTAAAATTTTAGGATGTGGAAAAAAATTTATATTGGTTTCACCTCCTAATCCACGATGCAAACATGGATTCCTAATAAGCCCAGATTTAGGTGAGAGCCCTAAACTTTGAGAGCTTAGAATTAATCAGAACATTATACAAACTATGGGAACAACTAAAATACTTATTCTTTGATAAATTCTAACAGAGTCCGAAAACCTAAAGTGGAATGAAAACATACAAAATTTCGATAATGAATTAGTATGCAATCTAAAATTTTACCTCAATGGCATACAAAATGAACATAAAACAAAACTGAGATGGTGAAAAGTGGGTATATACTAGAGAACATAGTAGCATACCTCTTAGTGAGACTTCTAGAGCAAAGCAACTATTATTTTATGATCTTGACATTGCCGGTCCATATGACATCCTTGACAGTAGGGCACATAAGCGGAATCCTGTAGTCTTTGGGAGGGCACACCAAGCAAGGCTCCTACATTAATCTTGAAAACCCACAATGTCGATCGTATTCCTCTCCATTCATATAACCAAGAATTTGATTCTTAGACACATTATAGAAGGGAATGAAGTCCTCCATGCCTTTTCCATAGAGACCCAACTATTCCTTTTCCCGGAGAGAAAAGAAGCCTATGTCCAAAAACTGCGCCACGACTTCCTCCTACAGATGCTTGTAGCCTCTGTAACATTGAGCAAATGAATTGATGATGGGAAGATGAAACCCAGATCATAAATCAACATGAGGATGTTGATAAAGAACATAAAAACGCATTTGAGGAACGATAAAGGGCCACATTTAGAATAAATTGGTCCTACATTGATTTGCTCCACTAGATCCTTCATTTCCCAAGCATTTTCAAAGGGATTATTGGGGATTGTTTTGCAGATCATAGGACTGGTTTGAGCTCAAATACACCAAATTGACTTACTTCAACCATATATTAAGCAAATGTGACCATGAAATGGATATTGATGGACTTCGAACATGTGGATATTGATGGACTTTGGACATGTTACCTCATTGAAGAATAAAAAAATGACAAAGCAACATAGGTGCATATCCAATGGTGGTGTATTCTCTACCTTGTTTCGTGGATTCTCTAGTTTGAGAGATAACTCAACATAGGTAGACAATTTCTTCCTTAAACTAGTGAATTTTGCATGTATGCTTTGAATTAGGATATATAAAAGATTGAAGAAATATGATGTAAATGTATGGAATGCTATAGTGTGAAACTATATGATGCAAGTATTTTTCAATAAATTATAGCACCGGGGTGAAATGAGGTGCTCTACAGCCCAGTATGGGGGAGCTTTTGTAACGTCTGTCCATGTAATGTTACACACGAGTATGAGGGAGATGCTGTAACATTTGTCCAGTAACGTTACACGAGTAAAAAAAAAGAGTAAAAAGTAATAAATTATATTATGTCAGCCATTAATAAATTCATGTCGGCTCATAAAATAAAAAATTATGGAAAGTATTTAAAAAAAATCCATGTTGGCTCATGGAATAAAATATTATGAAAAGTAGTTAAAAAATTGATGTTCGTTATAAAATAAAAACTTAAAACTTAAACCCGGATCTATCAATCAAGAGATATCAAATTTCTTGAGTTTAAATTTAAAAAAACAAATATACCTCAAGAAATTGGATCCCTCTCGGTGCTTGATAGATATGGGTTTAAGATGGATCTATGTTGGTATAATGCTCACTTCCAAATTAAACAAACCATATACATTTTGGTTATAACTACTCCCACCTAATGTTATGGCTCTTTGGTTGTGAGACTAACATAAATTGAAGACATCAAATAAATGTTGTATATTTAAATTGTTCACCATTTTTGTAGGATATTTTATGGTGTTAATAATGATTATGTACCAAATGAAGGATGAATGTGAAATAAATGTGCTCATTGTTCAAAATCATAAAAATATTTGAGGTTAGCCATTTACAACTTCATGTTCACACAAATTCATAAAATGATAACACTGATACATGTTAAATAAAGGAAGCACTTGTTGTGACTAACGTTTTTGGTCTATATTAATATTTACAAATGCAAATAAAAGGTGGAATAACTATATTATATTTTGTTTTAAATGTTAATATTAATATTATTATATTATATTATATTATATTAATATTACATATGATATATTATAATTATAATATATTAAAATAGCTATATTACATAATTAATAATTATATTATAGTAATATGCTTCAAATTATTTGACGGAATCCGGTAATGAAAATTTGCACTTTTGACAATTGTTTTTTATAATTTGTTAAATTTAGAGACCCCGAATGGATTCATAGACCTCCTTTAAAGGGGGGTCGGAGTCTCTAACCCATCGACATTGTTAAAATTTAGGAAATTGTAAAAACTCATTCTCAAAATTGTATTTTTTCCATTGCCGGTGTGACACAACTAAAAATGACTAACATAAACAACTAATTCATATTCTTAGTCATTGTTAGCTAGTCATATTTATATTCCCGTGACTAAATTAGTTGTTTATGTTAGTCATTTTTATTTTAGTCACTTGTTATCTAGTTGTATATTTTATCCTGTGACTAAATTAGTCATTTATCTTACTCTTTTTTAGTTGTCTTACTTAAAACTGCTCAATGTTAGTCATTTATCTCTTGAAAAAACTATGGTGACTAACGTTTTTAGTCGCCTAGTCACTTATCTCTCATTTTGTACTAGTGGGTTGTTAGTGTTAGGAGGGATATTGAGAGAGTGACAGGTGGGTGATTACGTGTAGGGGGGAGGTGTAGGGGGGAGAGTGAGACATATATAAAAAGGGATGGGAGACTGGTTAGTGGTAGGGGAAAAAAGGGATTAGGAGAGAAATAGAGATATGGGATTAGGGATACAAGGAGTATCAAAGAGAGATAAGCGGTATGGATACAATTAGTGGGGTAGGAGGAAGGTTAGGGAGAGAGAGAGGGGTCATTATTCAAGGGTTTGGATAGAGACAAAGAGGTATGGGGGGAGAGAGAGGGAGAGGGGGGGAAGAGAGAGGGGAGAGGGGGGGGGGGAGAGAGAGGGAGAGGAGGGGAGAGAGAGAGAGAGAGAGAGAGAGAGAGAGAGAGAGAGAGAGAGAAGTGTGATGGATAGGAGTAGTGGGGTAGGAGGTAGGTTAGAGAGGGACGGGGGGGAGGTGTTATGGGGTTTGGAGAGAGAGAGTGGAAGAGTTCTTAGGGTTTTTCGAGAGAGAGGGGTGGACAAAGTGAGAGGGGGTTTGGAGGGGAGGAGTATGGAGTAAGCCACTATTTTTGATGGTATATATGTAAGTTTGTTTTAATGATTATTTAGTTTAATTTATTGGTATATATGTATATCGATCCCTCTCTCTCTCTCTCTCTCTCTCTCTCTCCTCCTACCCATACCCCTCACACCTCCCCCCCCTCTCTACCCCCAACATCCCCGCTCATAATCCTCCTATCCTTAATCCTTCCCATGCTCTCTCTCTCCTCCTCCCACTACCCCCAACCTCTCTCTCTACCCATAAACCCATATCTCTTTCTTCCTAACCACCCTATTAAATCCCTACCTATAACCCCCACCTCTCTCTCTCCTACTCCCCCATCCCCCCTACCTCCAACCATTACCCATCTCTCTCTCTCTCCTCTCTCTCTCTCTCTCTCTCTCTCTCTACAACCAACCCCTCTACTCCTCAACTATACCCATTTCTCTCTAACCTCCATATTTCTACAAAAACCCCTAACCCTCTTGATCTCGATCTCTTTCTCTCCCTTGGCCCCCCCCTCCTCCCCATACCTTGAATCACCACCCTAGCCCCCTCCTCCCCATACCATGAATCACCACCCTAGCCCCCTCAATGCATTAATATCTCTCTCTCTCTCTCTCTCACACACACACACACACACACACACACACCTTCCTAATCCACCACCTACCCCTAGACCCCATCCCTCTCTCTCTCACCCCCAACTCCTTAACAAACCCCTTCTCTCTCTCACACCCTACCTCTCCACCTACCACTAAACCCCCTTCATCCCTCTCTCTCTCTCCCCTCCTTCCCATAAACCTTAATAAACCCCTCTCTCACTTTCTCTCTCTCCCCTACTCCAACTACCCCTAACCCCCACCCCCCTCTCTCTCCCCCAACCCCCCAACCCCTTAAAACCCCCTTCTCTCTCTACCCATGAACTCCCGTCTCTCTCTCTCTCTCTCTCTCTCCCCCCCCCCCCCCTTGCTACTCCTACCACTAAGCATCCCCCCATATCCATATACCTAAACCACTAAACTCTCTCTCTCTCTCTCCTACTCCCCTAACCCAAACCCCCCAACCCCCTGACACCCTTAAACCACTAATCCCTCTCTCTCTCTCCTACTCCCTTAATAACCCCCTCTCTCACTTTCTCTCTCTCCCCTACTCCACCTACCCCTAACCCCCACCCCCCTCTCTCTCCCCCAATCACCCAACCCCCTAAAACCCCCTTCTACCTCTACCCATGAACTCCCATCTCTCTCTCTCTCTCTCCTACTCCTATGATTAAGCATCCCACATATGCATTAACTAAACCACTAAACCCTCTCTCTCTCTCCTACTCCCCTAACCCAAACCCTCCTCTCTTTCTCTCTCCTAGTCCCCCTCCTCTGTACCAATAATACCCATGTCTCTCTCTCCCTTTCCACCCTATACCCCTCCTTCTCTCTAACTTTCTGTAATATCCCAAATTTTTGTACTGACCATTGTTATGTTATATTGGGCCATGACCCCAACATTTATGATTTCATTTTGAGTATTAGGAATGAGCCCTAGCACACGTGATTTATCCTTTTATATTGATATACTGAGCATGGAGCTTGACTGACTTCTTTATTGATTATATGATTGGGTGGGAAGGACCTAATGTTGTGTTTATGTTCTTCAGCATATAACGTGGATACAAGCCCTAATACATATTGAGATGACCTTTTGTTACTTACTATGCAGAGCTGTGATTTTACATGTTTAGCTTATATGATGTGTTGAGCGTGGACTCAGAAACACACAAGAGACCTATGTTCTGGGCGTAAGCCCTGATGTACCTAGATGAATGTTTATGTATTGGGAGTAAGCCCTGATGTACACTAAGTGTTGGGAATAAGCCGTAGAGCACTCCAAGCTTGATAAACGAATACCGGATTTGAGGCCACTTAAATATTCTAGATGTGCCTCACAACCACATTCTAGCACTAGTGTTGAGCGGAGACTTTGGAATTGCACTAGTGTAACGCCCATGTGAGGGTGTTGAGTTAAAAGGCTTTGAAGAGCACTCGGGGTTACTAGATCTCAAGTGTTGAGTCGAAGGACTAGAAAATAGCACTTCTAGGTTGCATCACAATTATTCAAACTGACTAAAAGAATCTTCTTCAATCTATCATGAAGTACTGTGGGAACTACCATGTTAAACGACGGAATCCGACATGCAAAGAGAGAGACTAGAGGTTCCTAACCAAGCCTACTAAGACCTTCCAAAGAATTGGACTTTGTCCTTAAAAGATAAAGAAAGAAGTATCAGGTGAAGATACATAGTTTAAATAAGAGTAATTACTACCACTTAAAGCATGAACTCACTAATAGTAGTCTTATATGATTTACATGCATAAAAGCCTCAAGGCCATTATTATTACTAAGATCTTTAATAATAATGATGTTAATGATTTATTTACAAAATATACTTATTATTTATATTTTAGAATTTTTTTTATTAATATTAATAAATGTATTAATAGTTAAGTAAAATATAATTATTGTTATTACAATCAGTTTGGAGAGTTTTAATCAAAGTAACATATAGTTATTAAGTAATATCTTTTAAATATTATTTATTTAATTTAAAGAAACTGAATTTTCCAACAATCATAATTCAAGACTCCCCTACTTAAGAGGGCAGATCCCAAGTTTTGGGGGATCCATCTTTCTTTCATTATCATTCCCTTATGGTAATCAGAGAGAATTTTTTTTGCTCCAAAAATTGTAATAGACCACACAAGTTTCCAAATCTGAGCCAACAGTGAACTTGGGGCCTCTATCTCTCAATTTGCATGTCAGAACCAGCTCGAGGGGATCCATACTGAACCAGGAACGGTTGTAGGATCATCGTTGGGAGGAACGTGGTAGTCTGTAACACCCCAAAATCCACAAAAATTTAAAATTTTTCATCATAGCATTTAAAGTGAAAATCTAACTGTGCAGAAATATAAAATGCTTCTATGTTTAACCTACTACAGTCATGCTCAAATAGAAATATAAAGTTGCGTCTTACTATATTGTGAAAATCAATTCTGTCTCCAGATGTTTGAACATATTTCATTGTGAGACCGCCCTTTTAAATACATGTGTCGAAATACTTGATCTATGTTAAATTATATGTGCTAATTACTATCTTTTGCTTGCATGAATGAAGGGGTCATGAGGGAACCTCGAAGCTTACTTAGCATCTATGCTAAAGCTTATGAACTTGCCCTTTTGTAGATGACAGGTAAGGAAAAAAAACACACATGAACAAGTAATTCCAATTTTAGATTTAAATGTTTCTGTCAGTTAGCTATTCCGGAATAAATGCAAGGTTCTAAGGTATTTCTGGTGGCAAAATCATTAAAGGTGTCAAGTTCATAACTTAAATAATAATGCTAAGGTAACTTCAATTGCAGTTTGATATTATTCAACTTTCTAAACGGTGTGAATAAGTCTTAAGGAGGTATCTCTATATCATGGTTATAACATAAGAATTGGATCAAAATTGTGTGTGGCTATATATTAACATTTTGGTTATCTCTATGACTTATAAACATGTTCTTGAATAGCTCTAACCTAGGTATAGATTATTGTAAAACTATATTATAAAATTAATATGTTTTTTTATGGAAAAACCAAAGCAAATACATGGTTTGTAAAAATCCCAAGTATGCAAACTATGTGCATACCATATGCGCCTTTTCAAGTGAAGGATACTATGATAAATTTTATGTCTCTAAGTCTAAACCTATCATGAAATATATGATATCATTGAAACATTTGAAAATACTAACATATAACATGAATGGGATTATCATCGTGGATTTTTAATGGATGGTTAATGGTTTTATGATATCTTGAAACCATAATACTATGCTTTTGCAAATATTTGTGGTACCAGGTGTGCAGTGATACAATCACCGCAATATTTAGTATGGGGTACTTAATAGTTTGGTGACAAGGATGGATTTGTACTCTCGGTTAGTGTCGGTCATAAAGGCTCTTACCTGCATCCATAGTAGATGTCCTGGTGGCGACTGATGTGGATTGTATCACTTACCATAGCGTTGAGTTGGCATCATTTAACACTATCCCAATCTCGAGCTGGTTTCCATGGTGTTGTTGGTTCATAGAACATTCTTTAATGCATTTAATGTTTTTAATTACGATATGTGTAGATTTGATGTCCACCGTCGATCCTAGGGTCATCTCGGGATTTGGAGATTAACCCTAACCTCCACTATCCTTTGACGTTATTGCAATTTTGGTGTTAAGCATGATTTTATGGCAGTGGCTCTACGATGAGGCCGACAGGCCTAAGGAAGTTTAGGGTGATTGCTGTGCAGGATTTCGGCCCGGATTCAAAACCCCGACCTCATGGTTTTCCTCTGTTACAGTTTTAAAGGGATTTTAATGTTTGGACTGCCAGGATAGAAGTGTTACAGTGCTCCGTTTCTACTTGGCGAACTCTGGGTTTGTAAAAGTGTAGGCGAGAGTCGATCCAAGGTTGATCCTTCAGCATATGGTGCTTCCATCCGTTGCAACCTCACATCGCTGCATTGGATAGTAGGGTGCTGCTATGGTTGACCAAAGTGGAGACACCTCTGCTAAGATTGAAAACTCAAAGGTAATGTGCTAGCTCAGACCTGGCTTTTCTCTACAATTGTATAAGTTGCAATGTGATTTACTTCGGTTATTTCATTCATGATTTTGTTTCGACCAGGGTGATGTTTTCTTTGCAGGTGCAAAGGCTGTAAGCTTGATTCTCAAAAACCCTGTGTTGGTTGAAATCTGGCAATGAAATGAAAACTAGTATGTTTCGGTAGTTCCTTGATAACCTCCAGATGGTGTCTGGGGTTCTTTCTTGGTTTTGTGCCGAGCCTTCATTTGATGTAGAACTGTGGTTATCTATCTACCATTTGTGTTGATTGTGCATTTATTTGATAGCATGGGGAGAATAGAGATTCTCGACCCATTCAGTGTTTAGCCGGTGGTGTAAATACTTTATGATAATGAAATGTGAAAGGGTTAAACCCTTGAACTATTCTGGTTTTCATTACATGGTTTGGTCCAATTTAAAGATTTGTAGCAGCTTTTGATTTTGCAGGTGTTCTCCGAAATGAATGGAACTATTGTGCTTTGTTTTTATGAGTGTTAAGCAAGAGAAAACGATAATGATAGTAAGTCAAAAGACTGTTTAAGGAACATCCTGAACATGTAAATCTTGATGGTGCTAAGGTTTATGAAATCGAATATGAGAGTTATTTTCTGAATCTCATGCATCTATTTAAGTTAAAAAGGATCTGCGTCATTCACTGAGATGTTTTCTTTGTTTTTGCTGAAGTCTCTGTGGTGAAATGGTGGCTAGGTTTACTTGTTTAAGTGATGGATTACTTGTGTTTTCTAAAAAGAAAATGGACCTTTGAAGTATGAAAAGTATCTTTTCTATTTTTTTGATATCCTTTGAATGATCTAAAACAGTCTGGTTTTTGGTGTCGAGAGTTAATGTTCCTATTAGCAGTCATATAAAAGATAATATATAGGAATGTTTTCATGAAAAGCATAAAGTGTAAAAAGAACTCTTGTCCAGTATAGAGTGTTTAATAGAATAACTTTATAGAATTGTTTAGAGTTGGATTCTATTTGTGACAGATAATAATAACTCAGTCTAACTTTTGTATAAGTGATGACTGTGTATAATGATTCTTCATTACTATTTGGAGAAATAAGAAAAACATAAAACTTCCCTTTTCAGAAAGAAATTAAATAGTTTATGATCAAAATGTTTATCGATTTGTATTTCGCAATGAAAATGGGTTATTGCATAGAACTGTAAATAGAAAACTATTGCAAAATTTAAAAGAAAAAACTAGAAACATGAAACCCTAGTATTTTCTATAACTGTAAAGATAGCAATGTAATGTAAGCTTATTGTTGCTATTTTACATTTTTGCAACTGTTATAATTTCAAGTCTTTTGTACAGGAAATAAATTCAAATACCTGGATATGAACTATTTTTATTTTTGAATTTAATACATGTATTTGAAATATGGAAAATATCAAGAATGTAACAAAACATTGTAATAACAGTACTCTATCTATTTATTTGATTAACCTGCCATTTTATCTATTCTAAAATATATCTCTGTACTGGCGTATGGTGCAACATCAGTTGCATGGGGAAAAATGCAGAGGGTTATTTTATTCAAGTTATTATGCAGAATCATTACTAATAGATCCTACTTAAAACATAAATAAAATGATTTCATCTGTACCATAATACATTCTGTAAAAAAAACTTAATAATTGCAAATAAACAATTAGACCATGTAAATGATGATAGGGTCGACAAACACCCAAGGAGGCCTATTCCTCTCAACCTTTTCCAAAAGAAGAATCAAAACTCCTGCTTCTGGTGGACCCCTGAGCCTGCTTACTGAACCACTAAGTAGATGGAATCTGTGTTGAAGCAAGGCACTCAAACATGCCTTCAGCACTCATCATCGAACTCCTTTACTCAGACTATGCCTTCGCCACTCGGCATCGAACTCCTTTACTCAGAATATGCCTTCAACACTCAGCATCGAACTCCTTCAGTCTATAGAGTTTGGCAGACACACAGCATGATAAAAAACTTAGCATATCCCCTCATCAAATCTCTTGGGTGCAACCATAGCAAAATCCTAAGGTAAATTTCCTTGTCAAGAAAAGTGATGAACCTTAGTTCACAATTTGATGGCTATTATATAGACTGCCTATGTCTTTGGTGGTTAGTTTTTGAATAAATGAGCCTCAATATCCAGTCCAACTTTCCAGGGCGCTTTGACCACATTTCAAGGGAGTTGTCCCATACCAATAGCTAGTTAGTTGCATCATGATGCTGCCACTTGTCCATTTCCTTCTACCCTAGATTCCATTCCACCTAGTGGGTTAGTAACCACTCTTTCAACAGTCCCCTTAGGTGTTTGTCTCCTATTTTATTTATTAAATAATAAAATATTGTGCAAATTACAGTCATCCTTGGACACTTGTCCAATATAAAACTTTAAAATAAAAGTTAACATAATCTTTTCAGCATAAAATGTTTTTTCAGCAAAGAGGGCATGTTACATAGTCCCAAATTTATCTCGTCAAGGATCGATTTTTCAGGTCAGTTAACGTTTAGCAGTTTTCCACTAATTATTTGATTGAGTGTGCAGGATTAGTCCAACAAGGAGCAAGCTACAAAATAAGCAGGTATGCAAACTTTCAAAACCTTCAAACCAAGTTATTTTCATAATTGAATTTAGTACAGTATTGTTTTTCATTATCAATATTAATCAAGATTCTGCCCAGAATCCAGTGGCGAGTCTAACAGGTCTAGCCCAGCTAGCCCTTGCTAAACAACCTATATTATTCTTCTAAGATAGGATTGTCATAGCACTTTTACAATTAGATGTTTCAGTTTTGAAACACTTGCTCTTAATTTCGTAGGGTTTGTATGATTATTAAATTCTTTTATAAAGATAGTATCCCATCTACTGAAATCAGAAATCATTTAGACCAGGCATCGAAACTTCCAAACTGCACAAGAGTACCTGGCCAAAAATTTAAAAGCGCTTTTCCAGGCTTTTTAGTTTATAAAAATATCCGTATCAGACATTCTTCATTTCTTTTAAACAGTCAAAACGACTTCATGAGAAAATGCAAACAAGACTTTGCCAAGTAGCACAATTTCAACAGACCATCAAGTTTACACTTCATATTAATCATCCTATGCTTTTTATTCAAAGATAGGTGTCAATATCATTTCCCATTCAGGACCCACAGCAAAACATGAAATCCCACACACATTTTAAATACAAATCTTTCAATGCACAAGAAGACACGGGTTCAGGGGTCGAACCCCAATACTTTCCTTTTCCAAGTCAAAAGACATCAATGCACGGATAAGCTACGGACTATATGTTTACCAAATTTGAAAGTGAATGAAAGCATCTACGTTGTTTAAGCGAGTCTGGATAAGTCAATAGTGTAGAGAAATTTCACTAATAGCCATACATACAGAATACCCACCTGGGCGTTATCTCTTCTTCTCATAAAATCGCTAAAGTAGAACCCAGCACATAATTCATTCAACCACATGCAGCAACAAATGGAAATCACAAGCTTTTAAATCCTAGCTACAAGTCAAAATTTAGAGGTGTGTGAAACCCAAAACACATCCACTGAAACTGTACAGCGAATTCATAAATCACATAGAGCCATCATAGATTTAGAAATCGATTTAAGCAAACACAGGACTCATAGGAGAAGCCACATTACTGTTTAAACATTTTTAAAAGCACCATACATTGTACAGAGATGCATCCTTTGTAAAAAAACCCAATGCCATAAATAGACCACCAACATTATTACATTTATGCCCACAGTGGCTTTCAAAACCAACTTCATATATATTTTAGTCATAGCATCTAAGAAACAAATATTACAATGATTTCCATCTTCATAAGAAATTACTTAAGATCCACAAAACTCAAGTATTTCATCCATTTACACAGTCTAACCAGAAGGCGACTTGCAGAAAGCCAAAGGAATGGCTCTGCATTGTTGCAACAAAACCCAAAAAATAAAAACATACAACACACAACAGAGGTGCGAGAAACAGAGCAACCTGGGAGGTAGCTGGACTTACCAGCGACCATGCTGATGGAAACTCAGGCCTTCCGCAGTGAACCACACTAGAGCTATTGCTACCTACCAACACAAATAAGGAACCATCAGTTAAAACCTGTCATTTATGCCTAAACAAAACTGAAATTTCATAGATCAATGGACTATTGAATTTCATACTTGAGCAAGGTGGAGAGCATTTCTACGCCACCAGATAAACTACAAACGCCAAGGTGCACTGACCATGAGCGCAGCTCAGGTCAGGGCATGAAGCCACCTCCAGAGAAAATGACGAAGTGCAGCCCAAACCAAAATGGAAACGTAGAGACTTGGGCATAAGTAAAAACCCCAACTTGTGAAACCCTTAGCCAGCCTGTCACCCATTACAACATTAAGCTTGCATCAAACTCTATGCTAGTGGAGTCTTAATATTTTCCATACATGCCTATAGTTTGAGTTGTGTAGATTTAGCGACGATTTCGATTGACAAATACATGTTTAATTGCAAATGCATTCCTACTATAACATTACACTATCAAATCCTTTTTTTATGCTTTAATAATTGTATTATGGTATATCCACTAAGGAAATATCCCCCACACTTAGCCTTTAAAAACTTAACCCCTTGATGGAGTTTAGATCGAACCTCTAGGGTAGAACTGTTACAAGGTGAACATCTGCAAATACAATCATGAGAAAATGACATTAGCAAAAATGCTAAGTCCAGAGATTCCTAAGAGTACTCTTACCTCTTGGCAACCCTGCTGGGGTATGTTGTCCTCTCCTTGATTTTTACAGGTCCCACCATGGATTCAACATCTCATCAACAAAGGCCATATCACCTGAAGGTGCCATTCAGACATTCATAATACATTCATATGGTTACATTAAAATAGTACGAAATATTTGCTATCACAGTTACACCGGCAATCGTAAACTCATAACCATGATACATCAATATTTAATTCCACATTGCTTCCACAGGATTGAAAATGTAAAAAGTCAGAGAGATCATGATTCTTTAAGAATGGTAGACCTTCTTTTATCTACAGTAAGCATTTACATATCTTCCTAGTTTTAGAATTAACTTGGGACTATTTATTTCTCAATCAGCTTCTATTACAGGGACATAATTTTTTTTAAAATTTTTGCTATTTTTGGGACATTACACTTTCATCCTCCTCCCCAAACTTCTAACCCCTTGATCTCTATCTCTTTATCTCTCCAAACCACCCTCCTCCCAGTTGTTGTAATTGTAACTTCAGAAGATATTCCCTTTTATTTTATATTGTTATTATTATTGTATTTTATTTGTACCTCCAATGGAGATGTTTTTTCTCCGCTCGGGGATGTCATTATGATGCTTAGTCATACTAGGTCATTGAGGTAAAATCTTCCAATGTAAGTCGGGGAAATAGTCCCCAAAAGAGTCAAATGTAAATGTTTTACTAGGTCTCCTAGAGAAGTCGTCCCACTTGGGTAAAAAGGTCACCCCAAGGTAAAGTATCAATAGAGAGAAAGGTTCTATCATTTGGACACACAGTCACTCACTCAAGTTATCATTAGTGAGAGAGAGAAGACAAGTTCGCATAGGAGGAAAATAGAGAAGCTGCAGAAGACATATATTTTGGGGTTTTCCATTTTGTGATATTGTCACTGCAACAAAAAAGGTCATTGGTGAGGGTTGAAAAAGGTCACCATAAGCTCAATGGTGAGGGTCAAAAGATTGTTTGTCACAAAAAAATGAACATCACCAAAGGCCTCATCACCAAAAGTATAGGTGATGTGATGACATTCAAGGTCCATCATGAATAATGATTATAATGATGGATAGGGACCGTCCCCATTTCATATGAACAACAATGATTTATGGTAATGGAAATTTTATGGCCCTCACTATTGTTATGGTAACGTTCGTTGACTTTCACCATTGCATATTTTGGTGAGGGTTGAAAAATGTCACCATAAGCTCATTAGTGATGGTCGGAAGAGTCACTGTCACCAAAAACTGAACATCGCCAAAGGTCGTGTCACCAAAAGTATAGGTGATGTGGTGACATTCAAGGTCCATCACGAATAATGATTATAATGATGGATAGTGACCGTCATAATTTATGAACAACAATGATTTATGGTGATGGACCTTTCATGGCCCTCACTATGGATGCATATATATGGCCATGTTCGTTGACAGACACTATTTCATATATAAAAATGAATTTTGATAATGTCTTTTTAACAACCCTCACTATTGATACATATTTAGGAACATATAGTGATCATCACCATTCCCTATGAATATTAGGGAACGATGGAATCGAACCACCAACCTCCTGCTTGTAAAGCAAATGCTCTTCCATTGAGCTAGCACGCTTGAAAGAATTAAACCTTGAAACTTTGTAAATTCTAAATTCTAAAACTTTCATTAAATTATAAAACTTTGTAAAGTCTTGGCAAATCTTTTACTAAACAAGTGGGATAAGTAACACAGTTTCTTAGTACCTGCCTTGGTCTTATAGAGGAAGTGTGTTCTTCTTGTATGTGAACAAACCATGGTCACCTATTATGCACAATATAACAAGAAATCCTTTTTCCAAACAACAAATTCATTTTAGCAAAATAAATCTGTACATACACAATGTTATAGCTTGGCATTGCAATTGATAGAACTAGGTGAGGACCTGCCAAACAATCTCTAATAGATGCCATGTTTTACTATTTTATGGTGGAACTGTACAAATGACTACATATATGTTGATGTAATTGTAACTTCGGATTGTATTTCACCTATGTATGTTGTACTCCTATAGAGATGTTACTATTACTCTATACTGAAGTGTCATCATTTGTATTGAAAAGTGTCGCAAGTGTCGTAACTTGCAGTGATGGGTTATTACACCACCAAGTGTGGGGTCAGCCCTGATTAGTATAACCATGGGTTATTAGAGTGAGTTAGACAAGTTGACCCTGCTAGGTTATTAGGCAGATCAGGTCATGTATAAATAGAGTGCGGGAGGCACTCTATTTGATCATCTCATTATTCACTTCTACACTACTCGAAAAGTGGCGCACTAGTCGAGGAGGAGGTTTAGCTGCTAGGAGGACTATCTATGTGTACTTTGGTTGTATCATTGCTCTTTCTATCTCTGAGGAAGTTGTGGGGTTTTTCACCTTTATGGTTTTCCCTAGTGAAACTCTGTGTGTCTATTGTCTCATGTGATTGCTTGGTGTGATTCATATGCATTGTTATACTTGAAATGTTGTACATGTTATTCTCTCAGTAAAGATCCTAGAGTATGTTGAATTAATGCTAAAAAATTAACAAGGTATCAGAGCTAACCTCAGAAGAAGACATTATGTAGTTGCGGAAACTAGCGTTTCTTGTTTATTGAGTTTCTCTCCACATATCTTGAAAGGCAGTAGGGTATTTTGACTCTCCTCAACAAGGCGCATCTTTCTGTCCAATCAGAATTCAATTTTGGGCACTTTCATTTTTGGCTTTAAAAATTAGGGTTTCCACAAAACTAGGAATTTCTGAAATCTAAGGACATAGATAGGAGATCCTTGGAAAAATTGAAGTTTAGAGCTTTGGATCAATATTTTTGGTTGGGCTAAGCTTCGGGAAACTCAAACCCTAATTCAGGGTCCTCCTGAGTGAATCCACGAGATTGAAAAGCATTTCTAAACGGTGAATCTTTGCAGTTTTCAAATTCTGAGAAACCAAGCTAATCAGCTCATCAAGGCACATCTTTCTATCCTTTCAGAAGGTTGAAATTCACATTTTGAATTTTTAGGGTTTCTCTGACAAACCCTAATTGAGCACGAGATCCATATTTCTGCAAATCAAGTGGTAAGACCTAAATCTTTTCTCTTTCCATTTGAAGTACTATTTAAGATGTCTCACGAGACCAAGCTTAAGGATAATCTTGAAGGGGCTGATAACTTCCAAGCATGGAAGTATAGGATTGGGTTAATCATGGAAGAAAATGAATTGGACACCTACATAAGTTCTGAGGTCCCTGTCCCAGAGGAAGAAGAGGCTAAGGCCTTACATAAGAAGAACTTGGTCGAGGCAAAGAGGATCATTGTTGATTCTATCAAAGACCATCTCATACCACATGTGTCCTCTCTAAATACACCCAAGGAGATGTTTGATTCCCTAACCAAGCTATTTGAAGGGAAGAACATAAATCAGAAGATGACTCTGCGAAACCAATTGAAAGGGGTGAAGCTTCAGAATGGAGAGACCATTCAATCTTATTTCTCTAAGGTCTCTCAGATCAAGGGACAACTTGAAGCTGTGGATGAAGTAGTGGACAATGGTGAAGTTGTCATGACCACATTATGGCCTACCTAGGTCATGGGACTCCTTCATCCAAGGAATCTATGCAAGGAAGAAGTTGATCTCATTCAGTAGACTATGGGAGGAATGCTCACAAGAAGAAGCAAGGCTTGTGGCCCGAGAAGAAAAGATGGGGAATGAAGATTAAGCTCTCATAGCACACACCAAGGGAAGCAATTTTAAGAGGGAGAAATTTCATAACAAGAATCATTCTCACTCTCATCACAAGAATAAAGATCCATCTCATGTTTGATGTTTCAATTGCAATTAAGTAGGACACTTTGCTTCAAATTGCCCCAAGAAGAAGAAAGACAACAACATCAAATTCAACAAGGAGAAGAGGTACAACAAGAAGAGATTTCATGCTCATGCTACTGAGGATGATGAACCTCCCAAGAAGAAGGCTAGGGTAGAATGTGATACTTCATCAAGTGAAGATGAATATGTTCTAATCTCTGCTCTCACAAGTACTATCTCTCATGGATGTAATGATTGGCTTATTGATAGTGGGGCTTCCAAACACATGACTAGGTTTAAAGAATCTTTTGTAAATCTATTTGAACATGAGTCACCCCATAAAGTGAAACTTGGGGATGACTATCAATATCCCATCAAGGGAAGTGATGAAGCCTCCTACAACCTAGACTCCGGGAAGTCCTTGAAGATGAAAGATGTTCTATATGTACCTGGGCTCAAAAAGAACCGACTCTCTATATCTGCATTGGATGCAAGAGACATGAGGGTTGCATTTGTAGATGGCCAAGTCCTAATGTGGCCAAAGGGTAAAACTATAGATGATGTAGTAGTGGTTGGAGAGCAAGAGGGAGGATTCTACAAATTGAAGGGACAACCTGAACATGCCATGGTACATGAATCCATGGAGCCAAGTGAACTTTGGCATAGGAGGCTTGCACATGTGCACTATAGAGCACTACCAATTGCAAGCAAAGATGTAGAAGGTATTCTTGAAATCAAGACAAAGCATGAAGGTGTTTTCAAATGATGTGCAAAAGGAAAGAACATCAAGAAGGCATTTCCAAGCTGTGAGAGCAAAGCAAAAGGAATCTTGGAGATTATCCACTCTGATGTATGCGGTTCGATGTCATCCAGTTCTCTGAGGGAGTATGTATACTATGCCTCTTTCATTGATGATTTCTCTAGGAAGACTTGGGTTTATTTCTTGAAGAATAAGGATGAAGTGTTTGATAAGTTCAAGGAATTCAAAGCCTTGATGGAAAATGAAAATGATAAGAAGATCAAGACATTAAGATCCAACAATGTGGAGAATTCACTTCAGGTGATTTCAAGAAGCTATGCAGTGACTTAGGGATTAAGAGGGAGTTGACTTCTCCCTAAAATACACAACAAAATGGAGTTGTAAAAAGGAAAAATAGAACAATCATGGAAGCAGCACTGGCAATGCTGCATGACCAGGATATGCCTATGCATCTTTGGGTAGAAGCAACTAGAACAGCTGTATATGTGCAGAATAGAACACCTCACAAGATATTGGACAACAAGACACCAGAAGAGGTATTCTCTGGTAAGAAACCTGAATTTAGCCATCTCAGAATATTTGGTTGTCTAGTATATACACATGCTGCAAAGGAAAAGAGGACAAAGCTAGATCCTTCAGGAAAGAAGGGCATCTTTGCGGGATACAGTGAAAGCTCAAAGGCTTATAGAATATACTTTCCAGGGTTCAAGAAGATTGATGTCAGCGGGGATGTAACATTTGATGAGGACTCAGCTTACATCAAATCAAAAAAGGCACCTGTTGAAGATCATGAAAAAACAAAGGAAAACATATTTCAAGACACCATCAGGACTGAATCAATTCCAAAAGCAGATCGTGAAGTTGAAGATCCACAAATATCTATTGATCCACCCCGTGAGAAGAACTCTCACAAGAGGAAACCTGCATGGGCTAGAGAGCTCATTCAAGATGCAGAAAGATATGGCATTCCAGAAGAAGAACACAGAGAAAGGAAAAGGACTAGATCACATACCAATTATGTTGCCCTACTTTGTAATATTATGAACAAAGAACCTTCCAGTTATGAAGAAGTAGCATAAAAGAAAGAATGGAAGGATGCCATGGTCGAGGAATACCAGTTGATCATGAAGAATGATGTTTGGGATGTAGTCCCAAGACCTGAAGGGAAGTTGGTTGTGACTTCCAAATGGATCTACAAGATCAACCATGTTGCAGATGGAAGCATAGAGAAGTACAAAGCAAGATTTGTAGCTTGTGGCTTCTCCCAGAAAGAAGGGATTGATTATGAACAGACTTTTGCTCCTGTAGCCAGGTACACTTCCATCAGATTGGTACTTTCCCTGGTTGCGGTGATGAAATGGAAGATACACCAGATGAATGTCAAGACAAATTTCTTGAATGGTGTAGTCAAGGAGGAAGTGTATGTGGAGCGACCACTTGGTTTTGAGACACATGACAGAGATTCATATGTGTGCAGATTGAAGAAAGCCTTGTATGGCTTGAAGCAAGCTCCTAGGACTTGGTATGGTAGGATAGACAGCTTTCTATCCAGTTTGGGCTTTACCAGGAGTAAAGCAGATTCCAACCTTTACTACAAGTTTGAGGAAGGAAATCCCATGATAATACTTCTGTATGTGGATGATATGTTTGTTACAGGTGAGGATGGATTGATTGCCGATACCAAGAGGAAGATTGCTGCTGAGTTTGAGATGAAGGACTTGAGGATGATGCACTATTTTCTAGGCATGGAGGTGTAGCAGAGTGCAGATGGAATATTCCTTGGACAAGGGAAGTATGCAGTAGAGATCCTGAAGAGGTTCGGGATGATGGACTGTAAGGCCATGGCCACACCTATGGCATCGAACCTTAAGCTTCTGTGTGATGCTTCATCTGATCCAGTTGATGTCACGGTGTATCATCAGATGATTGGGTCCATGATGTACCTGACGAACACTAGACCAGATATTTTCTTTGCGGTCAACACATTGAGCTAGTTCCTGACGGATCCTAGAGGTGATCACCTAGTTGTTGTAAAGAATATTCTAAGGGACCTGAAGGGTACAATTGATTATGGGCTCAAGTATGATGCGAATCAAAAGTTTAATCTACAGGATTATGTTGATTTGGACTAGGCAGGTAGTGCTACAGATAGGAAGAGCACATCTGGGTGCTGCTTCAGTATGGGATCAGGTGTGATCTCTTGGTTTAGCAGGAAGCAGTCCTACATAGCACTAAGTACAGCCAAGGCAGAGTATGTTGCAGCTTGTTCGGCTAGTTGTGAGGCAGTATGGCTCCGGAAGCTACTGTTTGAGTTATTTGATCTCCCATTGGATGCTACTAGTAACTTTTGTGACAACCAGAGTTGTGTGAAGATATCTGAGAAACCGGTGTTCCACGACAGGTCGAAGCACATTGAGATCAAATATCACTATATCATGGATATGGTGCATAGAGGAGCAGTGAAACTCCTGTATGTTGCGATGGATGAGCAGGTTGCAGATGTGTTGACAAAACTACTAGCCAGAGTGAAGTTTGAGTACTTCAGAGAGAGGCTTGGAGTTCTTCAGATTAACGACACTTCAAGGAAGAAGTGATGAACACATTTGCAGGAGCCATTCCAAGAATGGTGAGAGGAGGATCCTTCCCATGGCTGTGGATGGAAGCATTAGATCATGAGCATCAGGACGATGCTCCAGTTACTGCTTTGTATATGCATCATGTTGGATTCTTTTATCAGTTTGATCATGTATTTGTATTTGCATCAGTTAGATGTTTTGATCAGTTTGATCATGTATTTGTATATGCATCATGTTGGATGCTTTATATGATCAGTTGGATCATGCATTTGTATATGCATCATGTTGGATGCTTGATATGATCAGTTGGATCATGTATTTATGTACCAGGTGGATACATTGTACGATCAGGTGGATCATGTATTTTTTGTATATCTATCAGGTGGATGCATTGTATGATCAAGTAGATCATGTACTTATGTATGTATCAGGTGGATGCATTGTATGATCAGGTAGATCATGTACTTATGTATGTATCAGGTGGATGCATTGTATGATCAGGTAGATTATGTACTTATGTATGTATCAGTGGATGCATTATATGATCAGGTAGATCATGTATGATGATATGTATCAGGTAGATACTTTGTATGCATCAAATGGATGTATTGTTTGATCAAGATGATCACAGATGATGAGCTTCAGGATGTTGCTCCAGATGATATGCATCAAGTTGATGCTATGATGATGATCAGGATGATCATAGATGACGAGCTTTAGGATGTTGCTCCAGATGATATGCATTAAGTTGATGCTATGATGATGATCAGGTTGATCATGTGATGATGTACATCAGGATGATGTATGGTGAGTATCAGGTTGATACTCTATGGTCGTGGACAGGTTGTCCAGGTAGAATAGAAAAGGTCCTTTAAAATATGGACAGGTAGAGCGGTGTGCTTGTAACAGCCTGAGATGCTCTATCAAGATCTAGACAGGTAGAGCAGTGTGCTCGTAACATCCTGGGATGCTCTGAGTAGGTTTTGCTACGGTTTCACATAGAAAATATCCTTTAAAATATGGATAGGTAGAGTAGTGTGCTCGTAACAGCATGGGATGCTCTATCAAGATCTAGGAAGGTAGAGCAGTGTGATCGTAACATCCTGGGATGCTCTGAGTAGGTTTTGCGAAATTTGCGTAGAAAAGATCCTTTAAAGTCCGGACAGGTAGAGCGGTGTGCTCGTAACAGCCTGGGATGCTCTATCAAGATCCAGACATGTAGAGCGGTGTGCTCGTAACATCTCGGGATGCTCTGAGTAGGTTTTATGAAGGTCAACATGTAAAAGATCCTGGGAGATCTGATAGGTTGAGCAGTAAGATCGTAGTTAGTCCTGGGATGCGCTTTCAAGGTTTGGTTGACGTACATAATCAGTCCCGAGGATTCCACAATATGGCTAGTGATGATGAATACCTACAGGTGATGGGCCTACATCTAGTATGAAAAGGATTGGCTCTATAGAACTTCCTATGATGAGTAGATTGGAGATTGATTGAGATAGTAGTAGCAGTGACGATGACGATGATTTTAGGATGATGATTCGCTGATGATGATCCAGAGAAGAAGACTTGTGCTAGCAGATCTGTGTCAAGAAATACCTTCTGATTTAAGAGGGAGTGTTGATGTAATTGTAACTTCGGAATGTATTTCACCTATGTATATTGTACTCCTATAGAGATGTTATACGGAAGTGTCATCATTTGTACTGACAACTGTCGCAAGTGTTGTAACTTGCAGTGATGGGTTATTAGACCACCAAGTGTGGGGTCGACCCTGACTAGTATAACCATGGGTTATTAGAATGACTTAGACAAGTCAGCCTTGCTAGGTTATTAGGAAGGTAAGGTCATGTATAAATAGAGTGCAGGAGGCACTCTATTTGATCATCTCATTATTCACTTCTACACTACTTGGAAAGTGGCGCACTAGTGGAGGAGGAGGTTCAACTGCTAGGAGGACTATCTCTGTGTACTTTGGCTGTATCATTGCTCTTTCTATCTCTGAGGAAGTTGTGGGGTTTTTTACCTTTATGGTTTTCCCTAGTGAAACTCTATGTGTCTATTATCTCATGTGATTGCTTGGTGTGATTGATATGCATTGCTATACTTGACATGTTGTACATGTTATTCTCTCAGTAAAGATCCTAGAGTATGTTGAATTAATGCTAAAAAATTAACAATATCAAGCTATGCACAAGCCTCTCCCTCCATCTCTAATTCTATCTAACTACCACTCAATGCAAGCTAACTTGTACTATTTCCCAAGAACATGATACAATGGCATAAATGTTTTTATCTAGTTCACAATGCTATAGCAGTTATGCAGTTACAACACGGATTTAACAAATTTAGTTTCACTTCTTCCATATTTAAGCACTCATAAACAGGTTGTAGAAAATAAAATACTCCCTGATGCAAGCCCACAAAATCCATGTTGAAGGAGAAAACCTGCACCAAAAGGGTAACTCCTGTAAAGTTGCTTATGCAGATCTATATTTAATGTCAAAATACAAATCCAACAACCTTTGCACAAAGATAAATTAATGTTTGGACCCTCTATGTTGTACAAATTACATACATATAAAATATAAATCCTACAAGAGTCACGCTTTAAAGGTAAGGAAAGAACCTTGGATCGTACCTTGTAATCAATATAAATAGGAAAGGTGCCTGCCACAAAAGAAAATATATATTGTAGAGTGCTAGTGAATAACAAAATGTGAAGAAGGGAGAAGTATTATGTACAATGATGTATTGAGAAAATTAAATATGATAACTAAGAATTATTTAAATAATGACTCTACCATTAACCATTAAATGTTAGAAAACAAGAATATCCAAATCGAGAAGCATGAGAAAAATATTACCCACAAAGAGAGGCTAGGAAACACAAACCATTAAGATGTCCCTGCTTTTTCGAAAAAAAAGTAGACTATGTTTTCCATTAGAATTTGAGGCAATGTACATAACTACAAGGAATATAACATATATGTCATATGCATAAAATACAATTAATCTAACCATAAAATGAAGTCATCACGAGTTGCTAGACAACAAGCCACAATCACATTTTGTGTGTTCTAAATTCTAATAGGGGATCTAACTAAACCACCTTTGGTCTAATTATATTATCCCTCATTGAACAAATAAACTCATTGTCCCACTACAAAAGAGAAGCAAAAAGATATGGTTTGATGGTTGAAGGGAAAATTCAAGGCCACCTTTCATTGGTATAGGCTTGCAATGATCCCTCAATCTGATTCGATATTTTAGAACCTCCAAAATAATCACTTGAAAATATTCCTCTCTAGACATTTTCAAGGTTTTCTTGTGTTCCCACATCAAGTGCTTTTGCTAGCACTTCCTAGCAGGTATAATTGAATTCCCTACTCCTTGTCAAAACTTTGTGTCATGGAATGCCATGCATCTCTTGGAAGTGAAACACCATCTAATGTTGAATTTAGACCCATAATAAGATACAACCATATATTATCTGGTAATGGAGTTCTCAAAAAATATTCATTTGGTGTATTCAAATAACCCAATACAAGGCCATGATTCAAGCATCTCACATACAAAAAAGAGAGTCAAAGATCAATCATCAGTTTTTGGAGTTGAAAACAAAAATAGCTTTTCGCTGGTTGTAGCCATATCCTAGAAGCAATAGATAGTACTTCTTGTTGCTGTAGCAGCCTATGTGCATACAATTTATCAACTTTGGAATGATATACTCTAATAATAATTGATTCAAATCCATGATTAGGCCAATGGGACAACCCAATTCATGTAGAGACTGTCTTATAGAGGAAGTGTGATCTTGTATGTGCACAAACCATGGTCACTTATTATGCACAATATAACAATATATCCATGTCCCAAACAACAAATTCATCGTAGCAAAATAAATATGTACATGCACAATGTTATAGCTTGGCATTGCAATTGATAGAATCAGGTGAGGACCTACCAAACAATACCTAATAGATGCCATGTTTTATTGTTTTGAGGTTCAAATGTACAAATGACTACATTCCAAGCTATGCACACGACTCTCTGCATCTCTAATGCTATCTAACTACCACTCAATGCTAGCTAACTTGTACTATTTCCCAAGAACATGATACAATGGCATAGATGTGTTTATCTAGTTCACAATCCTATTGTGGTTATACAGTTACAACAAGGAGTCAATCAGTTTAGTTTCACTTCTTCCATATTTGGTAGTGTCTTTTTTTTTCATGAGCACCAATCTACTGTTTAAAGGCTAAATCCATCTTTGAGGAGAGTACTTCTACATTTGGAGGTTAAAATTGATTGAGGCAGCCACAATTCTTTTAGAGTGGAAAGTGACGTACAGGTGTGGAGTTTCTTATGTAAAGTGGAGTTAAACTTGAGTTTCTCTATTGCTATAATTTCGACTATTTAGTACAACAAAACTACGGTGTTTAATATGCATTTCCCTTGTTAAAAAAAGTATGATTAAATCCCTTTGTATCCATTTGTTATCTATTGTTATAGTGGTTGTCACTTTGGGACAATTTATGATCTTTTTTGTCAATGCAATATCCTTGGAAACCATGAACTTCAAACAAACAAACCCAATGGTTGACATCAAAAGTGTTTAACAAAGTGCATTAATCAAAGAAGTAAGAAATACACAAACAGAGAGGGGGGGAATTAAGAGAAGATCTCAGGGTGGTTCATTGATACCACACAAACATTGTCTTTTGGGTGATCTACAACATTGGAAATAAATATTGCAATTGCTAATCATCATCTACAACATTACTAAATCACTCTCAAGCCTTGAGGAATATTTACATAACAGATCTACCATTTATATTCCAATCATGTCTTTATGATCCTCTCTAAATTTTATATCAGTTTAAGACAATTGTTGGTTATGTAAATCGCAGTTAAATTTAATGATGTTATCTTCATCATGATTATGCTATTATGTCCATCCTATGTACATGCATGCAAACATATGGAAATAGCAAGAAACCAATCTTAAATTGGTCCTATATAACACAAACCAATCATATCTACTACACAAAAACACATCAACAGTAAGTTGGGATCTTACATGGACACACTCCTTGGAGGCATACACTCACTCGTATGCATTTCATATATATTTTGGAATTCTTAAAATTTTCATTCTCTTGCTTTTTAAAGGATGGCATTACCATTATGTAGCTCTTGTTCATATAAATAATGCTTTAGTCCATTGAGTTGTGGTTTAGTGGTTGAGACAAGGCCTCCCTAAGCTGAAGACCCAAGTGGACATAGATAAGATAAGATAATTTCATTAATGTCCAAGAAAGGCCAGAAAAGTAAGTCAATAGGATATTAATGCCCAATATAGGACCACAATTAGTAGGCCAACTGGACTAAAAGAGTACAAACAGTGTAATACATGGTGGTAGTGCAAAAGCAACTCTTGTAGCTACACTAAAAGCAATAGGAAAAAAATCTAAGATATAAGAACAAAGTTACATAGAGCCCTGGAGATTTAGTTATGAACCAACTCTGCAAGCAATACAAATCATTCATTCCCAACAAAATAAAGAATTTAGTTTTTACATAATGATCAAAATAATATAGCATGCAAGGAAATGAATTACACACAAACAAACCCAACAAAATAACTACTTTCAGAATTTAAGGCTCGGTGGCGAAAAATCTGATGGACACAGGATTTGAAGTCCTTCTAGCTTAATTTTTAAATGTTGGACACCTAGTTAACCAACATGTTTAGGTTTTGCTTTCCAATCTGACTTTATAACTTTGGAACGAAGACTCCTTAATGGCCATTGCAAATTTTCTTCGGAAGATTGTAGCACTAGAAGACTTCTGGAACATCTTGGATAAGAGGATGGAAAGGGTTTTAGAACTTGATTTAAGGGGTTGTCTTCCGACTGAATTGGAGATAGAGTGGGAGGATTGGTCTTATTCTCAGAAAATGGACTTTCGGAGGTTACATTTTCACTGTGGAATTATTCTTTTGGGTTAGGGTTTATTAACTTCATTTAGATAGTTAGATTTGTTTGTTTTCTCAATTGACATTATATTTTGGGATTTAGATTTGTTGGAAGTAGTATTATTAACTATTTAAGTATTGTTAACCATTTCTTATTTTCATATTGTTTGAGCATTTTCAAGTCCTTCACTCTTTCTCAATTTCAGTGCTCTCCAGTTATTTATAAAAATGTACTATAAAAAAGTAGGTGAGATTAAATTGTTTCTTCTATTCAGAATAGTTTCTTGTCTATTATCATTAGGTTTGGGATGGATTTTTAAATATTTTAATATCATTGGTTAGTTTTTAATATTATGTCATCTATCTCATGCAATATAAATATTTTTTTTATAAAATTAATAAAACATGTTTTATTTATAAATATAAAGGTTAAACACAAATTTTAATTAATAAAAAGAAAATTATGATAGTCATATTTATGATTTATGAATATTTTGTTATTATTGATACATTTTTAATATTATATTATATATATTTTTTATTGTAATTATATCTACACTTTTTTTATGTTTTTTTTTATAAAATGTATAAAGTTTTATTTATAAAATGTAAGTTTAAAATTTTTAAATTATAAGAAGGATTTTTTTTTTTGAAAATGTATAAAAAAAAAATTATTAATACAATTCAAAATTTATATAAAAGTTTTATATTATAGAGGGAAATTGAAGATAAAGTTGAACCAATTTCTACTTTTTTGTCTTATGCATAAAAAAAATGTTTATGGGTTCCTTACTCAACATGAAGGGGGGTTGTTAGTGGTGTGGGGAGATGGATTATGAGACGGAGGGGGGGTGTTAGGGGGTTGGGAGAGAGAGAGAGAGAGAGACGGGTAGGTGGAGGAGTAGGGGAGAGAGAGAGGGGTAGGTGGATATTTAGGGAAGAGAGAGAGTGGGAGAGGGGGGTTGTAAGGGTTAGAGAGAGGAGGAGAGAGAGAGAAATGAGGGGGGAGGGTATGTTAGTCGTAGGGGAGGAGTAGTGGGGAGAATGAGAGAGATGAGGGAGTGGGGGGGTTAGTCATAGGAGACAGTGAGAGAGAGAGAGAAGGGGGGATCTTATTGATAAAGAGAGAGGGGGGAGGGAGGGGGGAGGAGGAGGAGGAGAGGATATTATTGGTAGGAGAGAGAGAGTGGGGGGGAGAGGGAGGGAGGGAGGGAGGGAGGGGGAGGGGATGGAGAGATAAGGGGGGGCGCAGGGCAGGGGGAGAGAGAGAGAGAGAGAGAGAGAGAGAGAGAGAGAGAGAGAGAGAGAGAGAGAGAGAGGGAGGAGGGAGAGGAGGAGGGAGAAGGAGAGGGCAGAAGGGAGAGGAAGGACGGGAGGAGGGAGAGTGGGAGAGAGAGAGAGAGAGAGAGAGAGAGAGAGAGAGAGAGAGAGAGAAGGGGGTATGATTCAGGAAGGAGGGAACAGGGGAAGGGGGCAGTGAGGGAGAGAGATGGATGGAGAGGGGGGGAGAGGAAGAGGGGGAGATAGGGAGCGGGGTAGGTGGAGAACGGGTAGAAGGGGGAGAGAGAGAGAGAGAGAAAGAGAGAGAGAGAGGAGTGGAGGGAGGAATGTTGGGAGGGATAGAGGGGGGAGTGAAGGAGGAGTGAAGGAGGATTAGAGAGAGAGAGGTGGATTTTAGAAAGAGTTAGTGTCAGGAGGGGAGAGTGTTATTTTAGACGAGGGTGGGTCAATAATAGAGAGAGAGAGAGAGGAGGGGGGGGGGGAGAGAAGGAGGGATGGAGGGAGGCAGGGAGAGAGGGAGAGAGAGAGAGGGGAGAGAGAGAGAGAGAGAGAGAGAGAGAGAGAGAGAGAGAGAGAGAGAGACGGAGGGAGAGAAGAAGAGGGATGGAGGGAGATAAAGAGAGAGGGAGGGAGGGAGGGAGGGAGGGAGGGGAGAGAGGGAGAGAGAGAGAGAGAGAGAGAAGTGGGTGTTAGTAAGGGTTAGTGTTAGGAGGGAGAGTGTAAGTTAGAGGAAGGTGGCTTAGTAGTATAGAAAGAGAGGGAGATAGAGAGAGAGAGAGAGAGAGAGAGAGAGAGAGAGAGAGAGAGAGAGGGGGGGGGGGGACGGGGAGGGAGAGAAAGTTACCCATGCCCCTATGCTCCAACCGCCCAATTACTACAAGGATTACATCCTTTATCGTGTTGATTCTCTCACCACGATCGCCATGGTCTTGGTCCAAGAAGACAACAATGCCCACGAACATGTGATCTATTACCTCAGTAAGGGTCTTATTGACTCCGAAATGTGTTACTCACATGTTGAGAAGCTCACTCTCACGGCAATCATTGTCGTCCAAAAGTTCTGTCATTATATACTGCTCCACACCACAACCATTATCAGTCACTCGAACCCCATGTACCACGTCCTTACATGTCAAGTACTCGGGGGAAAGTATTCACGCTGGATCGTGATACTTCAAGAATTCAATCTCCTATTTGAGAAGGCCAAGTCAAAGAAATCTTTGGGATTTGTAGAGCTCATTTGTGATCTTCCCCGTGTTGATTCAGGATCTGATCCCAACGATTCTCTTCTAGATGAGTCGTTGTTTCTCACCAGCACGTCAGACCCATTGTATGGAGATATTTCCTTATATCTTCGAACCCAATGGTTCAACCCCAACTATCTTGTGACAATCATCATCGTATATGCCACCACGCCAAGTATTACTTGATCATTAGCGATGCCTTGTATCGTCATGGTATTGATTCCATACTTCAACATTGTCTGACACACGAGAAGGTTGAACACATCTTGAATGACTGTCACACTGGGGCTTGTGGCAGTCATCTCTCTGGGATGGCTACAGCCCAGAAGATACTGCACATGGGATATTACTGGCCATCCATATTCAAAGATTGCATTAAGGTCATTAAGAAATGTCCCCCATGCCAGCACTTTCAAATTAAAAAGCACTCTCACCCAGCTCCTTTACACTCAGTTATTGTCATTGACCCCTTTGCAAAATGGGGCATAGATTTCATGCATTGTAAGCCTACCTCGGCTGGGGGGCATGGTTACGTCATAGTAGCCATGCATTATTTTACTAAATGGTCTGAGGCTATGCCTACGTACAATGAAGAAGGAAAAACCACTACACTCTTCATGTTCAACCATGTTATTGCATGGTTCGGAGTTCCACAATCCATAGTCACCGACCATGGATCGTACTTCCAAAACCATATGGTAGATGAATGGAGCTCCAGACTGGGTTTTCATCACAAAAACTCAACCCCTTACTACTGACAGTCCAATGGACAAGTAGAGGCCATCAATATGGTCTTGAAAACAATGATTCAATGCATGGTGGGTACACATAAATCAAACTGGCATAACATGATCTTTTCTGCATTATGGGCGTATCGGACTTGCATCAAGACTGCCACCAGATTCACACCTTTCTAATTAGTATATGGATTCACAGACGGCGCTAGCTGGCATACCCGTAACCTTGCTTCGGTAGCCTCGGTACTTTATCACCTACTAGTGAGCTCATCAGTTGAGGAGGAAATTGTCTAGGATACGCGACCAACAATGTCATGGAATATCAGGCGGTGATTGGAACCCTAACCGATGCTCTTTACTTCGGTATGAGCCAAACTTTTATCCATCTTGATTCACAATTGGTGGTTTCTCACCTTAACTGGATCTACACTATCTGTGACCCTACTTTTCTCTGTCTCTTCCGATGAGTTCGTCTCCTGGAAAGGTCCATTGAATCTGTTCAATACCTACACATTCCACAAGATATGAACTCGGTTACTGACTTGATGGCCATTTTCATTCTAGATTGGTACATTTCACACACATAAGATATCCATAAAATATAAAAAAAGACATAACATTTAAATTATCCATTGTATAAGCAAAACATGTAAACAAGATCCCATTAATCACAAATGGAACACAATATGTATAAAAACCGCCAGTAGTGTATGTATATAAAGCAGTACAAAGTACAAAATGGTAGTGCTAATACAAAAAATATGAAGCATGCTAGATTTTAGTAAGAGTCATCTCTACAAAATTTGAAGCTCATAGGATTTCAGTATATACATATAAGACATGAGCCTAATACCTAACATGCTCATGGTAGCAGACTACAACCCTCTCCACTTTCTAGAGCAGCGTGCCAAAACACAAAGATACCCCGATCGTCAACCTCTGGTAACGACGGGGTAGGTCATGGACACCTAGCTCTAGAATGTCCAAGGTCATCCTATGGAGGTTCTCCTAGACCTCCTTCAAATCCTCAAGGGCATGTCGGACCGCAAGGACCACCTCTGGTACTTTCCCTCTCCGTACAAGAGGAGAGACTCTAAGTGGTCACATCAGACCCACATCTACAAGAAACATTTAAAAGTCATCAGCACTACCCAAAAAAATCATAAATACATAAAATGAAAAAACAAAAGCAGTAGTTGTTCTTACCGACATCGCCCCACTGTGCTCCCTCGGGAAGCACCAAGTCAGGGTCTCCTCTAAAGTTTGTCCCAAGGTACGGATAGTCCTCCACCATGAGGAGTTGTCCCCTCAGCCATGTGAAGAAACCTGTGCCGAAACTGATGATAGGACCCCCACCACCATGGCAAGCCATCACCTCTGACCACCTGGATATCATGCATCCTGATCCTCAAGGTCCACCTGCAGGCATAAGTGTGCCACCCGCTCCAATATGAAAGAGACGACCATTAAACCATAACCAAACTGCTTCAGCGCCCCGCATTGGCATTTGGTCAACTGATATCGTAAACTGGTGAGGAGCCCCTCACACTAGTTGAACACAGTAGGATCCATGCACTCCTCGGCATACATCAGCTACGAATTTCTTGCCAAATGAGCAGATCAGCTACCAGCCACCCTAACGATGGTGAAAAGTACGGTATAAAGGGATCAGTCCTTAACATCCTTGATGGGAATTTTCCCACCAGTCATCTGTGTACCTAGAGTACACCACTGCTCTATCATATCATCCACGACACGATCACCCCCTCATGATCCGGTCAGGGACATAGGGTTTCCCTGTCAAGACAACCCTATCAAAAAATAGATGTCCTCAACATCTATTCTCAGCGTGTGCTCACCAATATAAAAATGTTGTTGTACTGGGTACCAGCATTGGACCAGACGTGTCAACAAAGATACTTGGGACCTCATCCCCGACACTCGGTAATACTTAAGCAAACAACACTTTCTCAATGTGGTAATACATTACGTATGATTTTTCGCTTGTGCATCATCAAGCTCATGCTTGCATTCTCACCACTTGAGAACCATTGTGGTCACTGCAAACTTGTCAAAAAGGTCATTTAAACACCATTAGAACCTTCCTCAATCATCAAAAAGCTTTTTTTTTGGTTGGATTTCGAGTTTGGTATGAGGTTTTGCATCGGCACATATCGTCCTTTCGGATAGGGCACTGCCGCACAGAACACCCTTTCAAGTTCTATGCTAGCGTAGATCCAGAAAGGGTGACTTGCATTGCCCCATGAGCACAAATCCCCCCACATAACAAGCTCAAAAATCACCTAAATGAAAGAAAAACAAAATTTTAATCCACTAGAAAGTTAGAAGGCTAAGTTCAAGGTTACCTATTGCTAACGGCATCTGAAATAGTCAATCACAGCTCCCAGGATTGGCAAAAGAAAAACGGCTCCAAATGGCACTTCTCACTTTCACAATTTGGTAAAAAACAAATAGTAATTTTTTTTACTATTTACCCCTTTTATATTAAAAAGAGAGAATATTCCTTTTTTAATTTATTCCATTGTAGGTTATTTTTCTATAATTCGAATTATTTATACTCATTTAATCATTTTGACCTAGTTTTGAAGCTGGGAGGTAAATTTAAGTACCTCAATGATCCTCTTTTTCGTGGTTGTTGTCATTTCACGCATATTTTCAGGTATGAACAATTTGTTGAGCATCTTTTTGTCGTTATTTTGCTCATTAAACTCAATTATTAATGACACTGAGCTAACTATTTGTTCTTTCTCATGCTCGTAAAATGATGAGAATAAGTTACCGAGTTATAATTTATCACTTTTTTGGGCTCATTAAAATTCCACGAAAAAGGAACCCCCAAAGTCTTTTCTTTAAGCACTTTTCAGGCTCTCTAAATACGAAAAGATCACCAAGTGAACTTGATGCATTCACGCTTGTAAAAGTATTTGAATGATCGTCTTTTTGGTGATAGTTTACCCTTTTTTCGGACCAGGAGGCACTACTTACTAAAAAGGAATACTCCAGCCAATCATGACTGGAAGAGTCTCTCTCGCGTTGTTTTACCTTTTTTGGGGTGAAGAGGCTAACTTTACGAAAAAGGACCTTTGGAGTCTTCTTTTTTTTTTTTTTTAGACTCTCTAAACATGAAATGACATCGATTTTACCTTCTATGGACTCGTTAACATTCAACATTGAAGGGCCCATCATGGGACGAACCCCTCCTATCCTAGGTTCATAAAACATTTGGGATTGGAATCATCCATGGGATGAGCTATACCAAGCATATGTTTACCCTCCTCAAGCTCGTTTAAAAACAAGAGAGGCACTCATTAATCAAGATTGGGGAAAAGGGAAGATTTTGTGTTACACTATAATTTACGGTAGTATATAGTTAGTCTTGAACATGGCACCCATTTGCATTTGCATTCAGTACTTGGGTAACCCTTTTGTCTTCGAGTCCTACTGATTCCATGAGTCATGTCACTCCTTTGGGGCCATCCAAAGAATGTTTCCATCATCAGTTTCATAGAAGGTCAATAACATTCTCATCATGTCAGTACTTCCAAGTCATTCCATGCCCATGTTCGAGAGATGTTTGTTAGTCGTCATCTGCAGTCAGTACACCTCCCATCATGTTGGTCTACCTTGAGTCAATCTTACAAATTACTCTACTGTCTTATCAACTTCAAACATCTGTTATCGATTTTCATGTCATTGATGGGGGATTCATCATGGCCCTCCTTCGATGGATTCATCCTTGTCGACTTCAACACATCATCCAAGGATTGAATCTAGAAACCAATCAAGTACCTTGGGCCTGCATGCCTCAATGGCAGGTTACCTCACTTTCAACATGACTTTACATCATTGGCTCTTGATTGAAATATTTCATCGAGTGTTCGACCTCAACTTATTTATTCATGCTCGGTGATATGTACTATGATACCTTGGGGATCATCAACATTAATGGTGATTTCCCTTGCACTTGTTAACGGTATACATCAATGATCGGTAATCAAGTGGCTTCTACCATGTTCGAATCAAAAACATTGTAATCACATGGATAGATTCATATCATTGCGGGTTCAGCTTGAAGACCCTGGAGAAAATTATATTCTACCCAGGTTGCGATGGAGATTGTTTGAGTCATATTACATGAATCTACTTTGTATTGGTCGTGGATGTGTCATCATCTCATCATGGATCTACGATTGTATCTAGTAGCCATGATTGTGTTCAGTCGGTCTTTACTACCATGGATCTGCAATGTATTGGTCAGCATCCGTGTTGTGATTCAAGTGAGACTAGTATCTCAGAGTTAGTTGTACTGCAACAACATATTCCAGCTAGCAAGTCCTTTCCATCCATCTTTCAAAGCACTTCACCTGTCTTGTTTTGCCAGCTTCATGCTTTGGGGGCATTCTATTACACCTAATTATTGTCATCATGAGTGTCCCCCTGTTAACTCAATGCCTTGATCCCTGAAGTTTCCCTGATCAAGGAGGCATTTAGAGCAAGTTGATTTCCTTTGTTCACAGTTTCTAGTAGGGTCGGCACATGTTGCCTTTGAGAAAAATGTGCCCAACTAGGTCAGGCACAGGTTGCATTCTTCCAAACTACGTCGGTGGCTTAGGTTACCTTTGTGCAGCTTGTGCTTCCCCTCTCTAGCCCAGGTTTCCCTCATTCAGCTTGTGCCAGGGTTTGTTAAAATAGATAAAGGTGTCCTTCGAGCGATTTCTAGAAGTTGGATGAGGTGGATCCCTATCCCTAACTCCTAGGTGAGCTTTCCTATGGTTCCCTAACCTCAAGGGACGATCCGTTAGCCCTCTCCCGATGATCCTCAACCTACTCTATCCACTTGGTCCTATAAATACAAAGTTCCTCTCCACTCCAAAGGGAGGAAGTCTATATCACTTACATGCTAGTGGAATTAGCCTAGGTGACCCCTATCCATCTCTTAGAAGGCTTACATTTCCTTTGGAGGCTTTGGCTTGGCTCGTTGGAGGAGGATTGTAGTGTTAAGGCTTGGGTTGTAATCATCTCTCTACTTTGTATTTCCCACTCTTTATACAGTAATATAAACTCTTTCAATAAATGTTATTGTGTTGATGATGTTTATAGTTTACTTCCTTAACTGTTTACTTAGATCAGTTAGTGTTTAGATATGTTTTACTGCTTGTTTTGTCTCCACATGTTTTGACAAGTCTTGAAGCTATGGATCTGACGACCACGGAGCTTCAAGCAATAACGAGAATAAAGATCTACAAATCTGAAGGTAAGATGTCTAATTACTCGATCTCTAGTTTGATCTAGGAAAGTAGCTTTATGTTTTGTTCTTATTTGTACTATATTCACATTGAACTAGGGAGATTTGGCTCATGTTCGCTCGAGTATATTGTCCAATAACCCCCTAACCCCCCCCCCCCCTCTCTCTCTCTAGCTCTCTAGCTCGAGTAGATTGTCTTGAGCTACCGTGGGTAAAAGAGACTTTGTGAACTAGTTAGCTAAGAGTTGCTCTGGAATGCGAGCCTTAATGAGATGTCATCTCCTACACCACTCATGGATATGATCAGAGATATGAGTTGCAGTGGTTTGAAGGAGCGAATTCAGTAGGTCCGTACCAATTTCATAGAGTATGGGTAACTGGAAATGAGTTAGGAAGAACATAGCCCCACCTTACACCGTAACCCCCCCCCCCCATTATCTCTCTCTCTCTCTAACCCCCAACCCCTCTTCTCCCCGTAAACCCCATATTTTCATTTCTCTCACTCTCTCTCCTCATAATATCCCTCTTATAGCCACTACACCTAGGCCCCACCTCTCTCTCTCTCTCTCTCTCTCTCTCTCTCTCTCTCTCTCTCTCTCTCTCTCCCCCTCTTACTCTCCATCCCCCCTACCACTAATGACCCCCCATTTCTCTCTCTCTCTCTCTCTCCAACCCCACCACTCGTCAACTATACCCCCCCTCTCTCTAACCTCCCAACTCCTCCCAAAACCCCTACCCCTCCCGATATTTATATATATCTCTCCCCCAAATCCCCTCTTCCACGCTAACCCTAATCACCACACCATCCCCCCACCCCCTCAAATATATCTATCTCTCTCTGCTCCATCCTACCTTCTCTCTCTCTCTCTCTCTTGTTGCTCCACCCATCCCTCTCTCTCTCTCTCCCCCAACCACCTAACATCTCTCTCTCTCTCTCTCTCTCTCTCTCTCTTATTTCTCCACCCGTCCCTCTCTCTCTCTCTCTCTCTCTCTCTCTCTCCCCAACCCCTGCAATCCTCAACTATACCCCCCCTCTCTCTAACCACCCTACTCCTCCACAAACCCCTAACCCTCCCGATATTTATATCTTTCTCTACCCCAACCCCCTTCCTCCACCCTACCCCTAATCACCACCCCATACCCCTACCCCCTCAAATATCTCTCTCTCTCTCTGCTCATGTAACATCCCAAAATTTCGTACAATTTAAAAAAAAATCTAAGCATTAAATTTAGCATTAAATGCTATGCAGAAGTAATAAATTCCTATTATATAACTAAACTGAATAATAATTAATTACAGTATGTAATTATCTTTAAAGATTTTTAATTGTCTTATCAACAATTAAATGTATTAATACTCCTATATAAGTAATAACAATCGTAATAATTAATTTGTGTCGTCTCTTATGATATAGGCATTCTATTCGAGATGGAACATAGTATTGTGATATTATAACTACAACTATGAAATTATTGTCTTTTAATATGATGTGTTATATTTATGTTAAAGCTCTAGATACAGTTGTGATCATACTATGACTCGGTTCTACTTGGCATTAAGGTCTGATAGGTGGTTCTTGTACATTAATTATTTATTTGCACACCCTTATTTAATTAACTTCTTGTTGGCAATTGGATTTGGATGTACGACTTTGAGGCTTACTTAGCTTAAAGCTAAAGCATCATCTTCTTTAACTGTCCAGGTTACAGGTTGCATACTTCTGGTTTTGATAAGATAGTGCGATGTTTCTATGAGCCTTATGTGAGAATTATCATAGACCCTAACTTAATTAAAAGTGGTGACTTTGTAAGTTCAAAACTGAGGTTATAAGTATGTGGCGTATTCAATGTTAATGTGTGATGTCAAGCAAGAGAAGGCTATGGTGATTTATACTATTCTCCATCATTTATTAATCTTACCCTAGTGTTAGAGTTTACATCCTTTGCAAGAGATAATGAATTAGTTCTAAACTATTAGTCGACATGTTAACTTCATTGCAAGGGTGACTTGGGTGTTTATGGCTTTGGGGTATTTAAATTGTTATGGTTTAAACTATGGAATAGTGGGTCATGCATTTCCATTCGGTGCTACATTAAAAATGTGTAATGGAAACTATGTTGAAGCTATAGTAATGTGGGTCCTTGTACACCAACGTCGTAGTGGTAGCTGGCACATTAATTAAGACCACGTGAAGATTGTAAATGCTTCTTGATACTGTCAAAACCCTACTACGAGTTTTTGGGGTTTTGGGGTTTGGTTTGTTGTTGTTCTGTGTTATGGAGGAGGAGACTAGGCCTTATCATCCACCATAGTTGTTAGAATTTCAAACTCCACTCATTGTGTTAGTTGGACGTTGGAGAGTGCCGGTTCGTGGAGAGTTATGGCTTCATCAATGTGTGCATGGTCTCCAAATTCCAGTTCCTTCCTCAACTCTGAGGTTATTAACTGGGTAAGCTGTGTTTAAAGTACTCAAACCCTTACTTTACAGTTCTGTGTTGAGATTTTAGTTTCGTATTTAACTTGGCTCTCGATTTTGTTATAGGGAAGTATCTTTTAACCCACGGTGAAGTTGATAAGACGAAGGGACAAACCTGCAATGATGTATACTCATCGGTAAGCCTCGGTCAGACCAGGTTCCTCTGTCAACAAGGATGTAATGTTTTGTTTTCTCTTCATCATTGCAAACTCCATTTGTCACAAGGTTTTTTGGGACCATGTTACTGTTAAAGTTGGTTTCTGGGCAACGACCCAAGATGGGTTTCGCTTGTAATGTTAGTAGAGAGTTGTCTTTAAAGGAATGCCAGTTCTCCTGGCAGTTCGACTACAATGTATTATTATACTTTATAAATAAGAAGATGTTGTGTTCTTTCGTTTTGTCAAAGTAAATAAATCTCTATGTACAATGGTTTTGAAGTTTTGTTTTAGTTGGAAGGGATGAACCCTAACTTTGACTTATGAAAAGTATGAAGACGGCTGCACGGTTTCAACCTCTGAGCCCATCTATGAAGTTTAGATTATGGTTTAACAGTGTTTAAAAGTTAATAGATTAAAAGATAAAGAAACTGTGCAAGTCAAGACTCGAGCCCATAATCCATCATCCATAGTTATTTTAAAAGATGTTATTATCAACATGTTTACAAGATAATATTACTATGGGACAGTTTTGTAAAATATTAGTTGGAATGTTTTACGTTGTGTGATTTATAGCTTGGGTAAGCTCATGTTAAGACTTGAACGCTGGATCACTTGTGAAATGGACTCTATTTTCATTAATAATTTTAATTAAAGTATTATGTTGGGGTTTTGTTTTTAATGTGTAACCCGATTCACTTTATAGACATTGTCCTGTCTCTGCATGCATTTAAATGTTATTAACTTTGTTTTGAACCTTACGTTTCAATTTAAGGGTGAGATCCCAAATGGGGACATGAAATTTGGTCTCACGTTTGGATTATGTATAATGTTTAAAGTAGGAAACCAACAGTTTTAAAGAAGGTTTGTTATTATTTTTAATACGTGGTTTTGACCCTCGGATGAGCCTTTGCAGGTCTCGATCCTGAGATGTTGTTGGTGATAAACTTTTATTGTTTTATAATGGTTACATGGTTTTTACTCCCACTGTATGTGTATGCCTTTTTATAGTAATACTATGTGATAGCTTGATACTTGTATAATCGATATATTTCAATTCAAAATTGGAAAGTGATGAGGGTTTTCGTAATAGGTTTGTACTGAAAGTTTAGAGTTTCTATATTAAACGCATCAAGGATTTTGCATTACTGATATAAGAGAAATGTTAATATAATTTAATGTATTATCTCTGTACATTGTTTAAATTATTGCATAGATAAATATGTTATGTTATTCGAGTAGTTTTTTTTTACAATATGACTCATTAAAAGATAATGCTATGGTTTAAGTGTTGCATCAATGTTGATTATAGATATATGTTGTGTAAATATATCGATTATGTTTATAAAACATTATTTTGGTCCGATGAAAAGAATAGTAAATGTTTGGCTAGATATTTCACTTTCATTCTATGATGAAAGTCCTAAATAATTTCTTTTCTTATTCTAAGCTATATATATATATTTCTATTATGTATTGTTATTGATAACTCTAAGATTTGAAGCCTTTCGATTTCTGTTTTAAAAGAAAGCCTGTATTTAACTCCTGAAATAAACTATTATTCAACAGAGAAGCAAAGATAATAAGGAAATCAAATCTGAAACAATCATTCATTCCGCAATCATATCATTTCTATGTTTATTAAATACTTCTTGTACTAGAGTACATCACCTTAGGGTGAAAGGAAAAATACAAGAAGACATTTGTTTTCAATCATTTATCTATCTAAATCTGATCATTCATTCGGGTACTTAGAAATAGTTAAACAATCCAGAAATCTAACCTTTCCTATCCTACTTGATGTATATAGATAAGCTACTCATAGAAAAATTATAAACATTCAAACAGTTTTAGAAATAGATAAATATCTATAGAAATTAAAAGAAATAACAAGTAGAACCTGATAATTTTGCTAGGGTGGAAAAACACCCAAAGAGGCATGTTCCTCCCAACCTTCTCCAGAAGAAGCATCCAAATCACTTGCTCCCTTTGGACCCCCGAGCCTGTTTACTGAACCACTAGGAAGAAGACTCTGTGTAGAAGCAAGGCACTCAGGTTGTGCTTCAGCAATCAATGAAGACTTGCACACACCTCACTTATGTACTTCAACAATCAATGGAGACTTGCATACATATCAAAAACCTCTGCACTTAGCATGAAAAATCTGCACTTAGCAGAAATCAGACAGACTTACAATCCAAGTCAAAACATAGCTTCCCCTCGTCGAATCTCTTGTGTGCATACAATAGAACCACAAGGTAAATTTTCTCATCAGAAAAAGTGTGAGCCTCTGCTCAAATTTGATGGCTTATAAAAGATGCCTAGGTCTTTTAGTGGTTAGTTTCAATAAATGAGCCTCAAGCTCCAGTTCCACATTCCAAGGAACTTGACCACAAATTAAGGGAGTTGTCCCATAACAACACCTAGTTACTAACTTCAAGATGCTGACACTTGTCCATTGCCTTCTACCCCAGATTCCATTCCTCCTAGTGGGTCAGTAAAGACTCTTTCAACAGTCTCTTTGGGTGAGTGTCTCCTATTTTATTTTATTTAAATAATAATATTATGCATTTATAGTCATCCTTGACCACTTCGTCAAATACAAAACTTTACAATAACAGTTAAGACAATGTTTTCCTCAAACATAAAATGTCTCAAGTATTGGGTATGTTACAAACACTCCCACTTAAGCTCAACATCATCCTCGATGTTGCTTATTCTTCATTAGAGCCTCCCTAGAACAGAATTGGATATGCTGCCCGCATATTATTTTCCAATTCCCAGGTATCTTCATCCGGGATAAGGTGCTTACATTGCACCTTTACCTTCCCTCTGGTACGATTCCGAAGCATAATTTCCCTCCTGTCAAGGATACAGTCCGGTTCCACCTAAAAATATCCTTCGGGCTCCACCTATATGCCATTCCAATTTAGCACATGAGTAGCACTGTGCACATACTTTTTCAAAACATAAATATGTAAAATGTTATGTACTCTCAAATTAGATAGTAAAGCCAATTGATATGCAACTGGTCCAATCCTTGACAGAATTTCAAATGGTCCACAATACTTGGGTGCTAGTTTAGCACAACTCCCAAGCTTAAAAGTACTTTTCTTGGGTTTTACCTTAACAAAAACATGATCTCCTACCTGAAATTTCTTTTCAGTTCGTTTCAGATCTACATCACTTTTTTGTTTGTCTTGTGCAATTTTTAAATTTCCTTGTACCTGTTTCATGGTTAGCTCCATTTCTTTTAACAAATCTGGTCCTAACATCAATCTGTCAGCAGGATTACTCCAAGAAATAGAAGTATTGTATTTCCTTCCATATAAAATATCAAATGGGCTTAGTCTAGCAGATGTTTGATAGTGATTATTGTAAGCAAAATCAACTAAATGTAAATAGTCATTTATGTTAAATTTTCTGAATTTACTTCAATATGATCTAGGATCTTAACTGAGAGAATAACATGTACAGCATATCTACAACATATCAATCATGGAGACAATAATGCAAGCACACAAGAGACACAAAGATTTACTTGGGGAAAACCATAAAGGTGAAAAACCCCAATAACTTCCTCAGAGATAGATAGAGCAATGATACAACCAACCAATAGAGATAGCCATAACCTAGCAGCAATCCTCCTCCTCCATAAGTGCGCCTCTCCTCCTTGAGAGCATGTGTAAGAAGTGAGTGAGTAAATAGAGTGCCTCCCGCACTCTATTTATACTTGACTTGACTTGCCTTTTTACCTAACTCATGTAGGCTCGAACTTTACCACATAATATAATGCTGACTGGGCCGACCCCCAATAGGGTGGTCTAATAACCCTTAGACCCACATGGCCGACCCCCAATAGGGTGGTCTAATAACCCTTCGACCCACATGGCCGACCCCCAATAGGGTGGTCTAATAACCCTTCGACCCACATGACTTATACAGGGCCGACCCCAACAAGGTGGTCTAATAACCCATCAAGTATAAGTTACGACACTTACAATATAAATAACGACACTTCCTTATAGAGGAATAATACCATCTCTATAGGAATATAATATACATATATGTGAAATACATTCCGAAGTTACATATACATCAACACTCCCTCTTAACTAGGAAGGTATTTCTCAGCATAGTTCTTCTAGCACAAGTCATCTTCTCTGGATCATCGTCACTGGATAATCGTCATCGAGTCATCATCATCGTCACTACTGCTGCTATCTCAATCAATCTCTGAATCTACTCGTCATAGGAAGTTCTACAGAGCCAGTCCTTTTTCATACTGGAAGTAGGCCCACCACCTGCAGGTCTTCGTCATCACTGGCCATACTGTGGAATCCTCAGGACTTTTACGTGCATCACAAAACCTCGAAAGAGCATCCCAGGATGTTACGAGCACACAGCTCTACCTATAGGATCTCCCAGGGCACCGAATTACATGTGACCTCACCATAAAACCTCGCAAGAGCATCTGCCAGATATCCCAGGGAACCGAATTACATGCCATAGGAAAAACCTCGAAAGACTATCTGCAGATCTCCCAGGGCACCGAATTACATGTGGTCATGGCAAAACCTCGCAAGAGCATCTGCCAGATATCCCAGGGAACCGAATTACATGCCATAGGCAAAACCTCGAAAGACTATCTGCAGATCTCCCAGGGCACCGAATTACATGCCATAGGACAAAACCTCGAAAGAGCATCTGCCAGATATCCCAGGGAACCGAATTACATGCCATAGGCAAAACCTCGAAAGACTATCTGCAGATCTCCCAGGGCACCGAATTACATGTCCTCCCAGAGCAAAACCTCGAAAGAGCATTTGCCAGATGTCCCAGGGCACCGAATTACATGCCATAGGCAAAACCTCGAAAGACCATCTGCAAATCTCCCAGGGCACCGGATTACATGCTCATCTGCACAACCTGATCCACGGCCACAGAGTATCAACCTGATACTCACCATACATCATCCTGATGTATCCATGATCATCCTGATCATCATCACTGCAACGTCCTGCTGCATGTCATCTGGAGCAACATCCTGAAGCTCGTCATCTATGATCATCCTGATCATCACTGCAACATCCTGCTGCATGTCATCTGGAGCAACATCCTGAAGCTCGTCATCTATGATCATCCTGATCATCACTGCAACATCCTGCTGCATGCCAAGTATCTACCTGATACATATCATCATACATGATCCTCCTGATCATACAATGTATCCACCTTATACAAATACATGATACATATCATCATACATGATCCTCCTGATCATCAATGCATCTACCTGATGCATACCAAGTATCTACCTGATACATATCATCATACATGATCCTCCTGATCATTAATGTATCCACCTGATACAAATACAAATACATGATACATATCACCATACATGATCCACCTGATCATACAATGTATCCACCTGATACATATACAGATACATGGTCCAAGCATCCAACATGATGCATATACAAAATACATATACATGATCCAACTGATCATATCCAGCATCAACATGATGCGTACATACAAAAATGATCCAATTGATCATATCCAGCATCCAACATGATGCGTACATACATACAAAATGATCCAACTGATCATATCCGGCATCCAACATGATGCGTACATACATACATAAAAATGATCCAACTGATCATATCCAAGCAAAAACCAGAACATCATCCTGATGTTCATCATCCAGCGCTTACATCCACAGCCATGTGAAGGATCCTCCTTCCAACATGCTTGGAATGGCTTCAGCAAATGTGTCCATCACTTCTTCCTCGAAGTGTCCTCGATCTGAAGAACGCCAAGCCTCTCTCTGAAGTACTCGAACTTCACCCTGGCTAGTGGCTTCGTCAGCACATCTGCAATCTGCTCGTCCGTCGCAACATACAGGAGCTTCACAGCTCCTCTCTACACCATATCCCTGATATAGTGATATTTGATCTCTATTTGTTTCGACCTGTCATGAAACACTGGGTTCTCGGACAGCTTCACACAACTCTGGTTATCACAGAAGATACCAGTAGCTTCCAACGGGGGATCAAATAACTCAGACAGTAGCTTCTGTAGCCATACTGCCTCACAACTAGCTGAACAGGCTGCAACATACTCTGCCTCAGCTGTACTCAGTGCTACGCAGGACTGCTTCCTGCTAAACCAAGAGATCACACCTGATCCCATACTGAAGCAACACCCAGATGTGCTCTTCCTATCTGCAGCACTGCCAGCCCAATCTGAATCAACATAACCCTGCAGGTTAAACTTTTGATTCGCCTCATACCTGAGCCCATAATCCACTGTACCCTTCAGGTACCTCAGAACATGCTTTACAGCAACCAGGTGAACACTCCTCGGATCCGTCAGGAAATGGCTCAATGTGTTCACAGCAAAGCAAATGTCTGGTCTCGTGTTCGTCAGGTACATCAAGGACCCAATAATCTGACGATACTTAGAAACATCAACTGGCTCAGATGAAGCATCGCAAAGAAGCTTCATATTCGATGCCATAGGTGTGGCCATGGCTTTGCAATCCATCATCCCAAATCTCTTCAGGATATCTACTGTGTACTTCCCTTGACCAAGGAAGATCCCACCTGCATTCTGCCACACCTCCATACCTAGGAAATAGTGCATCATTCCCAAATCTTTCATATCGAATTCAGCTGCAAGCTTCCTCTTGGTATCTGCAATCATTCTGTCATCTCCTGTCACAAATAGGTCATCCACATATAGTAGTAGAATCACAGGATTCCCTTCCTCAACCTTGTAGTAAAGGTTGGAATCCGCTTTACTCTTGGTAAATCCCAAACTGGATAGAAAGCTGTCTATCCTACCATACCAAGTTCTGCACACATATATGACTACACCATGCTGTCTTGAAATCCATCTGGTGCATCTTCTATTTCATCACTTTTATATTTCTCAATGCTGCCATCTGCAACATGCTTGATCTGATAGTTCTATTTGGAAGTCATAGCAAACTTCCCTTCATGTCTTGGGATTACATCCCAAACATCATTCTTCATGATCGACGGATCATGGCATTTCATTTCTTCATCCCAGATCCCGGGAACTTCAATATCTTCAATAGATATCTTTGTTGCTGGAACAAATGTTGTAGTTCTTCTTTTGTAGGAGATGGCATACGATCTTTCCTACACAACAAGTTAAATTGCATGATTAGAAAACATCTCATAGTTTTCAGAAGAAATTCTTACACATAAAGAAATATGCCATACAGTCATGCAATTATCTTAGCCAATGCTACAATACAACATTTATCCATATCCCGTAACTTTCTAGATGCCTTCCAATCTCTACCAGAACATTGTTAAGAGTGTGCACAACTCCCAACATGTCAGCAAAGAGGTTTCATTCTAGATAAGTAGCAATGGAATGTTGTACAGTGCCATAGGCCACTTACCCATGCATATTAGGAGTATACTGTTCATCAATGCAATTATTCTAATATGCATAATACACAACCTAATTCTAGGAACATCAGTATATACATTATTGAACAGTATTATTTAAGAAATGACAATTCAAATACTTATCTTTGTTTGTTCATTGGGTGGACTCCCTCTGAGTCTTCGCTTCCTTGCAGGAGCTGCTGGAGTCCTAATCTGAAGTAGCTTCTTCTACACCTTTATGTTGTGGAATGTAGAAACATGGTCAACTCCCTTTGAATATCTGCATCCTTGCAGAAACTACTGAAGTGTGCTCCTTTTCTTTATTGCAGGAACAACTGGAGTGTGCTCCTTTGCTTTCTGGCAGGAGCAACTGGAGTGTGCTCCCTCTTGATCTTTGCTTCCTGAATTACCTGTTCTTGAACTCATATTCATCCTTGGTCCCTATGCATGCTTATTAGTATCATGATTCATCATACATTCATTAGTATACTATTAAAACACAATAATCTCAAGCATGTATAGTCATGATCATTTCAAACAGAAAATAATAAGCATTAGCATTCAAAGTTTATGTAGGATTCTTATGGTTAGTAAAATCATAAGAAACATAACATGTCTAAACTTGTAATTACTCAAACCTATGACTCTTCAGGTTAGTTGAATCATCAATCAAGATAAGAGATATAAAATGCATAAAACCTGTGATTATTCAAACCTATACCTTCATGATTCTTCTGGTTAGTCATATCATCAATTATGGTAAGAAATATAATATGCATACAGCCATGACTTATTCAAACCTACGACTTCATGAATAATCATTATCAAACAACACAACAGTATAAGATCCTAACACAAGGTAGGATTCTATCTTGATATAGGAAAAACATACCTGGATTAGCATGCTAGCTATTTATGTCTAACATACTCACATGATGTCTTCTTGTTCTTCTTCAATGACTTGTGCTAGTAACCTGTATATCTCATAGGTTAACTATTACAAAACCAAGTTATACATACCTCGTAAATGGATCTTCTATGAGATCCATGACAATGGATGAGTCTATGTCCTCATGTTATCATGATCATATGTTCTTGGACCAGAACATGATTTGTCTTTCTTGGTGTACCTTTCATGTTAGTAGACAACATAAACCTCATACAACACCATAATGCATTAGTACAATCATAAGTGTCAACACCCTAACCAATGAATATCTTCTATCATGCATTCATAATTTTGTTAAGGTGATACGACAAATCTAAAATCAAAATTGTACTAACCGTAATAACATGAAGACAAACATACCACAAACTTAATCATGGACAAATATCGAAACATACCTCGATGAGTCATACTTGTTGAGATCGCTTGTAATCTTCTTATGTAAGGCCTTAGCCTCATCTCCCTCTGAAACAGGAACTTCTTTACTCATGCAGATGATCAATCCATCTTCTTCTAGGATTAACCCAATCCACTTGATTTGCAAGAACTGGACCTGGAGCTGGATATGGGTTTGTCAGAGAAACCCCAAAAATTCAAACTTTGAATTTCAAACTTTCGAAAGGATAGGAATATGCGCCTTGATGAACTGATCAAACTGGTATATTCAGAATTTGAAGACTGCAAAGTTTCACTCCTCAATTTTGCCTTTGAAACTTCCAGATTCACTGGACGTGACTCTGAACTGGGGTTTGATGAAGCCCACTCTTCTACCCAATCAAAATGTTTGATCCAAAGCTCTAAGCTTCTATTTTTCTGAGGAGCTTCCAGCCGTGGTCACAGATTTCAAAAATTCCCATTTTTACAGAAGCCCTAATTTTCCATTTTTCTGATCAAAGTCCCGAACTAGGGTCTGATCAAACCCGGCCTTCTACCCAACCAAAAATTCTGATCTTGGTCTCTAAATTTCTATTTTGATGAGTAGCATCCAGCCGTGGTCTCCGATTACAAAAATTCCAACTTTCTTCAAAACCCTAAATTCCGGAAGCCATGAATGAAGGTACCAAAAAATAATTCTGTTTTGACAGAAATATGTACCTGATTGTTTCTGGTGTAACTCTGAAATTTTTGATCCACAGGGTCTGAAAAAGTTTTCTGAGATAGCCTGACCTGTTAGCTTTCCATCCTGATAGGTCTGACCTCAATTGGATGTTCTGAGAGAGAGTTATGCCAAATGTCGCAACGTGACCTGTTTTGGGAAAATACAGGAGAGCGAACTTGTACGGCGTGCCACGTGTCACTGTTTGACCTTCGGCCTCTGAAAAAGTTTTCTGAGATATCTCGGCCTGTCATCTTTCCATCCTGACAGGTCTGACCTCAATTGGATTCTCTGAGAGAGAGATATGCCAAGTGTCGCAACGTGACCTGTTTATGGTATAATACAGGAGAGCGAACTTGTACGGCGTTCCACGTGTCACTGTTTGACCTTCGGCCTCTGAAAAAGTTTTCTGAGATAGTTCAGCCTGTTTACTACCTGTCACTTTTCACGAAATTTCATTTAGAGCTTCCTAGCCCAAGTTATGACCTTTTTCCCAAGGTCACCTGATTTTGACTCAGATCTGGAAGAGGCAGAAACCCTATATTGTACAGATCATAAATCACAAAGTACAACGAATTAGAGGTTGTCCTTTGGACACAAGATACCTAGAGATCTTAGCTTCGGCCTGTAACAATTTCAGATCCGAAAACTTCGCCAAAACGGATTTATAGCGAAAGTGCTACGATGACTGGTTTTTGCTATATCAAGCCCTAGCATCGTAAGTGCAACAAGTGTCATACATGCCATATCATGCCTTCTTTCAGGCTAGCTCTGATACCATGTTAAATTTTCTGAATTTACTTCAATATGATCTAGGATCTTAACTGAGAGAATAACATGTACAGCATATCTACAGCATATCAATCATGGAGACAATAATGCAAGCACACAAGAGACACAAAGATTTACTTGGGGAAAACCATAAAGGTGAAAAACCCCAATAACTTCCTCAGAGATAGATAGAGCAATGATACAACCAACCAATAGAGATAGCCATAACCTAGCAGCAATCCTCCTCCTCCATAAGTGCGCCTCTCCTCCTTGAGAGCATGTGTAAGAAGTGAGTGAGTAAATAGAGTGCCTCCCGTACTCTATTTATACTTGACTTGACTTGCCTTTTTACCTAACTCATGTAGGCTCGAACTTTACCACATAATATAATGCTGACTGGGCCGACCCCCAATAGGGTGGTCTAATAACCCTTAGACCCACATGGCCGACCCCCAATAGGGTGGTCTAATAACCCTTCGACCCACATGACTTATACAGGGCCGACCCCAACAAGGTGGTCTAATAACCCATCAAGTATAAGTTACGACACTTACAATATAAATAACGACACTTCCTTATAGAGGAATAATACCATCTCTATAGGAATATAATATACATATATGTGAAATACATTCCGAAGTTACATATACATCAACAATTTAGTTGGATGATCTTTTACGTACATTCTTAACATGTATTCTAAAATCTAATTCACCCTTTCAGTTTGTCCGTCAGTTTGAGGGTGAAAAGAGGTACTGAAATTTAACTTCGTATCTAAGCCTTTAAACAATGTTGTCCAAAAATTTCCAATAAACTTAGAATCACAATCAGAAATTATTACCTTAGGAATTCCGTGTAACCGAAAAATTTGCTTCATAAACACATCAGCAATGTTAGCAGCTTTAAAAGTAGTTTTAACCCGAATAAAATGAGCTACTTTACTAAGCTTATCCATAGCTACCATTATTGAGTCATTATGTTTTTTATCCTTAGGCAAACTAGTGATAAAATCAATACTTATAATTTCCCACTTTCATTCTGAAATTAGCAATGGTTGTAATAGGCCAGCTGGGTGTTGATGCTCACCTTTAATCCACTAAAATTCAAAACACCCAGCTATATATTTAGCCACTTCATTTTTTATGTTAGGCCAAAAGAAATCCTTTCTCAACATAGTTATCATTTTCTGATAACCAAGGTGTCCCGAATAAGGACTTTTATGAATTTCATCCAAAATCATCCACTTAACTTTTGACACATTAGGCACATAATGTCTATTTTTATAAGTCATTAAACCCCTTTCATTAATGTTGTAATATGTTATTAAATTTTCAAATACATTTTCAGCAATTTTATCATGTAATTTCTGATAATTTTCATCTTAATTAATTCCTTCTTCGATCTGATTTTCCAGATCTGTTTTATAAGAACTAATTGCTGCCACAAAATTTAATTTAGCATTTCCACTTAAGGCATCAACAACTTTATTTTCTTTACCCTTAATGTGTTGAATCTCGAAATCGTATTTGCTAAGGAAAGCTAACCATCTAGCTTGCCTTGCATTCATATTTGTTTGATCCAAGAAATATTTTAACCCTTTATTATCTGTCATTAGTGAAAAATTCCTCCCAATCAAGTGATGGAGCCACATTTTTAATGCATGTATCACAGCTGCCAGCTCTATATCTTAGGTTCCATAGTTCTTTTCATGAATTTTTAACTTCCTTGACTCGTGGGATATTACATGACCTTCTTGAGTTAAGACCCAACCAAGTCCATCATTGTATGCATCAGTGCATACAACGAAGTCCTTATTTGGATCTGCAATTTTTAATATAGATGTTGTTGTTAATAATTCTTTTAATTTCATAAAACTCTCCTCACACTTTTGGTCCCATATGAATTTCTTTTCCTTCTTCTGCAAGGAGGTTATGGGATTCGCAATTCTATAGAATCCTTCAAGAAATTTCCTGTAGTAGCCCATGATTCCCATAAAAGAACATACATCTGTTACATCTTTCAAGATAGGCCATTCACTAATTGATCTTATTTTATATGGATCAACTGCGATCCCATATTTAGATATTAATTGACCTAAGTACTGTATTTTATCTTTGTAAAAGTCACATTTGCTAAACTTAGCATAAAGTTGATGTTCTATTAACACTTGTAGAATTATTTTTAAGTGTTCGTTGTGTTCTTCTTTAGTCTTAGAATAAATTAGAATATCATCAATGAACACAATTAAAAACTTATCTAGAACATTATTCATTAAACACATGAAGACTGTCGGTGCATTAGCTAGCCCAAAAGGAATAACTACAAACTCGGAGTGCCCATAACGGGTCCTGAAAGCAGTTTTGAAAATGTCTTCGTCTTGTATCCTGACTTGATGGTTTCCAGACCTCAATTCTATCTTAGAAAATATCGATGCTCCACATACTTGATCAAATAGATGATCGATGCGAGGTAGAGGATATCGATTTTTAATAGTAATTGTATTAAGTTGACAGTAGTCTATGCACAATCGCAAGGTACCGTCCTTCTTTTTAGCAAAGATAACCAGTGCTCCCCAAGGAGACACACTTGGCCTTATGTAGTTTCTATCGATTAGTTCCTTCAGTTGTGATTTTAGTTCATTAAGTTCCAAAATCTTCATTCTGTAAGGAGCCTTTGAGTTAGGCACTACACCCAGTACTAACTCAATGGTGAAATCTAGCTCTCTTTTCGGAGGTAGTCCTGGAATTTCTTCTGGGAATACATCAGATAAGTCCTTAAGAATTGGTATGTCTTCCAATTTTAACTTATCTTCTTTAGATGAATGGTTTTCATTAATTACATTTACTGCAAACATTTTACACCCTTTTCTTACAGCGCTTTTAACTTGTAAAGCAGAAATTTGCCTAACAGAAGTTCTTCTAGGAATTCCCTTTATTGTTTCAGTTTCTCCATCATTATTTAAACAAGTAAAAGTCTTTTCAAAATAGTTTAGCACTAATCCATGCTTTTCAAGCCAATCCATGCCTATTAATACTTCATAAGATCCCAAAGATAAAATATTCATTTTAACTTGCATCTTTAACTGACTCATAAGCAAATCACAACTTTTAACAAATTCTGCAACCTTTTTTTTGGTCGTTGTTGCTAACTGAACCAACCATGATTTATCAAATTTCTCTAATTTTAACTTGCAATTTTTCACTAAATCAAGTGATATGTAAATCAAACTTGCACCTGGCTCAATTAGAATAGAGATAGGTCTGTTTTGTATCATACCTTCGATCTCGACCATGGAAGTTTGATGGTCTGCTTGTCAGTTTTCCAGCGCTACATTGATTATGGGCATCTCCCTTGCTACATCACCGACTATTGGTTCTCTCTGCATTGTGTGAATGCTGTTGACTATCTATTTTGAGTGGGCATTTTGCTCTGGTATGCGGTCCATTACAGTCATAACATTTTAAAGGTGTTCTTTGTTCATTAATCCTGGCATTATTATTATTATTGTTGTTATTAGGCACATTTCTTGCATATGTGTAATTCTGTGGTGCATTACCTAAGAACAGAGTCTTAAAGGCTGCAAAATCATTTATAGAAGCATTTAGCGATTGTCTGAACCATTTCTTGGGTTCTCCAAACAGACTTTGAGCAAATAACCTCATCTTAGCATCATCATGGTCTACTTCCTTTAAATCAATAAAATCTTCAAATTTGTCTACATGCTGCTTGGCAGAAAAACCCCCTTCTCCATCATAAGAGACAATTCTCTAGGCATAGTTCTGAGGGAGGTCATGCAAAGCGACTGGTAGGGCCAATGGTGTGAATCTAGCAGCCATGGGTCTAGGTGGATTATGAGCTTGGGGATGAATATTCTGGGCAGAATTACCTGCAGGAATTGTGGTATGGGATTGAGGGGAATGAGAAACAGTTATAGCTCTTTCTACTTTGATAATATTTTGTAGTTGAAGCCAGGCAGGATCTAACAAATAGGCTTCACGGGCATTCAGACCTTCTTCCCCTAGATTTAGATAAAATTCTGATCTTGATCTTTCCAAAGGTTTCCCGATATCTATCTCTATATCCAATTCTTGTAAAATAGGTAACTCTTCTTTAGACCCAATTCTTTTAAGGTTGGAAGTATTAGCCTTGTCTTTTCTCGTCTTATGTCTAAGTATTATTTCTGGATTTCCCACACTTAACAAAATTTTGGAAATAGGATTACCTCTGGTATGGCTCCGTCTTGAGGCTAGGATGCCCGTCTCGGGATTTCTTCAAGAATGGAATTGGCATGTCGATCTCCCCCAGTGGAGTCTTTCTTGAATTTGTATCTTTACGAGTGGAATCGCCAGGGAAAAAATGCACAACCTTCCAAATGTATGGAAACCTCTATTTGCCCACAGGGATTTCTTCTTTCGTTGAATCTTTGGAATCCTTTGTCATTCTCCCGGGGATGATAAAACAATCACGTTCCTCAACAACGACGCCAATTTGTTAACACCCAAAATGACCCCCTAGGTTGTGGGAGAGGGCAAACTGGGGTAACCACTAACCAATCTTTAGCTTGTGCTACTGACCCAACAAAAACAGAGAGGGCTCTCTCTATAAGCTCACAAAATACTGGAAATCATCAAGATTGTCAATAATGAAGAAAAACATACCAACATTCATCATTCAAGATATTCAATTACAACAATACAAAAGATCAGATTTCTGTTGGAAACAAAAATGGTTTAAACGTAGCTTGGCTGAAACATATGAATCTTTATTTGGGAAATGGAGTCACATTCAAACAAACTCTGAAAACTCATTTACAAATGCTTCACAAATGTATTTACATAGGGGCGAGATAATAAATAGCTCATAGTCAAAGTGATTTTTATTGGCGGAATATAAGTAAAAAAAGAAACAATCCATTGACATAAGGCATATAATAATGAATCCTACATCAATTTTAGCAAAGAAGTGATGGTGGAATACTTGAAAAAAGATACGTAGAGCATAATTTCCATGAATTCTACTTAGCTATCACATTGCACCAATTATGAAAGAATGTTATAGACTTGAATTAACAATGAGATACACAATTCACATGGAGAAGACTACAAGACCAGTTACACAAGAATCCCTGAAAAACATTGCCTCAGCTCTGCAAATCTTTATTCAAAATATAGCTCAAAATGTCTTGCAGAACAATACACAAAAATTCCCATAAAAGTTTTCAACACCTTTTCATTTCATTACACCACATATATAGATGCTAGGATTCCTCTTGATTGACTCATCCAAAACTAAAAACAGTTATCGGAGTGACACCTAATTCAGGTTGTTTCGCCACTATCACTATAGAAACAAAAACGGGTAGAAACGGCCTAACTGATTTCTTACAACCCATCGGTATTTTTACTAAGTAACATTTGCTTCAAGTAAATAGTAAAGAAAGTAAAGTAATAGCTCTAGCTAGCTATTCATATAGCTGCCTCAAAGAATATTACAAATGATCAAAAATAGGAAAGTCTTGTAAGAAGTCTCTGATTCCAAGCAAACATCAACAACTATAGAAAGACAAGTATCACTAAGGCTGATGGAGAAAGTATAGCGATTTGCTATAGTTTTCTATATTGGCCCATTGATCTATAGGTGGGAGGTCATAGTACACCATATCTTTCACCATAACTCGTATTTCAATGTGCTAAGTGTAGAAGAATGGAGGAATCCTTTCACCAATGGCGATTAATCTGTTCAAGATTTCAAATTCCTCTTCGACCTTTTCCATCAAGTTTTTTCCTATAAGCAGTTGGTTCAGGCATTTGAACTTCGTGTGATCCATCCTCATTTCCCACAGTAGGTTTTTATAAGCGTTGTGAGGTATTAGTTCCTGGTTATCATCCCAAATAGAAGGTAGCCCAATTTCAACCAGCTTATCAAACTGCCCTTTCAACTCTGCCACTTGACTCTTCATCTCCTCGACTTTGGCCTCTACACTCTCCACCTGAGTATATTTCCCCAAGATATTTTGGGTTGCAGCAAGTGTAGTAATCCAGTTCTGAATATTTAACTTCACCCTTTCCTCTTCTGATAGACCATTCAGGAAAGTGATGGCATTTAAGGTAGTTTCCTTGGGTCTTCGGGTTAAGCTCTGCCTAGCAACTTCACAACTTGTAATAGCATCACTAATGGTTTTCTCTTTTATCCTTATAAAATCAAGGTAGGTTCTAAAGTTCTGAGCTTCCTTAATGATCCTATCCCATACCAAGTGTTTACATCCTTGCAAAGCCGCCTGCCCGGGAACGTGATGAGTGAGTTTTTTATTGATCTCAATCAATTCCTTCTTTTTCTTTTGGAGGGCCTTTAGATCTTCTTCCTTTTTACTACTCTCTTCTTCTAACCTGTGAGATTTTTCTTTCAGCTCCTTGATTTCCATGTCTTTCAGGCTAATGTGAGACATAGCCTGCACCAGACTATCGGTACCATTGCTTTCCCCAGTTTGGTTCGAATTGGTAGGCCACATGTCCAAATTGGATAAGTTAGTTTTCAAGTCATTTAGTTGTTGTTCTAATCTTATCCTCTCTTTTTTCTAGCTATCTTCCTTCTCTGCAAACTACAGCAATTCTGCTTTGCAATCACTTATTTCCTTAGACAAGTCTTCTTTTTCCTTTTCGAAGTCCGTCTCTTTGAGAGCTTCGATCAGCCAGATATTTGGAACTTTTTCCTTCTTTTGTAGCTTCTGAATCAGCTTGTCTTTTTCTGCTCACATCTTGCTCATGCTTTTTCCTCTACTGTCACTTATGACCAGGTCATATTGTACCTTTTTGACTTGTTGTTGAAGTGCTCGGTTTTCACTTTTCTATAGATTCAATTGGTTTTCCAATTTTTTCACAATAACCAGCAAGTTATCACTTTTCAAGGCTGCTTTCACAAAATCATCATACATAGGGTTAGTAACCTGTTTGTGAAACTGGATTTTTTCTAGTACTGGTATTTTTTCCCAATTGATCCTTGTCTCGGTCACTCCATATTCCGTTACCATTGCCAAGTTTAAGACGTTGTCATGCATACCTCTGCTAGCCATCAGGGAAGTCTTAGATAGACCTCTGGCCATAGGAATTGAATCAAACAACCTCTGGGATGAGGCCCACTTGTTTTGATCGCATTGATTACAGAGGTCGGCCTTGGACCGAAATTTATTACCAACATCTCCTTCTTGGACATCTTGAAACTTGTATTCTACCACCTGGATCTCAGGAGCCAAGAACTCCTCATCATCTTCCCTTCCAATATCCATTTGGACAGTCCATTCCTCTTGGGCTACGGCAACAACCAGCTCCTCTTTAGTTGGGGAAGCAATTGACTTGGCTTGAATAGCTGCAACAACTAACTCATCCTGTATCTCTAATTTGGGCCGCTTGTCTCCATTACCTTCCTCAACATCCATCTCTCTGACTTCATCTAATTTTCTTTTCCGGCCCACTTCCACGCTGTCCGGAACTCGATCTAAATCCATTATTAAATCAGATAACATAATATCTCCTCCGTGCATCTCCATGTCTTCCTCCACCTCGCATTTCCACCTCAACAAATTTCTCCCCTTCAGTACCCCTTCTGTTTTTGTATGCTCAAAAGTGCTGAGGTTACATTCTTTCCTTCTCTTGGAAATAATATGCAGGGGGTCTTATTTTATGGCTACATCCTTCCTGAACCTGAGCGGCTTCAATAATTCTTCCACCTCAGACACAGCCTCTTTATTCTTGACGATGAAAGGGACTACCTTCCAGGGGCATTTCATGTCCGTGGTCTTCTTGTGCTTTAGGAATTGCACCTCTTCCAGGGCCAACCTCTGTCTGATAAATTCCAATGCGAAGATCCACAGTGTTAGAAAAGTAGGTAGAACATATGGCTCCTGCACAAAACCGTACAACCTAATAATTGTAGCTTCTTTCAACAAAAACCAGTCACCGGCAGCTAGTTCGTCCTTAAACTGCATCATTGCTTTCATTTCAGGAAACACTCTAGGCAATTCTTCCCCAAACATAATTTTATAGACATGGGGCAAAACATAGTTCAAATAATTGAAAGCATTATCTACCAACACATCTGCTTCAAGTAGCAAGGACAAGTGTGGGCTTTCAGTGCTACTGTACATAATCATTTTAATTAGCTATGTCTGATACCTAAAAAACTTAGTTTTCAAGAAACTGCTCAATTGTACATGTAATTTTTTCGCCAAAAATTGATCAAATCTCAAAGATGGGATGAGTCCACTTTCAGACCTAGCCAGACTGATGCTAATTCTAAAGAGTAAGCTTAATTGGACCTCAGTTACCCATAAGTCACTATCCAACCATAAAAACTGAGCTAACAAAGAAAGAACCAACTGGGAACTATCATCAAAATGGCTGACATTTAGGGGATAGGGTTCTTTAGAGATTTTAGAGTCAGGGTTCAGGCAAGTGGCTAAGAAAGCTTGACGGCTTTCTGGGTTGATTTGTCGATACAAAGAAACTACAGACTCCTCAGAAAAACCATCCAACTCCTAGTATTGAGACTCGGGAATGAAAAAGGAATTCCTAACAGTAGATGCATCTATATTATAGACAACTCTAGACTTTTGGGCGTCCATTATTAATCTTTGGGGCTCTGAATAATTAGAAGGACACCACGCTACAAACTCAGGGATAGAGAACACCTGGTCAAGGCAAAAGAAGATGAATGACAACCTAAATACGCCAAGTATATCCAGTCTTTGGCCATGCAAGGCTTCCAATCTCCTTTTGATTTCTGGGGCTGGGAGCCGCATGCATGTATCAAATACGTCGGTGTCCCTGTCTTTCAGGGAAACCTTAACCCTAGAACTAGTAAAATCTTCTTCTTCCCCCATCTTATACTGTAAAAGACTTAGATTTTTTTTAGAAAAATGGCGGTTATAGATCCTACCTGTCACCTCGGAAGCTTTGCATGCACCCTGTCGAAGGTTGTGTCACCTTCGTCATCTGCCACATGCCTAGAGACTTCCTAACTTCGATAGGCTTTGGAAACAAATGTCAACCTTTGTGGGCACTCCTTATATATATAACCGTATTTCCATAACTCCCGGTCTCTTTGGCTTGTCGTCCCTTGATATCAGCTGTCTGAACTCTCATGTGTTTACTTTCCATCATCGGATCTAACTGCCCTTTTGCCTACTAATTTGACAACCTACCCATCTCTACCATCGGATCCTCACCGCTAGTCCTCATCTGGGCCGTTACTCTCATTTGCATGCATCTACGGGGTAGCATTGCATGCACCTAAGAAGGATTTTCCTATATCACCCTTGCTCTATGCGACAAGCTATGGAGTTGACACCTGTCTGGTGGGACCCAGACCATCGCATCTAGCCTGCTGCTATCCCTCATGCTTCTTCTTTGTGCGACGATGTATGACAACCATCCGCTTCTTCTTAGATGTATATCCATGGTGAGTCCCCATACTCGACTTAGCCTTTAGATCCTTTGTCTGCTAATTGGGTCCCCCTTGTTATACTCTGTGTGTTTCCATCCTCCACTAGCCGTTGATCTAGCTCTTCTTTCCGCCCGAACCATAGATATGTCAGAGACTTAGGCCCTCCTTTCGGTAAATAAACCCGAACCCTTAGATCTCAAACAAATCATCTCCATCATAGATCCTTGTATCTGTCCCTACCATCGCATGCACTCAAATATGGAATCACCCATTGCTCCTTACTCTTTTTGATGTGCTCCTAGGATGACACCTCTCTAGCAGGACCCGACTCATCGCATCCACTTATTCACTCTTTTCCTTGCAACTTGGTCATGCGATGGTCTGTTAAAAATCGTAGATATTACTCCTGCTTTTGATCAACGTTGCCGATCTGTGCGACACTTAGTCTTTCATAAATTTTCCCATGGACTATAGGTTTGGGTTATTCTTTGCTTGCCTATTAATACTCATCTTTTAACATTAGCCCTCTTTTATTGCATTGGGCCCCTCCTAGATTATTCTATCACATGTCTTAGCACCTGGCCACTACCGATGGAGATCACTTGAAGCTTTTTTTTTTCTCAGGTAGCTGTCTGACCTTTCATCTTTCATGTACAGGTCTATAAGCTGTAAAAGAGCAAAAATATATAGGTGCTAACACCGAGGTTATAAGTATGTGGCATATTTAATGTTAATGTGTGATGTCAAGCAAGAGAAGGCTATGGTGATTTATATTATTCTTCATCATTTATTAAGATTACTCTAGTGTTAGCAAGAGATAATGAATTAGTTCTTAAACTATTAGTTGACATGTTAACTTCATTGCAAGGGTGACTTGGGTGTTTATCACTTCGGGGTATTGAAATTGTTAAGGTTTAAACTATAGAATAGTGGGTCGTGCATTTCCATTCGGTGCTACATTAAAAATGTGTAATGGAAACTATGTTGAAACTATAGTAATGTGGGTTCACGTATACCAACGTCGTCGTGGTAGCTGGCACATTAATTAAGACCATGTGAAGATCGTAAATGCTTCTTGATACTATGATAACCCTACTACAAGTTTTTGGGTTTTGGTCTTTGGTTTGTTGTTGCTCTGCATTATGGAGGAGGAGACTGGGCCTTCTTGGTCAACATAGCTATTAGCATTTCAAACTCCACTCGTTGTGTTAGTTGGAAGTTGGAGAGTGTTGGTTTGTGGAGAGTTATGGTTTCAGCAACGTGTGCAATGTCTCCAAATTTCGGTTCCTTCCTGGGCTCTAAGGTTATTAACCAGGTAAGGTGTAATTAAAGTACTCAAACCCTTAATTTACAATTCTATGTTGAGATTTTAGTTTCATATTTAACTTGTCTCTCGCTTTCGTGACGGGGAAATATCTTTTAACCCATGGTGAAGTTCCCAAGACAAAGGAACAAACCTAGAATGATGTATACTCACCGGTAAGCCTTGGTCAGACTAGGTTCCTCTGTCAACAAGGATGTAATGTTGTGTTTTCTCTTCGTCAGTGCAAAATCCATTTGTCACAAGGTTTTTCGGGACCATGTTACTGCTAAAGTTGGTTTCTGGTCAATGACCCAAGATGGGTTTCACTTATAATGTTAGTAGAGAGTTGTCTTTAAAGGAACGTCGATTCTCCTGGCAATTCAACTACAATGCATTATTCTACTTTATAAATAAAAAGATGTTGTGTTATTTCATTTTGGCAAAGTAAATAAATCTCCACGTACAATGGTTTTGAAGTTTTTTTTTAGTTGGAAGGGATAAACCCTAAGTTTGACTTATGAAATGTATGACGACGGATGCAGGGTTTCAATCTCTGAGCCCGTCTATGAAGTTTAGATTATGGTTTAACAGTGTTTAGAATTTAATAGCTTAAAACATGAAGAAACTGGGCAAGTCGAGTCTCGAGCCCATTATCCATCGTCCATAGTTATTTTAAAAGATGTTATTATCAACCTATTTACAAGATAATATTACTGTGGGTCATTTTTGCAAAATATTAGTTGGAATTTTTTACGCTATGTGAGTTACAGGTTGGGAGAGCTCGTGTTGAGACTAGAACCCTAGATCACTTGTGAAATGGACTCTATTTTCATTAATGATTTTAATTAAAGTATTATGTTGGGGTTTTGTTTTTAATGTGTAACCTGATTCGCTTTACAGACCTCGGCATATCTCTGCATGCATTTAAATGTTATTAACTTTGTTTTGAACCTTACATTTCAACATAAGGGTGAGCTCCCAAATGGGGACTCGAACCCTGGTCTCACGTTTGGATTCTGTATAATGTTTAAAGTAGGCAACCAACAGTTTTAAAGAAGGTTTGTTATTATTTTTAGTATGTGGTTTTGACCCTCGGATGAGCCTTTGCAGGTCTCGATCTGAGATGTTGCTGGTAATAAACTATTACTATTTTATAATGATTATGGGGATTTTAATCGCATTGTATGCGTATGTGATTTTATAGTAATACTATGTGATAGTTTGATACTTGTATAATCGATATATTTCAATTCAAAATTGGAAAGTGATGAGGGTTTTCGTAATAGGTTTGTACTGAAAGTTTAGAGTTTCTATATTAAATGCATCGAGGATTTTGCATTACTAATATAAGAGAAATGTTAATATAATTTAATGTATTATATCTGTAGATTGTTTAAATTATTGCATAGATAAATATGCTATGTTATTCGAGTAGTTTTGTTTTACAATATGACTTATTAAAAGATAATGCTACGGTTTAAGTGTTGCATCAATGTTGATTATAGATATATGTTGCACAATATGTCTCACTTTTTCCCCTTTTGCGGTGATGAACTAATGAAGTAAAAATATTTGTTCATAAATATACAAATCCATTGGGAATTAGATAATGGTGTAATGAAACAAAAGTTTCCATTGTGAATGAGCTTTTATATGGTATTTTTTTTCAAATATTTTTTTTTTTTTTTTTTATCTTATTTATTTCATTTTATTTAAAGTCCATTTATTTTTATTTCAACATCTCATAAGTACTCACAAAAGCGCGACCCCCCATATCTATCCTCATTTATATTTTTAATTCCAAATTTTTTTAACAAGTATTTTATAGACACTTTTTATACTGTTGTACATTTTTTAAATATTATTTTATGATATATTTTAATTATTATTAAATTATTAATATAAATACAAAATTTATTTGTACATAAAAGCGCGACCCAAAAAAATCTCATTTTAAGACTTCAAAATCAATAGTTTTTTATTTGAATATGGAAACAATATACAAGTGATTGTTAAAATTATTTTTAATATTTTTTAAAGTATATTTTTTTTATTTTTTATAATATATATTTTGAGTAAATTCATAATAACATCATAAATTATGTTGCCGCATAGTGAGACACATTACCAATCGATTATGTTTATAAAACATTATTTTTGTCTTATGAAGAGAATAGTAAATGTTTGGCTAGATATTTTAGTTTGCATTCTAAGATGAAAGTCCTAAATAATTTCTTCTCTTATTCTAAGCTATATATAGATATGTCTATTCTGTATTGTTATTGATAACTCTAAGATATGAATCCTTTCTATTTATGTTTTAAAGAAATCCTGTATTTAACTCCTGAAATAAACTATTATTCAATAGAGAAAAAAAGATAATAAGGAAATCAAATCTGAAACAATGAGTCATTTTGCAATCATATCATTTATAAGTTAATTAAATACTTCCTGTACTAGAGTACATCACGTTAGGCTGAAAGGAAAAATATAGGAAGACATTTGTGTTCAATCATTTATCTATTAAATCTGATCATTCATTCTGGTACTTAGAAATATTTAAACAATCCAGAAATCTAACCTTTCCTATCCTACCTAATGTATATATATAAGCTACTCATAGAAAACTTATAAAGATTCAAATCATTTTAGAAATAGATAAACAGTTATAGAAATGAAAACAAATAACATGTAGAACCTGATAATTTTGCTAGGGTGGACAAACACCCAAAGAGGCCTATTCCTCCCAACCTTCTTCTAGAAGAAGAAGTCAAATCACTTGCTCCCTTTGGCCCCTGAGCTTGTTGACTGAACCACTACGAAGAAGACTCTGTGTAGAAGCAAGGAACTCAGGTTGTACTTCAGAAATCAATGGAGACTTGCATACATATCAAAAACCTTTGCACTTAGTAGGAAAACTCTCCACTCAGAAGAAATCAAACAGACTTACAATCCAACTCAAAACATAGCTTCCCCTCATCGAATCTCTTGTGTGCATACAGTAGAACTACAAGGTAAATTTTATCATGAGAAAAGTGTGAGCCTCTACTCAAATTCGATGGCTTATAAAAGATGCTTAGGTCTTTTAGTGGTGAGTTTGAATAAATGAGAATCAAGCTCCAGTTCCACATTCTAGGGAACTTGACCACAAATTAAGGGAGTTGTCCCATAACAACAGCTAGTTACTGAGTTCATGATGCTGCCACTTGTCCATTTCCTTCTACCCCAGATTCCATTCCTCCTAGTGGGTCATTAAACACTCTTTCAATAGTCTATTTGGGTGAGTGTCTCCAATTTTATTTTATTTAAATAATAATATTATACATTTACAGTCATCCTTGACCACTTGGTCAAATATAAAACTTTACAATAAAAGTTAAGACAATGCTTTACTCAAACTTAAAATGTCTCAAGTATTGGGTATGTTACAACTCCACCCTTCCTTTCTCTCTCTCTCTCTCTCTTATTGCTCCACCCCTCCCTCTCTCTCTCTCTCTCTCTCTCTCTCTCTCTCTCTCTCTCCAACCCTCCCACTCCTCAACTATACCCCCCCCTTCTCTCTAACCACCCTACTACTTCCCAAACCGCTAACCCTCCCGATATTTATATCTTTCTATCCTCCAAACCCCGTCCTCCAGCATACCCCTAATCACCACCCCATCCCCCCAACCCTTCAAATCTCTCTCTCTCTCTCTCTCTCTCTCTCTCTCTGCTCCACCCTGACTTCTCTCTCTCTCTCTCTCTCTCTCTCTCTCTCTCTCTCTCTCTCTGCTCCACCCTGACTTCTCTCTCTCTCTTTCCCAACCACCTAACATCCCCGCCATCACACCCCCTCTCTCTCTCATCTCCCTACTCCTCCCCCTACCACTAACCCCCCCTCCCCCCTCTCTCTCTCCCCTCCTCCTCCTCACCCTTACTAACACCCTCTCTCACTCTCTCTATCTCCCCTACTCCTCCACCTACCCTAAGCCCCACCCCTCTCTGTCTCTCACCCAACCCACTAACATCCCCCCCTCTCTCTATCTCTCTCACTTTAATCCTTTCCCATCCACCCTCTCTCTGCCCCCCCTCCTCCTAACCCTTACTAACCACTCTCCCTCTTTCTCTCCCTCTCTCTCTACCCTAACTCCCACCCCCCTCTCTCTCCCACCAACCCCCTAACATCCCCTTCTCTCTATATATATCTCACCCCCTACCACTAACCCCCATCCTCTATCTCTCTCTCTCTCTCCCCTAATCCTCCACCCACACCTAACCCCCACCCCTCTCTCTCTTCCCCTCAACCACCTAATATCCTCCCCTCTCTCTCTACCCCTAAACCATCTCTCTCTCTCTCTCCTTCTCTCTCTCTCTCTTTTTCTCTCTCTCTCTTCCCCCAAACACCTAACATCCCCACCCTCACCCCCCCCCTCTCTCTCACACCCTCGTTACTCCTCCCCCTATCACTAACCCCCCCTCCTCCCTCTCTCCCTCCCCTCCTCCTCCTAACCCTTACTAACACCCTCTCTCACTCTCTTTATATCCCCTACTCCTCCACCTACCCTAACCCCCACCCCCTCTCTCTCTCTCCCCCAACCCAATAACATCCTTCCCCACTCTCTATCTTTCTCACTTTACTTCCCTCCCATCCTCACTCTCTCCCCCCCCCCTCCTCCTCTTAACCCTTACTAACCTCTCTCTCTCTCTCTCTCTCTCTCTCTCTCTCTCTCTACCCTAACTCCCACCCCTCTCTCTCTCCCGCCAACCCGCTAGCATCCCCTTCTCTCTCTATATATCTCACCCCATACCACTAAGCCCCATCCTCTCTCTCTCTCTCTCTCTCTCTCTCTCTCTCTCTCTCTCTGTCTCTCCCCCCTAATCCACCTACACCTAACCCCCACCCCTCTCTCTCTCCCCTTCAACCCCCTAATGCCCCCCCTCTCTCTCTCTACCCCTAAACCATCTCTCTCTCTCTCACTCACTCACTCTCTCTCTCTCCACTAATCACCCCCCTATGTATCTCTATCTCTCCCTCTCTCCTCCTAACCCTTACTAACCCCCCTCCCACTCTCTCTCTCTCTCCACTACTCCTCCACCTACCCCTAAGCTCCACCCCTCTCTCTCCCCCTCAATTCCCTATCACCACCCCTCTCTTTGTCTCCTCCTAACCCCCCTCTTACTCCCCCTATCCCTAATCCCCACCTCTCCCTCTCTCCTACTCCCCATCCCCCTACCACTAACCACCCTCTCTCTCTCTCTCTCTCTCTCTCTCTCTCTCTCTCTCTCCCTCCCCAACCCACTTCTCTCTAACTTCCCTCCTCCCCAAACCCTTAACTCCTCCCCCCCACGATCTTTATCTCTTTCTCTCCTCCAACAACCATCCCACTACCCCTAATGACCCCCGTGGCACACATGTTCTCTTTCTCTCCTCCCCCCTATACCCCCTCTTCTCTCGAACTTCCCTCCTCTCCAAACTCATAACCCTCCAATATTTATATATTTATATACCCCAACCCCCCTCCTCCCCCTAGCCCTAATCACCCATCATCTCTCTCTCTCTACCGCCCCTCTCTAACTGCCCTCCTCCTCCCCATACCTCTAATGCTTGATCTCGATCTCTTTCTCTCCCCCAACCCCTCTCCTCACCCTATCCTTAATCAACCCCCTCGACTCTCTCTCTCTCTACCACAAATCCCCCTACTCTTTCTCTAACCCCCTCTCTCTCTCACTCCCCTATATCTTTGTCTCTCATAATCCCCCTCCCCCTACCACTTACCAATTCCTATCTCTATGTCTCTCTCTCCCTAACCTCCTCTCTCTTGGAGACATGTTTTATATTTTATGTTTTATATAAAAAGTAATATTCCTATGTTCACCAAATCCCCTATATTAAATTATTGTGTATTTTATATTTTTATATCACAACAAACTAATAGACCTAACCAAAATTGTGAGGGTACTCTTGGTAATCATTCCACCCAAGTATGAGCCCAATCCCAGTTGCCAATTCGCTAGTTAAAAAAATAAAAAAATAAAAATGAAGGCTATTTTGGGTACACAATATCATTTTGAGGAAATACTGAATCGACACCTCGCCAGAAAAACACTTGTCACGTTTGGTCCACATAGGCATGTTTGGCATGACATATACATAATCAACGATCATTTTTTATGTTTAAAATTAGTGGGAAAGTGAGCCTTACCCAAGACCTGGACAGTGATGGATAACAACTAGATTCATAAACAATGGAAAATTAATGAAATGAAACCCTTTTAAGGAGAAAATTAGTGAGATGGGGTTTGAACAAGCAATTAGGGTAAAATTATAACCTACAGGTTTTTTGGGAGAAATTTTAAATTAAATTGGTAACCAAAATGACAATAGAGCTAGCTGCCTTACCACTTCAATTAATTTTGTATCTAAATACACATCTGTTTAAATTTAAATTAATTAACAAGAAATTTGAGTTATGCAGAGGGTTCGTTTATTACAACTACCTTCGAGGTCTGAGACGGGTGATGGATAACAACTAGGTTCATAAGCTTCGGAAAATTAATCAGTGAAACTTTGAATTAAACTGGTTGACAGCATGTAGTCAACTAAACTTGATATATAAAATACACCATACCTCAAATTTCAATGAAATTATTTGTATCATTCTCAAATAATGATTAGTTTTTCATTTGCACATTTATCACCTATTTAAAATCTGAATTTCCTTTTTAAAATATATTAATAGGCTTTATTTATATCATTTTGAAAATTGTTTCTTTAAATTATAAAATATTGAAATGATTTAAAAATCATATAAAATATTTTTATTTACAATATTTACTGAAGTTGTATGTAGTTATTAAATTATATTATTAATGCAATATTATTTACACCTAATTCGCTCAACCAATTTCCATCTTAAAAAAATGATAAAAATGAGTGTATCGAACCCAATCAATCTTGAGCAGAGAATTAAAAACATTGAAAAGAACATAAGCTTTTCGCAGTAATGTTATGAAATCGTACCTCTAGCTGGATACTCCGAAGAAACAAAGAGATGCAGTGGCATCCAATTCGGATTAGTTAAAAGAATCGAATCCCTTCCTTTTTGTTATCTTCAGACAGTGTTATGCCCGGTCTGCCCGGTCTGGTAGAGCTGAAAGCCAAAAAAATAGAAAAATGATTATTGCGAAACCAGATGAAAGTAAATATTGAATTGAATAATGAGATCCGCTAACAAAAATCAAATCAAATAAGTTTTTCTAGCTTGATACTCCGAAGAAGACAAAGAGATGCAGTGGCATCCACATCGGATTAGTTAAAAGAATCGAATCCCTTCCTTTGTATTATCTTCAGACAGTGCTATGCCCGCTCTGGTAGAGCTGAAAGTAAAAAAAAAAGTAGAAAAATGATTACCAGATGAAAGTAAATATTGAATTGAAATAACAAAAATCAAATCAAATCTCTTGATCATAGACTTGGCCAATATTTATTTGATATAAGTACGCAAAAAATGCTTGATAATTTTTCTAGTCATTGTCTCTACCTCTCACAGATGCCACACATAAACAATTCCCTGAAACCTTCAAACGCACTCGGTCTAAACCCTAAAAAGCCCACTCGGCACAATTCGATTCCATGGCTCCCAACACTAACGCCCAGTCTGATGAAGATCTTTACCAGATCGTCGATGTTTTTCTCTTGGAACGGAGAGTGCGCAGCGAAAAATCAAATAGCAGATAATGGAACGAGCCATTTAGGTTTCTTCTACCACCTGTATATAGGGTTTCTAATACTTCATTTTGTATCGCAACTTTTTAACGGTCCCTTTTTGGCTTCATGTTTAATGGTAATTTTTTTGCTTTTTCGCTTTTTTAACGGTCATATTTTGGCTTACCGAATTTTGATTTTTTCAAATGTCTTTTAGCTTTTTTAATTAGTAAATTTTCTATTTTCGTCATATAAGGGTTAGAAGTGTCTTTCCAAAAAGGTTAATACACAATGTTTAAAAATGAATTTTGAAATTGAATTCAAAATTAAGTGGAGTAGTTTGTAAATAATGTTTTATGGTGAAATTTTGAACCCCTATTTTTCGAGAAGTCTTTAAACTTTAGCTATATCTAAATTGGACACAAAGCGAATGTGCCACTTATAATATATATTTGATAGCTTCGCTATTTACACTAAAATTGTATTATTTCTAAGTTAAATGTTTTTTTAACTATTATATATATATATATATATATATATATAATAAAAAAATTAAGGTTTTTAAAATAATATATATATATATATAAAATTAATTTTTTAAAATTATAATACATTATTTTAAAAATCTTAATTGTTATTAGTGATCCATTGCCAACTTCTCCCGCATTGCGTGTCCCTCCCATTAGCTATCAAACAAGTAGTTTTTCACATGGAGTGTAGGTGCCAAAGAGAGCTTTTATAATTTACAAACAACCTTATGCTTACCTCTACTAGTTTTGCATTTACTTGATTTATATCAACCCTTCAAAGTGGAGACAAATGCTTATCATTACGCAATTGGCAATGTACATAAAAAGGGAGTTCTCCATGCAACATATTATTTTGAAAAATTGTTAGATGCTAAAATGAATTATAACACTTATGATAAAGAGTTCGATTCATTGGTGTAGGCCTTGAAGCAGTGCCATCACTATCTTTTTGGTAAGCAGACTATTTTGCATAATGATAATCATCTTTTGATATTTCTCAATTCTCCATCTAAGATGCATGAACAACAACATCTCAAATGGGCCTCTTATATCCAATTGTTTTGTGACTTGGTCATTTGGTATAAATGGGCCTCCTATATCCAATAGTTTCTCCACCTTAATAGGTTGATGAATAGTTTTACTTGGTTATTCATCAACCTATATAGATCAACCAAACACCCTTCCTTGACTATACCTTATGTTGATGATAATTTTTTATATAAACTCAACCAAGTTTGTTCATCCAACACACTCGATCAATTGATCTTCATTTAAGAAGCTAACACATCTTCTTATGGGGGACACTTTGCCACCGTAAAGACTCTCCAACACTTTCACTGTCATTTTTCTATCCAACTATGCAACATCAAGTAGAATAGTTCATTTACACTTGTCCCCTTTGTAGCACCAACAATTCCACCCATAGAAAAAAAAGGGCTCTACAAGCCTTTACCCATTCCCTCCCCTCCTTGGTAATCATTTTCTATGGATATTTTGTCTTGTCAATGAACTTTTGCAAACATGATTTCATCTTTCTTGTGGTCTAGATCATCTTTCTAAGATGGCCATTTCTATTCCCTCCACAAAGACTACTTCAACTATCCAAACAACAAGTTTATATTTTAGGCTTGATTGGTCCTAGTATTATTTCTAATTGTGATTCATGTTTTTTTAGCACATTCTAGAAAATAATGTGGAAATTAGTATGTTTTCATCTTACTTTATGTACTATTTTCACCCTCAAACCGATGTCCAAACCAAGCCATTGAAGCCAGTGAATCATAACCTTGTCCATGCCTCCATATGCACTATACTAACAATAAACAGTGTGACACCTACTTACAAGTCTTGCAAAATAGCTACAATCACTTTGCCAACCATTTTACTAAATTTTCAGCCTTAAGGAATGTTATAGATACAAACCTATCACCATGTATCAAATACATATCACTCTACAACATCCATCCTCTTCCAACCAGCTAATATAAGCAACATAAAACATCCTCCTTTTTGGATAATTTGGCCTAGATTGATGAGAAAGTAACTCACACAACCTAAGCATCCTATGCATGTTATAAGGATTTTTAAGGTTACCATTGAGTTCCCATGCACTTCCAAGTTGTGGACCATGTGTGGACCATGTTTAGTTGTAGTCGGGAAAACAACAGTTTAAAGACCAATGCCATCATAAGATGAAATCTCTCAAGTGTGGTCTATATACTATTATCCAATAAGTCAATGATAATGCTTATAGGCTATATTTTTGTAACTTACCCCCTTTTTGCTGAAAAACATTTTATGTTGGAAACATTATCTTAACTTTTATTGTAAAGTTTTATATTGGACAAGTCTCCAAGGATTACTATAATTTGCACAATATTTTATTATTAAATAAATTAAATAGGAGACAAACAACTAAGGGGACTGTTGAAAGAGCGTTTACTAACCGACTAGGTGGAATGGAATTTGGGGTAGAACGCAATGGACAAATGGCAGCTTCATGAGGCAAGTAACTAGCAGTTGGTATGGGACAACTCGCTTGAATAGTGGTCTTAGTGCCATGAAAGATGGGACTGGAGCTTGAGGCTCATTTATTGAAAACTCACCACTAAAGACCTAGGCAATATTTTTAAGAGCCATCGAATTTTGGACTGAGGTTCATCACTTTTCCTAACGAGGAAATTTACCTTACAGTTTTGCTGCTTGCACCCAAGAAATTTGATGAGGGGATATGATAGTTTTTTATCATGGTGTAAATCTGTGTGTTATACTGTTGAGTGCAGAGTCCTAAAAGATGAGGAGCAAGTCTTAATAGTTTGCTTCCTCTACAAATTTATGAGTGCCTTACTTCTACACAGAGTCCATCTACCTGGTGGTTCAGTAAACAGGTTCGAGGTCCAAAGCAGGCAAGTAGTTTGGCTGCTTCTTTTGGAGAAGGTTGGGAGGAACAGGCCTCCTTGGGTGTTTGTCCACCCTATCATTTGTTAAAGGTTCTACTTGTCTTTTCTATTTCTAAGTAGTTAAATTAGTTTCTCCAATTGTTTATTTAGTATTTATAAGTTATCATCATACGAAAGTATTTGTTTTGAATCCTGATCTAGTCATGATTTTTAGTGTAATGATGATTAAATAAATGAAATGATTGAACAAATTACTTCTCTGTATTTTTTCCCATATTGTTTTTTGTATAGTACTCTTGTGCAGAGAAGGAAAATTAAGATAGATGAATGATAGGCAGATTGCCAAATGAATGAATAGATTAACGCTATTGTATTCCATTAATACTTCTTATCAGTTATATTCTTTAATATAAATTATATGTTTATACTTAGGAATTATAAACGGCATTTCATAATACAAGCATTATAGTATTTTCTATTACATAGTAATATAAGTGAACAATTCATCTCTACACAAAACCTAGGGTTTTCCCCCTTAAGTCGTTTATTTCCTTCCACGATACATATGCTATGCATTTTCCTATTTTCTCTTTCAAAAAAAGTATAGTATTATACTTTCATTTTATTACTTCTATTTATAACAGCTGCAAAATAAACTTTGCAACATTCCCATAATTTTATTGTATTTCTACTTCTCACACGATTAGAATAATCTAGGGTTTTATATTTTCCATGTTTCTCTAAACCTGGCAAAGACTTCTATTTATTCTTGTATTATATTTTCATTTTTCTCTCCTTACTATACTTAGTTCTTCAAAAAATCTTAAAAAACAAACATAGAAATATTCATAATTTCCAATACAATAGTTTTTTATTTTTCTATGTAGCATCAGATTTAATCAAGTTTAATCTTTCTATGTATTGTAAACTTTGCAATAAATTTATCTTTTATATTAGTATTTACCATAGAATCCCTTTGTATAACTTCAAGAATTTTCATAGTATCAAAATAGTTACCAATAATCAAAACCCAAAACCCTAGTTATTATCTTATCTTTTATAGGAAACAAATAACATTTCGCAAAAGAAATTACAAGATCGATTTCCACCATAAACAAAGTTTGCAAACACCTACAGGTTTTGAATTAAAAACCCTAATTTTTTCAAATAGCTAGCTTGCGGCCAGTCACTTAAATCGTAAAATATCAACTCTATGGTCGAACCCTTACAATCAAAATATTAACTTAGTTATTATCAGGTTTCATATTGATTAAGTACACAAGTTCAACATCATAGAATACATTCATAAATATTATCTGCAACAAGCCATATAAATACACGAAGCTAGATTTCTATTTCCAAAGTCACCTCCTGAATCGAATAGGTTAGGGTTTTAAAGTTTCAAATAATCATTTAGTTTTGGCTCTCGGCCATCACCGAAATCGACGAACAATGACAACCATTAACACATAACATAGTTTCCACACATAGTGTAAAAATAAGGGAAAAACCCTTCATCATTATCAAGGAGTCAAGGGTTAAAACCCTAATAACAAGTATTATATTTCAACAGACAAGAAACTGTAGAATACATTGTAAGAGTAGGTTGAGGAATCCATTCTCCCTATGCTAGCTTGACAAAATGTAAGCATTGCAACAGTGACCACATATCCAGAAAAACCGAAGGCTTCGACCATTTCAACATAACAAACAGTTTCCAAGAGAACCCACAAGGGAACCACCAAGACTTACCACTTACACGGAGTAGTTCCCACTCAACTGGAGCTTAGAACCTTGAATAGGACAGAACCCACCACAAAAACGAAGAGGGTTAAATCTTATTCTAAATCTAAACAAAATACTGACGATTACAACCATACAAAAATGTCAAGTAACACATTACCTAGAAAAATTATAACCGAGAGTTGAAAAGGATAGCTTCTGCAACTAGTCGAATCCTAAGACACTCGCACTTCTTTGGAGTGAATAAAGTTCCCATTTTTATAGAAGTGACTCAGCCTCTTAACCTTGAAGACCATTAACCTTCTCTGCAAATCATGGTAACAAACGAGAGGAAGGAGTTCCTCATGAACTAGCGTCAAAGATAAATACCACTATACTGACGTAAGTTTCCATAGACATTCAAAAACCAAACAATGCAGTAAACTTCCACACAGAGCTCGACTCTTAAGCTATCAACTTGTAATAGAATCCACTCTTAGGTCACAGGTTCGATTCATGGGAAGGGATCTCAAAAACTACCAACAAACCCTAAACCTTCGCAAGCCAGTCGGCCTCACCCTAGAACCACTCTCAACAATAATGAATGCCAAACGAAACAAAAATGACATGAATTAGTGGAGTTTAGGGTTAATTTCCCAAATGCCGAGAGCATCTCCAGATCAATGGTGTAGATCTTTCATCGTAATCCCAATAAACCGATGCATTTAAAACACTTTATTACACTTTCTACCATACTTTCCAACTCAAAAAACATTAGGACGAGGATTGGTACAACTAGACCACATCGGTGTTGAACTTACAATTTATCACATGACAATCAACACGCAATCTCCCAGCAAGATCTCCCATGAAAATGGTAGATAAGAATGACTAATGCCAAGATTGGTTTCCTAACATTTGCGAGCACATAACCACTATATCATTATTACCCTAACCACATCACACGTTGGTTCAATAGTAATGTTGCGAGCCTGTCATTATATTCATACAATAATGTAATTCATAGTTTACGTTAGGATATAGAATTCATTTAGATATCTATCACATTATATCATTTTGTAAACCAAGGCATAAACTTACACGTACAGGATTGATATATAGTTTTTATGTTATAGGACTTGCATGTTATAAGGTTTGCAAATAGTTCTTATGTTATAAAATTTGCATATAGTGTATAAACTATCATTTAAATAGAACTTGCATATAGTTTATATGCATTAGGAACTATACAATAATTTCAATGTTATAGGAAATACATAGGACGTGTAAATGATATACACTATATGAATTAATTGTAATTCATATATAGTTCATACTATAGGAATAGCATGGAAGCAATATATATGTCATCTATTATAGGACATCGCATATCAATTCTCATATAGTGAACATGTTATAGGATTAGAATGTCTCATGCCTTTAAGCCTATGTTATATAAATGCACATTAACCTTGTGACAAACATTAGTAGCGCATATTATCTTAAACCAATGCTACGACACTCTAATTCATCATTTAAATGCTAAGAAAAGGAGACATTTGAGTTGTATAGTTAAAAATACAAACTATAAACGATTCTCTATATTAGTACCTTAGATATTTATACACTGAACCCTTGAAGGCTAACTGAAAGTACACTTTAAATTATAATTGTATTACTTGACCTGATGTGTCACCCTTACCTATAATCTGTGAAAGGGAAAGTCCAAATGCTTTAGCATAAATGCTAAGTAAGCATGAGGGTACCCTTAGGACCCCTTCCATCATCAAAAGAAGAACAACAGTTAGCACTTATAAACATTATATCGAATGAACATTGACACAAGTAATATAAAAATATAGTTGCGATGAGAAGAACATCCAATGGTATCTCAATGTAGACTTTAAATTTCATTTCATAACAGACGATAAATAGTACACTGATGGTAGTTACAAACATTTATTATAGCATGACAGAAGGGAAGCATTTATTATAATTCCGAACAGTTAATATATGCATTAAAATCTATGTTGAAAATATTTAAATTTTTGTGAAATTTTGCGATGTTACATGTGGTATCAGAGCACCAATTGAAACTCTAGGCCTGAAAGAGGCTCATGCACGCAAAACAGAAAATAAAATAGAAAACTTAGTTACTGACTTTATTTAAATTTTGTTTCTGTACGGAACAGTTTGACATTTAAATTGTAGGTATGGATATACTGGAGGAATCAACAGAGGACAGATCTCCTCATCATAATGAACATAATAACAACTCACATAATAATGTTAATGAAGGAATTTACGTAGAGTTAAATAATAAATATTCTTAACTGCTACGTATTGTAAAAGATTTAAAATTTGAAATAAGGACTATTAAATAAGAGAATGAATGAATTATGAAGGCACGGGATGATTTAAATCAGATTTTAATGGAGAAATACCATAACGAGGAAAGAGGAAGGAAATCAGAAGTAAATTCTGATTTTGGTACAATGTCTCACAAACATAAGAGTAAGAAAGCAAAGAATGGTAAAAATAATAATTACTCTTCATTTGAATCTGATCAAAGTAATTATAATATTGTTCATGATAGCAGTGACAGTGATTGTTGTTCTAAAAAGAGGAAGCATAAGCATCATGAACAAAGCATAAGAGAGTTTAAAAATATTAAGCCACCAACCTTTAATGGCGAGACTGAAAAGGGTGAGATAGCTGAAGCATGGATGTCTGGAATGAAGAAATACTTTCATATTTACAATTACTCTTCTTAGTTAAAAGTCAATATGGCTATTTACAATCTAACCGGAAAGGCATATATTTGGTGGCGGGATCTTAAAAGAATTAAGAACATAAAAGAAAGAAACATAACCTGGAGTATGTTTAAAAATCTATTTAAGATAAAGTTTCTGTCAAAATAGTACTATGAAGATAAATCCAAGGAATTTTATGATTTAAAACTAGTTACTATAGGTATGAAGGAGTTGTGCATCAAGTTCCTTAGTTTACTAAGATATGTACCTTACATGGTCGAAAAGAAACCTGAGGTACAAAGGTTTCTAAGTTGTCTACCTTTCAACACAAAATACATGATCGAGTATGATAACCCTTCCACTTTGGAAGAGGCTATGAGGAAAGCTAATTTTTGTTTTGATCAAAACAAAAAAAGGGAAGGAATATCTAGCTGGAAGAGTAATAAGTCTAATAATTTTAATCATAAAAAGAAGAATTTTAATCATAATTCTGGAAATTTTAAGAAAAGTTTTAATAACATGAATTTTCCAAATAATAATTACAGAGTTAATGCACCACGGAACTTTACTGCTGCAAGGAATGTGCCTAATAATAGTAACAGTAGTAATAATAACAACAACAGGTATGCTGATCAGAAAGCACCTCTTAAGTGTTATGATTGCATTGGACCCCATATTAGAGCTCAATTCCCATGCAACAGAAAGATAGTCAACAACATTTACACCATACAAGCAGAGCCTATAGTTTGAGATGTAGCAAGAGAGATTCCCAAGATAAATGCATTGCTAGAGATACGTCAAGCAGATCATCAAACGTCTATGGTTGAAATCAAAGGTATGAAAAACAACAAATCTATTTCCATTCTAATAGATCTAGGTGCAAGTTTGAGTTACATTTCGTTTGAATTAGTGAAAAGTTGCAAGTTGAAGATAGAGAAATTTGATAATTCATGGTTAGTTCAGCTAGCAACATGCATTAAAAGAAAGGTTACAGACTTTGTCAAAAATTGTGATGTATTTATGAGTCAACTGAAAACACAAGTTAATCTGAATTTTTTAACCTTAGGGTCATATGACTTGTTGATTGGCATTGACTGACTTGAACATCATAGAGTAGTGCTTAATTGTTATGAGAAATATTTTACTTGTTTGAATAATGAAGGAAAAATTGAAACAGTAAAAGGAATTCATAGGAATATTTCTGTAAGACAAATTTCTGCTTTACAAGTTAAGAGAGCTGCAAGAAAGGGCTGTAAGATGTTTGCTGTTAATGTTATTAAAGATGAATGTTCATCTAAAGAGGATAAGTTAAAACTGGAGGATATACCCATCCTTAGGGACTTTTCTGATGTATTCCCAGAAGAGATTCCAAGACTACCTCCAAAAAGAGAACTTGATTTCACCATTGAGTTAGTACCGGGTGCAGTACCAAACTCAAAGTTTCCCTACAGAATGAATATTCTGGAATTAAATGAACTAAAATATCAACTGAAGAAATTAATAGATAAAAACCACATAAGTCCAAGTGTGTCTCCTTGTGGAGCGCCAGTTATTTTTGTTAAAAAGAAGGACGGAACCATGCGACTGTGCATAGATTACCGTCAACTTAATAAAATGAAAATTAAAACTTGATATCCCTTGCCCCATATTGACAATCTATTTGATCAAGTACGTGTAGCGGAGATATTCACTAAAATTGATTTAAGGTCCAGATATCATCAAGTTAGAATAAAATACGAATACATATTCAAGACTGCTTTTAGAACGTGATATGGACACTACGAGTTCGCAGTTATGCCTTTTGGGCTAACTAATGCACCAGCAGTATTCATGTGTTTAATGAACAATGTTCTGCATAAGTACTTGTGTTCATTGATGATATTCTAATTTACTCAAAAACTAAAGAAGAGCATGATGAACATTTAAGAATAATTCTGCAAGTGTTAAGAGAACATTAGCTTTATCCTAAGTTCAGCAAGTGAGACTTTTATAAAGATAAAACACAGTACCTAGGTCACATAATCTCTAAAGACAAAATTTTCGTCGACCTTAATAAGATAAAAGCAATTAACGAGTGGCCTGTTCCTAAAGATGTAACTGACGTTCAGTCATTTATGGGGATAATTGGTTACTACAGAAAGTTTATTGAAGGGTTTCACGAATTGTAAATCCCGTCACTTCTTTGCAGAAGAAGAGGAAGAAATTTGTATGGGATAAAAAATGCCAAGAAAGTTTTAATAAGTTAAAAGAATTATTAACAACCGCACCCATTTTAAAAATTGTTGATCCTAACAAATACTTCCTTGTATGCACTGATGCATGCAATAATGGACTTGGTGGGGTCTTAACTCAAGAAGGTCATGCTATTGCTTTTGAGTCTAGAAAGTTAAAAATCCACGAAAAGAATTACACAACTTACTATCTTGAGTTGGCAGCCGTGATACATGCACTGAAAATGTGGTTCCATCACTTGATTGAAAGAAAGTTTATACTAATGACGGATAATAAGGGTTTAAAGTATTTGTTGGATCAAACAAATCTGAACGCAAGGCAAGCTAGATGGCTAGCTTTCCTTAGCAAGTATGATTTCAATATTCAACACATTAAAGGAAAAGAAAACAAAGTTGCTGATGCCTTGAGCAGAAATTGTAATGCCCATATTTTGATTCGGCATATTTATTAGTTAGACACACCATACTTTATTTCTTATATATTTTGTCGAACTCAGCTCGACTGAGTAAACTATATTGGACCTCATTATATGATGTTACTCTGTCTTATGATTTCACCATGATTATGATGTTACTATGTTATGCAGTTATGATGTCATGATTATCATATGATTTCCTTATTTTACGATTGCAGTATATGTTTATATGTTTTCCTTAATGAGATGTGAAATATATGATTCGGTACGTGGATACCATCTTCTTATATGAATTGCTGAAATGTTATATGTCATACGCATCTATGATGAGCTAAAAGGTTACATGAAATAAAATGATAACATGGATCAATTGGCGATCAATGGAAAATGCTTTCTATAAATTGTATTTTGCAAAACACTAACCTACAGGACACAGGGGCTATGGGATAGCCAGTTACTTGATCTGATATATATTGGAAAGGAAAAACATGTTCATACAGCAAACCTTAGCAGCCAAAATGAGGATACGATAACACAAACTGATAATCCCGATAGCAGCAAGTATGAGTTGATAAGGGCGTAGGCCCAGTATGTTGAGAGGGACGGATGTGTTTCCCACCCTATGGTTCCATGAGACCCGAGGTCGTGGGAGGGCCGTGCTGAGACACGCTCCCCATGTTGTTGTGATGACGATGGTCGGATGCCTGCTAGGGGAGGATAGGTCCGCTGTTCAGCCGACGCTATCGCTCTCAAGTTCTATGTGGTCAGATCGGTGAGTCGGACATCCACTGTTGTACTAGCAGAGGGAGGATAGGGAGGATGCTGGACGTAGGTTATGATGGGAGGATGTGTTAGTTAGTACTGTTGGGGGTTTAGTATTCCTTGATTCCGAGTTAGTGGAAGTAGGCACCCTTCGTGTACTTGATTGATTAAACTAATGTAAACATAAAGACAATGATGTTAAATCGTAAAGGGTTAACTGTTAAATAACCGAGGATGTTAAAGTAATTATACTATATATTATGCTTGCTCTTCTGCACGGGGGTAGATACTATTATTAGTTAGCAAGTATGCATAGGCGGAATGGGGTTTGTTTATAGTACATATCCGACATGTGCATACACTGGCCATGCATGCACACCTTGTACGTGTACAATATTACTGGTGTATAACATACTTGTCATGCTTGAATAGTAGTATAAATGTCATAGATAACTCAGTTAAGGATACATCAATCAACTTAGGTAATGAATGGTTAGGTTGTCAATGTGTAAATAAGTGAATTAGTAATTATATGAAAACATTGTAATAATAAACTAAGACAAGTGTCGTCAGTTAACATTGTCATAGGAGAACTGTTGTGAATAGGGTAATGATAGTGTCTAATTAATTAGTAAAATCGTTTAAGCCCTCACAAGTGCTTTGTTTATAAGGACAAGGATGCTATGTTGATGATAGGGTACTCATGTGATAAACAAATAATTAAGAATACTATGATTAATTCACCTTTTATTATTGTTAAATGGTGATTTAATTATTATTATTAATTAATAAATGGTGATCTAATTATTATTATTACTTAATTAATAATATTCCAGCAACATTTATATCCCTATCATAACAAATGCAATATAAGTAAGATTTAAAATATTGATTTATAAATTAATATTGTGTGATTATTTCCATTTCAAAAGTTAGCCATAATAGGATAATCCTTTTTGGAATGAACGTGATGTGATGGAAAATGGTTATTTAATTATTCAATGTTAATCTTGGAAGTTAAACCTCAAGCTAAGTAGTCTCGATGGATAAGGTGGACCATTAAGACACATCATGTCCAAGTTGAAAAGGGGCAACTAATTATATACTATTTTATTAATTACATTAATAACATTAAATACCAAAGATAGCGAATAGACTTGTATTTAATGAAGCTTGTCCCGAATGGATAACCTTTGGGTGATAATCCCCACCGTAATAAATACTTATGACCGTCAATCCAAAACCAACTAATTTTTCCATGAGAGTAATTAATTATACATTTTTTTATAAAGAACCGTGTATGAATGAACTGGTGATAGGAGTAAATGTTGAGGGGCTCGAGAGGGGGATTTTGGGGCGGTGGAGTAAGCCCAACATATTCTCGAGGAAGGGAAATTATATAGAGGGGGAGAGCTTGGAGAAAGGGGAGGTTTTTTTGATGGGGGAAGAAAAGAAGTTTGGAGATCAGAAGTTGGGAGAACAGAAAGTTTGGAGAACAGAAATATTTTGAGAACAGAAGGAAAGACTGCTCTCGGGATTATCAGATTGTGGGCTCGGGGGCTTGGAAATCCTTTGATTTCCAAGGGCCAGCAAGATAATAGCTGGTCAGTAGGGTGGACACTTCAGTTTGGCTATCTAAGAGGTTATACAACCTACTACAACCTACGGTTAGCATCAGCATCAGGTAATTTCCTTGTCATTTACGTTATTTGATTATTATGCTAAAATCTTACTGTAATCATGCATAACTTGCTATTTACTGATTTACTAAGTTGTGAAACCTATTCTTATGCTGGAATATGATTGTTGAAAAGAAAATAACGATATGATGGTTTATTTTAAATTACGAATGTAAGGTTAGTTAAAACACCACAGTGCACTAAATATTATTTAGGCAAATAGTAATTCTTAGAAATTTACTTCCATAAACTGATAAAGTTTAAAACGTAGAAAATTAAACCTGAAATTTTACATAGTGCTCTGCTGTAAAAACCAGAGCACTACAGATGGTATCAGAGCCTTTGTTCAGACGCTTGAACCTACGGGCCTATTCATGCTTCACCTAGAAAATTTACTTGATAATTTACCTACTTGACCTCCAGCCATAGTCATCTTTCAAGGTACCCGCACAACGATAACAACAATTACATTAAAAATATATATATATTTGTATTTTCATTCTTTATATAGTTAATCTACCACTAAACAAATGCAAATTAATTAGGGCTTCCAGCAATTTATCCCCTTATGTTCTATTTCCTACTACTGTTGAATCCATGAACAAAAATAAGAGAAGAAAATTAAATTGAAATTACAACAAAAACAAAAGAGCTTATATAGAAATTAATAGTTGTTGCCGACAAAATATTGAGCTATTTTGAGCAAATTCGCTAAATTTAAAAGAATCAGAGGGTTATATTGAAAAACAAATGCAAATTTGTTGGAGGAAATGAGGAAATCATTGTCATTTATTTCTGACAGTAAATAAAATTATGGGATTTTAAATGAAGTCTCGGTCATCAACACCTCGCAGAAACTACTAGCATCTTTATCTAAGATTGTAATTTGAAGGATCTTTATCTATGAAATAAAAATCTTGAGTTTCTTGGTCATCTTGTTGAGATCTCTTGATCTTTATGCTTCTGTTAGTATAAATATCTGTTCTTTCCTTTTATAGTTTAGCTGCAAATATCTTTCTTTTACTTCTTGGCCTTTCGACCTTAAATATAGTCTGCTAGTTTATTACCTTTATGCAACCTCGAGATGGTGTAAAAAAAATATATATATATATATATATATATAAAATAAATAAATAAATTATTATAATAAAATTGCAATCATCCAAATTTAAAGACTCAAAAAAAATTTAGGGTTGGCAAAATGGTAGTCGGCCACTTAGCAAACGAAATGCACTAATATCTCTATTTTAAACCAGGATATAATATTGAAACCCCGATTTTTGTTTCTACAGCGTTACTCTTGGGAAACGCAGGTAAAATTCTTAATGGTTTCTTAAGGAGAAAGAACGCCGAGAGATCTGCGATCTCATTTACACATTCATAAATAAATCAAAGAGAATAAAATATAATTTAGTATCTATGCTTTTCAGATACAAAATCTAACAGGGTTTGAAGGGAGTAATGACAGACTAAAACAATGAAAGGATTTTGGCATGGGTAACTTTCATCACAAGAAATCTGTCAATTAAATATTACTAGGGATCTCTTTTAAATTTCTTACCTCTCTGAGACTGAAAGCAGTAATTCCCATATCTCCCAAATGGGACACATTACAGTAGAAGAAACCATCGCAGAAAACCATCATCTTCTTTGATATGAGCACATCTTGTAGCAGGTGTCCTGCTATGCTCCAAGACTTTTCAGAAAAATCATAGATTTCCACTATGTTTCTCTTCTCCCCAAGTATCGGGCTCTCGCCCACCACCACCACCTTGTAGGTCTCTCTACTGTCACCCTCCCCTCCCACAATGCCTGTGGCGAGGGTGCGCCTTACGGATAATTTGGGCGGAAGTTCGATGAAAGCTCTTGTGAGCGGATTGCAGACAATACAGACTTCAGAACTGATTAAACCGTTGGAACTGGTTGGACCGATTGAACTGACTTGAAGGAGTGCTAGCAAGAACAGACCTGCAGCGGATCCTTGGAAGGAATAATGGTGCACTCTACCAGACACAGCGTATTTATGTCGCATAAAGGAAATGGAGATGCAGGAGGTTTTCTGCCAAAATTGCGTATAGAAACAGTACGCCAGTATAGGTTTTGGGGATTGGAAATCGTACATAAGTAGCCAGGGCTTCCGGTTGGGAGGAGCCTCGGCCCATTTCGTTGTTATGAATCTTGTTGATGAAAGCAAAGCGTTCCATTGCTTGGAGACAGTACGAAATCTAAACAGAGATCTGAGTGGCATCCAGGCCAATATTTCTTCTTTTAAATCATTAGGAAGTTCATTGCCGACGGTCGAACAATTCATCGGCTCCCCCATTTTGCAACTAACCAATCCAGAAGACAGAACGCCCGTGCCCTTGAAGACAGAAACACAACTACCGGTTGAAACCAGAGACTCACAAAGAGACAGTTAATTTACGATCATGTCCCAGAACAGGTATATAGTTACTGTTTTAAGCACACGGCCATCCTCCATATTTTACGGTTTTAAGCACATGGCCATCCGCCCAGCCCTAGCTAGCAAATACAAGGAGTGCGCCTTGTAAAAGGAGGCCTAACCCATGCGCTCGGCACCGAGAGTGTTTCCAGACAGCCGTCTGCCATGTCGAATGGAGACTACCGTGAACCACCACACTATAAGCGCCAAGCTTACTAGTTTCCAGCAAACCAGCGGCTGAGCCCAAACAGCCCACGCACATCTGTCAAGCATCAAGCTCACACAAGACCACAAGACCAGCCGAGTCGAAGATGGGCCACGCATGCACAAAAAAAAGAGAGAGAAAAATGAAGAGACACCCTAAAACCGCCTTCTTCTTGCTCAATTCTGAAGGCCGGAACACAATCGTGTTGTATAAGAACAAGAAGGCAATCCTTCAACTGTGCAGGCAGCTGCATACTTTCCCAGCAATGTCGCTGAAATAGGCTTGTAATGAGTTTATGGCCGAGCTTCTGAGGGTGCCGAGCAACCATTTTTAGCCTGCTCGAGCTCAATGCTCTCTGAAAATCACGCTGGTATTTTCCCGCTGGGCCAGCCTCGAGAGTGCTTCTACCATAGAAGATGGGAGTTGCAGAGCTAAAACTCCAGGAGAGAGGGTGAAAATGGCCGCGTCTTGGGGATTGACCCTATTTAGGGTTTCCCCCACCTTCCGAGGGCGGTGGGTTGCTTGGAGAGACCGTGTGTCCTTCATGCATACTCGCTCTTTGCATGGCGGTGAAAGGCCGCGTGGTAAAAATATACGGTTATAAATCTATGTTCTATTTTGTATACGGTTTATAAATCTATGTCCTACTTGTATTAAAGTTTAAAATTATTATTATATAATCTGATAAAATGTATGTTTTATAAAATTAAATTTATTCGTATTTTGTTAAGAATATATGTATCATAAAAAAAGTTAATTTTACTTTTTATGTTATAATATATGTGGTATTAAAGTTTAAATTTATTGTTATATACCCTCATAGAATATATGTTTTATAAAAATTTAATTTATTCATATTTTGTTAGAATATATATATTATAAAAAAATTAATTTTTCTTTTCTGTTATAATATATGGTGTTAAAAATATGTTTTATAGAAATTTTAATTTTTAGTATTAAACTTAACTATGATTGGTTGAGGTTTAAACAATTAATGTTAATTGAATTGTTTAGACTAAAGGGTAACATTTAAAGTTAACTAAAATAGAGATAAAAAAAAAAAAAAAAAAAAAATTTGCCGAGATTTCAACTCCTAGTCGAAGGGATGAAAGAAACCCGAAATCTCAAAAACAAGACACCATTAAGACCAGCACGACGAGCTGAACACCATGACAAGATTGTTTAAATAAAAACAACTAGAGATTTTACTGCGCTAATCTTGACAATTGTTATCTCATGATGCAAGTTATTGAATACCTACATTTGAGTTCCGCGTATATTTGATTGAACAACTAAGGATATGATTTTATTTTAATAACTCAGGAACTATCATGGTGACAACACGCAGAGGTCGAGGTCGGGGTCAAGGTCGACCACCGTCACCACCACCTCCGCCACTGCCAACACCGCCACCACCAACCTCAACACCAGAAATGCAGGTCATAATGAGGTCATTGGAGGCTATTATGACCACGATGAACAGGCAGTCGGAAAGGGCCGCCGAGGTGGAAACCACTCAAGTGAGTCGAGAGAACTCTGAAAGGGCACATGGCCCAAGACTGGAACCGCTTCAGGACATATCGAGGGAGTTACAAAAGATAAAAGTTCTAGAGTTTTCAGGAGGACGACCCGGTAAGCATGCCGAAGCATGGCTGGAAGGCATGAAGAGATGCTTCGCATTGAATGAGTACACATCTAGTTCCAAGGCTAGGATGGCCGTCTTTCAGCTTAAAGGTGATGCTTTGAATTGGTGGTCAGACCTCGAGAAGCAGTTGCACCTTACTCCTCTTAAAACTTCTTGGGAACTGTTCGAGGAAAGGTTCCACATGAAGTATTTGCCAAATTATTACAAGGAAGAACAGGCAGGTGCACTCCATGCCTTAGTACAGGGAGACAAGACGATGGAGGAGTATGTATCTCGGTTTATGGAACTAGTAAAATATGTTCCTTACCTGGATGCAGATGATTGTCAGGTAGAGCGTTTTGTGTATGGACTTAACTACAAGATTAGAGCTGCTGTGTGGATGTGGAAGCCAACTTCAGTTGCCATGGCAGTTGAGTATGCTCGTTATGCAGCTGATATGTCAGATGGAAAAGGGGGTAGTAAGTTGACAGGAACCAATCAGTATGTTACAGGGAAGGCGTCACGCCCTTACTTCAGGGGAGGACAATCTAGGCCTCCTCCTTACGGTAACAGGTTCACACCGAGGGGTAATACTTCAGTTAACTCAATCTCGCAGGCATCGTCCGCAACCCACCAAAGCCAGGGACGTACGCAGGGAAGTTCCTATAGAGGAGCAAGGGGTTTTAGAGGAACCAGGGGAAGGAACTCATCTCAGAGGATTCCTTCGAGCAACAGGAAAGCCCCTCCCAATCTCTCTTGTTGGGGATGCGGAGGTCCTCATTTCCAGCGAGACTGTCCCAAGGGTCAGTCAAGCAGCAGGCACAGGGAAGGAAAAGCACCCATGGATAGTTCGGGTAACAGTCATCGGATTCATGCAGCGGTGCATAACCACCAGGCAGAACATCAGTCTACCGTAGTAGAATCCACTGGTAATGTAAACCATGTCAAACTTAAAATTTTGTTTGATCCAGGAGCAACTGATAGTTTTATTTCACCATTTGCATTAGATAAATGTGGGTTCGCAGCCTACGAGCACGATGATTTCAAACTGGTTGAAATGGCTTCAGGAGCAAAGCAACCAGTAGGTCTTAAAGTGAGAAGTTGTGAGGTTGACTTAGGAGTTTGCACCACTAAGTTGGATGCTTATGTCACCAATTTGGGGACTTATGACCTCATTATTGGCATGGATTGGTTAGAAGGCCATAGAGCTTTCTTAGACTACTATGCGAAGATGGTGTTGTGCCTCGATGACGAGGGAAGGACAATTCAAATCCAAGGCTTGAAGAGGAAGGTATCCCTCCGTTTCATCTCTATGGTGAAAGCTAAGCGGTGCCTAAGACAAGGATGCTAGTTGTTCGTAGTGGAGGCCGTGAGCGATAGTAAAGGACCTTCCTTGAATTCTTACCCAGTGCTTTCCGAGTTCAAGGATGTCTTTTCGAAGGAATTACCAGGACTACCTCCAGAAAGAGAGCTCGATTTCACAATCGAACTAAAACCTGGTGCAGAACCTATCTCAAAAACTCCGTATAGAATGACAACTCCAGAGCTCCGTGAGTTACAGATCCAGTTAAAAGAATTGCTAGATTTGGGACTGATTAGACCCAGTATCTCACCGTGGGGAGCACCAGTGATCTTCGTTAAGAAGAAGGATGGATCTCTGCGACTGTGCATAGATTACAGAGATTTGAACAAGGCCACCGTGAAGAACAGGTATCCCATACCAAGAATTAATGACCTCTTTGATCAAATGAAAGGTGCGTCAGTCTTCTCAAAGATTGATTTACGATCAGGGTATCACCAATTGAGGATCAAGGAAGGCGACATTCCTAAGACTGCCTTTCGAACTCGATTTGGGCATTACGAGTTTGTAGTGGTACCATTTGGTTTGACCAATGCTCCAGCTGTATTCATGAGCCTCATGAATGGTGTCTTCCGAAAATACTTGGACCGCTTTGTTCAGGTCTTCTTAGATGATATTCTTATCTATTCTAAGAATGAGAAGGAGCACGAGGAACACTTGCGGTTAGTCTTGACATGCTTAAGGGAACATAAAATTTATGGTAAATTGTCAAAGTGTTCCTTCTTCCAAAAAGAGATTCACTACTTGGGGCACATCATCTCAGGTGAAGGGATCTCTGTAGACCCAGAAAAGGTAAAGGCCATTGAAGATTGGCCAATTCCAAGGAATGCTCATGAGGTGCGCAGCTTCATGGGGTTAGCAGGCTATTACCGGAGGTTTGTGGAAGGATTTTCTAAAAATGCAAAACCTATTACCACCTTGCAACGCAAGGGAATCCGGTATGAATGGACCGATGAATGCGATGCCGCTTTTATAGAGTTAAAAAGATTATTGACAAGTGCACCGATCTTGCGGGTACCAGACATGGATAAAGATTTCATGGTATGCACCGATGCCTCGAAGCAAGGATTAGGAGCGGTGTTGATGCAGGAAGGTGGGGTAATAGCTTATGCATCTCGAAAGTTGAAACCTCATGAGGAGCAATATGCCACACATGATCTAGAATTGGCAGCAGTAATGTTGGCACTAAAATTATGGAGGCACTACCTAGTTGGTAGAAGCTTCACCCTTAAGACAGACCATCAGAGCTTGCAGTACATCTTTACCCAAAGGGATTTGAATGCTAGGCAAAGGAGATGGAGTGAGTTCATGAGTGAATATGACTTTGGTATCTCTTACATCAAAGGAAGGGAGAATGTGGTGGCAGACGCTCTAAGCCGAAGGCCGAGACTTTTCTCCTTAATTCCCTTGAAGGTTGACTTGAGGGAAAGGGTACTAGGACAACTATTGGGCGATAGTTGGTATCTAAAAGTAACCTCAGCTATTCAGAATGGAAAGAAACAGGAATTGAAGTATGATGGGTACCATCTTGAGGAAGATGGATTGTTGCGGTATCAGGGAAGGATGTATGTTCCTAAGGAAGGTAATATCAGGGAAACCATCCTTAGAGAGGCCCATAGATCGCATTACTGTGCGCACCCAGGGGTGAAGAAGATGTATGCTGACATGAAGCAACTCTTCTTTCGGCCAGGTATGAAGATGGATGTAGTGGATTTTGTTTCGAAGTGCCTTGAGTGTCAACAAGTGAAGGCAGATCATCGTCACCCAGCCGGTCTCCTACAACCGCATGATATCCCTATGACTAAATGGGAAGTCATTTCCATGGACTTCGTTGTAGGATTACCACTCACATCTTTGAGACATAATGCTATTTTGGTGGTAGTCGACAAACTGACCAAAAGTGCTCACTTCATTCCAGTCAGAGACACCTATGATGTGACAGATGTGGCAAGGGTATTCATAAATGAGATTGTACGTCTTCATGGAGTTCCTAAACAGATAATCTCTGACAGAGACCCTAAGTTCACCTCCAGATTTTGGACAAGCATGCAGTCAGCATTAGGGACACAATTGAACTTAAGCTCAGCTTATCACCCCGAGACAGATGGACAGACTGAGAGGGTGAATCAAGTGATGGAGGACATGCTTAGGATGTATGTTATGGATCAGCAGACACAGTGGGAGAAATATCTTCCTTTAGTGGAGTTTGCATACAACAATAGTCATCACAGCTCCATTGGTATGCCGCCATATCAGGCATTGTATGGGAGGCCGTGCAGGACACCACTCAGTTGGGACAGGTTAGAGGATCGAGTTTTAATTGGGCCTGAATTGATTCAGGAAATGGAGGAGCAAGTGATACAGATTAGGCAGCGGCTGAAGGAAGCACAGGATAGGCAAAAGAGTTACGCTGATGCACACAAATCAGATAGAACTTATGGAGTAGGGGATCGTGTATTTATTCGCATCAGACCAAATAAAAGTACCATTCGGTTTGGGAAGGGTACCAAGTTGTCACCTCGCTTTATAGGTCCATTTGAGATTCTTGAGAAAATCGGACTAGTTGCTTATCATCTCGCGCTGCCACCCCACTTGCATAAAACTCATAATGTATTTCATGTTTCTGTATTACGACATTACATAGCTGATGAGACTCACAAAATTCATTGGAAGGAATTGCAGGTCTCGGACGAGGGAACCTTCAGGGTCGAACCATTACATATACTTGATCGTAGGGTTCGACAGCTCCGTAGTCGCCATGTGGACCAAGTTAAGGTCCAATGGGACAAGTATAGCCCAGGGTCTGCTACCTGGGAGGATGCAGAGACCATGCGTCGAGATTTTCCCTCACTATTTTGACCATAACTTCTGGACGAAGTTTCCCGAAGGGTGGGTGTATGTAATGCCCATATTTTGATTCGGCATATTTATTAGTTAGACACACCATACTTTATTTCTTATATATTTTGTCGAACTCAGCTCGACTGAGTAAACTATATTGGACCTCATTATATGATGTTACTCTGTCTTATGATTTCACCATGATTATGATGTTACTATGTTATGCAGTTATGATGTCATGATTATCATATGATTTCCTTATTTTACGATTGCAGTATATGTTTATATGTTTTCCTTAATGAGATGTGAAATATATGATTCGGTACGTGGATACCATCTTCTTATATGAATTGCTGAAATGTTATATGTCATACGCATCTATGATGAGCTAAAAGGTTACATGAAATAAAATGATAACATGGATCAATTGGCGATCAATGGAAAATGCTTTCTATAAATTGTATTTTGCAAAACACTAACCTACAGGACACAGGGGCTATGGGATAGCCAGTTACTTGATCTGATATATATTGGAAAGGAAAAACATGTTCATACAGCAAACCTTAGCAGCCAAAATGAGGATACGATAACACAAACTGATAATCCCGATAGCAGCAAGTATGAGTTGATAAGGGCGTAGGCCTAGTATGTTGAGAGGGACGGATGTGTTTCCCACCCTATGGTTCCATGAGACCCGAGGTCGTGGGAGGGCCGTGCTGAGACACGCTCCCCATGTTGTTGTGATGACGATTGTAACATCTCCCAATTATTGATGTTAGGATTTAGTGAAAATAAAAAAAATCTTTTCACAGCTCATAATAAAAATGAATAAAACCCCATGGAGTACTTTGTAGTATTCCACTAAGTAACATTTTATGTTGATTCCTTATTCTTTCACTACATACATCTCCCATAAAAAATCTATTAGTATTTAATGAATGTATGACATATCCTAAGTGAAAATGCCGATATATATTCTCGGGATGAAGAAAAACTCATTGCAATATTAGAAACTTTCCTCCTTATAAATTGAAAGATTTCCACGTAATGGATTTCTATACCTCATATTATTTTACCCTTTCATTGAGGATGACTAAACAATGGAAATGCATTACTTACATCAATATACATCCACTATAACTTTACCTTACCATTGTATGGGTATCACTTGATGACAATGTTTATTATTGACTTCCTTGTAATCCCTTGCACTAATCCAATCGACAATTTGTTATCCGTAAATGAGGAAATTCAACGTGCTTAATTTTCAAACCTTGTGTAGTGTGAACAACATGTAGCCCTCTCACTGAAACGATTATATGAAGGAAAAACATTACCTCTACCTTCGAGGTCTAATCATAATACTTACCCCTAGTCTTGTAATAACCAATATATTACTCATGCTTTTCATAATAAAATTCATAATCATTATTAATAACATTAACATACATGAAGGTAATACTTTGTCTAAATTCTCATTTAGGATTCTTTAATCAAATATCCCATATTTCCAAGGTAAAATGAATTCATAATAACAACAAAACACATCAAGGTTAATACAATTATCAAATAGAAATCATCCACAAGAGATACACCACAGAGAGACCATATTTCACGTGGTTCACCCAAAACTTTTGGGCTACGTCCACCAAACCTATCGTGCCTCATTTTATTAATCTCGATAGAAATTGCATCATACAATATTCATTTCTTTCTCCGCAAGTCTCTCCTATACAAAGTATTTTTCAGACCATTCAGGGTCTTTAATTAACTCGATAGAGTTTCCTACCAATACAACATAGAGGGGGAAATCTCTATACTATCATTTAAAAGTATGTAACCAATTATATTGATACTATGACTAAATTCCATAGTTCTATACCAAATTCCATAGTTGTAATGAAACAACACATAGCATTCCCTCCTTTCAAAATTAGGCTAATAAACCATTGTAACTGTAAAGGAATTCACCTACCCAAATTCCTTTATTAGGTGTAGATACTTAAATATGTAAGGATAATACCCCTTTCAATAAACAACAATAAAACAACAATACCATGTGTATAAAGTTACATACTATATGGAAACAAGATATTGATCCATTTCGACAATACATATATGTGTTGTACTCTAATCCAATTCAATCAATAATACGAATACCTACATCATGTCTATATAGACCTACTATTGAACAAAGATCCATGAAGCAGCATGATGATTTATATTGATTTAGCAGATAGCATACTAATCAACCAAAATGGAAAACTCAGCATCTAGTCTATACCTAGATACACGAAAGATACCAACAGTCAAATTTTAAGACCACGATTAAACTAGTATTGCAGAGATCGCAACATCCTATCGTTTCCATATACAAGAAAAGATAACAAGCGAAATTTACGCCATGATTACTCTATCGTTGCAGAGATTAGTGAGGTATGGATCACTTCCGATCAAGTGATAAAATTCGTGGAATGTAAGTGATACCAAATCAAATACCAAACAAGTAAGCAACATACTCTATCAGCAAAGCGTACATATCGCATTTGTTTATTTTTTTAATAGGTAAAGGAGGCAACTATGCCACTACTCACGGACCGATTCCAATCAAGTGACAGGAAAATCCGTAGAAGGTAAGTGATATATGGTCAATACCAAACAAGTAAGCAACAAGACTCTACCAACAAAGTGTCCATAGTAGAAGAAGCCGTCGATAAAAATAGAGTATACGAAAAATAAAGTTTGGGATTCACCTTAACATGCCGAGATGCTATCAAAAAATATTGATGTCAAAGTGATGGTAGAGACCATCTAAACTGACCAATCTCGACTGACATCAATTAAAAAAAATGCATAGTAGCAAAATAATTCTCTTCACCGAGGGATCTGAGTGAGATCAGAAGGATAAGGCAGAGATAAATCCACCGAGCAATCTGGCTGAGATCGAAAGGAAAATGCAGAGATAAACACTCGAGCGATCTCGCTGAGATCGAAATGAAAAAGCAGAGATAACTTAAACGTTTATTCCAACTGGAATAGATAGGATAAAACCTAGATTGATTCCAAAGACAACTAAATTAGAGAAATCTAACTAACCAAATATGGACGGTGTTTTTAATAAGAAAACACAAAGTAGCAAAATATTCCTCTTAACCGAGGAATCTGAGTGAGATCAAACGGATAAGGCAGAGATCGACTCTTATTATAACTTCTGCTAAAATGGTATACTTTCTATATAAATCTCTATTATTAAAATTCAGACCTCTATCAAAACGTTGTTTATTCAAACACAACAATAACATAACGATTTTCCATACCTCTATGCTAGCTCTGTCATGATCTAGGAATGGAACGGCTCAACTTGGTAGAGCAAGCCCGATCCCTGGCAACGCTAAGGGGCTATGGCGGCCAGTCGAAACCCTTGATTTAAAACAGAAGCTGACTCTATCATTGGCAGTGGTAATATACTTCGAGGTAGAAGTAATATTAGCAAGAATAATATAATAACTCAACACGGTCCAGTTAGGAATCCAATTCTGAAATGCATAAAGCATTCAGAAAAGTACCCCGTTTGGATCGTGAAAACAATCTAACATATAAGGATGCTCTTTCCAAATTTCGAACTTCATACATTTGTAAAAAAAAACAGGATTACTTATCTGCGCCAACATTTTCCTTGATGGTGTCTACCGAGGTCCCCTTCCTCCGTGATGGCTCTCTCTCACGCCATAGGTCTGCGCATTAATCCACAAATCGCAGAGCATAAAACCCAATAACCCAGATCGGGATCTGGCTTTGCACCGTCCTCTTCCCCTTTGTGCAGTAATCAAAGTATCTCCCCGTCAAATTTTCCCCCACCTATTTTTAAATGGCGGATTGCCTTACTTCAATAAAGAACGAAACAAAACCCTAAATTCATGGGAGTTGTGGCGTTAAGGTCGAGAGAATCCTATGAAAATGGCGATCAACAAGTAATGAAATGCTCCCCTAAATTTATGCAGTTCGCAGTTGTAAACAGTAGCTCCATTAAATGAACGATCATGGCTGAGAAAACATTGGGGTCCTCCTTCCACATAATTCTCGTCCATCACCCAGATCATCATGATTTTCTTAGTGATATAAGGACGTGTTGCGTTTATCTCGGAAGCACTCCTCCTCTCCTACACGCGGTAACAAGTGGCAAAGACAACGCTCAGAAAGTTCCACCATGGAGACATACTCCTAAAAAAATCTCTCGGCGTTCATACCAAGTGGCAGAAAATAATGTTTACCCATAATTTCTTTGTTATGAGAAGTCACTCCATAACTTGCTTGATTAGGGGATTGGTTTTGTTTTTTTATAACGACTACTTCTTCCTCCAGTTTCTGCATACTTAGTCATGCCATAAACTTATCCCATTTATAAACATTGTTTTCTAGAAGTGTGGTCATCACTAAAGCATTTATTAATGCATCACTCAACTTACATAAATGTTTTTTTAAACCTTTTTAGCTATCAAACAAAAGAAGGTAAATACCATCCTAAATATATATATATATATATTAAGAAATCCCTTCTCTACTTTATAAGATAACTACAAACATTATGACAATGTAAAAAGGAGCGTGTCACCTTTTTATAAGTATATTTGCAAATAATATCTCTTTTAAGTAAGAGTATAATATCATAAATAATTTGTGATGTTAAAGGCGTTTATCTCACTTTATTATCAAAGTGTTTATTTATAAAATAAAGAAGACTTTAGCCTCATAACTAAGAATACCTTTCCGACATCCTTGTTGGAATTTACGTTATTCATAATGTCTAGTTGTAATACTTAGTTTTACTCTTATAAGTGTAGTTTTATACTCATAGGTAAGTCGTCGAAGTTATTGCGACGTATAATCGTTACCCCAAACTTAGGTGATGACCTTATCACCTATGGTATTAGTTAAGTCGTTTTATCAGTATTTTAACTTTCTAGCATAAAACTAACACTTGAAATCATGACACTAGCTCGAGATCCACTGGTGGGGCCTTGGGCTTGAGCTCCTCACTAGGCCCTTATACATAATTTACAATTACAAAAACAATAAAGATCAAAATAGGTCATAAAGGAGGGATATCACAACGATGGTCGGATGCCTGCTAGGGGAGGATAGGTCCGCTGTTCAGCCGACGATATCGCTCTCAAGTTCTATGTGGTTAGATCGGTGAGTCCGACATCCACTGTTGTACTAGCAGAGGGAGGATAGGGAGGATGCTGGACGTAGGTTATGATGGGAGGATGTGTTAGTTAGTACTTTTGGGGGTTTAGTATTCCTTGATTCCAAGTTAGTGGAAGTAGGCACCCTTCCTGTACTTGATTGATTAAACTAATGTAAACATAAAGACAATGATGTTAAATCGTAAAGGGTTAACTGTTAAATAACCGAGGATGTTAAAGTAATTATACTATATATTATGCTTGCTCTTCTGCATGGGGGTAGATACTATTATTAGTTAGCAAGTATGCATAGGCGGAATGGGGTTTGTTTATAGTACATATCCGACATGTGCATACACTGGCCATGCATGCACACCTTGTACGTGTACAATATTACTGGTGTATAACATACTTGTCATGCTTGAATAGTAGTATAAATGTCATAGATAACTCAGTTAAGGATACATCAATCAACTTAGGTAATGAATGGTTAGGTTGTCAATGTGTAAATAAGTGAATTAGTAATTATATGAAAACATTGTAATAATAAACTAAGACAAGTGTCGTCAGTTAACATTGTCATAGGAGAACTGTTGTGAATAGGGTAATGATAGTGTCTAATTAATTAGTAAAATCGTTTAAGCCCTCACAAGTGCTTTGTTTATAAGGACAAGGATGCTATGTTGATGATAGGGTACTCATGTGATAAACAAATAATTAAGAATACTATGATTAATTCACCTTTTATTATTGTTAAATGGTGATTTAATTATTATTATTAATTAATAAATGGTGATCTAATTATTATTATTACTTAATTAATAATATTCCAGCAACATTTATATCCCTATCATAACAAATGCAATATAAGTAAGATTTAAAATATTGATTTATAAATTAATATTGTGTGATTATTTCCATTTCAAAAGTTAGCCATAATAGGATAATCCTTTTTGGAATGAACGTGATGTGATGGAAAATGGTTATTTAATTATTCAATGTTAATCTTGGAAGTTAAACCTCAAGCTAAGTAGTCTCGATGGATAAGGTGGACCATTAAGACACATCATGTCCAAGTTGAAAAGGGGCAACTAATTATATAATATTTTATTAATTACATTAATAACATTAAATACCAAGGATAGCGAATAGACTTGTATTTAATGAAGCTTGTCCCGAATGGATAACCTTTGGGTGATAATCCCCACTGTAATAAATACTTACGACCGTCAATCCAAAACCAACTAATTTTTCCATGAGAGTAATTAATTATACATTTTTTTATAAAGAACCGTGTATGAATGAACTGGTGATAGGAGTAAATGTTGAGGGGCTCGAGAGGGGGGTTTTGGGGCGGTGGAGTAAGCCCAACATATTCTCGAGGAAGGGAAATTATATAGAGGGGGACAGCTTGGAGAAAGGGGAGGTTTTTTTGATGGGGGAAGAAAAGAAGTTTGGAGATCAGAAGTTGGGAGAACAGAAAGTTTGGAGAACAGAAAGATTTTGAGAACAGAAGGAAAGACTGCTCTCGGGATTATCATATTGTGGGCTCGGGGGCTTGGAAATCCTTTGATTTCCAAGGGCCACCAAGATAATAGCTGGTCAGTAGGGTGGACACTTCAGTTTGGCTGTCTAAGAGGTTATACAACCTACTACAACCTACGGTTAGCATCAGCATCAGGTAATTTCCTTGTCATTTACGTTATTTGATTATTATGCTAAAATCTTACTGTAATCATGCATAACTTGCTATTTACTGATTTACTAAGTTGTGAAACCTATTCTTATGCTGGAATATGATTGTTGAAAAGAAAATAACGATATGATGGTTTATTTTAAATTACGAATGTAAGGTTAGTGAAAACACCACAGTACACTAAATATTATTTAGGCACATAGTAATTCTTAGAAATTTACTTCCATAAACTGATAAAGTTTAAAACGTAGAAAATTAAACCTGAAATTTTACATAGTGCTCTGCTGTAAAAACCAGAGCACTACAGAAATGCCAAAGTAAGTTTTGTGGCAGCAATTAGCATGTTTAAGACGGATCTGGAAAATCAAATTGAAGAAGGAATTAAGCAAGATGGAAATTATCAAAAATTGCATGATAAGGTTGAGCTGCAAATTTATCTGAAAATTTAATAACAGATTACAACGTTAATGAAAAGGGCTTCATGAATTATAAAAACATAATTTATGTACCTAATGTGTCAAAAGTTAAGCTATTGATTTTGGATGAAGTTCATAAGATTCCTTATTCGGGACAACGTGGTTATCAGAAAATGATAACTATGTTAAGGAAAGATAGTTTTGGCCCAACATAAAGAACGAAGTGACTGAATACATAGCTAGGTGTTTTGAATGTCAGACCATTAAGGCTGGACATCAACACCCAGCTGGCCTATTGTAGCCATTGCCAATTCCGAATGGAAGTGGGAGATTATAAGTATTGATTTTATTACAGGTTTACCTAAGAATCAGAAACATAATGATTCAATAATGGTTGCTATGGATGAACTTAGTAAATCTGCTCATTTTATTCCTGTTAAGACCACATTCAAAGTTGCTAACATTGTAGATATTTCACTTGCACGAAATTCCAAAGGTAATTATTTCTAATCGAGACTCCAAGTTCACTGGAAATTTTTGGACAACATTGTTTAAGGGTTTAAATACCAAATTAAATTTCAGTATTGCTTTCCATCCACAAACTGATAGACATACTGAAAGGGTTAATCAGATTTTAGAAGACATGTTATGAATGTATGTTAAAGATTAGCCAACTAAGTGGGAAGATTACTTGCATTTAACTGAATTTGCATACAATAATCATTATCAAGCATCTACTAGACTTAGTCCATTTGAGATTTTATATGCAAGAAAATGTTATACTCCTATTTCTTGGGATAACCCTATTGATAGATTAATGTTAGGACCATATTTGTTAAAAGAAATGGAGCTAATTGTGAAACAGGTTCAAGGCAACTTAAAAGTTTCACAAGATCGACAAAAAAGTTATGCAGACCTGAAATGCACTGAAAGAGAATTTGAGGTTGGAGATCATGTTTTTGTAAAGGTAAAACCCAAGAAAATTTCTTTAAAGCTTTAGAGTTTTGCTAAACTAGCACCAAGGTACTGTGGACCATTTGAAGTCCTATCAAGGATTGGACCTGTTGCATATCAGTTGGCTTTGCCATCTAATTTAAGAATCCATAATGTCTTTCACATTTCTATTTTAAAGAAGTATGTGCATGATGCTACTCATGTGCCAGATTGGAATCAGATACAGGTGGAACCTGAAGGATATTTTCAGGTGGAACCAGACTGTATTCTCAACAGGAGGGAAATTATGCTTCGGGATCATACGATAGGGCAAGTAAAGGTGCAATGGAAGCACCTTAGCCCTGATGAAGCTACCTAGGAACTGGAAAGTAACATGCAGGCATCATATCTAGTTTTGTTCTAGGGAGGCTCTGATGAAGAATAAACAACATCGAGGACGATGTTGAGCTTAAGTGGGGGTGTTTGTAACATACCCCTTTTTGCTGAAAATTTTGTTATGTTGGAAACATTATTTTAACTTTTATTGTAAATTTTTATATTGGACAAGTGTCCAAGGATGACTGTAATCTGCACAATATTTTATTATTAGATAAATTAAATAGGAGACAAACACCTAAGGGGACTGTTGAAAGAGTGTTTACTGACCCACTAGGTGGAATCGAATTTGGGGTAGAAGGAAATGGACAAATGGCAGCTTCATGAGACAAGTAACTAGTTGTTGGTATGGAACAACTCCCTTGAATTGTGGTCTTAGTGCCTTGAAAGATGGGACTCGAGCAAGAGGCTTATTTATTAAAAAATGACCACTAAAGACCTACGAAACCTTTTTAAGAGCCATTGAATTTTGGACTGAGGTTCATCACTTTTCCTGACGAGGAAATTTACCTTGGGGTTTTGCTGCTTGCACCCAAGAGATTCGATGAGGGGATATGCTAGTTTTTTATCATGGTGTAAATCTGCCTATTATACTGCTGAGTGCAGAGTTATACTATTGAGTGCGGAGTCCTAAAAGCTGAGGAGCAAGTCTTAATAGTTTGCCGCCTGTACAAATTTCTGAGTGCCTTGCTTCTACACAGAGTCCATCTACCTGGTGGTTCAGTAAATAGGCTTGGGGGTCCAAAGGAGGCAAGTAGTTTGGCTACTTCTTCTGGAGAAGGTTGGGAGGAACAGGCCTCCTTGGGTGTTTGTCCACTCTATCATTTGTTACAGGTTCTACTTGTCTTTTAGGTTTCTAAGTAGTTAAATTATTTTCTGCAATTGTTGATTTAGTATTTATAAGTTATCTTCATACATAAGTATTTGTTTTGAATCCTGATCTAGTCATGATTTTTGGTGTAATGATGATTAAATAAATGAAATGATTGAACAAATAACTTCTCTGTATTTTTCCCCATACTGTTTTCTGTATAGTACTCTAGTGCAGAGAAGGAAAATTAAGATAAATGAATGATAGGCAGATTGCCAAATGAATGAATAGATTAATGCTATTGTATTTCATTAATACTTATCATTTATATTCTGTAATATAAATTATATGTTTAGACTCGGGAATTATAAACAACATTTCATAATACAAGCCTTATAATATTTTCTGTTACATAGTAATATAAGTGAACATTTCATCTCTGCACAAAACCTAGGGTTTTTCCCCTTAAGTACTTTATTTCCTTTCAGGATACATATGCTATGCATTTTCCTATTTTCTCTTTCAAAAATAGTATAGTATTATACTTTCATTTTATTACTTCTATCAACCTTCATAAAATTATAACAGTTGCAAAATAAACTTAATAACATTCACAACACTTTATTGTATTTCTACTTCTCACAGAATTAGAATAATCTAGGGTTTTATGTTTTCCATATTTCTCTAAACTTGACAAAAAATTCTATTTATTCCTGTATTATATTTTCATTTTTCTATCCTTACTGTACTTAGTCCTTCGAAAAAGCTTAAAAAACAGACATAGAAGTATTCATAATTTCCAATACTATAGTTCTCTATTTTTCTATGCAGCATCAGATTTAATCAAGTTTAATCTTTCTATGTATTCTAACCTTTGCAATAAATTTATCTTTCATATTAGTATCTACCATCAAATCCCTTTGTATAACTTCAAGAATTTCCATAGTATCAAAATAGTTACCAATAATCAAAACCCAAAACCCTAGTTATTGTCTTATCTTTTATAGGAAACAAATAACGTCTTGCAAAAGAAATTACAAGATCGATTTCCACCATAAACAAAGTTTGCAAACACCTACAGGTTTCAAATTAAAAACCCTAAGGTTGTCAAATAGCCAGCTTACTGCTAGTCACTTAAATCGTAAAATTTCAACTCTATGGCCAAACCCTTACAATCAAAATATTAACTCAGTTATTATCAGGTTTCATATAGATTAAGTACACAGGTTCAACATCATAGAATACATTCATAAACATTATTTGCAACAAGCCATATAAATACATGAATCTAGATTTCTATTTCCAAAGTCACCTCCTGAACCGAATAGCTTAGGGTTTTAAAGTTTTAAATAAAAATTTAGTTTTGGCTCTCGGCCATCACCGAAATCGACGAACAGTGACAACCATTGACACATAACATAGTTTCTAGACACGGTGTAAAACTAAGGGCCAAACCTTCATCATAATCAAGGAGTCGAGGGCTAAAACCCTGATAACAAGTATTACATTTCAACACACAATAAACTGTAGAATACATTGTAAGAGTAGGTTGAGGAATCCATTCTCCCTACGCTAGCTTAATGTAAGCATTGCAACAACGACCACATTGCCAGAAAAACCGAAGGATTCGACCATATCAACACAACAAACAGTTTCCAGGAGAACCCACAAGCGAACCACCCAGACTTACCACTTACGCGCAGTAGTTCCCACTCAACTGGAGCTTAGAAACTTGAAGAGGATAGAACCTGCCATGAAAACGAAGAGGGTTAAATCTTATTCTAAAGCTAAACAAAATACTGACGATTACAACCATACGAAAATGTTAAGTGACACATTACCTTGAAAAATTAGAACCGAGAGTCGAAAAGGATAGCTTCTGCAACTAGTCGAATCCCGAGACACTCGCACTTCTTTGCAGTGAATACAGTTCCCATTTTTACAGAAGTGACTCGGCCTCTTAACTTCGAAGACCATTAACCTTCTCTGCAAATCATGGTAACAAACCAGAGGAAGGAGTTCCTCATGAACTAGCTTCGAATATGAATGCCACTATATCGGCGAAAGTTTCCATAGACATTCAAAAACCAAACAATGGAGTAAACTTCCACACATAGCTCGTCTATTAAGCTATCAACCTGTAACCGAATCCGCTCTCAAGTCACGGGTCTGATTCATAGGAAGGGCTCTCAAAAAATACCAAGAAACCCTAAACCTTCGCAGGTCGGTCGACCTCTCCCCAGAACCACTCTCAACAACAATGAATCCCAAAGGAAACATCAACGACATAACTTAGTGGAATTTAGGGTTAATTTCCCGAATGCTCAGAGCATCTCCAGATCAATGGTGTAGATATTTCATCGCAATCCCAAGAAACCGGTGCATTTAAAACACTTTATTACACTTTCTACCATACTTTCCAAGTCAGAAAAAATTTGGACAAGGATTGGTACAGCTAGACCACATTAGTGTTGACCGTACAATTTATCACATGACAATCAACACGCAATCTACCACCAAGATCTCCCACGAAAATGGTAGATAGGAATGATTAATGCCAAGATTGGTTTACTAACATCTGCCAGCACATAACCACTATATCATTATTACCCTGACCATATCATGCGTTGGTTCAATAGTAATGTTGCCAGCCTGTCATTATATTCATACAATAATGTAAGTCATAGTTTACGTTAGGATATAGAATTCATTTAGATATCTATCACATTATATCATTTTGGAAACCAAGGAATAAACTTACACATACAGGATTGATATATAGTTTTTATGTTATAGGACTTGCATGCCATAAGGTTTGCAAATAGTTCTTATGTTATAAAATTTGCATATAGTGTATAAGCTATCTATTAAATAGAACTTGCATATAGTTTATATGCATTAGGAACTACACGATAATTTGAATGTTATAGGGAATACATAGGACTTGTAAATAATATACACTATAGGAATTAATTGTAATTCATATATATTTCATACTATAGGGATAACATGGAAGCAATATAGATGTCATCTGTTATAGGACATCACATATCAATTTGCATATAGTGCACATGTTGTAGGATTAGAATGTCTCATGCCTTTAAGCCTATGTTATATAAATGCACATTAACCTTTTGACAAACATTAGTAGTGCATATTATCTTAAACCAATGCCAGGACACTATAATTCATCATTTAAATGTTAAGCAAAGGAGAAATTTGAGTTTTATAGTTACAAATACAAACTATAAACGAGTCACTATATTAGTAACTTAGAAATTTATATACAGAACCCTTGAGAGCTAACTGAAAGTACTCTTTAAATTATAATTGTATTACTTGACCTGATGTTTCACCCTTACGTGCAATCTGCGAAACGGAAAGTCCAAATTATTTAGCATAAATGCTAAGTAAGCCTCGGGGTACCCTTAGGACCCCTTCCATCAACATAAGAAGAACAACAGTTAGCACTTATAAACATTATATCGAATGAACATTGACATAAGTAATATAAAAATATAGCTGCGATGAGAAGAGCATCCAATGGTATCTCAATGTATACTTTAAATTTCAATTCATAACAAGACTATAAACAGTACACTTATGATAGTAACAAAAATTTATTACAGCATGACAAAAGAGAATTATTTATTATAATTCCGCACAGTTAATATATACATTAAAAGCTACGTTGAAAAATTTAAAATTTTTGTGAAATTTTGGGATGTTACAATTTTCCTTTCCATATTGGTATTTATAATGCGATCAATGTGAATAACTTAAAACTCTATGAACCTCCCTTGCATGAAGAAGAAGTTTAGCTGACTCATCTTATAGATATCATTCCATATTTCTGATAGCCCCTTACTCAAGACACATTTTTGGATATTTGCACTTGCTCATTGAGGCACCTTCTACATATTGATATCTTGTTACGAATAAATATTAGATTCCTAATAAGGAAAAATTGGTTTCCCATTTTGTTTTACAGACTTATTTCCCTCTTTTTCTTAACACAGCGGGAACACTTTTGAAACTAAACATGAATGATTTGATGTATCATGAGGACAACCATCGTGAGGATCACACTGCCCCATAATAGTGCACCTCTATAACTTCTAAAAGTGTACAAATCCCTAGGTATATTAATTAGTAAATATATTTGAAAAAGGCACAAAGTTGTGCTCCATAAAGTTTGATAGTGATATTTGACTTTGTCATTGTAGAACTCTATAAGAGTATTTTTCTAGCATAATGATAATAAATAGGTTTTGGGTTTTCTTTCTTGATTCTCTTCTATGGTTTTCACATAATCGCCTTTTAGCAAGATGTTCTTTACAACATCAGGAGCTCAAAATATATATATTCTAATCATCTTGAAGGAAAAGAGGGGGTTGTAGTGTTAGTTTTCCCTCACTTAGTCGATGCAATGGTTGACTTGTAGTTGATCCCTCACAAAGAGTACTATGGATTTTTCTTAATATTGACAATTGAGTCCCAGGGATGACCATCATTTGCAACTCCAATAATGCAAGGGATAGAATAGATGTCTAGCTCATTAGTTAGTTCATGAAATTCTAGATGTCCCTTGGTTCATATGTGGGGTTTTGAATGTGGTAGAATGCCAAGAAGTCAAAGAAGTTTCATTTATTCACACCTTGCAATTAGAAGGAAAAAAATATGGATTGCATTGAATGCATAGCATGGGATTTATAAATCTAATTGAAACAATTGATATGATTCATTCACACTTTGTTTCACTTTGACAAACTTTATGAAGGACCTAACAGGATCTACTAGTATTATCATCACACCCTTCTCTGTGAGAGAAACTAATTTACTTTGGTTCTGGTGAGGGTTTCTTAATTCATGTTGATTACATAGCTACTTTGTCATACTATCAATCCAATGTATGGGTTTTAAATTCTTAGGGTTTGAAAATATGCAATTTCTAAGAACTGGATACACCATGAACATTTCCCATTTCCAAATCACGTGTTCCTTTAGGGACATTTAAATAAACTATAATTTTTTAAATATACACAAGAAACTTGGTTATTCTAGCTTTGTAGCATCTAGAAATTGATGCACTAAAACTTAAGAAAATAACTTTCATCTTATGTATAATTATGGGAGGGATACATGTGGCTAAGAGGTTGTCTTACATGGGTGTGTAGAACTCGTACTCACTATGATAGCCTTATATCCTTGCTTCCATCACCTAAATGGTTGACTTGTTAGGTGACCAGCTTCCCTAAACCATTGAATTTTGTTCATCATGAATGCTTGTTATAGATAAGATACTATTTTGGTCATGGAAAAGAACAATTACGTTCCTTTCCATTTAGTTATTTCTTTGTGTTGTATGCACAAGAGATCCCATCTTAAACATAAGATAGGAGCCCCTCTTATTCCTTATTTGTTTGGATTTCCATTTTTATACTTCACCATTGGCTTGATTATTTTTCCTAAATCTCTCGTATTATTTGGATTGTTTCCATTTTTACAGATCTCTAGCTTATAATTTTTTTTATTCATTTGAGTTGATTCCATGATATTGGTGGTTAACATACATGTTATCATTCACAATCCCCACCTAGATTTGATCTTTGCTGCATAAACTAATCATTCGAGATGATGGCTAGTTATTACCTTCATTCTAGGATTTTGATTGATCTTATGAGTTTAGATATGCATTAGTTTGATATTTGAACCTTATGGAGTTTTATTTTCACTTTTGCATGCCTAGAATCATAATATAAATATTGTAAATAATATTAGTCTTTTGGTTTGTTTACTTATGTTAGTTTAACATTTTTAATGTTTAAATTAAGCTTATTCAAATCTTTTAAATTTTCATGGTCATGCTTTGACTTTCATTAAATTACTTTGTGTATTTTATTAAATCCATATATTATATTTATAGACAATTTGATTTTATGAAAATGACACACATGTTTTAGGAGTTTTGTTTTATGATTATTTGGAAACTAGTGGAATTAAAGTTCAATATTCATGAATGTAAAATTAGTTTGATCATCGATAAGTCTTTCCTTCTCAATAAGCTAATTTGATCTTGAAAATACAATTTCTATTTTCCCTTTTGCAATTTAAAAGTATTTTCATTTATTATTAAGCAAAATGAAGTATTATTATTCTTTTCTTGGTATTCTATTCTTGAAAAATTATTATGGTAGAAACCTATTTATGAGACTATTTAACTCTCCTATATTTTAGGAGTGATTCTTTTCCTATATACATAACTTGTTTCTAAGATTATTTTCTTAAGAATTAACTTGTAAATTGTTTTAGTTTTACTTCCAAGTCTATAATTTTCAAATATTGGATTTTCTTTTACTTTGTAAATATTTCTAGATTTTCTTTTCAATCTTTTCTCCATTGTTATTTCATTATTCCATTCAAAATTTAAAAAAAAAATCGTTTTTTTTTTAAGTTTTTGATCATTTTTATGCATCTTTACGAATTGCGAAAGGTTTAAAAATATTTCCACATTTCATCAATCTGCAATTGCGGAAGGTAAAGTTTTTATCAATGCGGATTTGCGGAAGTCACTTTTCCAAATTTTCATTTTTCATTTCTGGATTTTCGGACCCTAATTTTATCTTATGTTATATTTTAATTTAATTTCAAGTCCATAAAGTTTGGTAATTTCATTTTTTACTTACGATTTTAATTTTGGTTTTGATTTTGTTTTCTGATATTGATTTGTTTAAAAATTCTATTTTTCCTCCCCTACATGAGATTTCCCATACTTTGGAAATATTGATTTTGGTTTTTATTTGTTTTGGTTTTATTCTTTTGCAAAATAATTGATATGGATAATGGATTTAGTTGTTAAATCAATGGGCACAATTCACCCAACAATGAAATCAACGGTTGTTGAGCCTTAACTTCCCGGAGCAATATCTTGAGATTTATGAATCCAAATCAAGCGTGAGATAGCTCGTTGGAAATCTGGAAGGATGATGAATGATTTGTGACAATAATTTTTTTCAATTGAATAGCTTAACCACCCAGAAAATCTGTCTTAACAGTGAATTTATGATTTGGATCAGATTTGTTTATTTTCATTATATTTTGGTTTGCAAATAGATTTTTATTAACTTGGAATTATTTCATTAGTTTTGGAATGATGTTTTAATTTATATTTTGAATTATACATGTCTAGATTTGGGTTTAGAGGAGTCAAAATGAAGAATTTACATCCCAAATTTGGAGCAGTCAAAACGTGCCAAGTGGAAAGTAGTGATATTTGGACGCGATTTTTGGAGTGATGAAGATGAATCTGGAAAATCTGAGACATGGGTTTTGTAGAATATGCCCTATTAGATTGCACATGGGAAGAGTCCTCATAAAGTTCTTTATTTGGGAGATCCGACTAGTTTTTCAAAACGGAATTTCTGAGATTTTTCACATGGATGGATTTGATAAATGGAACAACTCATCTAGTTAGCTCAAGAATTGGGGAAACTGGTCTTATCTTCTCTTGTCATTTATTTTCTATAAATACCTACCTTTTATGCTCTGAAGGGGGGGATCTCAGGAGAATTTTTTTTTCTATGTAATATTGAATTGTTATGCATTTTTATGCATACAATTTGTTATTTAGATCATTGAATGATACTCTATGGTTTCTCAGCAAGATAGTTCATTAGATCTGGAGATCTTCTGTAAAGTTTTCATCAACTTATTTAATAAATTGAATTTGTTTTGTTTTCTGCAATTTATTTTTAGAATATACTGATTTTCATCTGATATTCACATTATGTTGCCTATGTTTAGTCCTCAGAAGTTATTTTCAATAGCAGCACAAATCATGTTCAATATGTGATGAGCAGAATTGTGGATTTGTCCTGATATTTGTTCCTTGCATAACTTTTAATGTTTTATAACACATCAATTGATATGAATCTAATTTATCAGCTTGATAATCAATTGAATACTAATTAAAAATAATATTTTTTCCTTTTGATTAGTTTATGAAAAAAACATTTTTTTTCATTATGTTAGTTCTATTAGATGATTATTTTTATCATTTAAATCATAGATTGGCATAATGACATGAACTGATTATCACAGTCACATTTAATAAATTGCACATTAAGTTAGGTTTTCATTTAGGATTTAGTTTCATTCATCATTCAAAGTCTTCTTTTTGAGGAGCAACCATCGTTTAGCGGCTAACAGAGTCGTAAAACCCATCAGAGCTAGTTATACCAAACAACTTGACGATAGGGTAATCCTCAAGTACGATTATTCGAAGCCTTCAACTGAGTTATCTCCCTTACGTTGTTTCCTGGGATACTTCTAGCACATCTGAGGCTTCAACACTTTGCAAGTATTTTCCTGGTGTGGTGAAATTCTAAATATGTGTCAAAATATCTGTGTATATCGTTGTGAATTTTCAAAAGGTTTAGGTTAAAATGAAACATTTTAAACATCTTCTCAAATATTGGAGTGGGACTTGTTGTACTATGAGAAAAAAAACACATATCCCACACTATACCATATTTTCATGATCGCAGACATGATATTGTTGAGGCCTCAACCAAGCCTCAAGTTAGGATCCTTGGTAACCACTATTTTTATTTATAAATTTGGTCTTAAGTTTCATTCTCAACAAGATTTCTAATCTCTTTTAATTTGATGATATCCTTGAGTTCATTGATGATGATCTTGAGCATAATGAATAATCACTCTCACCCCATATTTGCATGCAAACTGATGTTTTTGGGTCATGCTCCAAGATTGATTCATTGCAAAAAACATATTCCTAATTGTTCATAAAAGGTTATTTTATAAATTTTAGGTCTAACATGATTTCATGTTAATTGCATTTTTCTTACATAAATTTTCTTATGCATGGAGATATTTTGGATCATGAATGCGCTTTGGTTGGTTGAATGCTTATGCCATTTCAAAATTTAGCATGTATTTGTGCCTCATGTGTTGGTTTTTAGATTCATTTTCGTAGGTGACATCAAAAGACTAATTGATCACATAGTCATATGTTGACAAATGTGAGATTTTGCATAGAGCTATATAGCTCGTTAATAAATGATAAAAGGCCGACTAACATTTACATAGGGTACAATGCTACAAATAAATTGAGAATAAGTTTTAAAATCATATCATAGTGAAGTTGGGATACATTTACCAATTATTTATAGCATAATAAGGCAAAATGCATAATTGGATCACATAATTCAGAGTTTTGTGCCAAAATCTAGACATCATCGATAACTAGAATGGTGCATTAAATGATGGAATCAAGGAGATGGATGAAGCCATGCAAATAATTTTGATGTTCAACTTCATATAATTCAAGTATCTGCCTTATTGTCATTGGAAGCCTTACACATGAGTTTTGGGCCAAATCTACAATTTTACTAAGTGTTTCTACATAGGTGCACATGGTGCCTACTAGACTTCTTTGTGAATTAAAATTTGACTCATGAAACAAGATTTGAATGGAATCAAGCCACTAGTTCAATTCGTATATAGTAGGGATGAAAGACACAAGAAGAAACTCAGGTTCGCACCAAATGGCTTTCAACACAAAATCATTACTTTCGCTAGCAAGGCACTTTATACATATTTTGGTGGTGTATCATGTTGATTTTTTAACCACCAAAAGGGTCTACCTACATGCTTTCTAGGAACACGAACTCAAAACAATTGTCATAATTTGATTATAATTTTTTCAGCGATGTACATGTTGATTACAAATTTTCTTGGAACCGGGGTAGTTTTTGCTTCTTGATTTATTTAAAGAAAATAAAATTAGAGTTTAAGAAATGTAATCAATGTTGATGGATAATTCAAATTACATGGAGAATGAAATGAAGATATAAATATAGAGTGAATCACATACATTTATTATAGAGAGGACAATATACAATGAAACCCAAATTCTGTTAGTGAATGAAATAGAAAAAACATTGCTATATGCAATGGCTAGAATGGTGGCAACTTATTTATTAAGAGACATGTTTTTTCTATGATCAATTACAAGAGATTGTTATAAGAGGGAAAAAAATCTATCTTAAAACATAAAGTGTAAAACCTTGAGAGGAAAAAAGAGTAAGGATTTTAAACCCTAACCCTATGGATGAGGTGACAAAAGGAACAAGGTCTCACGATTAACCTATTTTGATACATCAACATACCAGGGCCATAAATTTCACATACAAAATCTATTTGAATTGTTTCTTAAACCATTACAAATATTATTTTATTCTTTATGTGTTTCTAGACCACCCAATCAAATATATAGGCTTTGTAATTGTCAAACACCCATGGAAAATGCCTAACAAATGTGCTCAAAATTCACAATATAGTAGCACTATTAACATGTAGAGCCATTTTAAATTAGTGAGGAGGTTAGTGGCCACTAATATCCACATATACCATTGAATATTTTAGCTTATTGCATGTCACAATAAAAAACTTGATTTTCATGTTTATTATTTTTAGTTATGATTAGTAATTGTAATCTTTATTTTCATGTTCTATAATGGGTTTAGTTATTTAAATTATAACAACTGTTAGTCATTATATAGTTATAGATACAGTAATATAAGGAATTGTATTCATTGTGTGATTTTAGTAATAAGTATAATAAGATTTAATCATTATATTGTTGTATTAGTAGTTTTAGTGAAATAAAGTTATTTCCATTTTTTTTGCTAACATTAAAAAAAAATATTATTATAATGTTGAATAAATTAAAAAAAAAACGATTATGATTTGAAAGAGTTAATTTTTTTCACAAATCCAATTGTTATTGTAAATAACTCATTCTATGTCTTTGCCATTCACACTAAAAATCCATTGAACATGATATAATCTCAAAAGCTTTTATATATATATATATATATATATATATATATATATATATATATATATATATATAAAAGCTTTTGAGATTATATCATGTTCAATGGATTTTTAGTGTGAATGGCAAAGTATTGGATTCATTTGATATTACATTTTTTAAACAAATAGTGTATACATGATATATTCACTTGTCTAATTTAGAAATGGTTAAATATTCATCTTATTTGTCTAATTTAGAGATGACTAAAGACCACCATAAATCCATCTTAAACGGGATTTATGAAGCACTGAAAGGATCCAATTTTTAAGGTGTAATTTTTTATCTTAAATTTGTTACACATTAAGAAAAAAATTACATATAGATTCTTGATATATAATTTCTTTTTTGTTGTTTAAGGCGACATCATTTGCATTTTTATTGTTTAAGTCCACATAATTTGCATTTTTATTTATTTTTTATAGCATCCCCTTCATATTGAGTGAGTTGTAAGTACCTCACTACTCTCCATACAATTAATAAAGTCTACTATAAAGATTTAACTTAAAATTTAAAGCATACTTTTCATCATAAATAAATATAAAAAGTATATTTTCAAACAATATAGTGTATAGAGGAACATTCATTTTCCAACTTAAAAATCACTAAAAAAAATATAGTATATACTTAATACATTTATTTGTTAAATTTAGAAATAACTAAAAATTAAGTCTATTATAAAAATTATAAAAATTAAAATTTCATATAGAAATAATAAATACAAACCATCTCCATGAGACTCAAAAGTCAAATGTATCATCGAATTGTGAAGTTAATTATAAACCTATTTCCCTTAGCGGTTTTGTGTAGGCCCAACCAAAACTTCACTCATAAACATAAACGTTAGAAAAGTTGGTGTTCAAAAAAGCACAAAAAACTGACTGTTTCCTTAGAGGTTTTGTGTAGGCCCAACCAAAACTACACTCATAAACATAAAAGTTAGAAAATTTAGTGTTCAAAAAGATCAAAAAACTCACCGACACAAAATGGAATGTCAAAAACCTAAATGAAAGGTTGCAGAAGAAACCCAAATGGTTGTTAACATTTCATGTTTCTTTTGTTTTTTCTGCTATCATGAATTCATGAGACTGCTCCTCTCATAGTTGTGGAGAACTATTTTGGATTCGTCAGTCAATCTCTCTCGACAAAGATCGGCCGCGGCATGGCTTCCATCAAGCTCTTCACCAAAGTGGCATTACCGTGTAGGACAAAATTTCTTAAAGGACCTAAGAGGATCTACTAGTAGCATCATCACACCCTTCTCTATGAGAAAAACTAATTTACGTTGATTCTAGTGAGGGTTTCTTAATTCATGTTGATAATATAACCACTTTGTCATACTATCAATCCTTATGGGTTTTAAATTCTTAGGGGTTGAAAATATGCAATTTCTAGGAGTTGAAAATATGCAATTTCTAAGAACTCGATACACCATGAACACTCCTTTAAATAAACTATAATTTTTGAAATATACACAAGAAACTTGGTTATTCTAGCTTTGTGGCATCTAGAAATTGATGCACTAAAACCTAAGAAAATAACTTTCATCCTATGCATAATTATGGGATGATACCCATGGCTAAGAGGTTGTCTTACATGGGTGTGTAGAACTCATAATCACTATGATAGCCATATATCCTTGCTTACCTCACCTAGAAGGTTGACTTGTTAGGTGACCAGCTTCCCTAAATGATTGAATTTTGTTCATCATGGATGGTTGTTAGAGATAAGATACTATTTTGGTAATGGAAAAGAAAAGTGATGTTTCTTTCAATTTAGTTATTTCTTTGCAAGTATTTTCATGGTGTGGTGAAAGTCTAAATATGTGTCAAACTATTTGTGTATTTGGTTGTGCATTTTCAAAAGGTTAAGGTTAAAATGAAACATTTTCAACATCTCAAATATTGGAGTGGGACCTGTTGTACTATGAGAAAAAAGCCACATATCCCACCGTGTACCATATTTTCAAGATCGCAGTCATGATATTAATGAGGCCTCAACCAAGCCCAAGTTAGCATACTTGGTAACCCCTATTTTTATTTATAAATTTGGTCTTAAGTTTCATTCTCAACAATATTTCTGATCTCTTTTAATTTGATGATATCCATGAGTTAATTGATGATGATCTTGAGCATAATGAATAATCACTCTCACCTTATAATTTCATGCAAACTGATGTTCTTGGGTCCTGCTCCAAGATTGATTCATTGCACAAAACATATTCCCAATTGTTCATAAAAGGTTATTTTATAAAGTTTAGTTCTAACATGATTTCATGTTAATTGCATTTTTCTCACATAAATTTTCTTTTGCATGTAGATTTTTGGGCTCATGAATGGGCTTTGGTTGGCTAAGTGCTTATACCATTTCAAAATTTAGCATGTTTGTATTCCTTATGTGTTGGTTTTTAGATTCATTTTCGTAGGTGACATCAAAAGACTAATTGATCACATAGTCATATATTGACAAATGTGAGATTTTACATAGAGCTATATAGCTCATTAACAAGTGATAAAAGGCCTAGTGACATTTACACAGGGTAATGCTACAAATAAATTGAGAATAAGTTTTAAAATCATATCATAGTGAAGTTGGGATACATTTAGCAATTATTTTTAGCATAATAAGGAAAACTGCATAATTGTATCACATAATTTAGAGTTTTTTGTGCCAAAATCTAGGCATCGTGGATAACAAGAATGGTGCATTAAATGATGTAATCAAGGATATGGATGAAGCCATGCACAAAAGTTTGATGTTCAAATTCATATAATTGTAGTATATGTCGTATTGTCATTGGAAGCCTTACAGATGTGTTTTGGGCCAAATCTACAATTTTACTAAGTGTTTCTACATAGGTGCACATGGTGCCTACAAGACTTCTTTGTGAATTAAAATTTGACTCATGAAACAAGATTTGAATGGAATCAAGCCACTAGTTCAAATCCTCTATAGTAGGGATCAAAGACACAAGAAGAAACTCGGGTTCCCACCAAATGGATTTCCACAAAAAATCATTACTTTGGCTAGCAAGGAAATTTATACATATTTTGGTGGTGTATCATGTTGATTTTTTAACCACCAAAAGGGTCTACCTACATGTTTTTTAGGAACAGGAACTCAAAAAAATTGTCATAATTTTTACAAATTTTCTTGCAAATAGGGTAGTTTTTGCTTCTTGATTTATTTAAAGAAAATAAAATGAGAGTTTAATAAATGTAATCAATGTTGATGGATAATTCAAATTATGTGGAGAATTAAATGAAGATATAAATATAGATTGAATCACATAGAGTTATTACACATAGGGCAATAATACAATGAAACCCAAATTCTATTCATGAATAAAATAGAAAAAACATTGCTATATGCAATGGCTAGAATGGTGACAACTTATTTATTAATATACATGTTTTTGCTATGATAAATTATAAGAGATTGTTATAAGAGGGAAGAAATCTCTCTTAACATAAAGTGTAAAACCTTGAGAGGAAAAAATACAAACTCACTTTGAAGTGTTAGTCAAACCAATACAAAGATTATTTTATGCTTTATGTGTTTGTAGTACCCAATCAAATATGATAGGCTTTGTAATTGTCAAACACCCATGGAAAATGCCTAAAAAATGTGCTCATATACCATTGAACATTTTAACTTATTGCATGCCACAATATTAAAACTTTATTTTCATGTTTATTATTTTTAGTTATGATTAGTAATTGTAATTTTATTTTCATGTTCTATAATGGTTTTAGTTATTTAAATTATAATGACTTTTAGTCATTATCATATATAGAATAATATAAGGAATTGAATTTATTTTGTAATTTTAGTAATAAGTATAACAAGAGTTAATCATTATATTGTTGTATTAGTAGTTTTAGTGAAATATAGTTATTTTCATTTTTTTTGTTGTAAGATTAAAAAAAATATTATTATAATTTTGAATAAATTAAAAAAAATGATTATGATTTGAAAGAGTTAATTTTTTTCACAAATCCAATTGTTATTTTAAATAACTATTTCTATGTCTTTTAAATGAAATGAAGTCATATATATATACATGGGCTTTTGATATTATATCATGTTTAATGGAATTTTAGTGTGAATGGCAAAGTATTGGATTCGTTTGATCTTTCATTTTTTAAACAAATAGTGTATACATGATACATTCACTTGTCTAATTTAGAAATGGTTAAATATTCATTTTATTTGTCTAATTTAAAGATGACTAAAGATCACTATAAATCCGTCTTAAACCAGATTTATCAAGCACCCAAAGGGATCCAATTTTTTCGAAGGTGTAATTTTTTATCTTAAATTTTTTACACATTACGAAAAAAAACTACATATAAATTCTTGATATATAAATTCTTTTTTGTTGTTTAAGCTGACATCATTTACCTTTTTATTATTTAAGTCCACATAATTTGCATTTTTATTTATTTTTTATAGCATCCACTTCATATTGAATGAGTTGGAAATACCTCACTACTCTCCATACAATTAAAATCCATTATAAAAATTTAACTTAAAATTTAAAGCATACTTTCTATCATAAATAAATATACAACATATAATTTCAAACAATATAGTGTATACAATTCAGTTTCCAATTTAAAGATGACTAAAAAAATATAGTATATACTTAATACATTTATTTGTTAAATTTAGAAATAACTAAAAATTAAGTTTATTATAAAAATTATAAAAATTAAAATTTTATACACAAATAATAAATACAAACCATCTCCATGAGACTCAAAAGTCAATTGTATCATCGAATTGTGAGTTTAATTATAAACCTATTTCCCTTAGCCGTTTTGTGTAGGCCCAACCAAAACTGCACTCATAAACATAAAGGTTAGAAAAGTTGGTGTTCAAAAAAGCACAAAAAACTGACCATTTCCTTGGCGGTTTTGTGTAGGCCCAACCAGAACTACACTCGTAATCATAAACGTTAAAAAAGTTAGTGTTCAAAAAAGCACAAAAAATTTACCGTTAAAAGCTTGAAATACAAAATGGAATGTCAAAACCCTAGATGAAAGGTTGCAGAAGAAACCCAAATGGTTGTTAACATTTCATATTTCTTTTGTTTTTTTTGCTATCATGAATTCGTGAGACTGCTCCTCTCATAGTTGTGAGCTGTGTGGAGAACTAGGAACAATCTGTAACTATTTTGGAGGAGCTCAACTGGATTCGTTGGTCATTCTCTCTCGACAAAGATTGGCCGCGGCATGACTTCCATCAAGCTACCTGATAAAGATCTTCACCAAAGTGGGCATTACAGGAATATGAGGCACGTTGAGCGCCATGGAATCGAACTATGCCGAGTGCACGTTTTGTTTCAGCGAACTGTTTCCCTGACCTAAGGAGATAGCTGACAAATTAAGAAGCAATATTTTCCTTTACTTGTGAGATTGGTGAAACGATGATTTCTATCCGCATATCGAGATTTGATTTTTGTTTGTAAAGTGCATAACACATTTCAATTGAATTTTTACTCCATCTGATTTGGTTTTTCATTGTTTTTCTCCTTTCAGGTCTACCATTTTAGAAAGGGCATAGCCTTATATGGAGATAACAAAAAGGAAGGGATTCCGTTAGTTTTTTTAATTTTTCGGGAGGTTTTCAAATCTATCGGGGTAAATGAAGGATTCGATTCAATATTCTCCAGGTTTGTATTATTTCTCTCTGTTTGTTTCAGTGATTGCTTACATAAATTCAAAATTAAAAGACAGAAAAATGTATTTTTAGTTATAGTGTAATTTTTGTGTTGAATTTTTAAAATTAATTTTAGTTAATAAGACCAATAACTCTTAAAGTAACACGAGTGCTTGAGGATTTTAAGAGCATAACCAAAATCAAATATAGCAAAGAATTCCATGAAATTCATAGCCTTTCAATCCATTTATATAGCAGTTAGAAGGTCATTCATGTTCCATGCTATGCTATTTCTGTTCATTAAAATTTTTATCCAATTAATTAGTTCTTGGCCAAGGATAGAGGATATTATGATGTGGATGCAGCCACATCTCTCTGTCTTCTTAGGAGTATCCTGCGAGAGGTAGAAACTGTAATGTCCCTTGTTAGGAATTTTATTAAAATTGCAATTTTCCACTTTTTTCCTTGGTTCGACCTTTGACTAGTTTCGATCTCTAGGTCCCAAATTTGCCCCAAATGATCCCAAATCTTCTGAGAAGGTATATGAATGATATTAAAACATAAATATGTGTTTCAGGGATGCCTTTGTACCTTTAAAACACTTATGCAAATACTCTTTCAATTCTGGTCAATGTAGGTAACTTTACTAGTGATTTCCCTTCGACTAGTATTGGTCTCTAGGTCTCAAATTGACTCCAAATCCCTTCAAATATTCAAGGAAGGTGTATGAATGATATTAGTACTTGAATATGATGTTTAGGGATGACATATGGTCACCAAAATACCTCTTCAAACTCTCTTAAGATTCTGGACCAAGTATGCAATTTTACTAGTAATTTGGGGTTCAAATCCCCCTGAGGTAAGTACTGAAAATGGCTTCCCAAATGCCTCCAAACCCACTCAAATTTATGAACAGAGGCATGTAATGTGTTAAGTATTTTATTAAAGTCTCATATGCACCATTAATGGATTATTACAACTGTTCTCACCCTCTCCCATTCAACTGCAAAAGTCCCCAATTCGACCCTTGGGGAAATGGCACTATTTCACCTCTCAATACACCTAAACTGAGTAAAAATGCTTCAAATGCTCAAGTACAGTACATGAAACTTGTAGAAGACATCCATGGCAATATATTGTTCACAAATATATCATAGAATCATCCATTCATTCGAAATCATCATCAATACATTGGCTCACAACAAGGTAGTGGGGAAATGGCATTGTTCTTCCATTAAAAATGAGATTTATACATTTCTACTTGGAATTTCGACCTGAAACTTTTTGGATATGAAGAACAGAGTATTTAATTCATATTACAAAATAAATGGGGCATTAAAATCTTCCCCAAATAGTACAATAGCTCACGAAAAATGCCCTCCCTCAAGGATCAAGAATATGCCATCAAAACTGGAAATGGTTGAAGGAGTGAGCTGCAATAGAAGAAACCATGAGCTGCCCTGTAGCTTACACCTACAAATAAAGACTCCATTAAAGCTCCAAATGAAAGGTCTGAATGGCCTTTCCAATTACCAACTTGGATGGGAATCTTTCACCCTCGAAATTGGCTAAGGCAAGAAAGTAGTCATCCACTAGCTCTCCCTCTTCACAAATGCAATTGGAAATTCTACAAATGATAAAAAGCTATTCTCATACTTCATTTCTACATTTTATAACCAACATTATACTTCTAAGGGTCTAAATCCTCTCAATAGATTCAATAGATTTCCATTTAGGAAATATTCCACATTTGCCACTTGTCTCCTAGTTCCAACCTTCCATCTTCTCCTAAATTCGATTTTGAGTCTCTTTGGCTCCTCCAACTCCCAAATTCGCCTTCTTTGAGCCTATTTTTGGGGCTAACATGTCATAGTGGTCAGATGTCAGAGGTCGGGTCTGCAATTTGTCATAGTTGTCATAGATGCTCCATCATTGGTGTCATAGGGGCTAGGGAATCTAGCCCAAGTGTCCACAAACTTCCACTTTCACTCTTTATCTTCCATGGAGGTTACCAATCCTTCCCAATTCGACCTAAGATGCTCAATGACATTTTTTATGACTTACCAACTCACCCAAGAGTTTTCACATTCCCATTAATTTGAATTTGCAAAAGAGAGATACCATGTATTATGAAAAATCAAGCTAGTGTGGGTCCCACATCCTCCATATGTCTCCAAAACCATTTGTCACCTAGGATTTCTCTTGAATTTCTTTATTCACTCTATTTATAAAATACTTGAACCCTTCTAATGTCTAAACATCATTTATTATCCCCCTTATTCCAAATCCCAAAGCTTCCACCCCAAACCTAGGAAACTAGTAATTTTCCTCCTTGGCAATTATTTGACCCTTAAGATCAATTTTACAAACTCTAATGAATATGGATAATGTGATTAGGCCATTGTGACCCAATTCCAATTTTGGGACATGAAAAATCCTCCCTTCCCAATATTGCTTGTCCTCAAGCAATTTCAAACATGGGTGTTGAAGAACCTGCTTTCTGTATAATTCTTTGAAGTTGCCATTGAATTGCCAAACCTTGAGTCTTTGAGTTTTTCATGAAGATGTTAGAGAGGAACCACCATGCTTGCTGTTGCACTACTCTGATAAAAATCACTTTATTAAGTGGGAAATCCATCTCCCATACTTCTTGTTTCCCCCAAAAAATTGAAACCAATGAGATAAAAATTATTCCAGGGTCCCATTGCTTGTATTGCACCCCAACAATGAAGAGTGCTCTCCAACCCATACCATCAGATAAGATGATTCCTGGATCCCATTTTCTTGTATGCATTCTTCCATACATCATGAGTACAAAATATATATCATCAAAGTACATAACTACATAATGAAAATGTACATCAAGGAGGTGCTTCATCAAAGAATCATGAAAGTGCTTGTACCTCTAAGCAAGTAGACCACGATTTTCTAAGTGCATACAAGCTTCAAGTGACCAATCAAATCTGCTCCAATGACATAGGTGAGGATCCCATGTCCTATAATGCTACTCCAAAAGGATGTGATATGCATCAAAATATTCAACCATGTATTCTTTCATCCAAGAAGTGAATGAAGAATCTCCACTAAAATCTGAACCAAATAATGAGCAGAAAAAACAATGAGACTTCAAATGACTCAAAGAAGTCTCACCCATACATCCATGAATGTGAGAATCATAAAGATGTAACAAAGTATGTGGCTGCCAACAAAAATGTTCTCCCATCATAAATCTATTCACCCAAGTGTTGGATGAAGTTCCTCTAACATCAAATGAACCCAGTGTTGAGCAAGAAAAACCATGAGTCTTCAAGTGACTCAAATCCATATCATAAGTGCATCCATGTAGATGTGAATCATCATAAAGTGACAAATTATGCTGCTTCAAATGTGAATAAGAATGTGCTCCAACCATGTTATCATAAAAGGTAAATCTAGGAGTTCCATACTCCTCATGTGGCACCATCAAAAAGAACCCTTTCACCCATACTTCATTGAGATTAATACTGCAAAACATGGAATTGTAGGATGTAGGAGAACGAACTAACTCACCCAAATGATCAAAAAGTGCAGAATTTTCATCATGGGAAGGATCCATGTGGGTAGTATCATGCAGATCCTTCAAAAGTGGGAAACATTTGTCATAGATTGGTTCCAATGTAGAGGAATCATGCTCTTCTTTAAAAATTGCATAACCTTCATCAAGAGACAATTCAAGTTCCTCTTCCACCACATCAAGTGTTTGGATCTCTTCAAGTTCATCTTCAAACACATTAAGCACATTCAAATTCCCACATTTCTCATGATCCACCATTTCATGAGAATCCTCCATACAATCTACCATTTGACAATCTGAAACATAGGAGGAAAAACAAGTATCTTGCAACTTTTCAAGAAGTTGCTCATTTTGAATTGTGAGCTTATGAATATCTTCATTATTCTTCAAGTATGCATCATGTAACAATTCATTAAGCTCAAACAAATGGTTTCTATCAAAAAGTAAAGACATGAAATTACCTTTGATGTGGCACATTGCTCTTTGAATCTTCTCCATGTCTTCAAGGAAGGATGTTTCCTCCAATGAAGTAGCTCTCCAACAAGAATTTGACACCAATGCTTGAGTGTCATGGAGAATGATGAGGGACTCTTGGATCTTATTTTGATTCATCTTTAAGGACCCTTCAAGAAAATGAGGCTCTTGCAAATGAACCTCCTCATCTTCTTCAATTTTGCTTGGAACAACTTCATGAAGCTCAAGTGGTGATGGAGAAGTTGATCTTGGTTCTTCTTCAACTGCTACAAGGTCTTCATTATCATGCTTAATGGAACTTGGACTTACAGCAACACTTTCAAAAGTGATCTCTATGTCACCAACATAGAGGTGTGAGCACCCATCAGTAGGTACTCCTTCATAGTTTAAGCATCCATCAGTAGATGCTCTTTGGTTCATGTCTAAGCTAGAAGGTGTCTCGAAATGATCTTCCATATTTTCAATAGAATCTTCCTCATGCTCTTGTGATGTCTCTTCATTTTTATCCTTCAAGCAAGATGATGCATTTTGCCCCTTGTTTTCCTTATGATCAATATCTTTGGAATCTCCTTTTGAAGAATTCCCAAAAGCTCTCCTCAAGTGGGACATAATTTCATGCACACATGTATGATACTCACTCCAAGGTTCTTTACAAGAAGGGCATAAACCTTTCTTTACTAACTCCACATCTTCATGTTTGGGCCTATTTTCGAAAACATGTTCAGAAAAGTACTCAAAAGACATGGCATTTTGTGTATTTTTGCTAAAAGCAAGATATTCTTGATATTTTTGATATTGTTGGGGCAAGGTTTTATATTTTGCTCTCCATCTTTGGAACTCACTCATAGAATTATCCTTGGTTGGTGTGACACACTCATATTCATCAGATTTAAATTCATAAGAATAATCTTCATTTCTCTTGACATTGTAAGAAGTGTTGCATGATGGCATCTCTTCCTCGTACCATTCACATTCTGCTTCATATTGCTCATAAGCATCTGCATATTCCTCATAAGAATTGTACTCATAGGATTCATCATAATAGTAAGACATAGCTTCCTATTATTCTTGAATGTATGTACCTAATCTACAGGTGCAAGGACCATACTTTGATACCACTGTAATGTCCCTTGTTAGGAATTTTATTAAAATTGCAATTTTCCACTTTTTTCCTTGGTTTGACCTTTGACTAGTTTCGATCTCCAGGTCCCAAATGATCCCAAATCTTCTAAGAAGGTATATGAATGATATTAAAACATAAATATGTGTTTCATGGATGCCTTTGTACCTTTAAAACACTTATTCAAATACTCTTTCAATTCTGGTCAATGTAGGTAACTTTACTAATGATTTCCCTTTGACTAGTATTGGTCTCTAGGTCTCAAATTGACTCCAAATCCCTTCAAATATTCAAGGAAGGTGTATGAATGATATTATTACTTGAATATGATGTTTAGGTATGACATATGGTCACCAAAATACCTCTGAAAACTCTCTTAAGATTCTAGACCAAGTATGCAATTTTACTAGTAATTTGGGGTTCAAATCCCCCTGAGGTAAGTACTGAAAATGGCTTCCCAAATGCCTCCAAACCCACTCAAATTTATGAACAGAGGCATGTAATCTGTTAAGTATTTTATTAAAGTCTCATATGCACCATTAATGGATTATTACAACTGTTCTCACCCTCTCCCATTCAGCTGCAAAAGTCCCCAATTCGACCCTTGGGGAAATGGCACTATTTCACCTCTCAATACAACTAAATTGAGTAAAAATGCTTCAAATTCTCAAGTACAAATATATCATAGAATCATCCATTCATTCGAAATCATCATCAATACATTGGCTCACAACAAGGTAGTGGGGAAATGGCATTGTTCTTCCATTAAAAATGAGATTTATACATTTCTACTTGGAATTTCGACCTGAAACTTTTTGGAGATGAAGAACAGAGTATTTAATTCATATTACAAAATAAATGGGGCATTAAAATATTCTCAAAAGAGTACAATAGCTCACCAAAAATGCCCTCCCTCAAGGATCAAGAATATGCCATCAAAACTGGAAATGGTTGAAGGAGTGAGATGCAATAGAAGAAACCATGAGCTGCCCTGTAGCTTACACCTGCAAATAAAGACTCCATTAAAGCTCCAAATGAAAGGTCTGAATGGCCTTTCCAATTACCAACTTGGATGGGAATCTTTCACCCTCGAAATTGGCTAAGGCAAGAAAGTAGTCATCCACTAGCTCTCCCTCTTCACAAATGCAATTGCAAATTCTACAAATGATCAAAAGCTATTCTCATACTTCATTTCTACATTTTATAACCAACATTATACTTATAAGGGTCGAAATCCTCTCAATAGATTCAATAGATTTCCATTTAGGAAATATTCCACATTTGCCACTTGTCTCCTAGTTCCAACCTTCCATCTTCTCCTAAATTCGATTTTGAGTCTCTTTGGCTCCTCCAACTCCCAAATTCGCCTTATTTGAGCCTATTTTTGGGGCTGACATGTCATAGTGGTCAGATGTCAGAGGTCAGGTCTGCAATTTGTCATAGTTGTCATAGATGCTCCATCATTGGTGTCATAGGGGCTAGGGAATCTAGCCCAAGTGTCCACAAACTTTCACTTTCACTCTTTATCTTCCATGGAGGTTACAAATCCTTCCCAATTCGACCTAATATGCTCAATGAAATTTGTTATGACTTACCAACTCACCCAAGAGTGTTCACATTCCCATTAGTTCGAATTTGCAAAAGAGAGATACTATGTATTATGAAAAATCAAGCTAGTGTGGGTCCCACATCGTCCATATGTCTCCAAAACCATTTGTCACCTAGGATTTCTCTTGAATTTATTTATTCACTCTATTTATAAAATACTTGAACCCTTCTAATGTCTAAACATCATTTATTATCCCCCTCATTCCAAATCCCAAAGCTTCCACCCCAAACCTAGGAAACTAGTAATTTTCCTCCTTGGCAATTATTTGACCCTTAACATCAATTTTACAAACTCTAATGAATATGGCTAATGTGATTAGGCCATTGTGACCCAATTCCAATTTTGGGACATGACAGAAACCTAGCGGAAGGTCTATGCTCTTGGAATTTTTACTCTGCTCAGTTTTTTCACTCTCTGCTAGTGAATGAATGATGGTTTTGCTCTTTAGGGTTAGGGTTTATTAGCTTAGTTTAAGTGGTTTTGAGATTTAGATCTCTTAGAAGTAGTATAATTAATTAAAGGTATTGTTAATCATTTCTTAAATCAATGTTTATAAGAAAATATTTTTTTTATTGTTTCAGTCTTTTTAATTCCGTCCCTCTTTCTTAATATGGGGCTTTTGAGTGCTCTTTTGAATATTTTATTATTGTTGGCAGATTTTAGTATTATGTCATTTTTTTAAACAGATTTTAGTATTATGTTATCTATGTAATGTAACATAAATCATTTTTTTATAAAATTATAAAATCATTTTTATGTATAGATGTAAAAGGAAAATCACTGTAATGATGTTTATGATCTTTTAATATTTTGTTATTGTTGATAAGTTTTTTATATTATATTATATAGTCAAAACATTTTTTTACAAAATGTATAAAATTATTTTTATTTTTTATTTATACTATGTAAAAGTTATACAAAAAGGAAATGGAAGATAAAGTTGAAGGAGTCTCTCTTAGTTATTAGCATTTACACATTTTTACATGTAGGCACCTACATTTTGTTATTTTGCAAGGCATTTTTTGCCTTAGGTAGAAAATAATGTGCACGTGTTCCTTACTCAACATTAAGGGGGTCATTGTTAGTGGTAGGGAGGAGGGGGATTAGGAGAGAGAGAGGGTGTTAGGGGTGGGGGAGAGAGAGAGTGGGAGAGGGTGTTAGTAAGGGTTAGGGGAAGGAGGGGAGAGCAAGAGAGATGAGGGGGTTAGTGGTACAGAGAGAGAGAGAGGTGGTTAGTGGTAGGGGTCGGGATTATGACATACATAGAGAGAGATATCCATGGCTTAGGAGTAGGTGGAGGAGTAGGGGTGAGAGAGAAAGTGAGAGAGGGGGTTAGCAATGGTTAAGGGGAGAGAGAGAGAGAGAGAGAGAGAGAGAGAGAGAGATGAGGGGTTAGGGGTTTAGAGAGAGAGTTTGTGGTTAGTGGTAGGGGCTTAAGGGTAGAGAAAGAGAGAGAGAGAGAGGGATAAAGAGATATCAGGGTGTTAGTGGTTTAGAGAGACAGAGATAGAGAGAGGGACAAAGTGGGGGGGTGGTTAGTAGTAGGATTAGGAGAGAGAGAGAGAGAGAGATTTGGGTGGTTTGGGTAGGAGGGTGAGGAGTGGGGGGGTTGGGGTAGATAGAGAGAGAGAGAGAGAGAGAGAGAGAGAGAGATGAGGGCTTAGGGATTTAGAGAGAGAGAGAGAGGGTATTTAGTGGTAGGGGTTAAGGCTAGAGAGAGAGAGAGAGAGAGAGCGAGTGGGACAAAGTGGGGGGGTGGTTATTAGTAGGATTAGGAAAGAGAGAGAGAGAGAGAGAGATTTCGGTGGTTTGGGTAGGAGGGTGAGGAGTGGGGGTGGGTTGGGGGTAGAGAGAGAGAGAGAGATAAATTGGGGATGCGGTTAGTGGTTAGTGGTAGGGGGGAGGGGATTTAGTAGAGGTAGAGAGGGGGCATTTGGGGTAGGGAGAGTAGGGGAGAGAGAGAGGGGGGGTAGCTAGGGGTAGAGAGAGAGAGAGAGAGAGCGGAGAGAGAGAGGTTGGTTATTGGTAAGGGGATGGGGATTAGGAGAGAGAGGGGGGGTGTTAGGTGGTTGGCTTTGAGAGATAGGGTTGGGGGTAGGTGGAGGAGTAGGGGAGAGAGATAGAGAGAGAGGGAGATAATATGGGTTAGGAGGAGGGGGGGAGAGAGAGGGGAAGAGGGGGGTCTAGAGAGAGAGAGAGAGAGAGAGATGGGGGGATATTTAGTGGTAGTGGGAGGGGGATTATGAGAGATAGAGAGCGGGATTAGGAGTAGGGGGAGTATGGTAGAGAGAGGGGGTTATGGAAAGAGAGATAGAGAGAGAGATAGAGAGAAGCGGGGTGGTTAAAGGTAGGAGGAAGAGTAGGGGGGAGGGAAAGAGTGAGAGAAAGGTATGGGAGGGTTGTTAGTGGTAAGGGGAAGGGTATTAGGTGAGAGAGATGGGGATATTAGGGGGTTGGAGGACAAAGAGGGATGGGCATTAGGGGTAGATGCAGGAGTAGGGAAGAGAGAGAGTGAGAGAGAGGTTTAGTAAGGGTTAGGGGAAGGATGGGAGGGAGAGAGAGGGGGGGGTCAATGGTAGCAAGACGAGTAGGGGGGATAGAGAGAGAGGAAGAGATATTGGGGTTGATCATGAGAGACAGAGACAGAGAGAGAGGGAGGGGTAGGTGGGGGAGTAGGAAAGAGAAAGAGAGAGAGAGGGAGGGGTAGGGATAAGGGGTAGAGAGAGAGGAAGAGAGAGAGAGAGAGAGAGAGAGAGAGAGATATGGGGAGTAGATTAGTGGTATAGGGTGGGGGATTAGGATATAGAGAGATAGGGGGGGGTCAGTGGTAGCCAAAGTAGGAGAGAGAGATGGGGGGGAGGGGGAGGTGTAAGGGGTGAGAAATGGGGGTTTGGGTGTATGAATCAGAGGACATAGAGAGAGAGAGAGAGAGAGAGAGGGGTGGGAGGTGATTAGGCATAGAGTGGAGGAGGGGTGTTACATAAGAAAGAGAGAATTTGGGGGGATGTTATGCGTTTGGGGAAGGGGGTTGAGAGAGAGAGAGAGAGAGAGAGAGAGAGAGAGAGAGAGAGATATTAGGGGATATAATGTGGGAGAGAGAGAGGGGGAGGGTGTTAGTAAGGGTTAGGGGGAGGATGGGAGAGAAAGAGAGATGAGGGGGTTAGTGGTAGAGAGAGACAGGGGTGGTTAGTGGTAGGGGTCAAGATTATGAGAGACACAGAGAGGTGGACTATGAGTAGAGAGAGAGAAATATATCTAGGGGTTAGTAGTAGGTGGGGGAGTAGGGGTGAGAGAGAAAGTGAGAGACGGGGTTAGCAATGGTTAAGGGGATGGGAGAGAGAGAGAGAGAGAGAGAGAGAGAGAGAGATCAGGGTGCTAGTGGTTTAGAGAGAGACATAGAGAGAGGGAGAAAGTGGGGGGTGGTTAGTAGTAGGATTGGGAGAGAGAGAGAGAGAGAGATATTTGGGTGGTTTGGGCAGGAGGGTGAGGAGTGGGGTGGGTTGGGGGTAGAGAGAGAGAGAGAGATATTGGGGATGTGGTTAGTGGTAGCGGGTGTTAGAACCTCATTAGTGCTAAGCAGTTGGAAGGGTTTTGGAGAATGAAAGGGTTCTAGATCCATGGAAGTGGCCAGTGAAAATATTAGTCTTTAACCCTTGGGGCCAAAAAGTTGAAGCGATCAAAACTCTGTGCATTGGGCCTAGTCCGAGATAAGAATCATTTGAGAAAACTAAGGTTTTAATGGTGATCAGGAGGTTAAATACAAAGGAATGCGCCCGCAGTGCATAATGGCTCCTATGGATGGCATAGATCGAAAGTGATAAAGATATATGGTCATACACCTCCTTCACAAAAAGAATTGAAGGTTGTATAAGCGTGGACAAGGTGCTAGTCATTGAGCAGGTCAAAGAGTGATCAACAACGGGTGGCACAAATCAATGGTCAATAATTTGTTTACATATGGGACATGCATGAGAAAGGGTAACTTTCAAATTTGTGAACTTTTGTTAAAGCCCCGCACTTTCCAACGGTGTAGATTTGACGATATGGAGATCTAAGGCCAGAAAAAAGTTCACAGATTTGACTTGCATGTGAAATCGGCATGCCCAAAATATGTGAACCCAATAAAAGGACATGTCTTTGGATGGCTGGGATCTAGGTTGAGATTAGATCAATGGTTGGCAACAAGCTTGCACGTCAAAGGTGATATCCAGGTGATATGTAGCAGAGTTGGAAGCCACGGAGGATATAGGAAGGTGAAGGTGAAGGAGATATACAGCTGCAAATTAATCGCATGGATGGATGGTTGACATGGCTCCATCACTGTCATAGTTGTGAGGGTGATATGGCAAGGTTAATATTATAAAAAGACTTTCCTGCACGGAGATCCACATCCTTTTGTCCTGTGTGCATTGGAAAGCGATAGGAATGGATCGTGCAGAACCGACCAGCCAACCAGAAGCCTAGAAGCTCTACCCAGCTGTCAAACAACTAGGTAGTCCATCCACTTCCACCCCAAACTATTTAAATGGCCAGACTTGTGGAGCCTCCAAGCTTTGAACCTTCCAAGATAAATGACCTGGTAGAAGATAAAGACTACAATGTTTTCGACACCATGCTGATAAATAGCTCCATAGAGGATGCTAAGGAGAGATTGGAGGTCATGAATTCCCAAAAGGTGGATGTCCATAAGGGATATCATTCCTTTTTCCACTTATTTACAACCAGTCAAATACCTAGATGTCCTGAATTTATAGACTAGTGCGCGTGCCATTATTCCCCAGATCGGAGAGAAATCATGGATGCCTCCAACTCGAAAATTCTTTGCTATAGAGATGCCCCCACTATTAGAAAAGCCCTAGCCATTCTAGAAGAATTCTGTCATAAATCCCAATATTACAGAATGGAAAACTTGATCCAACATTTTCGATAAGCCCCAGCTGACCTCAAGCAGAGCTTTTAGTATGCTTCCCTACTACCAAATGCCTCCTTTCAGGGCACACCTTTTCCTAGTGAATCCAGCTTGTTCAAAGAAGAGTCAAAGTGTGTTATTTCCATCTTGGCCCAGTTCTTAGGGTTAGATAGTGACCAATATATAACCGAGCCTCTAATTAGCTTATTTTTTGTTATAACCACTTGTCCTATTGAGCGAGCAGACCCCAATTTTCCTACCCAGTGTGCATGCCTAAAATTTGATGAATCCTTGGTAGACAACATCCACTCCTAGCTCATAGAATTCCCTAAGACAAGGGCTTCCAGGTTCCAGTCATACTTGTTGACGATTTTCTTGGAAGCAAATGAAGAAAACCTACAAGTGTCAGAGATGTAGCTTACCAAGGAGATGTAATCAGATTACAAAACCTTCATGAATGACCTTATAGTAGATATTTACTTCATTTTCTTCTAGAAAAGGCTGCCTAGGGTGCTGCTAGAAATGAAAGACTTATTGCAGCCATCCATGGAGAGAAGAGTTGGAGACTGGTTCTTACTGAAGCATGGGACTGTGATCAGGGTCTATGGCTATTCCCATGCACCCTATGTGTTACCTGCCTTCCTAACCCTAGAGTACTCACCTTGGAATTTATAAGACAAAAATTAAAGGTAGAGTGTGAGCACTTCTTGGATGATAAGAAGTCCTCAGACATCAGTTTTCAATGGATACTGGGTTGTTTCATTGTCAAAAGCAAAGCATCCCTCCCAAGTATTGAATGAATGATGGGTAACATGGGATTCCCATCAAAAGAAGCAATGAATTATGATCCTCACCATATAATTCTAGAGAGGAGGAGGGAGACTAATAGGAAAGGGTATGAGCATTTCGAGCTTACAAGCCTAGCTGAGAGGGAAAATGGGTTAGAGTATCTTGACAAAGGTCAGATGGATATAGACCTGCCAGAATTTCCCCCCTCTCTGGAACAAGGAAGCACATCATAAGTGCTTGGTTCACCTAGCCAAACCCCAGCAGTATTAGCAGCCATACCCCTCTTCATTATTCCAGAAAAATCCATCAAGCTGGGGGGGGGTGACCCTATGGATGTGGATAGTGATGTAAAGAGAGCCTAAAAGAGGCAAAAGGTAGATGATCCCGACCAACAATTAGTAAAGGTACAAGTAAGGCAGCCCAAGAAAAAGAAGGTCAAATTCCTAGTGCCATCTTTTGAGGTTAAGGAGCATGTGTTTAACAAAACACCCACTGGACTTACAACACCAAGCATAAGCAGGGTTGATTTACTTGAAGAATATGAAGAGAAGCCAGAAACAATCTCAGAAGGAGCTAAATTGTATGCTGATGCGAGAAAAATCTCCAAGAAGGATGTGGCCTTAGTAGCAAGCAAGAACCTTGCCTAGAACACCTTATCTCTTGCCTTAGCCACCAAGAATAAGGCCACTGAGCTGAAAGTGAATCTGGAGGATATCCTAGTACTAGATGTGATCAATTTGCATAAAGAGATAGGTGAGGTCATCTACAACAAGTTGTTGAAGGCTTCCCTAGAGTTATCAAAGGTACAGTCCAACAAAAGCAAAGTGAAAAACCAACTTAGGCTGGAAAAGACGGAGAACAAGTCCTTCAAGGCACAAGTGAAAAAGCATCAGGATGCATTATTAACCACTGAGACCCAAGAGGAAAAAAGGGATATCATACATAAGCTATTAGATGAGAAAGATTAGGAGAGCTTGTCATTGAAGAAGAAATTGAAGATTCTAGCTGCCCAACTAGTGAATGCACCTGAGATTGCATATCTAGAATAGGAAAAAGAAGAGCTACAAGGTAAGTTGACTGATTGCAAAGCCTAGCTAGTAGAGCTTGGGGAAAAAGAAAAGAAATGGCAGGTAGACATGTCCATTATGGTGGCAAGGGAGAAAGTCTTGAAAGCCTAGGTCAAGGAGCTTGAGAATAAATTAAAGGATAAGGAGAAAGAAGCAGAAGCTATGGTCACACCCTCAATAGAATCTGGGGATTTTTCCATTGTAGGGCAAATAGCCAAGGCTAGTTTGGATGATGTAGAAGTAACAAGACTGAAGCACGAGGGCTTAACTAGAAGGAAATAGACTATTACATTCATTCATATTGTTGTATTAAATATTCATGAAAACCTAAAAATTATATTGCTTATATATTAAGGGGAAAAGGGTTTTTTATTTATTTAATGTAACAATACAAAAATACTTTGGGGTCTTTTTTATATGGGTGTCCTGAAAAATATCCACCAAATGGAGATGGAGGGATCATGACTGGATAAGAAATTGGGTTGAGGCAAGGCTCAGGATTACCTGTACGCAAGGAAATCATGTCTTGAGGCATGCTTGAGGACAGGGGTTTTGTGGTGAAGTGGGTTTCCAGTCGATCATACTCGAGAGACAGTGGTCATTGAAAACCAATTGTTACCAATAGCACTCAACCAGTTGTTACCAATATCCCTGGGAGGCTCTAAGCCTCCAAGGCATGTTATAGGCCCTCGATAGGCCTTGGGGGATTGAATACCCAACCACTGGTGCCTATTATAGGCCATGGGAGGTTTAGTTAGCCTCCTCGAGCTTGTTACAGGCCCTGGGGGCTTCGATACCTAGCCCGCAATAGGCTTAGTCAGTGATTGGGGAACTACGACATGCAATCTAAATGTTTTACTATGTGCATTAGCTCTAGTGACATACAAGAAGTGATATCCTATCTCTTCATTAGACCATTATATGTTGCAAATCATAATGATATGTGGTTGAGTAATTGCATTGTGGGTGAAGTAATGTGCATCCACAATATACATCGAAAGAAACAAGGTGCATTGTAGAATGCATGTGGGGTCATAAGAGCAGTATCATATCAATATACTAGGTAGAGATATAAAGAGGTATAAAAAATGTTAATGAAAAAATTGATACATACAATATCTAGTGAAAATAGGGGTCTTTTTAAATTGGGAAGGCATATTGGGAGGGGGTTAAAAAAAATTATTTTGGAAGGTATTTTCTATTATTTAGTGAAATTAGGGGTATTGTTTCATATGCCATGAACGAACGTGCTATGATAGTGGTTTATTGAGTGAAGACCCCATGGACTGAAGAAGCAGAATGCTAACCTAAGGACCCTGAAGGACACTGCAGAAAAGGAAAAGGAGGCTCTGGAAACCAAGTACCAAACGATGCAAGATGATTATGATAAGTTGAAGTAGCAGGTCATAGGACAGAGTGCATTGTAGGAAGCAAAAAATATCATCTAAGTATGATATTATTGTACACGCAGGGGAGCTGAGATTAAGCTAGCAAAATAAGCTGTCACAGTTGTCAATGAAAGGCTAAGAAAAAAACCTATGGAGTATGCCCAGAATGCAATAGAGTTTTTGAATGGTCTGTCTGAAGACCAGGTTCAAGCAACCAACATAAAGGATAGGGTGGCCACTATTATCTGGAATAAAAAGGTAATACTCAAGCACCAGCAAGTGAGCACTGTCCAAGTAGGGATAGACATCCTAGCTAACCAAGCAAAGTTGTTCAGAGAAGTGTTTGATCCCTTATTTAAGAAGGGTCTGCCTATGTTTTTGGAAGAAGATGGCACCATGAGAATGAAGGAGGGATATCAAGGAAAACTATGGGAGTGCAGGTTGGACCAGGAAAGATTTGCAGATATGTGTAAAATTAGTCACAACAGATCTAATGAACAAGTAAATCAATCACAACAGATGAACATAGAAAATATGGTGCAAAACTGTGCAAAACATGCAGCAGTGCTCTCTATCCCAGAAAGGGTGAATGAATTACAATACAAACTGTCACAATGACTGAGCAATTCGAATTGCCTAAGGAGGTCATTCGAATCACAGAATGGAGTAGCTTGACTCTATCTAGGAGTCCTCATCAATCATCGGTGTTGCTCATCAATCACAACAACCAGTCATCCAGGTGTCAATCTGAGTCTAACTGAGTGTAATAAGTGTAACTGAAGTGTGTAGCACTGATATAGGATCTGGAGGCTCAGTGGGGGTGCATGGGAGGCTAACTGGAGTCAGAAAAAGTCACCTAATCGAACTGGAGGTCAATCGGAGGTGAAACAGTCAGTCAGGAGTGAAACTAGCCTCAAATCAGGGAGAATCGGAGCTAACTGAATGTAACTGAAGTGAATCTGCAGTGGTAGGTGAACAAGTGCGCCCTTCTCTGGCAGTAGGTGAGAAGTGGGCGCCTTTCAGCTTAGGAGGGCTAAAACTCTGTGGTAAGTGGCTCCCGGGTGCTAGAAGAAAGTGGATAAGGTGCTGGAGGCATCAAACTGGTGACTGGGATGCATGCAAGTGCATGCAGCTGCATATCCTGAAATAGATCATGCAAGATCCTGAAGTAGATATGTATCCTGAAATAGATGATCCTGAAATAGATATGTACCCTGAAATAAATGATGTGGATATCCGAACACCCCCCCTCAAGATAGACTATGATGTGCCAACTAAAATAATGTGGGGCCCTGGTAACTAAGACCAAAGGTCACCCCAATACAATAATCCAAAAAATGCTGAAAATAAACTAAGTGAGGAAAGAGGGAAAACCCAGTGGGAAGAAAGCCCCCCCCTCAAGCTAAAGCATAATAATGAATCAATATGTCTCCACCATGATGGAACTCACCCCCAACAGTGAACGGAGGTAAGAGAACTTCTTCTCAGTGAAGCTCTTGGTGAAGATGTCTGCAATTTGCTCATCAGTAGGGAAATATTGCAGAATGATGGTGCGGTCATGCACCAACTGTCGAATGTAATGCATATGAATCTCAATGTGTTTGGTCCTCTGCCGCTGAACTAGATCTGTGGAGATCTTGATAGCACTTTGATTGTCACAAAATAGGACAGTCGAAGTAGTGCCACCAAAACCAAACTCGGAAAGAATACCCTGCAACCAAACTGCCTGAATGCAGGCATTGACTGCCCCTCGATACTCTGCCTCTGCTGAAGAAAGTGCAATGGCTGCTTGCTTTTTGCTGGACCAGCAAATAGCACCATGACCAATCATGAAAACATAACCGGAAGTGGACTTCCGATCAATGCTATCACCTGCCCAATCTGAATCAGTAAAACCAATGAAATCTAGCTCAGAATCTGCAGCATAATGTATGCCAAACTGTCTCGTACCTTGCACATACTGCAAGATCCGCTTGGCTGCTCGCCAATGAAGCTCATGTGGCTGCTGCATATATCTTGACACGGAACTCACGGCATATGAGATATCAGGCCGTGAATGTGTCAAATAAAGTAGTGAACCAATCAACTGTCGATACATACTGCAATCTGCAAGCGGTGTGGAATCTCCCTCCTCAAGACTGATTCCTGAGAGGAATGGGAACGGGGCTGCCTTACATTCAGCCATATTAAACTTCAATAACAGGTCAGAAGCATATTTTTGCTGAGATATAGTGATCCCATCGAAATTTTGAGCTATCTCCAAGCCCAAAAAGTGACTCAGCAAGCCCAAATCGCTCATGTCAAAAGCTAGATTTAAGGCAGATTTTAGCTTGTTTATTGAAGTAAGTGTGCTACCAGTAATAAGCAGATCATCAACATAAATTACAATAACCAACAAATTACCTTTAACTCGCTGAAGATAGACATTCGGATCAGATTTGCATCTTTGGAAATTCTGAGAAAGAAGGAAGGAGTCCATCTTTGCGTACCAAGCTCTTGGGGCCTGTTTTAACCCGTACAAAGATTTCTTCAATCTACAAACCAATGATGGATCTGATGTATAACCCTCTGGCTGCTGCATATAGACCTCTTCAGCAAGGTCTCCATGTAAAAATGCACTCTTCACATCCATGTGATGCACTTCCCAGTGCTTGGATGCGGCAATAGCTAAAACAAGGCGGATGGAATCCATCTTTGCAACCGGTGCAAAGGTCTCTGTGTAGTCCACTCCTTGGAATTGGGAAAAACCTTTTGCCACCAACCCTGCTTTATATTTGCTGATAGTGCCATCAGCAGCAATTTTAGTACGGTAGACCCATTTACACTTCACTAATTTTCTTCCAGGTGGAAGAGAAACTAGCTCCCATGTATTGTTCTTTTGAAGAGAACTGTACTCTTCATCCATGGCACTTTTCCATCTCGGATCTCGATGGGATGAATAGTATGATTGGGGATCTGAACTAGCCATCAAATAAAAAATCTCAGGAAGAAATGGATCAGCAATAGAAAGAGCCATACCTTCCCTTTGAAAGTCTCCTCTTGTTCGTCTCGGATCAGCAGGATTTCCAAGACTAGAACCAGCAGATTGTAGAGTGTTTTGGGCCCACTTTGGTAACTGAGGGGGATCTGAATGGTCGGATTACGAACCTGATATGTCATGATCATCATATGCTGCTACAATATCAGAAATATCAGAACTCATACCTTCATTATCACTGCTCGAATCTTCTTCTGGTGAAGGCGGTGAATCGACAGTTTTCTCCTCAACTAGTTGCAATTCTTGAAGCGGTTCTTCAAACTGCACACTGCACTCTATGAATATCTTTTTAGATCTGATATCCATGAGTTTATATGCTTTTGATTCTTCCCCATATCCTATCAATATGCACTCGATACTTTGTGGATCCAAAGCTCGTCTCTTCTCAGAAGGAATTCTAGCCCATGCAGTAGAGCCAAAAACTCTCAAATTTGACACATCCGGTTTGTGACCAAAGAATGCTTCGAAAGGAGTCATACCTTTCACGGATGAATGTGGAACACGGTTCTGTATATATGCAGCAACATTGATTGCTTCAGCCCAAAGATTTGCAGCCAAACCTTTCGATTCAATCATGCATGTAGCCATCTCTTTCAGTGACCGGTTTTTCCTTTCCGCTACACCGTTCTGCTGGGGTGTGTAGGGAACTGTATGTTGGATCTTGATTCCGCTTTGGGCACAAAGTTGAAGCAACTCGGAATTGATATATTCCCCACCATTATCAGATCTAAGAGCTTTGATCTTGCTCTCAGTGGTGGTCTCAACAGAAGCCTTAAAATCCTTGAATTTTCCAAGCACTTCTGACTTGTTTTTGAGAAAGAATACCCATGTAAAGCGGGAAAAATCGTCAATAAATGTCAAAACATACCTTGACCCATTTAATGACATATGGGGCAGTGGACCACTGATATCAGAATGGATCAATCCCAAAATAGTAGAGGCTCTGCTAGCCTTGCCGCGGTCGAATCTGTGCTCGGGGTGCTTCCCAATAATGCAACCGGTGCATATTCCCTTCGAGGAACGGAGTTGTGGAAGCCCATCTACCATGGATTTATTTGATAGCAGCAGAAAATAATTATAATTTAGATGTAAAAATCTTTCATGCCAAAGCCTACTAACCTCATTACCATGTGTGCGAAGAGCAGTGGGCTTTGCAAGCGGAATAAAGTGCGAAAACTCATAACATTTTGCAGTGTGGTTTGCCTTTCCAACCGCAACTAGTCTTCCACTTTTGATATCAGAAATTTCAACTGTATTAGGGCTGAATGTGACTTTCTTTGGATCACCAGTATGTGTCATTTGATACACAGAAAGGAGATTCGAAGCTAAGGAAGGCACATAGAGAACATTCTGAAAGCATCCATGTTCTACATGAATCGTACCTTTGCCCTTTGAAGAAATTTTTGAGTCATCTCCCAAATGGATGGGGATGGAGCTGTTTGGATCGAATGAGGAAAAAGAATCAATATTTGCAGCCATATGATTTGATGCACCCGAATCTATCAAGAGAGTGGGCTTCGAAACCGTTGCCATGAGTGCTTGTCCTCTTTCATGATCGTCATTCCGATCCTTCTTCCTTGCACCGTCAGGAAGGGTTATGTTGTTCTTTTCCAAAAGGAGGGCCATTTGATCTATAGTCTTCTTCATACATGAACTTTCGGGATGAAAGCCACGGTTACAATAAGTACATTTAGATTTTTGGTTACCTTCTTTTCCCTTTTGCTTGGATTTCGAACTGGATGGTGCATCCGTTTGCTTGCCTTTGTCTTTTTGCTTGTGAGGCTCGAATTTGGGCTTCTCCTTCTTTAGCTCTCCTTTACCATTCGAGATCTTGGGTCCTTGAACAAATAGGGCTGAATCTTTGGAGCTTATGGACCCCATTTGAATCAACTTGTCATGCTCTTTCGTAACGGACTCAATGAAGGCATTCAAGGTAGGCATCTTCCAATTCGGGGTAGTTAGCCGACCGGAATTGAAAGTGGAGACAAATACCGAATAATCTTTCCCAAGCTTGTTTAGAATGGAGAGGATCAACTGTTTATCCTCTTTGATAACACCACTGTTCTTCAATTGCAAGTTCAAGTTCTTGAATTTTGTGAAGAATTCATTGATGGTCTCAAAATTCTCAGGATTAAGGCCAATCAATTCATTCTCTAATTGAAAAGCCCTAAGCTCATCCTGCTTGCCGAATAGTGTTTCAAGTTGCTCCCATATGGCTTTTGGAGTCTTCAATCCGCTGAGATGGAAGTGAATATCCTTGGAGATGGAGAGACAAAGAAGACCGTAAGCTTCATCAAGCTTGTTGTAGTGTTTGGTTCTTTCTGCTACATTGTTTGGCTCCAATTCAAGACCAAGAGTGACTCGGTAGTAACCTTTTGAATGTAATATGATCTCCATATCATCTTTCCAATCAAAATAATTGAATGGGGTGAGGATAGGATTTGAAGAAGAGTATTCCATTTCAAGGATTGAGTCAACTGATGAAGAGGAAGCTTGCATGCAGACTATAGCGAATGCAATTGAAGGAGGAAACCTTGCATGCAGAAAATAGCGAGTGCACTTGAAGGAGACAATAAACCTGCAAATCACATCAAAACAACCACAATAAGGTCGAACAATCCACCCTTTGAGAGTTGCATCACACCTAGGATTGGATTTCAAGCAATGTTGAATAGGTCCAATGTATCAGATCCAGGAATTATGTGGTAACTCAAGCTTCTGGAGTGGTATTGGAATATTTTTCAAGCTTTGCATGCACAGGAGCGAATGCCCTTGAGATATCTCATGCCAAACTTTTTGCAATTTTTAGCAATTCAGTCAAATCTTCTTGTATAAACACCTGTAGAAAAGAGATCTTGTCCCTGCAATGGCTCTGATACCATGTAAAATTAGTCACAGCAGATCTAATGAACAAGTAAATCAATCACAACAGATGAACATAGAAAATATGGTGCAAAACTGTGCAAAACATGCAGCAGTGCTCTCTATCCCAGAAAGGGTGAATGAATTACAATACAAACTGTCACAATGACTGAGCAATTCGAATTGCCTAAGGAGGTCATTCGAATCACAGAATGGAGTAGCTTGACTCTATCTAGGAGCCCTCATCAATCATCGGTGTTGCTCATCAATCACAACAACCAGTCATCCAGGCTTCAATCTGAGTCTAACTGAGTGTAATAAGTGTAACTGAAGTGTGTAGCACTGATATAGGATCTGGAGGCTCAGTGGGGGTGCATGGGAGGCTAACTGGAGTCAGAACAAGTCACCTAATCGAACTGGAGGTCAATCGGAGGTGAAACAGTCAGTCAGGAGTGAAACTAGCCTCAAATCAGGGAGAATCGGAGCTAACTGAATGTAACTGAAGTGAATCTGCAGTGGTAGGTGAACAAGTGCGCCCTTCTCTGGCAGTAGGTGAGAAGTGGGCGCCTTTCAGCTTAGGAGGGCTAAAACTCTGTGGTAAGTGGCTCCCGGGTGCTAGAAGAAGGTGGATAAGGTGCTGGAGGCATCAAACTGGTGACTGGGATGCATGCAAGTGCATGCAGCTGCATATCCTGAAATAGATCATGCAAGATCCTGAAGTAGATATGTATCCTGAAATAGATGATCCTGAAATAGATATGTACCCTGAAATAGATGATGTGGATATCCGAACAATATGGAGGAGCCTCTGATAGGAAAGACGGTGGTAGAGAAGTTGACAAAGGACTTCGAGCTAGTCTCGATCTTTAAAGAGGATCCTACACTCCTCGTGGGCTATTCATACAAAAAGCACACCAAAATGAGGGTACTACTTAAAGAGCTTGCCTCCTTAGACTTTCCAGCCCCCGAGCAGTGGAAATTCAATGAAAAATATGGCAAGGGAAAGCTAAATCTAAGTGCATGGAGGAGTCAAAGATAGTGGAAGCTGCCAGTTGGAGGAGTAGTTACCAGAGCATTTTGTCTGTCTTGTTAGAATCTGTTGTCATTTGGTAAAAATGATCAGTAAATTTGTAAAAGGAAGTTAAGCCAATTTTTCCAGCTTTGTCATTTTGTTGTAGTGGTGTATATGTTAAGGATATTTGTCACTAGGAGTTGTAACAATTTTCTATTAGAGCAGGTCGAGCCTGAGGCTCAGAAGATCTATAAGAACAATGTAAAAGAATGCCAAAGGGTTGAACATTTTGGGGAACCCATGTATTGCTCTGTGTTGAGTATTTTTGAGACTGTTTTAATAAAATTTGGCAAGGCCTTATAGGCATTTTCTCCCAGGGATTCATGTGTTATTGGTCTTACAGTCTATTTATTCCTTTCCTTATGTGAATGCTTTCCTTCTTTGTTTAATCCATATTGTCATGTTGTTCATGCTTGGATAAGTGTAGTATCAGAATATAATTCATAGTTATTATGCTCTTTTCTTTTTATTCCAAGCATCCATAACCAATTTCTACTAAAATTGATATAGAATTCATAACCATAAGCTCTATATTGATGGATTGTTCATCTTTTTCTTCTAAATCATAAAACTAAAGCATTTTGACTATGAGCTGGTGGCTTCCTTGCCTCTGAGTGGGTTTGTTTGCAAAGCATTGTGATGATATTCATTTTCTGTTTGTTTTGACTCCACTGCCGAATGGATACATATTTCGTTTTCAACAAAACAACAATATAATCTTAGTTTTAATCATTTATCTGGCCCTCTTAAAACCTATCTGTGAGATATCACTCTCTGGAGGATAAGAATAGAGCTTATTCCTCCTCAAGTGGTTCTATGGTTACCCTAACTTGGCCTCTCTACAATCTAGAGGTACATTTTAGGTGCTAACAGGGGGGAGAGGATTAGGAGAGGTAGAGAGGGGAGATTTGGGGTAGGGCGGGTAGGGGAGAGAGAGAGGGGGGTAGCTAGGGAGAGAGAGAGAGAGAGAGAGAGAGAGAGAGAGAGAGGGGTGGTTAATGGTAAGGGGATGAGTATTCGGAGAGGGGGGTGTTAGGGGGTTGTCTTTGAGAGAGAGGGTTGGGGGTAGGAGGAGGAGTAGGGGAGAGAGAGAGAGAGAGAGAGAGAGAGATATGAGGGATTAGGGGTTTAGAGAGAGAGAGGGGGGTTAGTAGTAGGGGGGTAGAGAGAGAGAGAGAGAGAGAGATCATAGTGTTAGTGGTATAGAGAGAGAGAGATAGAGAGAGGGATAAAGCATGGAGGGTGGTTAGTAGTAGGATTAGGAAAGAGAGAGAGAGAGAGAGAGAGAGAGAGAGAGAGAGAGAGATTTTGGTGGTTTGGGTAGGAGGGTGAGGAGTGGGGGGGCATTGGGGGTAGAGAGAGAGAGAGAGAGAGAGAGAGAGAGAGAGGGAGAGAGATTGGGGATGTGGTTAGTGGTTAGTTGTACGGGGAGGGGATTTAGTAGAGGTAGAGAGGGGGGATTTGGGGTAGGGAGAGTAGGGGAGAGAGAGAGGGGGCATAGCTATGGGTAGAGAGAGAGAGAGAGGGAGAGGGAGATAATATGGGTTAGGAGGAGGGGGGAGAGAGAGAGGGGAGGAGGGGGGTCTAGAGGGAGAGAGAGAGAGAGATATGGGGGGCTAGTTAGTGGTAGGGGGAGGGGGATTATGAGAGATAGAGAGGGGGGTTAGGGGTAGGGGGAGTATGGGAGAGAGAGGGGTTTATGGAGAGAGAGATAGAGATAGATAGATAGAGAGAGAGAGAGCGATCATGCTGTTAGCGATTTAGAGAGAGAGAGATAGAGAGAAGGGGGGCTGGTTAAGGGTAGGGCGGAGAGTAGGGGGGAGGGAAAGAGTGAGAGAAAGGTATGGGAGGGTGGTTAGTGTTAGGGGAAAGGGTATTAGGTGAGAGAGATGGGGATATTAGGCGGGTGGTGGACAGAGAGAGATGGGGGTTAGTGGTAAATGCAGGAGTAGGGAAGAGAGAGGTTTAGTAAGGGTTAGGTGGAGGATGGGAGGGAGAGAGAGGAGGGGGGATCAATGGTAGCAAGAGGAGTAGGAGGGATAGAGAGAGAGGGAGAGAGATTGGGGTTGATGAGGAGAGAAAAAGAGAGAGAGAGAGAGAGAGAGAGAGAGAGAGAGAGGGAGGGGTAGGTGGGGGCATAGGAAAGATAAAGAGAGAGAGAGAGAGAGAGGGAGGGGTAGGTGGGGGCATAGGAAAGATAAAGAGAGAGAGAGAGAGAGAGAGGGGTAGGGATAGGGGTTAGAGAGAGAGAGAGAGAGAGAATAGATTAGTGGTATGGGGTGGGGTATTAGGATATATAGAGAGAAGGGGGGTTAGTTGTAGGGAGAGTAGGAGAGAGAAATGGGGGGGAGGGGGAGGTGTAGACAGTGAGAAATGAGGGTTTGGGTGTATGAATTAGAGGATGGAGAGAGAGAGAGAGAGAGAGAGAGAGAGAGAGAGAGAGAGAAAGAGAGGTGGGAGGTGATTAGGCGTAGAGTGGGGGAGGGGGGTTACATAAGAAAGAGACAAATTGGGGGACTGTTAGGGGTTTAGGGAAGGGGGTTGAGAGAGAGAGAGAGAGAGAGAGAGAGATTAGGGGGTATAATGGGGGAGAGAGAGAGGCCGGGGTGGGGATAGGAGGGAAGAGAGGAAGAGAGGTGGGGGGTTAAGGGTGGGGTGGGGAGAGATAGAGAGAGAGAGAGGTGCTGGGTTTAGGGGTAAGGTGAGGAGGGGTGAGAGAGAGAGATATGGTGGCACTAGTGGTTGGGCGGAGGAGGAGTGATGTTAGATAAAGAGAGGGAGAGAGAGCGGGGGGTTAGGGAAGAGGGGTTTAGGGACAATGGAAGAGAGAGGTGGGTTTAGAGAGAGATCAAAGGGGTTAAAGATAAAAATGGAAAGTAAAGGGGGGTAGGGATAGGGGGTTTGGGGGTAGAGAGAGAGAATGGGGGAGGTTAGTGGTATCAGGAGGGGGATTAAGAGAGACATAGAGAGAGAGAGGGGATTAGAGAGACAGCGAGAGAGAGAGAGAGAGAGAGAGAGAGAGAGAGAGAGAGAGAGGTGTAGGTGTGTGAAGAATGGGGGTAGGGAGAGGAGGATAAAGGAAGATAGAGAGAGTGAGATAGAGGGGATTAGGATTAAGGGAGAGTAGGGGGGTTGCAAAAGTGTGAGAGAGATCTAGAAAGAGAGAGGGGTGGTTTTAAGGTTTGGGGAGGAGGGGGGTTGTGAGAGTGAGAGAGAGAGAGAGAGATATTGGTGCGTTCTGCATTTGGGTAGGATGAGGGAAATTAGAGAGAAGGGGAGGTATAAGGGGAGAGAGAGAGAGGTAAAAAGTGATAGGGGTAAGAGGGGAGAGAGAAAAAGGTGTTTGGTTAGGGGTGGAGGGAATAGAGACAGAGATAGAGGGGATGGGGTTAGGGTAAGGGGGAGGAGGGGAGAGAGAGAGATAGATAGATGGGGATTTATTGGTTGGGAGGAAAAGGATAGGGGTTAGACAAAGAGAGGGAGGGAGAGAGCCCCTCAGAGAGGAGGGGGTTAGGGAAAATGGGAGAGAGAGGTGGGGTTAGAGAGAGATATGGGGTTAAAAGAGAAGTAAAATTAGTTTATGTACATTAATAACACATGTGCATTATTTTTAAAAACAAGTGCAAATGCATTATTATAAACACGTGCACATTTTGAATTTTTTTTAAATGGTGCAAATGAATTTTTCCACCTACATGGCGGAGGAGTTGTCTGCTTTGGTTTTAGGTTCAAATTGTGAAAACTATAGGTTGGGCCTATTAACACCAGTTTTGTGCTAAATATTTGGAAGGTACATTGATCAATGGTGAGGGGATCAACAGCTGCAAGAACATCCCAAAATTTTAAGGAAAATCAAATTTTAAACTCAATGAACTTTTATATGAAGAGCATGTCTGATTTTGACGAAAATGATTGTTTTAGTCATCTTTGTGACCCAGCTGTCTCCGCCAAACCGGGAGGAATTTTCTGAAACCGAGAGAGGTTTTTCTCCAACATGGGCCAATCTAAAATAATATCTCTCAATTTTCACACAGGTATCACAGTTTGGGAGAGTTGAAGGGATCTTCGCAGGGTAAATTTCCATAATTTACATTTACCACTTGAGTCATCAACTTCAAAGACCGATTCTGATGAGCTCGAGGGGAATCATAGGAAATGGAGACATGGGTTTTGTCAGGGACATGCCCAGTTACAAAAATTTCCTTCAGAATTCACATAGCTATCAGTATTTGGGATATATAGCTGGGGCTTCGAAGCCCATTTTCAGCAGTCTGCACCCTAAACTGAACAAAATTTGTTGTAACCGACTCTCAAAGTTGTTAAACCTTATGTGTAGGTGTCAATGTAGTTGTAACAAATTCCTGTTTTAGCAGATCGAGCCTAAGGGCTGATAGGGCCTATATAAGCATTGTAATAGAAGAGCAAAGGGTTGGAAAATCATTGGGCTGAGGCCTGGGAGAATCGAGCTCTGTTTCTGAGATGTGATCTTTAATAAATTTGCAGTGTTTGAAGCTGATTTCAGTAGAGATTCATGTGTTGGTTGTCTCTCAGTTTGTTTATCTCCTTTCTCATGTGATTTTTCTTCTTTCATTTTTTAATTCATATTGTCATGTTGTTCATTCCTGTATAACGGTAGTATCAAAATATAATTCATAGTTGTTATGCTCTATTCTCTTCATTCCAAGCATCCATAACCATTTTCTTCTAAAACTGATATAGAATTCATAACCATATGCTCTATATCGATGGACTGTTCATCTATTCTTCTAAATCATCAAACAAAAGCTCTTTGAAAATGAGCTAGTAGCTTTCCTGCCTCTGTTTGGATATCTCATGCATCAGCATTGTTATTTGTTTTATGTGTTATGTCTTGACTCCATTGCCCAATGTTTCTCTCATGATTTTCTTACCAAACCTTCAAGAACTATTGCCCCATCAGAAATATGACCTTCTGAATGTGTTTGATTGAATAACTTGAGTAAGAAGACTGTGTGTTTCTCATTGATTATCTTCAGTCTTCTGTAAATTTAAGAGAGATCCCTCTCTGATTGTACTGGGTCAGAAGTACAATCTAAAGTGGTTTTGTGGTTACCCTATCTTGGCCTTCTCCCACAACCTTGGGGGTCAATTTGGGTGTTAAAAAATTGGCGTCGTTGTTGAGGAATGAGAGTCATATTGTCCCTGGGTAGAATGACAAAGTGGAGATTTGATTGTTGATGGTGAAAAACAATCATACATTGACAAGGTTGCGTAACATTCACCTGGCGACTCCACTCATCAAGATTTCAATATGAAGGTGACTCCATTGGGAGGATTGGTGACTCCATGTCAGAAGTAATATGTTGAAGTTCTCATGGCAACTCCACATTGAAGAAATCCAATAGTCCACTGTTTCACAGGCTAGTGCATTCAGTCTTCAATCAAAATTTGCAGCTCCATTGTTTCAAAATGGCTTCATTGGAAAAAAGGTATTCTCCCATGAACAGGTCTCACATCCCTGGTTTTCCGAATTCTATTCCTAAAGTAGATTGGTAGACATGTTTACCTAAATTTAAAGATCAACAAGGAGATGATGTTGTTATTCATTTGCTTAGATTTCATATGCATATACATAAGGTTCGAGTTAAATTGCATGAGGACTGTTTGTTGAAAATGTTTATGGCAACATTAGAAGAGAATGCAAGGTCATGGTATGAGGGATTACCATCAGCAATTTTATGTTTCCTTGAGGATTTTCACACAGTATTTCATGAGCATTTTAAAAATCTGTACCCTTCCTTGCCGCTAGTACAAAATTGTTGCATGCATGTTAAAGGTTTCATTGAAGATTTGGAAAACATGTATGGTAATGATGGGTTTGTGGATGAAGAGATTTTGGAAATGTTGCTTGAAAAACCTTCCATAAAAAGGAAATGCAACATAAATGCCATGACACTCAAGAAACTCTCCAGCAAACACTAGTTTCTCCTTTGGTTGTGAATGAAAAAGGACAACATACTATTGGAAGTCATGTTCCCTTGCCTAAATGTAATGAATATTTGTAGCACTCTTGCCATTTTTTGTGTGACCAAGTTAGTGATGAAGGTAGCCAATCAATTTTCTCTCCTCTTTCTCCATTTTCAGATTTAGGCATTGAAGAAAGAAATGTTATCTCAAATTCATTTGAGAGTCAAATTGAGATTCCTGTTGAATTAAGGGAAGGGGAAGAAACCATAGTAGAAGATAGCTATCACAACACTCAGGAAAATCTTCAGAATATAGTTTCTCTTTAGGCTAAAAGTTAAGGTGGCAGTAGCCTTTATGGAAAACATGTGCAGTAGTCTTGTCCAGTCTCATATAATGGGCTGTATGGGAGGCCCACACTCCCCATTTTGGTATTAGTTTCAATATGCTAGCCTTTAATGTATTAGATATAGTCTTATATTAGAATAATGAATAACATTTAATATGCTCTCTTTGGCCTCACACATGAGGTCTCTTTGTAATCTATAAAAAAGGCACCTTGCCTCATAATACAAACAAGTTTATGTGTTCCATTCTTGTGTTTCTTAGTTTATGTTTGTTCTCATATGGATGTTGGTTCTGAGAGTTATTTTGGGTTCTCCATTGAGAGGTGAGTCTCTCCTAGCCTCACCTTCCATCGTTGTATTCAGCTTGGTCTTAGTCTTTAGATTTGTCTTGCATTTTAGATTCTCCTTAGTATTTCAGATCAAGCCTACTCTCCAGCCATATCAATTGGTATCAGAAAAGTTCGCTCCTCTACCTGATCATTCTCATTTTGCTTCTTTGATAGCGTTAATTTTTTTTGGATTCCATTGTGTATGGGAGCCGACTCCCTGGTCTTACTTTTTTTGTTTTGTGTATGGGAGCTAACTCACTGGTTTGATTAGGTATTTATGCTTCATCTATGAATAGATAGCCTAATCCATGGCTATCCCTTCACTCACACACCCTAATGCTGTCCACCATACACCTCCACGCTACGCACTACCATTTTCTGCATTCTTCTAGCTCCCACTCTCAGCATTCCTGTAGGTTCAGGATCAACATTTTTCCTTCATCACTGCCCAACATTCCATTTCCCTCCATCAAATGTTCCTTCCAAGCACCACACACTCCATAACTCTTCCATGCACCACGCACCATGCACTCCATAACTCCACCTAACTGTAGACTGCATTGCCTTTGCTAAACGCTAAACATAAACATGTCCACTACCTGTACGTGGCCATTCCATTAAACGATCCTCTTCAAATTCCTAACTCCATGCATTGCCATTGCTCCACTCCATCTCCTTCCATTCTACCCTCACATCACATGATTTCTTGCAAGATACAACTCCATCATTGCTGCATGCTATATCCCATCAAATTCCCCCTCCACGTCACCCTCCTCCATCTCCTGTTTGCTACCATAACTCCATGCCCCCTCCTCCTCATCACGCTACCCTCCTAACCCTAACTCCCTGCTCTCCTTCACGCAAATACCTACCAGCATGCAAATACCTACCTTAACGCATTCCTGTTAGGATATTCCTATATTCCATCCTAGTCCTACTAGCTTTCCAATCATTTTCATTTTCAGTCATGCATGCAAAATTAGGGTTTGCATGCATTCTAGGTCATCAGTCCCAGCACCTAGTCCTTAGCAAACTAGCCCCCGAAGCTACTTTCAGATCATTTCTAGCCCTCCCAGTGACTATTGCGCCCTCCTTTGCTCCACTGCATGACAAGGGCACCTTCTTTACCTACCAATCCAGTTATATTCAGTTATATTGAGTTATCTTCAGTTATTTCCTTGATTTAAGTATTAACTGACTCTTTACTGAGTTTATCACTCTATTGGACCTCCAATGAGACTAGATTGAGCATTCTGACTCCAGTTAACTCCTATGGTGCCCTCCACTGAGCCTCCTTCACTATATTAGTGCTTCCATGTGCCAGTTACGCCAACCACATTCAGTTAGACTTAGTTTGACTCCTGGTTGACCATTACTTATGCATTGATGACTTCACTGATGAGAGGGTGGACTCCTAGTTAGGCATTGATGACTCTCCACTGATTATGGATCTGTGCATGAAGGCCAATTTGAATTCAACCTAGTGAATTCGAATCCTCATACTTGGCATTGTATATTTACCAGTTCTTTATTCTGTTAATAGTAACTTGTGTAATTATTCAGCCTCAATCAGAGTTTCTTTGGATCTAAGTTCTATTGCTTGTCTCTTCTTCTATTATTCCTAAATTCTTTCATTGTGAGGTTTACATCATCTCTTTGGATCTTATGTGGGCAATTTCACATGGTATCAGAGCCATTTGAGAGTATATTCTACCTCCATTCTTGAGAGTTTTTGCAGGTATTTCGAAATTCCAGCAGTTGCAGCAGCAGATTCAGTAGCTTTCTATTTTGCACTTGTTCAAGCAGTCAAGATGAGCAATTTGAATGCTCCTTCTTCTATACTTCTCACTCCTTTCAATTATTTTGAATGGAAGATGAAGATGATAATACTCTTGAGGTCAAAAGGGTTTACTAGAATAGTTGAGGAAAAGGATGCCATACCACATCAAGCTGAAAAGAGAATCAAGCACCTAAACAAAATGGATGAATCCTTTGGATGCATATTCCTTCATATATATGATGATCTATTGTTTCATATTGATGGATTGAAGTCTCGAAATGATTTATGGATAAAATTGAGGAGTATTTTTGGAAAACAAGACGAACTAAGAGGCTACATTCTTGAAATGAATTGGTTTCACTTCAACCTAGCAATTTTGAGAGCATCCAAGATTTCTTCTCCAAATTTCAGAATTTGGTTTTGCATTGCAAGCAATGTGGCATCACTAAAAGTGATGAGCAATTGATACTCTCTATATTGAGCAAACTTGGATCTCAATTTTCTGTATTTGTATCTACCTTTCATTCTGTTTGAATGTCCATCCCTGGATGGAAGTTTCCCACCTTAAGTGACTTTATTGAAGCTCTCACTCAAGAAGAGAACAAACTGTTTCAAATGGGTGCCATCAAAACCTCCAAAGATTTAGCTCTTTTAGCTGGTGAATCAAGTGGAGCGAATACAAAAGGGGGACAAAAAGGCAAAAGAAAGAAACCTTCAAGATCCAAGAATGACAAACAAAAGAGACCTAATTGTACCTACTGCAAGAGAGGAAACCATCCTGAGCATGCCTGCATGCATAAGAAGATTGATATTCTAACCAAGCTTATTGAACAAAACCAAATTGTTGTTCCAAAAGAAGCAAAGATGTCTGATTCTGGAAGTGGATCTGATGATTGTCATGCATTGATGGCTAGTTTTTCAAAGACAAAAGCTCTCCTCATAGATTCTGGAGCTTCCAACCACATGATGGCACAAGAAGAATCCTTCTCCTCTTTGGATCTCCAAGATGGGCCTACCATTCACATGGGAGACAACTCTGAGATTTCTGCCAAAGGTTTGGGTATAGTTCATATGGAGAATGGTAAGTTCAAAAATGTCTTATTTGTTCCTTCTCTTACAGCTAATTTGTTGTCAGTATATCAAATGACTCATACAGGATCTCCAAAACAAGTAATTTTTTGTCCAAACATAGTAGAGATTACAGAAATCTCCACTGGAAAGGTTATAGCAAATGGGATTGCTAATCATGCCTCAAAGGCATATGAGATCTCACACTTCATGCCTTTCTCTCCAACTATTCCTTCAAATTCTGATGAAGATCACAGTGACTCCTCTTCTAGTGACTCCTACTCTAGTGAAGAAGAAGATCAAGATTTTGATGTTGAGATCATGGTTCAAGAAGATTCAAAACCAACACCTATTCTCAGTCCAAATTCAAGAGAAATATGTTCTCACACAGTCCTTCCTACTACTGAGAACACAGTTGATGATTTATTTGCTTGCAGAACTACTAGACTTCAGCATCATGCTAACCTTGCATTATGCCATCCATCTCTCCATGAGAGATGCAGCATGATGATGGGGTTCTCTCTTCCATCTTTTGGGAATACTACTCATGTTCCATTCACTCCAGATACAGAAAAATTTTCTGAAAGACTTGCCTCATCCTCCACACAGTGGGAGACCTTCCTACATGGGATCAAATTGCCAATTCTTTTGCAAAAGTTTTCACTGATGAAAACTTCTTTATTTTTCTACATAATGGTTCTTTGAGTTATTTACTGTTCTTTTGAGGGGGGGTATTTTTCCCATGAGGTTTTCCCCATTTTCTCAGTTTATGGACAATTGTGTATTTTATTATCATTTCATTTATTGTATGGGTGAGCTTTGGTCCTAGTTAACAGGGCCCGGGATGGATTAAGGGGGGGTGTTAGGATATTCCTATACTCCATCCTAGTCCTACTAGCTTTCCAGTCATTTTCATTTTCAGTCATGCATGCAAAATTAGGGTTTGCTTGCATTTTGCATGCATTCTAGGTCATCAGTCCCAACACCTAGTCCTCAGCAAACTAGCCCCCAGAACTGCTTTCAGATCATTTCTAGCCCTCCCAGTAACTAATGTGCCCTCCTTTGCTCCACTGCATGACAAGGGCACCTTCTTCACCTACCAGTCCAGTTATATTCACTTATATTGAGTTATCTTCAATTATTTCCTTGATTTAAGTATTAACTGACTCTTTAATGAGTTTATCACTCTATTGGACCTCCAATGAGACTAGATTGAGCATTCTGACTCCAGTTAACTCCTATGGCACCCTCCACTGACCCTCCTTCACTATATTAGTGCTTCCATGTGCCAGTTACACCAACCACATTCAGTTAGACTTAGTTTGACTCCCGATTGACCATTACTTGTGCATTGATGACTTCACTGATGAGAAGGTGGACTCCTAGTTAGGCATTGATGACTCTCCACTGATTATGGATCTGTGCATGAAGGCCAATTCGAATTCAACCTAGTGAATTTGAATCCTCATACTTAGCATTGTATATTTACCAGTTCTTTATTCTGTTAATAGTAACATGTGTAATTATTCTGCCTCAATCAGAGTTTCTTTGGATCTAAGTTCTATTGCTTGTCTCTTCTTCTATTATTCCTAAATTCTTTCATTGTGAGGTTTACATCATCTCTTTGGATCTTATGTGGGCAATTTCACATTCCCTGCACGCTTCATTTGGTACTTCCATTTGCTTCCTCCATCACCTGCACAAAGGGAGCATATCCATTCACACTATAGCCCATTACCAATACACTTCAGTCCATATCAATGTATTTCATGAATAACCCATTCTTCCATTGTAGCACTCCAATTGCACTCTCATTAGCCCAGCCCCTACCTAATCCATCGTTGCTTCATTTCCCTCATGCCCAATTTTAGTTTTCCCTCATGCCTTTCTTCCTCCCTTCCTCTCATATCACCTTCATTCACGCATTGCAATATAGTATCATTGTAGAACTCTTCAAGGTGATGAATTTTAAGAGTTGGATGTAAAGGAAACAAAGGAAGTTGAGGTTTCTAAGGTCGAAAATTCATCTCAGGACAAGTCCATTCTCCAGTAACTAATGACATATGCAGCACATAAGTTCTTTTTTTCCAGTAGTCCAGAAGTTTATTTCTCCTTCACTAGCAAGCCATTTTCAACATGGCATCTTCAGCAGTCCAGAAGTTTATTTCGCCTTCACCAGCAAGCCATTTTCAACATGGCATCTTCAACATTATCCAAAAGTTTATTTCTCCTTCACGAGCAAGCCATCTTCAACATGGCCTCTTCAGCAATATTCAGAAGTTCATTTGGAATTCTCCAGCAATCCATCTTTAGCATTATTCAGAAGTTTATTTCGTGTTCTCAAGCAAGCCATCTTCAACATTATGCAGTTTCAAGGTTCAACCTGGATTATGTTTTTGGTGGCTGTCATCTCCTTCAGCTTGTGCATCCTTTTTCATAGGCACCCATTCCCTTTTTTTAGCACAATCTCAGCATTGGTTTCATATTTTGGTTCAAAGCTTTACTTTGCAGGAGTATTTGTTCTCTTCCGATATTCGTTCTCTTTCTGTTCCATTTTTTCTATGTCCTCCAGGAGTACTCTACAGCACTTCACACAGTTTTGTAGCACTCACCATCTCACTCCATAGGTTCCTCTTCACTGGTTCACAAGGGTTCTCTTTCGCTTTGGAGCAGCTAAGTGTCTCCACCCTCCCCAACTACGCGGGACAACACATTGAGCAACCAGGTGTCTCCACCCTCTCAGTATCAGTCACACTCACTGGGCAGCTAGGTGTCTCCACCCTCCCATTCTTTGCAACATCAACAATCCTTTTGTTCTAGCATTAATACAACTTCTGAGCATACATGGCAGTCTACACCCCATCCACAGTGCTCTCAAACTTCAATCGGGAGGCAAGAAAGCAGGGACGCTTTCCACTTCAACAGGGAGGAATTGTGTTGTATGGGAGGCCCACACTCCCCATTTTTGTATTAGTTTCAATATGCTATCTTTAATGTATTAGATATAGTCTTATATTAAAATAATGAATAACATTTAATATGCTCTCTTTGGCCTCACACATGAGGTCTCTTTGTAATATATAAAAAGGCACCTTGCCTCATAATACAAACAAGTTTATGTGTGCCATTCTTGTGTTCCTTAGTTTATGTTTGTTCTCATATGGTTGTTGGATCTGAGAGGTCTTTTGGGTTCTCCATTGAGAGGTGAGGCTCTCCTAGCCTCACCTTCCATCATTGTATTCAGCTTGGTCTTAGTCTTTAGATTTGTATTGCATTTCAGATTCATCTTAGTATTTTAGATCAGGCCTGCTCTCTAGCCAAATCATATAAGCAGGAGAAAGATCAGTCTTCTCAGTCAAGCATCTCTTCATATCTTTCATTTTCAGAATTATTGTGGCAAGAAGAATTTTTTTCACTTGATGTCATTGAAGAAAATAATGATATTCCTGTTGAAATACATGAAGAAGATCGAGTTTTAAATTCTGACATTTTGGATGAAGTTGTTGATGTCTCACTTGAAAAATGTCCTGAGAGCTCCCTTCAAGATTCCTTTGAAAAATGGTTGGATAATGTACAAGAGAGTTTGTAGTTTGGGGAGCCCTGTCATGACAAACAACTAACCAAATTTTGTGAAGGGCATCATGTTGCTTATGATCCAGTGGCTAAATGTATGAAGAGGCATTGCAGTGATAATGATTGCTTGTGTGTTTGCAGCAAAGGCCAAGACTCTTATCCTACCTTTTTTCCATTATGTCCTTATGTTCTGATTTTGATTGAGAATGATGAGGAAGCTCAATCATTTGATTGGTTGCTTGGCTGGCTTCATTGGGAGGCAAAGTTTACTTGATTGGGTGATTTTTCTTGGTAAAGTAGGGTAGGCATACATAGTTTGAATAAGCTCATAGTTGAGAATCTCTTTCAGTCAATTTTCACCATGTTCAATTCAAATTTGTAGGGTGAAATTTTCAGTTTGCAGCAGGTATAGTTAGTTTTAGTTTCAAGTTTCAGTTCAGAAAATTCTAGTGTATTTTTCAGTTTAAGGTTTCAGCTTGGATTTGCAGTGGTTTAGTGGGTGGTCACATATTAAGGCAGTGTCGAAGTTCTACTTGGTTGAAAAAAGCATAAAATTCCCCATGTTCAAGAAGAAGGGGAGTAATACAAACAAGCAAACAATGAGCAATTTTGAGAAAAAGGGGAAAAGAATCTTCATAAATTGGTTTTATAAACCTATATTAGCTTTATATATTTGAGCTAAGCTTTTAAATTGTTATGAAAATTGAGAATGAAGGTTTTAAAATTAATTTGTGGGCCAAAGTTTTAAATAAATGCGAGCCAAAAGGGTGCTCAACACTGAGAGCTTTGCTGGCAACAAAAGGCCAAGTCCAAGGGGGCCCATGCACACAACTGTAGTCCAAGTACTAATCCTAAGAGCATTTCATTCTTTTGTTACTTTCTATATGTAAGAGGGTTTGGTGGATATAAAGGGCAAAGCTACTAGTTCTCTTTTGTATATGGGATAATTCCCCAAAATTAAAAAGTAAAAACGCCACGCTGTCCCTTTGAACTCCAAATGTCTATTTAAGTGTGCTGGATAACATTCCAGATGAAGAATCAACACGTCGACGAGGCCACCAGTTCTCTAGATGCAGAATCAGAGAGGATTGTTCAAGATGCCCTCGGTAAAGCTTCAATCGAATGCACAACCATCGTTGTGGCTCATCATCTCTCCACTATTCAAGTAGCTAATGAAATTGTAGTGATGAAAAATGGTCAAGTCATCAAAATCGGTGAACACCATGAGCTGATTCAAAACCAGATGGAGCATATACAACTTTGCTGCAAAATTCAGGAGAAGGCCCCAGCCCCATCATCACTAGATACCATTACTGTTAAAGCTACATCACATGATTTAATTCCATCTGAATTAACTACCCCAATCTTAGTTAGCAGGTCATGTACTTCAAAACGATTTGATCACAGTTTAACAAAAGAAGAACTAGAAGTCAATGCAGACACCAGATCTCCGACATCATCTTCCATGTGCAGGTTGCTTGCATTGAATGCTTCTGAATGGAAGCATATTTTGATGGGTTGTGTAGGCGCCCTTGGATATGTAGCAAATCAAATAGCGCATTCGTCCATTGTGGCAAAGCCTGGCTTCTGCACTCTTTCTCGCAAATCGAGAAGATTTGATATCACAAGTCAGAATTTATTGCATCATATTTAAAACCCCGACAGTGCTTTCTATCCTAATGAGTTTGGTTCAACATTATAACTTTGTAGGGATGGGAGAGTTCCTATTGAGAAGGATCTGTGAAGCTATGTTTTTAAAAATATTCTCACATTCGAAGTTGGTTGGTTCGATGTCGACAAAATTTCCAGTGTTGGGTTAGGTAAAACAGATGGATCTACTCCTACAAGAAGCATATTACATTTTCCAGTAACACAAATTTGTACGATTGGGCCAAGGCGAACTCAGTTCATGCCATCGAGCATCTCATGTCACATTTACTATTGGTCAGGCGCCAACATGCATAGAAGTTGGGGGTGAAGCAGGTTGTTGAAGAGGCTCAGTGTGTGCCAAAACTTGTGGCCAGCCTGTTCCATGAGATATAATCTCATTATAGTCAGCGGTATTATCTATGCAGTGAACGTAAGGCAGCACTGTGCAGTGAGTGGCTTAGTATCGTTTCCGGCTACCATTGAGACACTGGTGTTAACTCCCGGATGAAGTCAACCATCATATGATGGGGGAGAAGCAAATCCACGGCCTTGGTAAAGTTCACAGATCTCAGTTGTACGAAGAAATACAATTTTAAAATTTGCGAACTTTTGGTAGGAGCTTCACCTTTCGATGGCTGTGATCTGAGCGTGAAGGTAATCTGTGGTCCGCAGTGACTTCGTGAATTCAACACACACTGAAAACATAAGTTTTAAAATCTGTGAAGTTTTGATAAAGGGCCCACCTTTGATACTTCTTTTTCTCACGACTCCATCCATTTGTCTAAAACTCATTTAGGTGAAGACACAGGTGCAAAGAATTGCACGATTTCTGCAGCCAATTGGAAGCCCAGACAAGGTTTGGCCCAATTCACGCCTTCTTTGTACTTTATAGATACGTGATGGAATTGTCAAACCTGTTAACCATTTTGTGGATGAACAAACACATCAGTTCTGTAGATTCTTTTTGGACTATGGATTGCCATGCGTGTTGGATGTGTTTGAGCATGGAAAATTTTCCTCAAGGAGCAGATGATCAAGCAAGACGTGGTCGCTATTCAAGTGCGTGGAGACTTTTGAAGTTTCTTCCTGATCTTGAAAGTAAGATTGAAACTAAAGCTGCGAAAATGGGTCATGTTATTGGATATATCAAGGCTGGTGTGAATGTGGCTGTTAGGGATGAAGAAATTCATCATCCAAAGAGCTGCTTACATTTTTGGTAACTTCTTGGGCAGTTTCTGTATATTTTAGAGGATCTAGAGGAGTATAATCTGGCTCAAAAGCAGCTGGATGATAAACTACTTTGGCTTGAGACCGCGCCTGCAACTGTTGGCGAAGAGGACAAATTGATGTTGGTGCAACACGTTACATGAATTATGTTTTCCAGCAACTCTCTAGGAAACCTAAAGTTCAGAAGATTGTGTTAAGTTGTGTGGAATGGGCTGATGTGGAGAAACGAATTCTGTATTTTTTCAAATACAAGCCATGTTTGGTGCATTACTAGGCAACAGTTTGGATCATTACACTGCACAAGGTTTTTGGGGTGATTGTCATGATTATGATGGCTCACCTGTAAATATTCGAGAACGTCAAGATGCCTTTTAATTCCTCAATCGCCTTTATGATGCAATTGATGAGACTCTCAAGGCTTATCATCCAGAAGCCACATTGTCGAAAATATTTAGTGGCATATTTGCTCAGCAGGTTATTTGTCGTGGTTTCTATCACAAAAGTGAGAGAGTGAGGTGCTATAATGTAAAACAGTTGAATATTGTCATGAAATGGTAGCGCAGTTGGCTGAAAGCATTTCAAAGATTATTGATGCTCAAATTTGCGAATATGGTAGATATGTCAGAAGATTTTTTCAGCAGTGATTACTAGAGCCTTGATGAAATTAGTACATGAATTGAAGACATTGCTCAGGCAAAGTGATTTTGTTTTTATTTGTTTTCAGTGGAAGAGACGGTTTCAGTACAGTTTGAGTTCACTTGCAGGATCAGAAAGGGTTGCAGGCCCCAGGTAGCAGGTCAGTTTGCAGGTTTCAGTGTAGAATTGGGAGCTGCCCAATGGATCATGCACTGGGTTTGCAGGGGTTCTTTTCTACCTCACAGGGAGGATAGCATCCCCAATTGGAGCTAGCTGTTAGCACCAGTTTTGTGCTAAATATTTGGAAGGGACATTGATCAAAGGTGAGGGTATCAACAGCTGCAAGCAAGTCCCTAAATTTTAAGGAAAATCAAATTTTAAACTCAATGAACTTTTATATGAAGAGCATGTATAATTTTGATGAAAATGACTATTTTAGTAATCTTTTTCAACCAACTTTCTCCACCAAACCGGGAGGAATTTTGTGAAACTAAGAGAGATTGTTCTCCAGCATGGGCCAATACAAAATAACCTCTCTCAGTTTTCACGCAGGCATCACTGTTTAGGAGATTCAAAGGGATATTTGCAGGGTAAATTTCCAGAATTTACATTTACTCCCTGAGTCATCAATGTCAAAGACCGATTCCGATGAGCTGGAGGGGAATCAGAGTGTTATCACTCCAGGAGTCCTTCGAGGATGTAGGTCAAAGGAGCCTGGTAACTTACTTATTTTCTCAATGATTTGTAAAATGGATCAATTTTGATGACTTAATCGAAGCTCATTCACTCAAAACATGCATAGACATACTCGAATAGACAAGGCTTTTAACCACTGCTGTTCAGAGAGTTTATAAAAGGTAGATGTATGTAGAATTCTTTTTGTGCTAGCAGACTCATACAAAAAGCATATATGAATGGATAATCACAATAGGTAAATGATACTTGATATCCAATTCATCAATACAAAGATAGGATGATAGTTATCTGGCATTAGACAAATAGAACAAACATGAAATAAACATTCCGGTGCAAGTACAGAAAGGTAGAAAAAGAAATCTAAACATAAATGGCAAAAGAAGCTTATATTACCAAGATGCAATGAGAATTCTGATAGTACAAGAATGAAAAAGTCTCCAAAGTCGAACCCTTGTGTTCATCAAATGTTCTTGGCTTTATAGCCTTTACAAAAAGTTTCCAGATCCTGGGAAATTGGACCAAATTTACTCAAAATAGAAAGTCAAATCAGTTTCATAAAAATAGGGAGAGATCCTATTCGATAGGTCAACATGTAATCTCAATGATCTTCATATCCTCATGATATTTGACAGCTATAGCAGGCCTTCAAAGGCTGGTTGATAAGGTCGAAAATGCCACCTTGGAAAAACAGGTCATTCTTTTACCACAAACATGGGGCCAAACTACTAAAAAATGGGGCTTAGAGATGGAATCCATTCTCCCAATATGTGACACTGGTGTATAAAATGAAAGAGGTTTTTGTGGAGTGGTCTTTTGTGAGAAAAAAAATCTCTCAGTTCTTTGAAATTCGTTTTCATTTTCCCGAGATCTATCTTTCCAAAACATGTGTCAAATAGGGAAATTTTGAGATCCAAAAATTAGGGTTCAGAGATGGAATCGATCCTCCCAATCTACAACACCTATAGGAAAACTAAGAGAGATTTTTGTTCTCTGACATGTTAAGAAGAAAACCTCCTCCCTTTTTGCAAAATGATTCTCCATTCGCTTAGAATCATCATTTGAAAATGATGACTCAGCACAGTAAAAACACCACATTTCTTTATCTTCTTACCTCAACATTTGTCTACAAAAATGGAACAGGATTTTGATTATGATGCCTTTAACATTTATCTAGCATTAGAAAACATCCTTGAAGTGTTTGGATCAACAAAAGTCAGATCTTGTGCAAAACAACAGCTTTCTGCATTATTTTGTAGTTTCGGTAGCTAGAAAGGCTGGATTTTAATTTTGTTAGCTACCAAAAGCTCTGCTTTCGGTGGCTAATGAACAACTCAACATGTTCGCCTAAGCCACCGAGACCTTCTCTGATATGTTTGAAACTTGTCTTTCCTTTCGGTAATTAGAAGAGTCTTATCTCTATGTTGTAAGCTGTCGAAAACTGGATTTTTGGTAGCTAATGAACAATTCACCATGTTCGCCTAAGCCACCGAAAACTCTATTTGATCTAGCCTGCAAAATTTTGACAAAAACATATTTTTTGACTTCTGTTACTCATCATTTTGTTGTTTGGAATTTTCTTCATATTTGGTAGCTTGGAGATCATGAATTTGCGCTGTAAGCTTCCGAAAGTGGAGCTTTCGGTGGCTTAAAAACCCTTTTTGATATAGTGTTAAGCTATCGAAACCTGTCTTTTGGGGTTTTTGAAATGAAAACCCAATCTAAATATTTTCAAACTTTATTACATGCATACAGCTTTCAACAATGAGCCTTAAAAAGTTTAGAAATGAATTTTTAAATGACATCCTATCATCTAAAATTGATCAACTCGACAAATTTATTTGGGGAGATAACGTCTGGCTCCTACTCGAGGATGGAATCCTCCCTATGAGGTTCCAAGAACAACAGACCTGTTTCCTTTCCTAGAAAAACTCAGACTAAAAATTAAATCTACTATTCCATTGGGCATGGAGTTATTTTACAAAACTGACAGAAAACAAATGATATTTACAATGAGAGTTTTTGAACTTGCAGTTCCATTGGGCATAGAGTCATCTGGCCTGTGAAACCAATCTCTAGAAATTCTCAAAACCTGTGCAACTGATCTTTGTACACCTTCAAAACCTACTCTTATTCACACAAGCTAACTGCTATTTCTGCTGCACAAATGGAAGAAATGAAAAGCTCGGCCAGCGAGCTTATTTCCTACCCTACTCTACTCTAACCAGCTCTGCAATGGGTTAGGTAAATGCTGACTTCCATAACACCCATCCAAGCAACTTTAAGACTGAAATAATCTTATCTCTGTCACTAATCAACAACTGATGTTTGAAATGTAACAGAAGTAATAAGAACTTTTTCACGAAATCATACTCACCTGGAACTGGCAAGCTAAGAAAATCTAAGATTTTCAAGTTGTCTGAAATGTATGATTCTATGAATGCTGCCACTCGATCCTTGAAAGGAAAATCAGAAACCTACTGATATTTGGGAAACTGTTGTACTTCAATGACTACTTCTCTTCTAGAAGACTGATGACCTTCTGGTTCTCTTAAGATCAACTTGTGATCATCAAAAACTATAAATTTCTTTTCAGCATAGTGATCACAAGAGGATAACGAAACAGGGTTTACATCATATGGATTAGGATCAGCTAAGAACATATAATTGCCTATGCAATCTTCTGTCATCATAGGCTCATCTTGATTAGCAAACTAATCATAACATTGTGACTCATACATGTTTCTAGACACTCAGCAAATGTTGAAGAAATTGATTCACAATCTGAAATATATTTAGTTGCTTGCTACTGTTCTGAAACTGCCTCATAGTCACTACCTTTCTGTTAAAAAATGACTGCTTCTCTGCTGGAAGATTGATGCCCTTCTTGTGTTTTTGAAAGCAACTTATGATCATCAAAAATAGCATCCTTTTCCTCTTCATACTGTTGTTCCATTTCTGTTTCAAACTCATCATTTTCTTGTTCAAAATCTGAAATGTACTGACAGTTCCCTTGTTCATATGTATGCAGATTTTCAAAGCAATCCTGATCACGGATCTTCTTGGAAGCACGGATATTCTCCTCTACTCCTTCTGCATCTTCAAACAGTTGTCTTAAGGATAATGATCTCCTTTCTCTGAGAAGAAGGACTAGATCTGAATGCTGAGCCATAACATAGTATACCATGGTAGTAGTCTCTGTAGGCCAGATCTCCAAAGGCATGTCATGATAAACAAGGCAGAACCTTCTGTTGAAAACAACCAAAGCTTCTTCCTCTTCTCTCTTCAAAGTGCAAAAATCAGTGAGATACTGATCAAAAGATCTGTTCTCACCCCAATACTTTAGAAAAGCATTGGACAGCTCGATCCAAGAGCCAATGGAATCAGCTCTCAGATTCCTAAACCATATTGCAGGATCTCTTAACAAAGTTTTGGAGAAAAACCTTATAACAACATCATCATGTATAATCTCAAAATGATCAAGGAAGTTCTCAAAATCCCCTAAGTGTCTTTCAGCTGTGACATGATCTTCTTCAAACCAAGGAAGATACTCAAAATAGTCAAGAGGATAAGGATGAAGAAGATAGGGCAGCCTTAAAGGCTTGAACATCTTCATTTTGATTTTAGTTTGAAAAGCAATGGGTTGATTATGAGGAATAACAAGTTGATGGCAAGGCTCAAAAGTTGAGGAAAAAGATGTTGAAGTTAGAGTAGGTTTTAAATCAATTTCAACCTCCACAAAGTCACAAGAATGATCTGATTCAGGAGGAATTGGAATGCAGAACTCATCTTTAGGAATAGGCTGTAATGAGGGTATAGGATCAACATTAACAACATAAGGCTGCAAGATTTCCTCTTCTTCTAAACATGGATATATAAAATAAGGATGATAATCATCTGAATATACAAAACATAAGATGATCCTCTTAACGTGTCAAGGAAAAAACATGAAAGGGATGATAAAGAACAACAACAGTTCATGAAGAAATCTCATAAACTGATACCTGGTTTTACATTTCTACCCCTTCATCTTTCTTTCAACTTGATTTTCCCTAGTGGAGTCTTTAAACGTGGAGTCACCAGATAGATGCTTACAACCAATACAATGCCCAGCCTTTGTCTATCATCAAAAGCTGAAACTAAGTCGTCTCCTAGGGGAACTTTCTTCGAACTCCTCTTGCCGACAATGGTGCCAATTTGTTATCACTCCAGGAGTCCTTCTAGGCTGTAAGTCAAAGGAGCCTGGTAAATTACTTATTTTATCAATGGTTTGTAAAATGGATCAAGTTGGATGACTTAATTGAAGCTCATTCACTCAAAACATGCATAGACATACTTGGATAGACAAGGCTTTTAACCACTGCTGTTCAGAGAGTTTATAAAAGGTAGATGTATGTAGAATTCTTATTATGCTAGTAGACTCATACAAAAAGAATATATGAATGGCTAATCACAATAGGTAAATGATACTTGACATCCAATTCATCAATACAAAGATAGGATGATAGCTATCTGGCATTAGACAAATAGAACAAACATGAAATAAACATTCCAGTGCAGGTACAAAAAGGTAGAAAAGGAAATCTAAACATGAATGGAAAAAGAAGCTTATATTACAAAGATGCAATGAGAATTCTGATAGCACAAGTATGAAAAAGTCTCCAAAGTCAGACCCTTGTGTTCATCAAATGTTCTTGGCTTTATAGCCTTTACAAAAAGTTTCCAGATCCTGGAAAACTTGATCAAATTTACTCAAAATAGAAAGTCAAATCAGTTTCAAAAAAATAGGGAGAGATCCTATTTGATAGGTCAACATGTAGTCTCAATGATATTCATATCCTCATGATCTTTGACAGCTGCAGTAGGCCTTCAAAGGCTGGTTGATAAGGTCGAAAATGCCACCTTGGAAAAACAGGTCATTCTTTTACCACAAACATTGGGCCAAACTGCTGAAAACTGGGGCTCAGAGATGGATTCGATTCTCCCAATCTATGAAAATTTTGTATAAACCAAAATATTTTTTTGTGGATTGGTTTGTTGTGAGCAAAAACCTCTCTCAGGTCTTTGAAATTCGTTTCGATTTGCCCGAGATCTGTCTTTAAAAAACATGTGTCAAACAGGGAAATTCTGAGATCCGAAAATTAGAGTGAGAGATGGAATCAATTCTCCCAATCTACAACACCTGTAGGAAAACTGAGAGAGATTTTTGTTCTCTGACATGTTAGGAAGAAAAACCTCCTATTGTTTTGCAAAACTATTCTCCAGTCACTCAAAATCATCATTTGAAAATGATGACTCAACACAGTAAAAACGCCACATTTCTTTATCTTCTTACCTCAACATCTGTCTACAAAAATTGAGCAGAATTTTGATTATGATGCCTTTAATGTTTATCGCATTAGAAAACATCCTTGAAGTGTTTGGATCAACAAAAGTTAGATCTTGTGCAAAACAGTAGCTTTCTGCATTATTTTGTAGTTTCGGTAGCTAGAAAGGCTGGATTTTAATCTTGTTAGCTACTAAAAGCTCTGCTTTTGGTGGCTAATGAACAATTGAGCATGTTCACCTAAGCCACCGAGACCTTTTATGAGATGTTTGAAACTTGTATTTCCTTTCGGTAACTAGAAGAGTCTTATCTCTATGCTGTAAGCTGCCGAAAACTGGATTTTTGGTAGCTAATGAACAATTCACCATGTTTGCCTAAGCCACCGAAAACTCTGTTTGATCTAGCCTGCAAAATTTTGACAAAAACATATTTTCTAACTTCTGCTACTCATCATTTTGCTGTTTGGAATTTTCTTCATATTTGGTAGCTTGGAGAATCTTTAATTTGCACTGTAAGCTGCCGAAAGTGGAGCTTTCGGTGGCTTAAAAACCTCTTTTGATATAGTGCTAAGCTACCGAAACCTGTCTTTTGGGATTTTTGAAATGAAAACCCAATCTAAATCTTTTCAAACTTTATTACATGCATAAAGCTCTCAACAATGAGCCTTAAAAAATTTAGAAATGAATTTTTAAATGACATCCTATCATCTAAAATTGATCATCTCAACAAATTTATTTGGGGAGGTAACACAGAGGAAATGGAGACATGGGTTTTGTCGGGGACATGCCCAATTACAAAAACCTCCTTCAAAATTTACACAGTTGTCGACATTTGGGATATACATTTGGGGCTTCGAAGCCCAGTTTCAATAGTCCACGCCCTAAACTAAACAAAATTTGTTGTGACCGACTGTCAAAGTTGTTAAACCTTATGTGTAGCTGTTAATGCAGCTGTAACAACTTCCTGTTGTGGCAACTTGAGCCCGAGGGCTGATAGGGTCTATATAAGTATTGTAATAGAAGAGAAAAGGGTTGGAAAATCATTGGGCTAAGGCCTAGGAGAATTAAGCTCTGTTTCTGAGATGTGATCTTTAATAAAATTCCAGTGTTTGAAGTTGATTTTTGCAGAGATTCATATCTTGGTGGTCTCTCAGTCTGTTTATCTCCTTTCTCATGTGATTTGTCTTCTTTTCTTTTTTAATTCATATTTTCATGTTGTTCATGCTTGGATAAGGGTAGTATTAGAATAGAATTCATAGTTTTCATGCTCTATTCTTTTCATTCCAAACATCCGTAACCAGTTTCTTCTAAAATTGATATATAATTCATAACCATATGATCTATATTGATGGACTGTTCATCTATTCTTCTAAATCATCAAAGAAACGCTCTTTGACTATGAGCTGGTAGCTTTGTTTCCTTTGTTTGGATATCTCATGCATCGACACTGTTATTTGTTTTATGTGTTATGTCTTGACTCCATTGCCCAATGTTTCTCTCATGATTGTCTTACCAAACCTTCACAAACTATTGCCCCATCAGAAATTTGACCTTTTGAATGTGTTTGATTGAATAACTTGAGTAAGAAGACTGTGTGTTTCTCATTGATTATCTTCAGTCTTCTGTAAATTTAAGAGAGATCCCTCTCTGATTGTACTAGGTCAGAAGTGCAATCTAAAGTGGTTTTGTGGTTACCCCAACTTGGCCTTTTCCCACAACCTTGGGGGTCAATTTGGGTGTTAACAGGACCTACAACTAACAAAATACATCCATTTTTACATTTCCGTATTTTTCAACATCGAATTTTCATATGCTCTACATGCTTGTTGCCAATAAAATTGCACATACTATAGAGATCTCTATGTAGATTTCAAATATATATATTTTTGGGGAAGACATCACTATCTTTTATTTTTTACTTATATGTAAAATTTATTAAAATAACATAGGTCTCTTATTCTCTTTATAACTTTTGATTGGTTCACCTATTTTAAAAACTAAAAAGAACTTGAACAAGTACATATGAAGAAATACACACACAAAACAAGTTCATTGATTGTGTTAAGACCCTCATAGTGGGGCATAACGCTTCGGCTTCTCACTCTAGAAATTCACGAAATTTCTTAATTTAAAAAAAAATATAAAATCAACATTAAAAATTATGGAAAAATAGTGTCACACAAGAGCCACTTGTTATCTACAACTGTAAGTTTTTTTTTTTTTAAATTCACTGCTTACATACCAAACACAGGGATTATAAAAAACATATGCATTATGTTTTAGGAAAAAAATAACATATCAATCTTACGATAACACGGTTTTCTTGGAGTTATACTAATTTTCCATCAATAAAAGTTATATATTATAGAAGGTAACTAGATTGTCTACATTTTATCTTTTTACACTATGTTCTAAATTGTTATGTAGATACCTCTAATATTTGTTTTTAGTGATGATATTTATGTTTTTCCAGGTTTCCATTGCAACTAACATGTCGTAATTGGGTAGTATTACCTTGTATTGGCCCCATTGTTAACAATCATGCCCGTGCTAGAGAAAAAAATACTTGAGAATTTTTAACTTCTTTTTGAAAACTTAGGGATTCATTTCCATAAGAACAATATCATCTTAATAGAAAATAAGGATGATGATTATACCATCCAAATTCATGTGAACACAACTTGCCTCTTCTAAATATGTAACAACCTCAAAAACTGTAAATTCGAGAATTAAAAAAAAAATTATATACATGGAAAACATAACTTCTTCCTACAATGTAGGGGATTGAGTAATCTCTATAATGCATTTTAAACAAACAGTAAAAATATAATTCGCATCTATACAATATATTTCATTACAAAATACAATCATTTCAAAGAAACACACAATCTCATTTTTTGGGGGGTATGTTCTAACATTCCTCACAACATGACAATGTAACCCTACTCTTACCATAATCCTACTTAAATTCCATATACTTTACATAATATATTCCAATGAGGATGTGTTTATGGATAAATTCGTCGGTGCGAACACCAAATGATCTCCCTAGTCTGAAAGGTTCAGAAATAGAACAAAGCAAAACAATAATGAAAACATTTCCCTAAATCTATCACATTAATTGAATGCAAAGAGTAAATTCCATACCTTATTTATGAAGGTCATCCTCATGGATTGAAGCTTTCACACTCTTGCTTGTTGATGAAGAGATTACCTGCAAAAGATTCAAAAGGACAAAGACAAGAGACTACAAGATAACATGATACATCTAAGCAATTGACAAAGGAGAACTCCTACAAATGAAATCATCATTTATGGGGAAGGAAGACATTGATGTATTAATTAATATAGAGGAAAGAATTACAACCAATGAATCCTTAGTGTTGAAGATCCTTTCCAATGGAACCTTGCCTCAATTTGCCAATCACGGAAGAATGGATTCCTGGCTCCATTTCTATAGCATTTCGCTACCCTCATTTCAACCCCCCTATCCCATGAAGAGGATCTTCATTTATAGGCCAAAAGAGGTGAGGAGGAGAGGAGAGGATTAGGGAGATGGACGGGGTGGGATCCTAATAAGCTGGGATATGAGTAAGATCCACCATATATGGAAGGGATAAGCGTCCACAAGGGTATACTTCGAGAGACTTCTCGAAACTTCTCTTTTTTCCCTCCGTAAAGACACCAACACACCCTAGACACTAGCAACATGTGTCGATGACGCACTTCATAGTGGAGCAAGGTGCATCGATCAGGAAAAGACACACTTTGTTAGAAGGAAAGGTGTGTTGATCTCTCTAAACAGGGTTTTTATAGGGAAAAAACCTCGCGACTCATCTTCTAAGGATTTTGGTTAAGTACTTCAAGTATTAAGGAAACGATAGAGTGTACATGGTTCGTAATCATGACCAGTAAAAAAATTTGTGTAACAGAATACCCCCCAAAGTATGAAGCTAGAGTAACATGATAGGTGAAATAATTTTATGGACAAAGTATAAAAGATCAAGGAAAGGAACCGTTGGTTGGAAATTTGTCAACAATAACCAAGTATCTTTTGCAGTACAATAATTTTATCATCGCAATGACTCACAACAAAGTTGTCGACCAATACATTGCAGATCCATGTTGATACTGACCAATGATATCTCCACCAAATACAGCGTGGATACATATCTCAATGACTGAACACAATCATGGATACTAAAATACAAGCATAGATCCATCATGAGATAATAACACATACATGACCAATACAAGAGTGGATCTGTGTGATAGCACATCAATGTGGTCTCCATCATAACATCTGTGTGGGGACCTACTAAAAAATATCCATCGAAACATGGGTGTAATAGTAAGACACCAGAACAACCCAGGGTTTTCTACCCATTCCGGAAATGATACGAATATTACCATGTGATTACAATGTGTTGAATTCAAACATGGTACAAACCACTTGATTACCAGTCAATGATGTGAACCGTTAACAAGTGCGATGCAAAATCCCCAATGATGACGATGATACCCAAGGCATCACTAGTACATCCCAACGAATGCGAATAAATGAGTTGGAGTCGAAAATTCATGGAATTATTCGATCAGAGGTCAGTGATGTAAACCTATTGTCGAAAGTGAGGAAACCTGCTATTGAGGCATGCAGGCTCCAAGGTACCAACTAGTTTCTAAGTCTAATTCCTGGATGATGAGCTAATGTTGACATAAATAAAATCATCGGAGGAGGGCCATGATGCATCCCACATCCTCGACACAAAACTGACATAGGAAGTGATATAAGATGGTATATCAAATGAGTTTGAATTGACACAAAGGTGTAATGGTAAATAGGGACGATCGACACAACATAATTTTTAATGACTTCGAAGGTTGAATAAACATAAGAGAGACGAAGAAATAATTCAACAACTGACTGAATCATTCTTCGGAGTACCCAAATGATTATAATGACTCATGGAATTTGCATGACTCGAAGAAAAGCTGACTACCCAACTGTTTGACTAGAATGCAGAAAAGTGCCACGTTCAAAGGTTACTTGAAGTTGTCATTAATACATACTCAAATACATCTTTCCATTCCCTTAATTTCCCCATCATGATGGATGACTGCCTCTTTTATTTTTAATGAGCTAGAAGAGGGTAACAAATGCTCGATGTAGTTCATCATATGATGAGTCCAATCTCACATGTTTTACAAACATGAGAAAGGAGGGGTTCGATCCCAAAAAGGTTCCTTCCATGTGGATGATCCGTAAAAGACAGAGTGGTAACCTCTGGTCAAGGCCAAGGGTCCCATAGTGATGAATGCAATGTGACTAAGTAAATGGATGAGATTGTCCTTAGATAGATCGACGGTCCTGGATGATCATTACATCTAGAAGATGCACGATGAATAGCGGCATGGTAGATGGGATGGACCAGGTCCCACCGGACAGGTGTCATCTCCATAGCTTGTCGCATGAAGAAAGGGTGATATAGGAGAATCTCTTTAGGATGCATGCGATGCTACCCTGTAGATGCATGCAAATAAGATGAACGGCCTAGATGAGATTTGGTAAGATGATCCGATGATGGAAATAAGTGGGTTGTCAAATCACTGGGTAAAGAGGGGCTAGATACGACGAAGGAAAAAAACCACATCGGAGATCAAAGGTTGAGATGAAGGGACAATCGGCTAAGAAAACCAGAGGTTATGGAGGTGCGGTTATATATGTGAGAGCGCCCGTCAAAGCTTACATTTTTATTTTTCTATGACCTGTCTGAGCAGAAGGGGTTTTTTCTAGGGAATGAGATTCTATCCCCACTTGGTGGCTTGTCACCAAGTAGTTCAGCCGAAGCGTGAAGTTCTTGCAGTCACGTCCAAGCATGGAGCGCCCCAGAGATCCTGTATCATGTTTGGCCCAGGCCCCACTGGTCTGTGAGGAAGCTATCCTTCGAGGCCTCAGCCTCTTAAGCATGGAGGTCTCCCCAACAATGACAGTGGTTGCCTTGTTTCGCCAAAGTCCATCCAGAGGTTGTTGGAACTTTTTAACCGCCTACGTCGGACTTGACTTGGACATGAGGGATAGCTCCCATGGCCTGTTGAGCGTCCAAAGTAATTGTTGGTCTGTCCGAAGGTGAAAGTGGGTCAATACCAAGCCCCAATATGGGAGAGTTTCTTACCAAAGGTATCCACCCACGGGTGACAGTTTCCCTTGGTGCTAGTGACTTCAGGGCTAGGCTCCAGATAAAGGGGGGAGACTAAAACAAGTAGGCGAAGAAGACGTCGAGCCCAACCATACTAGGATGAAGGCAGAATTTATCAAGGAGTTATAAGCGTCCTAAAGGTGCTGGATGCTTATGATCAAGAGGTTGGTAGATGTGTAAAGTCCAGAGAAGCCGGCAATGAGGGTAGAAAGAAAAGTCACTTGTGTGGATTAGCAGATGGCTCGAGAGGTGGTGGAAGTGATGTGATCCATGACTTTCAGCATGTAAAGGGAAGATAAGGCATAGTAGTTTGACGTGGGATGGAACACTATGGAAGGATGGGAAAAACCTACCGGCACTGGTGAAGGGGGTAGGTTACAATCTCAGTCGACAATGATGGAGGAAGGTCACTTGTGCAGGATGACATGTGATCGAAGTGGTTCCGAAGATGAGGTGACTCACGTCTTTCAAAGTGTGTGAGAAACGTGAGGTTAAGTAATGTCATGTGAGGGATGTCATAAGGATAGACCAGTAAAGGGGCCTCTGACTGTTATCCCAGATGATTACCGGTATCATGGAGGGTACCTCTGCATCATCATTGGCTATGCCATCTATCTGGGAAATCTTTGTTGAGCATGTTGAAGGTCATCTCAGACCTTGGGAATCATGGTTACTCGATTGAGGAATCCGATCAAGTTATCATGGCAATTATAGCCACATGTAGCCACTGTCATCATTACAGCAGTTGTGGATATGGTTTTCACGTCCGTTGTCCAAAGTTGGTATATGGGAAAGATGGTGCACTTGGCGGTTCTAACATCTTTTTTGTTGGGATTGGCTCATGGAGAAAGGGCAAGAGTCTGAAGTGGTGTTCATGCTAGAACAAACATGGGCCGAGGTGGAGGAAAAGCTTCCTCCTCTATCTCTTATGGTATTTGACCTCATGGAATCCAGCTCTTCCAATGAAGACAAGGAGCTTGATAGATGACAAGTGTCCAAAGGAATCCTACGATGGAGGAAGAAGGAGACCCTCGAAATCAAGCGAGGAAACCAACTGGACACAGAAATGGTTCATGATTTTGTGATCTCTACTGATGAAGTGACACCTATCCTTCCAGATGATGCATCACAGACTGATAGCTCATTGAAAGTGGAAGATTCTTTCACTCGCAAGGTCATTTGCGAACCCAGGGTTAAGATGGCCCTCTGTCTATGATATCCCGTTTCTTGTCATAATCAGTCTGTTTGGAACATGACACATATGTAATATTCCTAAATTTTTGGGTCAATGAGGTGTCATTCAAATATTATTGTTTTGGGTATTAGGCGAGTTGAGCAAGGGGCTCCCAACATCTATATATATGCGATGTAATAGAATGATAAAGGGTTGAAAAATATTGTTGAGAACTTTTTGAAACTTTGTGTATAGATCTGTAAGAAGCTCTTGACCTATTTTTAATAGAGTTCGCAGAGCCGAGTTGATGCTTTGTTTAGGGATTTTTGTGTAATTGGTCTGGTAGTCTGTCTTTCTCTTCCCATGTGAATTATATATCTCTCAATGTTGATTCCAATTTGTAACATTCTTTCATACTTGGTGCAGTGTGATAGCTAAGTAGGATTCATAGAAATTATGCTCTACTTATCTTTTTTCAAGTATTTCGCCTTTTATTCTTTGCAAAAATTGATATAGGATTCACAATAATATGCCTTATATCAATGGATTGTTCATTTATCTTCTATCTTTCCAATTAAAATCTCTATGACTACTAGCTGTTTGCTACCTCGCCCCTATGTGAATGCATTCGCGGATCTTCTGTGAATAATTTTCAAGATTTGTTTAGGGTGACTCCATCGCCCAAGTAAAGTTCCATATGTTTCAGCCAAGCTACCTTTAAACCATTTTGTTTCCAACAGAAATCTGACCTTCTGTATTGTTGTAATTTAATATCTTGAATGATGAATGCTGGTGCATGTTTTCATTGTTGACAAATTTGATTATTCCAGTGTTTCATAGAGCTGTAGAGAGAGCCTTCTCAGACTAAGCTAGGCCCGTAGCTTAATTCTAAAGATTGGTTAGTGGTTACCCCAGTTTTCCCTCTCCCAGAACCTATGGGGTCATTTTGGGTGATAACAAATTGGCGCCATTGCCAGGGAAAGCAAATTTGTCCCATCGTCCCTGGAAGAATTGCAAAGGTCTTAGATCTAAAATACTGATGGTGAACAGTAGTCAGACATTGAGAAGGTTGTACCATTCACCTAGCGACTCCACTCACAAAAAATTTTAGTACGAAGGTGACCCCACTAGTGAGATCTGTGATCTTGTATCAGAATTGAGATATTGAAAGATTCTCATGGTGACTCCACTGGAGAATGAATGCATTTTCCTTAGACATGGAAGAATCAAGATTCAGTTATCAAAACATCAATCTCTTCAAAGAAGTCTTGTTCTTTTGTATCGATCTCCTTTTACCTTTATGTATATATATCAAGAAAATTTTGCTTCACCGAAGAGCTCTAGGGCAAGAGAGACCCGCCTTTGTATATCCCTCTCTAGACCTTACAAATGTATATCTTCCTTTAACCCATAGAGTTGACCCCATCTCTTCTTCTGAATCTTGTAAGATCCATAACCAGCTTTGTGAATCCCAGGAGAGTGAGGATGAGGAGGCTCTCTCTGTACATACTCCTTTGCCTGCCAAATCTCAGCTGAGATATGGCCCTTTGAAACTGCTCCATGTTCTTCATGACTATCCTCCCAAATACCATAAGTACTTTCCTAGATTTGATGGAGAATCTGAGAGCCTCACTACTGAGAAACATCTCCACGGATTTGAACATTTTTTGGATCTTTTTTGAAGTGGAGCATGATTATGTTTGTATGAGGGCTTTCACCCAATATTTCCAAGGAGATGTAAAGAAATGGTTTAGCCATTTGCAGCCTAGATCTATAGATACCTGGCAAGGGTTTTTTGACGTTTTCTTGGAGTTTTGGGGTCAGAGACGATCATGGGACCTAATTCTTTCAGAGTTTTACTCCATGAGAATGCAAGAAGGAGAGGCCATGTCCAGCTTTAACAGAAGGTTTTCAAGATTCTATTATGATATGCCAAGGGAAATTCAGCCCCTAGAGAATGCTGCTAAGCTACACTATGCATCTATTTTTCCACTTGATCTGTCTTTGCTCCTCTTGGAAAGAAGGTCCCCTAATTTGCAGCATATGTTCATTGACGCTTTGGAGGTTGAAGACAAGCTCAGGATGTCTAGAAAGTTCTCAGGCCAAATTGATGATGAAGGAATTGAAGAGGAGTTAAGATTCAAAGTGAGGCATGAACAGAGGGAACTAACCTTGAGTTCCAATATTTCCCATAATGAACAGGGAGATGACCAGATTGGTGATGTGCCAGAAGAAGGTAATTCTGGTTTGTTTTATATGAATCACAATCAACATGCTGAAATTCCCATTAGGGATGATTTTGAAGAAAGTTTCGACCCACCTAAGTATGATGAGTATGAAGGAGGCCACTTGAATGTTGTACGAGCCGAAAACTTTGCAAGTCCTGGGGTAACTAGTGAAGAAAATTTGATCACTATATACGATCAAAGCCCTGAAAACAAATATGTTGAAAGTGATCATTTACCCTTCTGTTATTCTTCATTTGAACTGATCAAGAAAAAGATTGGGGCTTATAATAAAAAACAAAGACTCAAGAAGGAAAGCTCTATAAATTTCTTTGAGATTGAAGCAGAAGTTTATCAAAACGAGTCCATTTCACTTGATTTTAGCGAAACGGTTAAGGTTGTTTCTGTTGCATTCGACGGAGAAAATCAAGCTCTAAGCGTCGAGGTTTCGAATGAAAGTGGCGAAGACTTTCGTATCCCTTCTCCTAAGTGGGATGAGAGTTTTTTTTCAGCTGTATGGGTTGTCATATGATCCAGAAGAACAGGAGGATGGTCAGGAAGAACCTGTTATGGAAGCCCTCACAACTAGTCCTAAAGAAATAGGAGTTCTTCATTTTCTTAAGGACCCTTTTGCTAGTTTCTTGGAATCGTCAAAGACGATAGGGTTTATATTGCTCAAGGAGATAGGGATTAAAGAATATTTACAGTTGGAGCTATCATTTACTAGGTTTTCTTCGGTGGCTGGAGGACTTGAATGGAAAATTCATTTAGGAAGCCATCTTCTTGATTGGCTTCATTGGAAGTGTGAGATCACCTGAGTTGCCCTTTATGCCCAACAAGTAGGGTAGGAACATTTGTATATAAATAAGCTTGCAGGTCAACCATGTGCATTTATTTCAGTTAGCAGTTTGTGTGTTCAACATTTTTCAGAAAGTTCGAGTATGTTTTTCAGCTCCGGCTTTTCAGTTGCAGCTTTTGGATGAAGGGTCGGCTATAGGGTGTTGCTTACAATGGTCAAGCTTAGGAAAATTAGCCCAATGAATTAGGCACTTGGTCTATAGATGTTCTTTTCTACCTCGCTGGTAGGATAGCATCCTCGGTTGGAGCAAGTTGTTAGCACCTATTTAAATTTTTGCAGAAAATTACTAAATGTGAAAGGTGGAAGGTGGAACGACTACCTAATGGAAGCCTGGAGCACTCCATATCCCCGATGGCGAAGAGCTAGAATGAGAGAGGAAGAGGTCTAGGAGAAACTAGGACAATGAAAAATGGAATTATTTTTAAGTGTGGGCATTAATATACAATAGAAATCAAATGATAAGGCTAAAAGACCCTAAGTCCTATAGTCTGCTTATAAATATATGGGGAGGCTAAGTACCATGCAAATAGGCACCATCGATCGAATGCAATCCCATGATCAACGTCTTCCATTGATGATCACATGGCCAAACTGTAAGGAAGAGAAGGGAGGAGCGGATGCAATGGGCCTTTCCCGTTAGACAGATGGCAGCCAGAGGGAACATCGCAAAGACTATAAGAAGTGAGCGGTAGCATTTTAATAAACATTGTGACAGTGCCAAGATGAAAGGCAAGAGTTCAGCCACGTGGATGATCAAGAAAAGACAGAGTGGTAGCCTATGGTCAAGGCTAAGGGTCCCACAGTGATGAATGCAATGTGACTAAGTAAATAGATGAGATTGTCCCTAGATAGATTGATAGTCCTGGATGATCGTCGTGTCCAGAAGATGCACAATGAATAGCGGCATGGTAGATGTGATGGACTGGGTCCCGCCGGATAGGTGTTAGCTCCATAGCTTATCGCATGAAGAAAGGGCGATATAGGAGAAGCTCTTTAGGGTGCATGCGGTGCTACCCTATAGATACATGCAAATAAGATGAACGACCCAGATGAGAGTTGGTAAGATGATCCGACGGTGGAAATAAGTGGATTGTCAAATCACTGGGTAAAGAGGGGCCAGATATGATGAAGGAAAACAAGCACATGGGAGATCAAAGGTTGAGATTAAGGGACAGTTGGCTAAGAAAACTGGAGGTTATGGAGGCACGGTTATATATGTGAGAGTGCCCGTAAAGTTTACAGTTTTATTTTTCCGTGACCTGTCTGAGCAGAAGGGGTTTTTCTAGGGAATGAGATTCTAGCCCCGGTTGGTCACTGGTTTCCAGGCAGTTCAGCCGAAGCGTGAAGGTCTTTCAGTCACGTCCAAGCATGGAGGGCCCCGGAGATCTTGTATCATGTTCGGCTCAGGCCCGATTGGTCTGTGAGGAAGCTATCCTTCAGGACCTCGGCCTCTTGAGCCTGGAGGTCTCCCCAACAATGACATTGGTTGCCTTATTTTTCCAAAGTCTGTCCAGAGGTCGTTGGACCTTTTTAACTGCCCACCTCGGACCTGACCTGGACATGGGGGATAGTTCCCACTACTTGTTGAGCGTCCAAAGTAATTGTTGGTCTATCCGAAGGTGAAGGTGGGTCAATACCAAACCCCGATATGGGAGAGTTTCTGACCAAAGGTATAGTTTCCCCTGGTACTAGTTACTTCGGGCCTAGGATCCAAATAAAGGGGGGAGACTAAAACAAGTAGGTGAAGAAGATGTCGACCCCAGCCATACTAGGATGAAGGAAGAAGTTCTCAAGGAGTTATAAGCGTCCTAAAGGTGTTGGATGCTTATGATTGGGAGGTTGGTAGACGTGTAAAGGCCAGAGAAGCTGGCAGTGACCGTAAAAAGAAAAGTCACTTGTGCGGATTAGCGGATGGATCGAGAGGTGGTGGAAGTGATGCGATCCACGAATTTCAACATGTAAAGGGAAGATAAGGCATAGTAGTATGACACGGGACAGAACAACATGGTAGGACAGGAAAAACTTACCGTCACCAGTGAAGGTGGTAGGTTATAATCTTGGTCGACAATGATGGAGGAAGGTCACCTATGCAGGATGACATGTGACCCAAGTGGTTGTGAAGATGAGGTGACTCATATATTTCGAAGTGTGCGAGAAACATGAGGTTAAGTATTGTCATATGAGGGATGTCAGAAGGATAGACCGGTAAAGGGGCCTCTGATTGTTATCCCAAATGATTACCGATATGACCGAGGGTACCTCTGCATCATCATTGGCTACGTCGTCTATCTAGGAAAGCTTTGCTGAGCATGATGAAGGTCATCTCAAACCTTGGGCATCATGGTTACTTGATTGAGGAATCTGATCGAGTTATCATGGAAATTATAGCCACATGTAGCCGCTGTCACCATCACAACAGTTTTGGATATGGTTTTCACATCCCTTGTCCAAAGTTGGTATATGGGAAAGATGGTGCACTTGGCGGTTTGAGCATCTTTTCTATTGGGATTGGCTCATGGAGAAAGGGCAGGAGTCTGAAGTGGTGTTCATGCCAGAACAAACATGGGATGAGGTGGAGGAAAATCTTGCAACTCCATCTCTTATGGTATTTGACCTCATAGAATCCAGCTCTACCAGTGAAGACAAGGAGCCTGATAGACAACAAGTGTCCAAAGGAATCCGACGATGGAGGAAGAAGGAGACCCTCGAAATCAAGCGAGGCGGCCAACTGGACATAGAAATGGTTCATGATTTTGTGATCTCTACTGAAGAAGTGACACCTATCCTTCCGGATGACGCATCGTATACTGATAGCTCATTGAAAGTGGAATATTTCTTTGACTCGCAAGGTCATTTGCGAACCCAAGGTTAAGACGGCCCTCTGTCTATGATATGATGTTTCTTGTCTTAATCAGTTTGTTTGGAACATGACACATATGTAATATTCTTGAATTTTTGGGTCAATGAGGTGTCCTCCAGATATTATTATTTTGGGTATTAGGCGATTCGAGCAAGGGGATCCCAACATCTATATACATGCAATGTAATAGAATGATAAAGGGTTCAAAAATATTGTTGAGAACGTTTTGAAACTTTGTGTATAGATCTGTAAGAAGCTCTTGAGCTATTTTGAATAAAGTTCGCAGAGCGGAGCTGATTCTTTGTTTAGGGATTCTTGTGTAATTGGTCTAGTAGTCTGTCTTTCTCTTCCCATGTGAATTGTGTATCTCTCATTGTTGATTTCAGTTTCTAACATTCTTTCATACTTGGTGCAGTGTGATAGCTAAGTAGGATTCATAGAAATTATGCTCTACTTATCTTTTTCCAAGTATTGCACCTTTTATTCTCTGCTAAAATTGATATAGGATTCATATTAATATGCCTTATATCAATGGATTGTTCATTTATCTTCTATCTCGCCAATTAAAATCTCTTTGACTACTAGTTCTTTGCTACCTCACCCCTATGTGAATGCATTCACGGATCTTCTATGAATAATTTTCAAGATTTGTTTAGGGTGACTCCATCGCCCAAGTAAAGTTCCATATGTTTCAGCCAAGCTACCTTCAAACCATTTTGTTTCCAACAGAAATCTAACCTTTTGTATTGTTGTAATTGAATATCTTGAATGATGAATGTTGGTGCATGTTTTCATTGTTGAAATCTTTGATTATTCCAGTCTTTCATAGAGCTGTAGAGAGAGCCCTCTCAGACTAAGCTGGTTCAGTAGCTTAAGTCTAAAGATTGGTTAGTGGTTACCCCAGGTTTCCCTCTCCCACAACCTAGAAAGTCATTTTGGGTGATAACATGGTCTTTAATTTTATTTCTTCAGCAAAATAAAAAAATTGCAACAGCATAAGTACTACTTATCTCAACAACAAAACCCATAAATTATATACGAACTGTATGAACCTCGAAATTTGTGCCCATAAATTTTTTTCTGGCTCGAAAATCATGCCCTTCTCAGACCTCGATTTTTGTGCCACTGTACAAAATTGTATGGAATTAATTTTCTGTACTTGCCTCAAGATTCATGCCTGTTTCTTGAAATGCATTCCACTATTTTCTTCTCAAAAATTGTGCCCAAAATTGTTGTATTGTGTTGTACCTTATCTTGGGAATCGAGCTACTATCTTAGACAACTACCTTCTCTCTCTCAAACTCCAACTCTCTTGGAATATCTTCACTTCTCCAACTCTCTTGGAATATCTTCACTTCTCCAACTCTCTTGGAATGGATTCACTTCTCCAACTCTCTTGGAATGTGTGCAAATGAATGAGGGAATGCTTATTTAATTCAAAAAACTTGTCTCTTGGTTTTCCTCTCAAGGGTAAATGAAGAGTCATCTAATCTAAGGACCCACATTGGTTTAGATCAATGGATGAGAATAAATGCTCATTATTCTCTCCACAAATTAAATTTATTCACCTACCACTTAAATAAAACAAAAGTCAATTTATAATAATAAAGTGAATTAATTGCTCATATCAAGCAATTAATACAAGCGTCATGTCCCCTTTTCCCTCATTAATTACTTAGGAAAAAAATTACTAGGAGAACACTTCCTAGGTACAATTTCAACGCTCCCCATTACCAAGGAAGATGTTCTCACTGACAACCAACTCATCTGTGAAGAAGATAACATGCTTCCCCACCAAAGCTAGTAAACTGCTCATGTGCTTCTCGCACAATGTCAAAGTCTGCTCATGTGCTTCTTGCACAATATCGAAGATGCCCACCCTTTCTAAACTCTTCTCTAGAAAGGTCAAATCAAGTGTCTCTTCAAGTAATACATCATCACATGAAGGACATCATCCTGAGCTACAAATCGCAGTGCTTCCGCTTCAAGTGTGAAGACCTTCTAGCATATCCTCTTCCAGAACCTCTCTCCAGTCTCACACTACCAGCAATAGAAGCTCCCCCTGTCTATGGAAGTTGTCATGCATCCTGCACCGATGCCTCATGTTGGGACATCTCATCTCGCTCATCCATCAGTGACAATTCATACTAGCTAACCCTCTTGTTAGCACTAGATGAAGTAGCCTCTCGTCGAATCCTCTGAATAGAATATGAACTACACACTACCACAATAATCTCTAGAACATCTAGCTCTCTCCTCTGAACTATGGATGGACTGTACTCGGTGCCACATCAATCCTCTAAGAATCTCACTCACTGGCTATCTCTGAATCAGGATCTGTTATCCACCCAGATCCTCCAACTGTAGGATGACCACGCACTACATACTCTCCATCTCTCCGATGACCTATAAGCACAGGGTCAACCAGATCGACTCCCAATACATAAATGAAGATGTGTTCACTCTTGAACAAAAATGCATATCCTGCTCCCTCTAAGGATGGAATTGAAAATATTTTGTCTTGCATCCCTAGAATATAACGTACTCCTGTAATCTCCAGAATCTCCACAAACTCAAGCTAGAACCATACTCATCCCAAACCTCTGACTGCATGCACTGTCCCATCTCTATCCTGTACGAGCTGCTATGAAATAGTCTCAAAAGTGAGGAAGTCATATTTCCTCCTAGTCATGTAACTATAGTAGAAACTATCCACTATCCACTTCCTAGTATCAACTGGTCTGCTACTGTTGCAAATCGAAATAGTAGTGACAAGGGAGAACTCATTCAAACTGTGTAGCCAAAGATTCAATATCTAATGTAGCTGCAATGTGCTCCTCTTTCTCCTACTTTCCCTTCTTCTTCTTAGGGAATTGACCTGCATAATAGCCAAAATCATTGCATGCATAGCACCTGACTTTGCTCAGGTCCCTCTTCTTCTCACCCCTCTGTTGCTTAGCCCCTCCTGGGACCTTCTTGGACTTCTTTCCTTTAGATGATAAGCAAACGTTCTGCTCATCATTATCCTGCTCAGTATTCCCTTGAGACCCTTCTCGGATATCCTCCTAAGTAAAATCATCCCACAGTCTTTCCCAAGAGGGAAAGTTCTCTTTTCTAACTAAACACTTCACGAACATATCTCACTCCTTAGTGAAGCCTTTCAGGGCTATCCACTTTAGCTCGGGATTGGGAATCACCTCACCAACTGCACTGAGTTCACCTTTTACTTGTTTGAGACAAGTGAGGTAACAGGCTGCAGTCTCACCTCTCTCCATCTCTGTGCCATGAAGCTTATCCTTTAAAGCCATTTTATGATTTTCATTCTTGTTCTCATACAAGTTTTTCAAAGTATCCCACATCTCCTTGGAAGTATGTTTCTCGACCAAATGAGGAATGAGGTGATCTCGAACACCATCTAGCAACAATCTTTGCATTCTAGGCTCCTTCACCTAATGTATGTCAAGGGATATAGGATTAGCTAAGGGAGGAACCATAGTGGTACTAACGAAGGTCCATAAATTTTTCTCCTTGAGAACCGCTTTCATCTGGGATTTCCACTGCAAGTAGTTGGAAATCCCTTCCAACCGATATTCATACCGGATGCAAGCCATCATTCATTGAGAATTACAGTTTAATAAATATTCTAGGTGAACAAGGACTAAATCTCCCACAAGTCTGAAAATTCTGACTGCCAATCTATCGTTAATAGGGCTCTGATACCATGTAGAAATTTCACTTCTCTCATAGGATTTCAATTTAACTCAGATTAACAATGTTTAACAAACCATCTCATTCAACCATAGACAACTGAAAATGAAATTTCACTCATAAACACATCTGAACTGGAAGAACAAGAAAAGTTCTACCAAAACACTGAGAACAGAAAGAACATAACACCCTTGCACAAAAAATTTCAGACTCAGATATTTTAGCCAACATGGCCTAGGAAAAACCCCAAAGGGAAAACCTGTGAGAGAGAGATCTTCAATTTTATTTCTTTGGCAAAATAAAAAATTTGCAACAACAGAATTACAATTTATCTCAAGAGAAAAACAAAAAAATTATGTCTTGGAAATTGTGCCAAACCAGTAGTGTATGGACTATATGGACTAACTATATGAACCTCGAAATTCATGCCTAGAAATTAATTTTCTACCTCAAAATTATGCCTATCTCAGACCTTGATTTTCATGCCATTGTATAGGCTATATGGAATTTTACAGACTGTATGGAATTGTACGGATTGTACATAACTAATTTTTTGTACTTGCCTCGAAATTCATGCCTCTGCCTAGAAATGTGTGCCATTGTTTTCTTCTTGAAAATTGTGCCCAAAATTGTTGTACTGTCTTGTACCTTGTCTTTGGAATCGAGCTACTATCTGAGACAGCTACCTTCTCTCTTTCAAAATCCCAATCTCTTGGAATATATTCACGTCTCCAACTCTGTTGGAATATCTTCACTTCTCTAACTCTCTTGGAATGTCTTCACTTCTCCAACTCTCTTGGAATGTGTGCAAATGAATTATGGAATGCTTATTTAATTCAAGAAACTTGTATCTTTGTTTGCCTCTCAAGGGTAACTGAAGAATCATCTAATCCAAGGGCCCACATTGTTTTAGATCAATGGATGAGAATAAATGCTCATTATTCTCTCCATAAATTAGATTTATTCACCTACCACTTAAATAAACCAAAATTCACTATATGAAAATAAAGTGAATTAATTGCTCATATCAAGCACTTAATACAAGGGTCATGTCCCCTTTTCCCTCATTAATTACTTAGGCAAAAAAACACTAGGAGAACAATTCCTAGGTACAATTTCAACACTATGCTCATGGGGTGTTGTTTCATATTTTAATGAGCTTGACATGGGAATAGAACTGTGCTCATGATCATATGTTTCATGTTTTAATGAGCTTGACACATGAAAAGAAATCTTCTCATGGAGCTGGTTTCATTTTTATGCGAGCTTGAAATTGAAGGTAAACTATTCTTGGGAATGGTTTCATTTTTACACAAGCTTGAAACTAAAAGTAAACTATGCTTGGGAATGGTTTCATTTTTACACAAGCTTGAAACTAAAAGTAAACTATGCTTGGGAATGGTTTCATTTTTACACAAGCTCGAAACCAAAGGTAAATTGTGCTTGTACATGTATGTTCCTTTTTTTAATGAGCTTGGAGAGAGAGACAAATCTATGCTTATGGTCATCTGTTTTATTTTTTAACGAGCTTGACATAGGAGTAGAACTATGCTCATGGGGATGGTTTCATGTTTATGCAAGCTTGAAACCAAAGGTAAACTATGTTTGGGAGGACGTGTTTCATTTTTACACAAGCATGAAATAGAAAATAACTATGCTTGAAGGGACCCCTTTCATTTTTTAATGAGATTAAAATGAAATGAAAAATATGCTATTGACACCTTCATGGCTTCCAAGAGGATGATGCTCCAGAAGGAATACATTTCGAAGGATAAGCCTCGATCATGGCTTCTAAGAGGTACTCATTGGAAGGAACATAAACCATGTCAAGTCTCGAATCCAAGGTTAAAGAAGGCGAGCAATCAATGATAAGCCTGTGTTCAGTGGAATTTGGAAGCATGGGATATAATGCCACATAATTTAACTGCGACAGGTAAGATAACACATGGACATAAGTTGTATGGTCGGTGTTCGGACCAGAGTTAACAAATGAAAGTTGGTCGATAGTCACAATGCGTCTGTCATGAGGGAAAGACAACACTCAAAAGAGTGTGGACATAAGATATTTCATTGCATAGTCATAATCTCGTTCGAGGAGCATATTAAAATCCAAAGGACTCAGAACTACCAAAACATCAATAAAGACTGTTTTTCCACCTGATGAAATAGGAATTTGAGGAACAACCCCCAAAGGTTGACTGATTCCTCCGTTAAAATATAATAGATTCTGATTAATGGGAACAAGTTGTGGGGAACCCATATCCTACCAAGCATTTGAGGAAAAAATTCTAACTGCGACACCTTCATCAACTATAGTATGAGGTACATCTATATTACCAACCTACACAATTATTTCAGAAGGGATATAGGATGGAAACTGAGGTGCAAATAGTCAGTTCCAATTGATAAAAAATGAATGATTTGGAACCAAAGGTGGAATATCGTAATCCTAATTACTTAGGGGAGGTCCTGTAATAGAAGGATTAATTCCCCCCTTGCATGGTAGAATCTGTATTAACAAGAAGAACCTGAGTGGTATTAGATTCACTCTCTAATAGGAGAGTGAGATCGACCGAGGATGAAACTAGATCAACCACTTAGGTTTTACTCTTCAAGGGAGGGGTCGGATTGACCGAGGATGAAACTAGATCAACCACTTGGGTTTCACTCTTCAAGGGAGTAGTGGGATCGATTGACGATGAAACTATATCAACCACTTGGGTTTCACTCTTCAAGGGAGGAGTGGGATCGACCGAGGATGAAAATAGAGCGACCGCTTGATCAATTGATGGAAAGTCAAGAGGAAATTTAATACAACTTTTTGAAGACTATGATTGAGATGCATAAACACTTTACAATAGTCAGAAAACTTCTTTTATGTGAGGACAAAGGTAAGTACAATGCATGTCCCTACATAATAAGCAAGGATTCTTGAATTTACTTTTATGACTCTTAACCAAAGAGTTGTTGGTTAACGAGGTATCATCAGTATAATGTCCAGAGTATTATGATACGGGTCATTCTGAATCTCACAAACATACTTCTAAGACCTTTGGAATACCAGGTAAATCCTTAAGAAAATGGCCCCCCTCACAAATCTTGCAAGGGAACTTAGGTTTACGAATATTCAAAATAGGTACATCAATACTCCCAGAATGATGATTAGTAGTTGGTGGGTTCCCAACATGATGGTCATAGGTTGGAGATTTTATCTTCTACTTAGTGTTCTTCTTCTTTTCCTTCCTTTTCTTCTTCTTCTTTTCCTTCCTTTTCTTCTTCTTCTTTTCCACCTTCTTACTAACTTCACAGTTTTCAGCAGGCGAAGAGGAAGAAAGGGAAGCAGTCTCAACATTTGACGAAGAAGAAAAAGGATCGACATGAGGTTGATGTTCTTGTGGAGGAGGACCATGATCCAAAACAATCGATGCACTTGGTATAACTGCATTAGAGAAAAACCATACTGGTAATCCTATAGTCAATCCAGGAAGGCTCAACATGGACCAACACTTCCACATGTGGTAGAAACAAAAGACATACCCTGAAAAGGGGCCTCTTGGTTGGTAGTCCTCGAAGAGTTTTCCATAACTAAACTCTCTTAGAACCTCTAAATTACCACACAAATCAAACACTACTCAAATCTAAAAGCAACAAGCAGTGTGTGGAAGGGATAGATAAATAAGCTAGATTCTCACAGGATTATCAAATTGTCACAACTCATGATATATTGTAGGGTCCAACATTTATACTTGGTCCAATATTTCAGATCACTAACCAGGGAGGATTGGGACCATACCCTTGACTGTATAACCCGACTACCTAGCAATATGTGCGTAGTAATCTTCCTGAGTGTTTTTCTTAGTGTATTGGAATAATAAGACGTTCAATAGGTTTACTCATATAGTTCCATGATGCTAAAATGGGTCTCCTGATATATGAAAGGTATGTGGGAGCTCAAATCCATAGTAGTGTTGTCTAATGAACAATCGTATGAAAGGGGCATTCCTATATATCATCAAGTACATGAAAGAACCTTTTGATATACCATAAAAGTACGTGAAAGGTCATTCGATATACCAACAAGTACGTGGAAGAACCACACAAAACCTGGAATGTAGTACAGGCAAAGACTGACATCTCCTACGCTTTAAGACGCCAAAACACATCTCTAACCTGTTATTGAAGTTGCTAAATAATTTAACTTAACTAGCGCTTGATTTTATCTTATGTCATTAAGTGGATGCATAAAGTGGAGACTTATAGAGTAAACAGTATGCACCACTAATCTAAACGAAATGAAAGTATTTCATTTTTTGAGAAATTTAATAAAATATATATTTATGGATGAAGCGACATGTGTCGCATGGAATTTTCCTTTAAAATGAAGGAATTGGGAATGGGTAAAGGACCCAGACCCTGGATGACTATCGTAATTTTGAATTCTCTCAAGACTTGCTGCTATTGAGGGTTTGGCTAGAAATTTTTTTTGGGGGGGGGAATCCCAAGCTGAGTTTCTTGATTATTGTGTGTGAGCTTTACGATCCAAAGCTTGGGGGATGCCATGTGACTAAAAGCATGAGCCTATGGTTGGGTGGTGAAGGTAACGGTCGCTTCACCTATGGTTAAACGAGCTTCTTCTGGAGGGACACAATGCATGAAGCAGACGACAAGGGCAAGCAGGATCGAATTGATGACAACGACTACTCCTCCATGAACAGATTCAACCTACAGTAACAGGACCACCAAGGGGGGGTCTCTACATTTGGTATCACCTAAGTGAACAACCCTATGCAAATGCCATTTTAAATTTTTCAAAAATGGTAGAAACAAGCCAATCCACACCAAAACAAAATTATTTTGAAACCTCAATATGGGTCAAAGAGACTATAGGATACACGATTCATGCCCCCCCCATGAATCGTGTATCCTAGTTTTAACTAAAGGGGCCAAACATGGCTCCAAATCTCAAGAAGACCCAAAAAGGAAATATTTTTCTTAGCAAACAATGAGAGGGTATATCTTTAATGAAAAGAAGAAGGGAACTAATCACTATTTCCAAACAAGAAAGAACATTCCTAACCCCTAACTATGCAAAAGCTAAAAGTAGTTTTCTTTTCTTTTATAAAACTCAGCTCTAAACCAAAATAAGACTAGCTAAAAGAAAATTTCTTTTTGGAAATTTCATAAATATTTCAAATCTAAGAAAGAAAACGAAAAATAAAGTTACTTCCTTAAACTAATATGGAAACAAAATATTTTCTTCTCTTTAGTTGTAGAAACCAGAAAACACTGTACCAAGCCAATCACAAACCAAGCAAAACGGTACTGAAAGGTCTAGGCAGAAAATCAAGCTAAAAATATTTACGGTTCCATCGTATTGGGTAGCCCATGTTATTTTCCCATGGTAATTACTCTTTAAAAGGAAGGCAGTGTAATATGGTTGTGTATTGTAGTATTGTAAATATCTTTGTGATTGTGTGAGAGAGACCGTGAAAGAGTGAAGAGGAAATTTGTTAGGAACCCATGTCTTTACTTTGTTAGTATATTGTTGTTGGACACATATGCTTTGTAAGTCGTCACATAGTATTTGTTGATCAATAGTTTGTGTTATTGTTGTTGGCGCATATGCTTTGTAAGTCGCCCGTAGTATTGTTGATCCATAGTTTGTAGTGGCCCATGGTTTTGACCCATATTATTGGTTCCTAGACTTAGTATATAAGTGTGTGTTGAGACCTATGAAAGCACCGTGAAGTTATTTGTATTGAGCTTGCTCATAGGAGGTTGCCCCCTCGAGGTGGCCTGTGATCAATATAAAAGTGATTCTGAGTTCTGTCATTTCTACTATTTCACATGTTCTTATTAATTAATTGTTGCAGGTGCTTGACATCTAGTATCAGAGCACTTTCTTGGGCTCGCCGGGTGAAATTTCTACCAAATTTTTTTTTGCATCTATTGCAGGTTCGGATTTGGGAATAATCCCTATCTGCTTAACTGTGGGAAGTACTTGGGCATAAGCCCTAAAACTCATTGTGAGGAGTACCACAGGAACCCCGAAGTAGCTGGCCCATTGAGAGGACCTGCCAGTGAAAAGGGAAACAACCCCTACCTGATTGACTAGTTCCCACTTGTGAGGTAAACCAAGAGCTATCGTTTGTGGCAAAGCGGTTATTATTTTTACCTAAGCCGTGGATTGAGGGGTACTACCCCAATACGCAAGCCGTCAGACAGCATTGGTGGCCGAGTGAAACCCCTGAACTGTTAGGAAGCCGCACATACCTGCGGTCCATATCTATTTTTAGCTGAACTGTTATCGATCACTACTGCGTCATTTCAGATCCAGCCATTCAGATCCATTCTGAAAGCTGTTCCAGATCCAGCCGTTTTCAATCCATTCGGCGCTGTTTCAGATCCCTTCCGAGCCGTAGCTACTCCAGTTTGAAAAAAAAAATCTTTGTTATGGTTGACACCCATGCAAGAGCAAAAACCATGGAAGAAGCACTTGCAGCCATCCAAGCCAAACTCTAGGATCTGGATGAAAAAATTTTCGACCTCCATCTTGAACATTCAACTATCAACAACAAACGGCAGTCCGAGTCTTCATTAGACAATGGGTTCTCTTATTCTAGCCATTTTCGTGGTCCGAAGCTTGACTTTCTTCACTTCAATGGTACTGATCCAACTGGATGGATCTATCGTGCAGAACAGTATTTCAGTCTGCATAATACTTTTGATGTCAACAAAGTTCCGCTTGCATCCTTCCATTTGGAACAGGAAGCTCTTCAATGGTACCGTTGGTACATCCAAAATGGCTAGACTTTTGCCAGCTCCTTTTGCAATGATTTGGTCCTAGAGCTTTTGATGACTTCACAGGAGCCCTCACTAAACTTCGCCAAATTGGCACTGTGAGAGAGTATCAAACTGAATTTGAGAAACTAGCCAACCACACTGAAGCATTGTCTGATGACTTTTATCGGAGTTGTTTTATCAGTGGTTTAAAGGATGCCATCTGCTCTGAGGTCAAAATGTTCTGTCCCAACACAATGATGGAAGCCCTAGGGTTCGATAAGTTGGCAGAAGACAAGATTGCACCGCAACAATGCTCCAAGCACACTTTTGTTCCCTTTCGAAATATGGGTTCTCAACGACCACCTATACTACAGGCTCCTCGACCAACTCCTATCAAGCGTTTGTCTGAAACAAAGATGCAAGCACGCAGAGAAAAGGAGATTTGCTATAATTATGATGAGAAATTCACTTGGGTACATAGATGTGTTTAGCAAAATCTCTATCTCTTGGAAGTGGATTCTCCGCCTGCCTCTAAAATTGGTGACGAAGATCCATAAACAATGGATGCTCAGGTCGACATTCTGGACCCGCCTATTGACCCTCCATCTCAAGATGATCAGCCAGAGATATCTCTCCGTGCTTTAGCTGGAATCACCACCCCCCAAACAATGCGGGTTAGGGGTTACTTCAAGAAGCTTCCTCTTACAATACTCATTGATTCTTGTAGCACTCATAATTTCATTGACCCTCGTATCGCCAAAGAAGCTGATTGTGTTATCCATCCTTGCTCCAACTTTGAAGTCATGGTTGCCAATGGGGGCACCTTAACTTGCAAAGGGAAGTGTCGAAATGTGTGTATCCCTATGGGAGATTATACCTTGCACTCTGACATGTTTGCCTTGACCTTAGGCGGATGTGATGTGGTTTTGGGCACTCAATGGCTATGTACACTTGGCCCTATCTTATGGGATTTTGCTGAACTTTGGATGCAGTTTTCCCTCAATGGACAAAAACACACATTGACAGGATTACAACCAGGTTCTCTCAGCATCAATAGTTCACATCACATTGAAAAACTCCTCAAGAAGAATTCACATGGTGTCATCGCTCAGATCCATTCCATTCAGATGCAACCATCAGCGGTCTCCACTACTCCTTTAGATCTACAACAAATTCTGGATCGATATACAGGTGTCTTTGCTGAACCTGTGGGATTGCCACCTTCAAGGCTAGAAGACCATTGTATTCAGCTCCTTCCTGGCAGCATTCCTCCCAACATCAGGCCCTATCGCTACCCATTTCACCAAAAAATAGAGATTGAAATGCTCGTTTGGGACTTATTGAAGCAAGGTATTATTCGCCCAAGCACTAGTTCTTTTTCTTCTCCAGTTCTTCTTGTCTGCAAAAAAGATGGGTCATGGCGCCTCTGCATTGAATTCTGAGTACTTAGTCACCTCACCATCAAGGATAAGTTTCCAATTCCTGTTGTTGATGAGCTTCATGGGGCTCACTTTTTCTCCAAGTTGGATCTTTGTTCTGGGTATCATCAAATTTGGGTCCATCAAGATGATATCCCTAAAATAGCTTTTTGCACACATGATGGCCATTATGAGTTTTTGGTCATGCCCTTTGGCCTCACTAATGCTCCTTCCACATTCCAGGCCTTAATGAATAAAATATTTCGACCCTACTTGCGGAAATTCATTCTAGTATTCTTTGATGATATCCTCATCTACAGTAAAACATGGGATGAACATCTCCAGCATCTGGATCTTGTCATGTAACTTTTCTCTGACCATCATATCCACGCCAAGCAGTCTAAATGTGTTTTTGTTCAGAAGGAAGTTGAGTATCTAGGGCACATTATCTCATCACAAGGGGTTCACGTGGATCTTGCCAAAATCGATGCCATGAACAATTGGCCGCATCCTCAGACACTCAAGAGCCTTCGTGGTTTTTTGGGGTTGACTAACTGCTACCGCAAGTTTGTCAAGGATTATGGGAAGATTGCAGCTCCATTAATTGCTCTATTGAAAAAAGATGCTTTTACCTAGACACATGCTGCTCAGTGTGCATTTGACAAACTAAAACAAGCTATGTGTACTACACCTATTCTAGCTATGCCCGATTTTTCCAAGCCCTTCACTATTGAGAGTGATGCTTGCGGCAATGGACTAGGTGCTGTTCTCCTTCAAGATGAACACCCCATTGCGTTCACCAGCAAAGCCGTTACAGGTAAGAATTTAGCTGCCTCTACCTATGCAAAGGAAATGATGGCTATTTTGCATGCAGTATAGAAGTGGCGACCATACCTATTAGGGAATCATTTCTGCATTAAGACTGATCACCAGAGTCTGAAATATTTCTTGGAACAGTGTGTCTCCTCCCCAGCACAACAAAAATGGGTTAGCAAACTCATGGGTTATGACTATGAGATCACTTACAATAAGGGTAAAGACAATATTGTGGTAGATGCTCTTTCTCGCACATTTGATGCCCAAGGTTCTCTTTCCGCTATTTCTATGCCTGTTCCAAATTGGCTGCAATCTGTTCAACAGGGTTATGTCAATGACTCTTCCTTATCTCAAATCATCCAACGCTTGACCAACAACCCTTCTGCTATACCACATTACTCTTGGGATGGTGCTTCTCTGAGATACAAGGGTCGTCTGGTGCTTCCCCAGAGCACAAATCTTCAATAGGATGTCTTTTATGAACTCCATGCTTCTCCATCGGTAGGGCACTCTGGGTTCCTCAAAACGTATGAACGGGCACGACGTAACTTCTTTTGGCAGGGCATGAAAGGGACAATTCAACAGATGGTGGCTGAATGTGATACCTGCCAGTGCAATAAGGGTGAAACAACACTCCTTCCAGGATTGATCGAACCCTTGCCCATACCTACATGGATTTGGACAGATATTTCTATGGATTTCATTAAAGGGCTCCCTAAATCTGGAGGGAAGACATTGATTCTCATTGTGGTTGATCGCCTCTCCAAATATAGTCATTTTTGTACTCTCAACCATCCCTATATAGCCTCCTCAGTCGCTCAAATTTTCCTGGTCCAGATCTTTCATCTTCATGGCATCCCTTCTTCCATTGTCTCGGATCGTGATGCGAATTTCACCAGTCATTTTTGGATAGAACTATTTCGCCACACTGGCACCAAACTAAAGATGAGTTCAGGGTATCACCCACAAATAGATGGTCAGACTGAAATTATCAATAAATGCTTGGAAACTTATCTTCGTTGCTTCACCTTTGAACAACAACATCAGTGGGCAAAGTGGCTCCCTCTCGCTGAATGGTGGTACAATACCTCATACCACACTGCCTCTAAAATGACCCCATATGAAGCAGTCTATGGTCAGGCACCTCCAGTTCTTCTTCCATGCACCCCCAACAGTTCCCTAGTTTAGGAAGTTGACACGGTCCTTCGAAACCACGATCAAATTCTTCACATTTTGTGGGACAATATTCACATGGCAAGAAATCACATGAAGCAACAAGCTGATCAACACCGTTCTGAGCACACTTTTCAAGTAGGCGATATGGTTTTTCTTCGTCTCTAGCTGTACAAGCAATCCTCCCTAAAACTCAAAGGGCGTCATAAGCTCACTCCAAAGTTCTATGGGCCATATCAGATTCTTCAGAAGATTGGGTCCATTGCTTATAAATTGGAACTTCCTCCTTCTTCCTACATTCATCCAGTCTTTCATGTCTCTTGTCTGAAGAAAGTTCTTGGCACCAACATCAGTGGACAAACGATTTTACCCAAACTGGATAATGAAGGATCCATCCTTTTGGAGCTGGAGGCCATCCTCAATCGGTGCACTCGTCAGCTTCGCTCTCGCTCTATCACAGAGATTTTAATTTAGTGGCACGGCATGCAACCAGAGGATGCTACATGGGAACCACTCCTTCAGATTCAACAACAATTTCCACATCTAAAGCTTTGAGGACAAAGCTTTTTTTAAGGGGGAGGGGATGTTAGGAAGCCATGTCTTTACTTTGTTAGTATATTGTTGTTAGATGCATATGCTTTGTAAGTCGTCCCATAGTATTTGTTGATCAATAGTTTGTGTTATTGTTGTTGGCGCATATGCTTTGTAAGTCGCCCGTAGTATTGTTGATCCATAGTTTGTAGTGGCCCATGGTTTTGACCCATAGTATTGGCACCTAGACTTAGTATATAAGTGTGTGTTTAGACCTATGAAAGCACTGTTAAGTTATTTGTATTGAGCTTGCTCATAGGAGGTTGCCCCCTCGAAGTGGCCTGTGGTCAATATAAAAGTGATTCTGAGTTCTGTCATTTCTGCTATTTTGCATATTCTTATTATTTAATTGTTGCAGGTGCTTCACAAAATTGCATCAGATGTGATGCGGGTTGTATCACTTCATTTGTTGGATTATATAATAAAAGGACTCACGATTTATCCGTGGACATGGCCCATATTGGGCGAACCATGTATATTGGTGTCTCTCTTGTATTATTTTTATGTCTTTTATTTATGCATCTTATTTTATGTTATTGTTTTGCGATCTTGTTTTCTAACAAGAATAAAACTATTAAATGTACTAGAAACAAAATAGAAGTATGCTCCTTACAGTGATCTCTCCCTCTCTCTAATTTCATCAAAGAACAATACCAAACCTCAATGTAATGCTACCAAAAAATAAATAAAGGAAAGGGAAATGGGAGAGCATGTGTAATGCTACTCCCCTTCCCCCTCTCTCTCTCCCCTTGTACTCCCCCCTTCTTTATAACCTCCCTACTCCTCCCCAGACCCCAATCACCACCTCTCTTCCTCCATCTCTCTCTACTCCTAACACCCCCCTTACCCCTATCCATAATCACCCTCTCTCTCTCTCTCTCTCTCTCTCTCTACCCCTAACACCCCCCTCACCCCTATCCATAATCACCCTCTCTCTCTCTCTCTCTCTCTCTCTCTGTCTCTCACCATATAGCTCCCCTTCTTTCTAACATTCCTCCTCCCCAAACCCCCCTCTCTCTATACCCATAAAACCCCCCTTACCCTCTCCTGCCCCTACCCCTAATCACCCCCAATGCCCCTGTTAGCACTCGGATTTTTCTTGGGCTGTATCAAAGAAACCCCGAGGTAACCTATTTCAAACCAATCTTTAGACTGAAAGTTGGCCTCCTTCAACCAGAGAGGGCTCTCTCAGCAAATCTGCCATCCAATGTCACCACGACAGCAATTTGACAATGAAACTCAAGGGCCAATTTGTAAAATAAATAAAAACTTAAGGATTTTTAATGAAGTGGTTAGATAAACAGGAAATAAGATATCATTGGGCAATGGAGTCAAGAAACAGAAAAATAATATATCAGCAGCAAAAACAGAAATTTTTGTACAAAGGCAAGGTAATTGTTGGGTTACGGTCAAAGCTTTTTGCAGGCGAAAAGAAAGAATTAAAGACAATCCACCAATCAATGGGCATCAGACTAGGATGAATCCATTGTCGATTTTAGAGAAGCAAATGGATACTTGAAACGCGATAAACTGAGGCATAAAAATATGAATCCCAATTCATTTAGACGTTCGTCCAAGTATAGAAGAAAAGACAAAAATGAATAGCATAACTGGGAAAGTAAACATGCACAAGTGAGAAAAGAAAAGGTACAGACTGTAAACACCAACAACGCATGAATCTTTGATTAAAAATATGCTCAACTCTGAAATCTTTATTAACTTCTGGAATAAACCTCAAAAACCCAGAACGGGAATCCTTTTTCTCTGAAAAATCCCCCTTTTACATGTCTTTTACATATCAATATATAGAAAGATGGCCTATACCTAATCGTGAATTCAAAACCTAACTGAAACTCTAAAAATAGAAACAGTTACAACTTATTTTTTTATTTTAGGAACTAAATTTGCTGAAAAATAGGCTTCAAAGACCTGGCTGTATATCTCAAATGGAGATACCTGTGTACATTTTGAGAGAGGTTTTTGTAACTGGACATGCGCTGAAGAAAAACCACTTTCAGTTTCTGAAAATTCATCTTCATTTGGAAGAACCAGCTCTTTGAAGTTGATGACTAAAACAGTAAACTGAAATTCTGGAAAATTGCCCCATGAAGATGACTTCGATTCTCTTAAACCATAACACCTGTGTAAAAACTGAGAGAGGTTTTTGAATATTGGCCCGTGCTGAAGAAAAACCTCTTTCAGTTTCTGAAAATTCTTCTCGGTTTGGCGGAAACAGCTCTTTGAAGTTAATGACTAAAACAGTGATTTCCAGAAAAACGTGTTCTACTTGTCCCATTTGATTTTCTCTATGGGATATATCCCACATTGGTTGAGCGGGAAATAATCATGTTGTTTATATACCCCGACGCGCACAACATCTAATAACACATAGCACGTGCTATTGGGCGCTTTACCTTCAAGGATGGCGGTTCCGCGTGGGCGGAAGGTGGTTTATAATACCGCCCTTTCGAATTGCGGATGGCTGTGACACTTACACGTGGATGGTGGTTTTTGTTCCGCGACCGCCCCCATCTACTATCTCCCGAGCAACTTGAGTGAGCGGAATGAATGGTAGCCGCTTATCCAAACTTTGTCTTTTTCAAAGTTTTAATTTGAAATTTTTTGAGATTCGTGCCAAGACTTTGGTGATTGGGTTTGAATATTAATATAATATATTTATATTAATAACTATAAAATTTTAAATTTTTAAACAAAGACTTGGGCATTTTGGAGATCCGCTATCTTTTAGCCATTCCACCATTTTAGAGCTTCACTAACTATTTTAGAGATTCACCAGTGCTTTATCCGCCTAATTTGACCATATTGGCCAAATTTAGAAGCCCAGTCAATTCATTTATATGCTCTGCTAAATATAGAATTTTTCCACATTTCCATAATGGGTGGTTCCGCGCGGTGTTATAGTGGTTTCTGATACCACTTTATCCATACGCGGATGAATGAATATCGGACACGTGCCTTGGTGGTATTATGTCCGCTACCACCCTCCACCGTTTGTTGACGATTACATTGGCGACGCGGGGTTGATATTGACCGTTGATCTTGATCTATAATATCTCCGCCGACGGAACTTGACTGGGGCTTAACCCTTACATATATTTGCTGGCGGACTTTATAAATATGGGTTTTTCTTCTATACTTTTATACAAAAACCTTCAATTCAACCCTTTTTGTGATGATTTTTTCTCCTAGGACCTTTTAGCAAAATTTTTAGGTTTCCTCAAACTTGGTGTCAACAACTGGCTCCAACTGGGGATGCTATCCTCCCTGCGAGGTAGCAAAGAACATCGTAGACCAAGTGCCTGATCATTGGGCGGCTCCCAAACTTGACAACTGCAACCTATAACCAATCTTTCATCCAAAAATTGTAGCTGAAAACCACTTTAACTGTAGAAAACTGAAAACTCACATGCTGAAACTGAACTGAAAACAATACTGTACATACTGAAGACTGCTTGCCTAGCAAACTTATTTCTTCTACCTACCCTACTTTTATAATGTCAAAGGCTTTCCATCAATCAAGTAATTCGGAAACACCAATGAAGCCAATCCATTAAATGTCCAAAGAATCTGACTCTTTCACTGTCGAAATAAGTCACTAACAGAAAATATAACAGCACCGACAACCAATGATATTCTTTATTCTCAAAGTAAAAATTTTGCTGCAAATTTAAACCGAGAAAATCTTCCATATACTCAACTATAGGATCAAAAAATATAAATAGTGTTTGATGTCCTTTGAAATTTCCTGCAATCTGATGAGAGAATTGAAATGTTCTTTCTTCTTCAACATATTCTTCCAGTAATGAACGATTAACCTCATACTCAATATTAAAACATTCTTTTTCTTTGACAATTAAAGGTCGTCGAGAATGATCCTCAAAAGATAAATTTTGATAATGAACATCCTGGGATTGAATTTCACCTTCTAAGACTTCCAGATCATTAGACATGACAGCTCTATGTTCTTGATGAAAGAAACTGGTGCCCAATAACTGATTTTCTTGTGGAGAATTATTATCACAAATGGGTTCCTTCAAAATATCATCCTGATTGTCATCATTCAAATTCAGATTTACATGCCCAAAAATGGAAGAATATTGACTTACATATCCCGGACTACGTGAACACTGCAAATTTGTATAAGCAGGGGTCGTAGCATGACTCTGCAGGAGCCGATCTATTTCTTCTTCTGTTAAAAGAGGAGGTGTTTTGTGCATTTTCTGAATCAAATAACTATCGTTTTCCTTCTCTTCTGCAGATTGATCATGATGCTGAATACATTCTTCATTCGTACACAAAGGAGCAGATGAATCATCATTTGTTTCTGAATAGAGCTTATGGGAATCTACTATTATTTCTTCATTGATCTTATCTACAGCTAGCTCCTCTTGTTCATCATGGCCATGGACTTGCGAAGAAAAATGATAAAATATTTCAGACATGTCTTCATCATTCATACCTTCCAGATCTTCATCAATACTTTCAAGGTATTGTATGAAACCCTCAAACTGATCACAGCAATCTTCCACTAAAGACAAAGCTGGAAAATCTACTGCATAATGCTCATAAAATGCTACGTGAAAATCTTTTAAAGAAAACAAGCTACCAGGTCTTAAACTTTCATACCAATCCCTTGCTTTTCCTTCTAAAGAAGCCATGAACATCTTCATAAGACAGTCCTCATGAAACCTAATCTTCAGCTTGTGTATATGCGCATGAAATTTGATTAAATGTAAAGCAGCATTATCACTGTTTTCATCTCTGAATTTAGGCAAATAAGACTGCCAATCTATTTTAGGAATTTGATTCGGAAAACCGGGAATATGAGACCTGCTCATAGGAGCATACCTTCTTAATAATGAGGCCATCTCGAAATGCTGGAGCTGTAGATTCTGATATGAAAACTGAGGAGACTAGCCTGTGAACCAATGCAAAACTGGATTTCTTTAATGTGGAGTCGCCATGAAATTTCTGAAAACTGGATTCTTTGAAGATGGAGTCGCCAGGTGAAAGATGCACAGCTTGCTTGATATATGACCGTTGTTCACCATCAACAATCAAATCTGCAACTTTGTCGTACATACCCAGGGAAAATGAAACCTTCGTCCCCGGCAGCGGCGCCAAAATGTTAGCACTCCGGATTTTCCTTGGGCTGTATCAAAGAAACCCCGAGGTAACCTATTTCAAACCAATCTTTAGACTGAAAGTTGGCCTCCTTCAGCCAGAGAGGGCTCTCTCAGCAAATCTGCCATCCAATGTCACCACGACAGCAATTTGACAATGAAACTCAAGGGCCAATTTGTAAAATAAATAAAAACTTAAGGATTTTTAATGAAGTGGTTAGATAAACAGGAAATAAGATATCATTGAGCAATGGAGTCAAGAAACAGAAAAATAATATATCAGCAGCAAAAACAGAAATTTTTGTACAAAGGCAAGGTAATTGTTGGGTTACGGTCAAAGCTTTTTGCAGGCGAAAAGAAAGAATTAAAGACAATCCACCAATCAATGGGCATCAGACTAGGATGAATCCATTGTCGATTTTAGAGAAGCAAATGGATACTTGAAACGCGATAAACTGAGGCATAAAAATATGAATCCCAATTCATTTAGACGTTCGTCCAAGTATAGAAGAAAAGACAAAAATGAATAGCATAACTGGGAAAGTAAACATGCACAAGTGAGAAAAGAAAAGGTACAGACTGTAAACACCAGAAACGCATGAATCTTTGATTAAAAATATGCTCAACTCTGAAATCTTTATTAACTTCTGGAATAAACCTCAAAAACCCAGAACGGGAATCCTTTTTCTCTGAAAAATCCCCCTTTTACATGTCTTTTACATATCAATATATAGAAAGATGGCCTATACCTAATCGTGAATTCAAAACCTAACTGAAACTCTAAAAATAGAAACAGTTACAACTTATTTTTTTATTTTAGGAACTAAATTTGCTGAAAAATAGGCTTCAAAGACCTGGCTGTATATCTCAAATGGAGATACCTGTGTACATTTTGAGAGAGGTTTTTGTAACTGGACATGTCCTGAAGAAAAACCTCTTTCAGTTTCTGAAAATTCATCTTCATTTGGAAGAACCAGCTCTTTGAAGTTGATGACTAAAACAGTAAACTGAAATTCTGGAAAATTGCCCCGTGAAGATGACTTCGATTCTCTTAAACCATAACACCTGTGTAAAACCTGAGAGAGGTTTTTGAATATTGGCCCGTGCTGAAGAAAAACCTCTTTCAGTTTCTGAAAAGTCTTCTCGGTTTGGCGGAAACAGCTCTTTGAAGTTAATGACTAAAACAGTGATTTCCAGAAAAACGTGTTCTACTTGTCCCATTTGATTTTCTCTATGGGATATATCCCACATTGGTTGAGGGGGAAATAATCATGTTGTTTATATACCCCGACGCGCACAACATCTAATAACACATAGCACGTGCTATTGGGCGCTTTACCTTCAAGGATGGCGGTTCCGCGTGGGCGGAAGGTGGTTTATAATACCGCCCTTTCGAATTGCGGATGGCTGTGACACTTACACGTGGATGGTGGTTTTTGTTCCGCGACTGCCCCATCTACTATCTCCCGAGCAACTTGAGTGAGCGGAATGAATGGTAGCCGCTTATCCAAACTTTGTCTTTTTCAAAGTTTTAATTTGAAATTTTTTGAGATTCGTGCCAAGACTTTGGTGATTGGGTTTGAATATTAATATAATATATTTATATTAATAACTATAAACTTTTAAATTTTTAAACAAAGACTTGGGCATTTTGGAGATCCGCTATCTTTTAGCCATTCCACCATTTTAGAGCTTCACTAACTATTTTAGAGAGTCACCAGTGCTTTATCCGCCTAATTTGACCATATTGGCCAAATTTAGAAGCCCAGTCAATTCATTTATATGCTCTGCTAAATATAGAATTTTTCCACATTTCCATAATGGGTGGTTCCGCGCGGTGTTATAGTGGTTTCCGATACCACTTTATCCATACGCGGATGAATGAATATCGGACACGTGCCTTGGTGGTATTATGTCCGCTACCACCCTCCACCGTTTGTTGACGATTACATTGGCGACGCGGGGTTGATATTGACCGTTGATCTTGATCTATAATATCTCCACCGACGGAACTTGACTGGGGCTTAACCCTTACATATATTTGCTGGAGGACTTTATAAATATGGGTTTTTCTTCTATACTTTTATACAAAAACCTTCAATTCAAACCTTTTTGTGATGATTTTTTCTCCTAGGACCTTTTAGCAAAAATTTTAGGTTTCCTCAAACTTGGTGTCAACAGCCCCTCTCTCTCTCTCTCCTCTCTCTCTCTCTCTCTCTCTCTCTTGTCTCTATCTCTCTACATCTCTCGCCGTATACCCCCCCTCTCTCTAGCATTCCTCCTCCATAAACCCCAAACACCCCCTCTTTCTCCTTCTCTCTATACCCCTAAAACACCCCCTCCTCTCTCCATCTCTCTATAGCCCTAACCACCCCCCGTCTCTCCCTCTCCCTCTCTCTCCTTCCCCCTCTCTCTCAGTCCTACTCCTCCTACCCTTAACCCGCATATCCCTTTGTCTCTCCTAACCCCATTGCCCCTACAACTAACCCCCCCACCTCACTCTCTCTCTCCCCCCCTATAATCCCCCCTTCTCTCTAACCTCCTCCTCCTCCGCAAACCCCAAACCCCCCCTCATTATCTCTGTCTCTCTACCCTTACCCCTAACATTAACCACCCACCAATCTCCCTCTCTCCCTCTCTCTCTCTCTCTCTCTCTCCACAACACATCCCCCTCTCTCTCCTCTTATGCATTGTCCCCTTTCGCTCTAAACTCCCTCCTCTCCAAACCCCAAACCCCTTCGATCCATCTCTCTCTCTCATGCAACCCCCTCCTCCCCCCTATCCCTAATAATCCCAACCTCTCTCTCTCTCTCTCTCTCTCTCCCCCCCCCCCCACCCCCCACCAACACCTCCACGTCTTACCCGCCCCCTCTTTCTCTCCTACTCCCCCTACCCATAAACGCCCCTTCTCTCTCTAATCCTCCTCCCCCTACCACTAATTAGCCTCCCATCTCTGTCTCTCTCTCTCAACCCCCTCACCCTAATCATCCTCTCTCTCTCTCTCTCAACCCCCTCCCCTAATCATCATCTCTCTCTCTCTCTCTCTCGCAACCCCTCCCCCTAATCATCCTCTCTCTCTCTCTCTCTCTCTCTCTCTCTCTACCCCCCAACCCCCCACTCCTCATTCCCCTATCCCTACTCTCTCCCCACACCCTCTCTCCTACTCCCCCTAGCCCAAAACACACACACTCTCTCTCTCTCTCTCTAACCCCCACTCCTCATTCCCCAATACCTACACCCTCACCCACTCCTTCTCTCCTACTCCCCCTATCCATAACCTCTCTCTCTCTCTCTCTCATTGTCCCCCCTCTCTCTAACCCCCTCTTACTCCCCCTACCTCTGACCCCCACCTATCCCTCTCCTACTCCCCATCCCCCTTATCACTAACCACCTACCATCTCTCTCTCTCTCTCTCTCTCTCTCTCTCTCTCTCAACCCATAAGCCCTCCTATCCTCAATTATGCCCCCATCTTCTGTCTAACCTCCCTACTTCTCCACAAACTCCTAAACCTCATGATCTCTATCTCTTTCTCTCCCCTTACACTTAATCACCAACTTTCCGTGCATCACCCCCTAACCCCCCTGCCCATCTTCTCCCCATAAACCGCCTATTTCCATTGCTCTCTCTCTCTCTCTCTCTCCTCATAATGCCCCTCTTACACCCCCTACCCCTAAGCCCCACCTCTCTCTCTCTCTCTCTCTTACTCCCCATCCCCCCTACCACTAACTACCCCCCATCTCTCTCTCTCTCTCTCTCTCTCTCTCTCTCTCCAACCCCCCCCCACTCCTCAACTATACCCCCCTTTCTCTCTAACCACCCCACATCTCCCCAAATCCCTAACCCTCTCGATATTTAAATCTTTCCCCCTCCCAACCCCCCTCCTCCACCACCTCAAATCTTTCTCTCTCTCTGCTCCACCGTGCCTTCTCTCTCTCTCCCTCTCTCGCTCGCTCTCTCTCTCTCTCTCTCCCCCAACCACCTAGCATCCCCACACCTCTCTCTCACAACCCTCCTACTCCTCCCCCTACCACTAACTCCCCCTCCTCCCTCTATCTTTCCCCTCCTCCTCCTAACCCTTACTAACCCCCTCTCTCACTCTCTCTATCTCCCCTACACCGCCACCTACCCTAAGCCCCACCCCTCTCTCTCTCCCCCCCAACCCACTAACATCCCTCCCCTCTCTCTATCTCTCTCACTTTAATCCACTCCAATCCACCCTCTCTCTCTCTCCCCCATCCTCCTAACCCTTACTAACCTTTCTCTCTCTTTATCTCTCTCTCTCTCTCTACCATAACTCCCACCGCTCTCTCTCTCCCCCCAACCCACTAACATCCCCTTCTCTCTCTTCCCCCCTCAACCCCCTAATCCACCCCCTCTCTCTCTACCCCTAAACCATTTGTCTCTCTCTCTCTCTCTCTCTCCACTACTCCTACCACTAATCACTCCCCGCTCTATCTCTATCTCTTCCTTCCTCCTCCTAACCCCTTACTAACCCCCCCTCTTAATCTCTCTCTCCACTAATCCTCCACCTACCCCTAAGGCCCACCCTTCTCTCTCCGACTCAACCCCCTATCGCCACCCCTCTCTTTGTCTCCTCCTAACCCCCCTCTTACTCCCCCTATCCCTAATCCCCACCTCTCCTTCTCTCCTACTCCCCACCCCCATCTCTCTCTCTCTCTCTCTCTCTCTCTCTCTCTCCCCAACCCCTTCTCTCTAACTTCCCTCCTCCCCAAACCCTTAACTCCCCCCCATGATCTTTATCTCTTTCTCTCCTCCAACAACCCTCCTCCCACTACCGCTAATCACCCCCCTAACACGTTCTCCCTCTCTATCTCCTCCCCCCTATACCCCCTCTTCTCTCTAACTTCCCTCCTCCCAAAACTGGTAACCCCCCAATCTGTATATCTCTCTCTACCCCAACCCCCCTCCTCCCCCTACCCCTAATCACCTCCCATCTCTCTTTCTCTCCATCACCCCCCTCTCTAACTGCCATCCTCCTCCCCATACCTCTAACACTCGATCTCTATCTCTTTCTCTCTCCCCCAACCCCTCTCCTCCCCCCTATCCTTAATCAACCCTTTGGACTCTTTCTCTAACCCCCTATTCTTAATTAACCCTTTGGACTCTGTCTCTCTCTCTACCCACAAAGCCCCCTACTCTTTCTCTAACACCCTCTCTCTAACCCCCCTATCTCTTTGTCTCTAATAATCACCCTCCCCCCTACCACTTACCAATGCCTATCTCTATGTGTCTTTCTCCCTAACCCTCTCTCTTGGAGACATGTTTTATATTTATGTTTTATATAAAAATTAATACTACTATGTTCACCAAATCCTTTATATTAAAATATTGTGTATTTTATATTTTTATATCACAACAAACTAATAATATAAAAGTTTAATGGATCTTTAAATACCTAGTGTATTTCATATTTTCTATATTATAACCATAAAATAATATACAAATTTAAAAGAGTTTTAAATACATAGTTTAGATAGTTTTCCGTTCAACCAAGACCTAACTGAAATTAGTGCATTTTATTTTTTATGCCTCGGTAAATATAAATCTAAATTCTGAGGTTACTCTTGGCCATCATTCCACATTGACAAAACTATTTTAAAATATTTTTTTAAGGCTATTTTGGGTACACGAGATCGTTTTGACGAAATACCGAATCGTCCCATGGTACACCTGGCCAGAAAAGCACTTGTCACGTTTGGTCCACATAGGCATGTTTGGCTTAATAGCTACGTAATCAACGATCATTTTTTCTGGTTAAAATTAGTGGGGAAAGTGAGCCTTGCCAAAGACCTTGACAGTGATGGATAATAACTAGATTCATAAGCTTTGGAAAATTAATGAAATGAAACCCTTTTAAAGATAAAATTAGTGAGATGGGGTTTGAACAAGCAATTGAGCTAAAATTCTAACGTACACGTTTTTTTTGGAGAAATTTTAAATAAAATTGGTAACCAAAATGACAATAGAGCTCGCTGCCTTACAACTTCAATTAATTTGGTATCTGAAATACACATCTGTTTAAATTTAAATTAATCAACCAGAAATTTCAGTTATGCAAAGGGTTCGTTTATTACAACTACCTTCGATCCTGAGACCTTCAGACCGATAATGGATAACAACTAGTTCATAAGATTTGGAAAATTAATCAACGAACCCGTTTTACGGAGCAAATTTGTGAGCTAAGGTTTTGAACACACAGTTGGTTGTAAAAATATAATCTACAGGTTGAGTGAAACTTTAAATTCAACTCGTTGACAGAAACGTTAGCATAGTCAATTAACTTGGTATCTAAAAATACACCATCCCTCAAATTTAAATGAAATTATTTGTATCATTCTCAAATAATGACTGGTTTTTCATTTGCATATTTATCACCTATTTAAAATCTGAATTTCCTTTCTAAAATATATTAATAGGCTTTATCTATATCCTTTTGAAAATTGTTTGTTTAAACTATAAAATATTGAAATGATTTAGAAATCATATAAAATATTTCTATTCACAAAATTTATTGAAGTTGTATGTAGTTATTAAATTAATACCATATTTGTATATTATATTATTAATGCAATATTATTTACACCTAATTCGCTCAACCAATTTCTATCTTAAAAAGATGATAAAAATGATTGTAAAAAATCGAACCCAATCAATATTGAGCAGAGACTTAAAATCATTGAAAAGAACGTAAGCTTTTCGCAGTAATGTTAAGAAATCGTACCTCTAGTTTCATACTCCGAAGAAGACAGCTTTTCACTTTGTATATATTTTTTACCAAATCCTCCCTCGTACTCAGTAACGCCCAGTTTGATGAAGATATTTAACAGGTCGCCAATGTTTTTCTATTGAAACGGAGAGTGCGCAGCAAAAAATCAAATAGCACATAATGGAACGGGCCATTTAGGCTTCTTCCACCACCTGTATATAGGGTTTCTAATACTTCATTTTGTATCTCAGCCTTTTAACGGTCTTTTTTTGTTTGTTTTTTTTGCTTTTTAGCTTTTTTAATGGTCATATTTTGCCTTACCGAACTTTGATTTTTTCAAATGCCTTTTTAGCTTTTTTAATTAGTAAATTTTCTATTTTCGTCGTGTAACGGTTAGAAATGTGTTTCCTAAATGGTTAAGAAAAAAAATGTTTAAAATGAATTTTGAAATTGAATTCAAAACTAAATGGAGTGGTTTGTAAATAACGTTTTATAGTTAAATTTTGAATCCCTATTTTTTCGAGAGGCCTTTAAACTTTAGCCATCTCTAAATTGTACACGAATGTGCCACTTATACATATGTTTGATAGCTTTGCTATTCACACTAAAATTTTATTATTTCTCTCTTAAATGTCTTAACTATTATATATATATATATATATATATTCAATAAAAAAAATTCAAATTTTTAAAATTATAATACATTATTTTAAGGAACATGATTTCATATTTCATGATTTCCTTGTCTATGGATATTTTGTCTTGTTAATGAACTTTTGCAAACATGGTTTCATCTTTCTTGTGGTCTAGATCGTCTTTCTAAGATGGGCCTTTCTATTCCCTCCACAAAGACTACTTCAACTATCCAAACAACAAGTTTATATTTTAGGCTTGATTGGTCCTAGTATTATTTCTAATTGTGATTCATGTTTTTTAGCACATTCTAGAAAATAATGGGGAAATCAGTATGTTTCCATCTTAATTTATGTACTATTTTTCACCCTCAAACCGATGGCCAAACTAAGCCATTGAAGCCACTAAATCGTAGCCTTGTTCATGCCTCCATATGCACTATACTAACAATAAACAGTGGGACACCTACTTATAAGTCTTGACACATAGCTACAATCACTTTTCCAACCATTTTACTAAATTTTCATCCTTAAGAAATTTTATAGGTACAAACCTATCACCCCATATGAACTACATATCACTCTCCAACATCCATCCTCTTCCCACCAGCTAATATAAGCAACATAAAACATCCTCTTTTTTGGATAATTTGGCCTATATTGATGATAAAGTAACCGACACAACCTAAGCATCCTAGGCATGTTATAAGGATTTTTAGGGTTACCATTAAGTTCCCATGCACCTCCAAGTTGTGGACCATGTTTAGTTGTAGTCGGGAAAACAACAGTTCAAAGACCAATGCCATCATAAGATGAAATCTCTCAAGCGTGGTCCATATACTATTATCCAATAAGTCAATGATAATGCTTATAGGCTATTTTCCTTTCCATCTTGGTATTTATAATGCGATCAATGCGAGTAACTTAAAACTCTACGAACCTCCCTTGAACGAAGAATAATTTTAGTTGACTCATCTTATAGATATTATTCCATATTTCTGATAGTCCCTTACTGAAGACAAATTTTTGGATATTTGCACTTGCTCATTCAGGCACCTTCTACATATTGATTTATTGTTGTGAACAGAGATTAGATTCCTACTAAGGAAAAGTTGGTTTCCCATTTTTTTTTTCAAACTTCTTTCCCTCATCTTGTTGAGACAACGGGGACACTTTTGAAACTAAACATGGATGATTTGATGTATTATGAGGACAACCATCGTGAGGATCACACTGCCCCATAATAGTGCACCTCTATAACTTCTAAAAGGGTGGAAATACCTAGGTATATTAATTAGTAAATATATTTGAAAAAGACACAAAGTTGTGCTCCAAAAAGTTTGATAGTGATATTTGACTTTGTCATTGTAGACCTCTATAAGAGTAATTTTACTAGCATAATGATAATAAATAGGTTTTGGGTTTTCTTTCTTCATTCTCTTTGTTAATTTTTGAGCATTAATTCAATATACTCTAGGATCTTTACTAAGAGAATAACATGTACAGCATATCAAGCATATCAATCACAACAAGCAATCACATGAGACAATAGACACACATAGTTTCACTAGGGAAAACCATAAAGGTGAAAAACCCCACAACTTCCTCAGGGATAGAAAGAGCAATGATACAACCCAAGTACAAGAGATAGTCCTCCTAGCAGCTACTCCTCCTTCCTCACTTGTGCACCACTTTCTGGAGAGTGTAGAAGTGAATAATGAAGTGATCAAATAAAGTGCCTCCCACACTCTATTTATACATGACCTGACCTGCTTAATAAACTAGCAGGGCCGACTTCTCTAACTCAATCTAATAACCCATGGTAATACTCATAATGGCCGACCCCACATTTGGTGGTCTAATAACCCATCACATGCAAGTTGCGACACTTGTGAAACTTGTCAATACAAATGACAACACTTCTGTATAGAGGAATAGTAACATTTCTATAGGAGCACAATATACATAGCTGAAATACATTCCAAAGTTACAATTACATCAACACTCCCTCTTAACTAGGAAGGTATTTCTCGACACAAATCTGCTAGCACAAGTCTTTTTCTTTGGATCATCGTCACTGGATCATTGTCATCGTCGTGTCTGCTGCAATCTCAATCAATCTTTGATCTACTCATCACAGGAAGGTCTATAGAGCCAACCCTTTTTCATGCTGGATGTAGCCCCACCACCTGTAGGTCTTCATCATCAGTGGCCATACTGTGGAACCTAGGACTGATTACGTGCGTCAACAAAACCTAGCGTAGACTATAGGATCTTTTATATGTTGACCTTCACAAAACCTATTGAGAGCATCCCAGGATGTTACGAGCACACCGCTTTACTTGTCGGATCTCGATAGAGCATCCCGGGCTGTTACGAGCACACCGCTCTACCTGTCTAGATTTTAAAGGATATTTTCTATGTGAACTTTCGCAAAACCTACTCAGAGCATCCCAGAATGTTACGAGCACACCGCTCTACCTGTTTGGATCTCGATAGATCATCCCAGGCTATTACGATCACACCACTCTACCTATCCAGATTTTAAAGGATCTTTTCTATGTGAAACTATAGCAAAACCTACTCAGATCATCCCGAGATGTTACGAGCACACTGCTCTAACTTCCTAGATCTCGATAGAGAATCCCAGGATGTTACAAGCACACCTCTCTACCTATCTGGATTTTAAAGGGTCTTTTCTATGCTAGCTGGACAACTTGTCCACGACCACAGACTATCAACCTGATACTCACCATACATCATCCTGTTGTACATCATCACATGATCAACCTAATCATCATAATAGCATCATCCTTATGCATATCATCTAGAGCAACATCCTGAAGCTCGTCATATATGATCATCCTGATCATCATCATAGAATCATCCTAATGCATATCATCTAGAGCAACATCCTGAAGCTCGTCATCTGTGATCATCCTGATCAAAAAATATATCCATATGATGCATACACAGTATCTACTTGATACATATCATCATACATGATCCACGTGATCATACAGCTGATACATACAATGCATCAACCTGATACATACATAAGTACATGATCTACCTGATCACACATAATTACATGATCCACCTGATCATATAATGCATCTACCTGATACATATACAAATACATGATCCAACTGATCATATCAAGCATCCAACATGATGCATATACAAATACATGATCAAACTGATCAAAGCATCCAACATGATGCATATACAAATACATGATCAAACTGATCAAAGAATCCAACATGATGCATATACAGAGCAGTAACTGGAGCATCGTCCTAATGCTCATCATCTAGCGCTTACATCCACAACCATGGGAAGAATCCTCCTCTCACCATGCTTGGCATGGCTCCTGCAAATGTGTCCATCACTTCTTTCTTAAAGTTTCATCAATCTGAAGAACACCAAGCCTCTCTCTAAAGTACTCAAACTTCACTCTGGCTAGTGGTTTCATCAACACATCTACAACTTGCTCATCCGTCGCAACATACAGGAGCTTCACTGCTCCTCTCTGCACCATATCCCTGATATAGTGATATTTGATCTCAATGTGCTTCGACCTGTCAAGAAACATTGGGTTCTCATACAACTTCAAACTCTGGTTATCACAAAAGATACCAGTAGCCTCCAGCGAGAGATCAAATAACTCAGACAGTAGCTTTCAGAGCCATACTGCCTCACAACTAGCCGAACAAGCTGCAACATACTCTGCCTCGGCTGTACTCAGTGCTACGCAAGACTACTTCCTGCTAAACCAAGAGATCACACCTGATCCCATACTGAAGCAGCACCCATATGTGCTCTTCCTATCTACAGCACTGCCATCCCAGTCTGAATCAACATAACCCCGCAGGTTAAACTTTTGATTTGCATTATACTTGAGCCCATAATCAATTGTACCCTTCAAATACCTCAGAATATGCTTTACAGCAACCAGGTGAACACCTCTAGGATCCATCAGGAACTGGCTCAATGTGTTCATCAAAAATCAAATATTTGGTCTAGTGTTCATCAGGTACATCAAGGACCCAATCATCTGACGATACACAGTGACATCAACCGGATCAAATGAAGCATCACACAAAATCTTCAGGTTCGATGCCATAGGTGTGTCCATGGCGTTGCAGTCCATCATTCCGAACCTCTTTAGTATCTCTACTGCATACTTCCCTTGTCCAATGAAGATTCCATCTGCACTCTGCCACACCCCCATGCCTAGGAAATAGTGCATCATCCCCAAGTCCTTCATCTCGAACTTGGCAGCAAGCTTCCTCTTGGTGTTGGCAATCAACCCATCCTCACCTGTTACAAATAGGTCATCCACATACAATAGTACACTAGTACAAAATGAGAGATAAGTGACCAGGAGACCAAAACTTTTCACCACCACAACTTTTTCAAGGGATAAATGACCAAAATTGAGAAATTTTAAGTGAATTGGCTAAAAATGACCATGCTAAATAACCAATTTGGTCATGGGATAAGAACTAAACTAAAAATGACCAATTTGGTCACAAGATAAGAACTAAACTAAAAATGACCACATAACAATTGGTCATTTATGTGGTCATTTTTAGTTGTGTCATTCCAGCAGTGGAAAATTATAATTTTGATAATGAATTTGTACAATTTACTAAATTTTAACACTGCAGATGGATTTGGAGACCCCCTGGGTATCCGAATCCATCTGAAGTGTTAAAATTTAGTAAATTGTAACATTATTAGTATACAACTTAGATTATTTTTCAATACATGTCTTCTAAGGGATCATTTCTTTGAGGCCATCCCGATACCTATTGTGTTAGATGGTCCATAGTTGTGTTGCACATAGACAACATAGCGGGGGGTGTGGTGAAGGGTCGGCCTTAGCAAGATGGATCACTCAAATTATATAGAAGGCCTTTTACTTCACTCAATAGACATTCCCCCCTCAGCGTTTGCAGGTTTTTCTTTTGCTTTTGCACTCTTTCAAGAGTTCACGTGAATGTATAATCTGCCCTAGGGCCTAGTATATTAAAAGCTCATTATAAGGACTGTGCTTGAGTGCCTGACTGGTGGGTTCTTCTATGGAATTGATTCTAGCGGATCTACTGATTTTCATAGATGAAAGAAAGCACTCAAATCTTCCGCCTTCCTTGGAGTTGCAAAATATCAGTGGAGCTAACAATGCAGGAAGAAGTATGATAAATGACGATAGATAGAGGGAAATGACAGCTCTAGTCTACTAAGAACAAGACCATTTCTAGAACAAGCATGTTCTCTCCGATTCAGTGCTAGCAAATCACAAAGGCTTTAGCGGAAGTTTAATACTCCCGAGGAACCACATAGCTTCCTTACCTTTATGGTTCAGTTTTTTGCAAGATCAAAGACTTTAAATTTGTTACTACTTTGTCGACTCTTGATCTTAGTGTTAGTGTGGATCTGCATTTTGTTTGCTTAACTTGTGTTGATGGTAAGCATGCATAGTAGTAATTTTTCAATGAAAACTATGGAATGTGATTACTTTTCATATTTATACCTAGTATCTTTATAAACTTACCCAAAAAAATAAAAAAATACTTGAAAATATATATATCGTTTTATATTACAACTTACCCAAAAAAAAAAAAAATACTTGAAAATATATATATCGTTTTATATTACAATATATAACTCAACATACAATATATTACTACATACAATTCCTATATATAAAAATATAAAAACTATATTATTAAAACATTTAACATACAAAACATTCAAATTAAACAATATGTAATATAATATAATAATAAAACACTGTATAAATAATAATAATATATTATAATATAACAATATATAATATAATAATAAAACAATGTACAAATAATAATAACATATTATAACTAAATATTATAATATATGTAATATTAACAAATAAAAAATAAAAAGTAAAACAAACACAATGAAACGGGAATGGATGCGGGAATGGATGGATAAAAAAATAAAAACCAAAACAAACACTATGAAACGAGAATGGATGGACATTAGGGTATATCATTGAAAATTTTGGTTGGGGTTCTCCTAAACTAGTTGAAGATGCAGAGGCTGAAATTAATTAGAAGTTAAGCATAACAGAGAGAAGCGTTGAATGGATTGTAATCTGCTCATCAAGGTTTCCAATCCTTAACTCAATTTCACCATTTTTTCTTTCAGCATTTGTAAAGTTTTTTAAGGGTTTCATTTTTTAGTTGAAGAGGGTTTTGTATTCTACAAGGTTATGGAAAGATGGGTTTGATTTTTTTAATTATTAAATTTTATCATAAAGAAATTGTTATTTCAGCATTTGCAGAATTTTCTTAGGGTTTTCATTTTTTGGTTGAAGAGGATTTTATGTTGGATCTTAGTCAAAGCCGTGTACCTTTGCATCAGTTTAAACAATATGCTGCAATCCCCTATCTAGTGTGGAAATGTGTTCAAATGCCATTTTCTTATTGAAACCTTGAGCTACTAAGGAAGGATGTTGGCATAAAAAAGTAATGTAAGTGCCCTAATTAATAATCTAGACAAGCCATAGTTCTGGACTGGAAAATATATTTTTTCTATTGATTGATGATCAATAGGGTTGGGAATTTGGAGATAGGATTTTGGAGAGTGTATGGGCCACATTTATAGCAGGAAATTCTATAGGGTTTTCATGCATTACTTGGAGATGCCTCTATCACTATCAACTTCTCCTATATGGATTCACTTGCTGCTTCAAGCCGCAGGGATGATGAGGAGATTGTTTTAAGATCTAATATGAATCGGAATACAAGCATCCATTCAAACTCGCAACCCGTGGAGACGTCTTCAAAATTAATTAGGTTAGAACAAAACACCCTAGTCGTATTGAAAAATCTCCTAGAAAGCATTACAGAGGAGGTCGGAGGCAACTTTCGGGCAAATTTGCACCTGAAAAAAGGGATTCAACCAGGCAATGAGCTAGGTTATCGTTGGGGGGACATTCAATACTACAGAAGAGGCATCCATGGAATGTGATAAAGTTGTTTTGAAGATGAGGGGAGCTGCCACCTTCCTCAACTTTCCACTTGAAATTGTGTCTAAGGCCTTGATCTGCGTCCTCACTAAACCTAGATTAGCCCATGCAGAAACTATATCTCCAAGCCCATTGTTGTGTTATCCAAGAAGAGGGTCTGACTGGTCCGGTGCTTCATCTTTTCCCGTGTATGAAAATTTCAATGATATATCAGTATGTGGTATAATCAGAGAGACAAATTTGGTGGAGCAGCTTGTCCAGAAGACGACATCTAACATCTGTTATTCCCTTACGGTGACATGGTGCAAAACAGATAGATAGAGAGATATTCCCATGGGGATATGTTTGGATTAACGGATATAGACCTGGCTCTAAGGAGCGTCCAGATGAAGGAGATGTCTATGTGAGGGGTTTGTCAACAGCCAGGGGAGATGTATTACCCACGGTTCGAAGAACCTTCCAGTCCTGCTTGCATTCCAGTACTGCTTTCCCTGAGAGTCTTTCTTATTTTATTCATAAACCTGTGCAACATGGACATTCAAATGAAAGATTATTATTTACCACATGTACGTTACTCACATAGACATATGAGCTAATCCACGAAATATAAATACGACAGGCCCCATGAACGACCTACGGCCATGTCGAAGGTTTCATTTGCATTTTGTTAATTCCATAAAATTTTAAGGCTCGGATTGAGAGATTAGTAGCATGTTGACTCTGTGTATGTTATTTAAACTATACATCGAACTCTCTGAGATCATAGATCCAGATATTGTTTTTATTTAAAGGTTGGGTTTATGGATCGGTGGCATACCGATTTTTGTATGTTAATTAAACTGTACATAAAACTCTTTGAGATCATAGATTCATAAATTGTATTTATTTAAATGTTTGGTTTATGTTTCGGTGGCATATCGATTTATTGTATGTTATTTAATCTATACATCGAAATCCCTCTGAGATCGTAGATCCAGAGAACATATTTATTTAAATGTTCGACTTATGGATCAGTGGTACAATGACTTCCTGTATGCCACTACTTCTCCCTTTCCAGCCACTACTTCAGGGAAAGGCCTTACAATCCCTACAATGTTTACACTAGTTCTATCCAGGAAATGCTTTGTCCTGATGCCTACCAGAGTTCGACTTAGGTTGTTCAGTAAGAGATACTCCTTTCTCTAGCTCTATAAATAACTTAATAGCAGATATTTGAGGGTTAGAAGAATGTGATATTTCTATTGTCTTATTAGGGCATTCACTATGAAGCTGGTGATGTACTTGAGGTGATGCCATGTCAAAATGCAGTAGTAGTTGATACTTTTATTAAACATTGTTCTTTGGATCCAGCTGCCTACATTACGGTAGGTTGAGTATTGTATCTCTTTAGAATCTTCTAAGATTACATATTAATGTTGTTCATATGCATATTTGGTACTTTATCGAATTAGATCTGGTGGTGTGAAGATTGGTGTTGCACATAATTGTACTTGCACTTGTGCTAGTGATATCATTCATTGTTTTAGGTGTGAATTTAGCCAAAATGGAATGCCAATTTTGTGACTATAAATACGAGGGAGATTGTTAGTAGAGGAGTTATACAAATATTACAATACAAACAATGATCCAAATCACAGATGAAATAATCATAATTAGCAATTAATGTGCAAGGGCCGTGAAAAGATTAAATTGGCAATAATCGGGATTGCTCAGAAATAATTGGGAAAAATCGACCAATCTTGGTCCCCTTGTAGTGTTGAACAAAATAATCTGGATTATTCTGAAATAAATTTTTTGTTGATTGCATCAGGATTAGTTTGATCAATTGGAGATTATTTCATCTATGACACAAATGAAAAGGATAGAATAAACTATTGCCAAGCTATGCGTTGATGTGTTTCACAACTATATATTTTAATTTTTTTATTAAGGTGGATGGATGGCGACCATGTTGAATGAAACTGAGGCAATTCCTGACTCTCAAGTCATTATACAACAGCATTTTAACCAGGTCAAGTTTAACATTAGTGTTCCTGTTCTTATGTTTTGTTGGCATGTATTTTCTTTCATGTTTGCATGGTTTTATTTTCTGTTTACATTGTTGTTTTTTCACTCAGCAGAGTGCCAGAAATCATTATTGTTTCAGTCATGGTTGATTCCCTCTGTTGATCATGGGAAAATAGACATCACTTGCAGTTTCATAGGTGGAAAAAAATAACTAATAGTCTATTGACTATAACAAGTTGTGTGAATCCTGATTTTACCAATCCAAGGATAGTGAATGACTTCAATTTTTTGGTATTGTAGGCTATAGAGCTAGAAAAACAACTGCGTGCTCTGATTGAATCCAAAGGTCCCTTGGGTGTCAATCTTCGGGTCCTTCCCTGCAAGATACATGATAGCTATGAAGATATCATTTTAGAAGACCATGATTTTGTAGAAAGTCATGATGTTGAACAAGCTCTTTGGAGGCTCCATCACAGGAAAATTGAAGAGTTTCGAACCAAAATTCGCAAGAGTATGGCTACAACCATAGCTACCTCTTCAGGGCCAACTATTCCCATTCCTGGAGCTAAAAATATTACAAGAAGTAAGCCTGTTCACAAGGTTTTGGCAAGTTTTCAGAGTTTCTTATCTGAAGCAAAGCGATTTTACCATGAGTTTATTTTGAAGTTGAGGGAAAAGCATGGGCTTCCCCTGGACTTCTTCTCCAATGAAGAGATTAAATGTACTAACAACCAAAAGAGTGCTTCAGATTTGAAAAGATGCCAATTTCTTGTTGATGGTAGTTATTCTTGCATATATAAATATGAATACAATTTTGTGTGTTTAGTAAGTTTTCCTTTTTCCATTCTGATGAAGGTTTCACTGATACTCATTAAATTCTAAGATTTTGTGTAGAATAAGCTTAAATTGATTTAAAGTTTTCAATTGGATAGACCAACAAAATATAAATAATGAATGATGTGTGTCATACATTCAAATTGGCCCTCATATAAATACAACTTGCAGGGGCCTGTGCACCTTCTAAATCAGAAGGTGTGTCTTATAATATCTTTTATTATATTTATTGCTTATTTTTATTTTATGATATATTCATATTCATATTATTATATTGTTTATTCCCTATTTTTATTTATATATATAACATTTTGTGAAACTTTAGGAAGTTGTATGGATGAAGTTTTCCTATTGATGCAACGGATTTATGGCTTTACTTGCCATCGAAACCATTTGGGTTTGTCGACATATATATGGCTTATATTTCCCATATGTATAATTTATAAAGCTCATTATCTTTTTACACTGATCCAAATCGATACATGTTTACAATATGTAGCTTGTAGCTTAATCAACAATGAAATGAAGCAGCTTATTATTAGTTTGAAAGCAAAAGAAATCAAAGAAGTTGAGGATCAGGTGAGATCTCTAGGAAAAATACTTTGGTACATTTATGCAGTTACCATTTCTTGTGTGATTTGGTTTAAAGTTGAATGCTTTGTAAATGTGCTAGCTTTCTTATGGTATTGCCTTGTTTTCATTTGTTGTGAATTATTCAGGGTGATCCTTTAGAAACTGCTCAGGTTATAGAAGACTCGGTCAAACGAAAGTTGGAGAGATGCCTTGAGGAAGCCGAGTACTATGAGAACAGCAGAACACAATTGGATTTGGCACTTGTGATTGATGGAAAGTGTTTAATGTATGCATTAGACCCTCAATTACGAGGGAAACTGCTAAAACTAAGCATGATGTGCAAAGCTGTTGTTTGTTGTTGAGTATCTCATTTGCAGAATGCACATGTGATATATGCTTTGAAGTGATTTGGTTTCACTGGAGCTCAAAACATTAGATAAACTGCTATATTTGTCTCAGCAATGTTTAAAATCTAATTTAGAAGCAAACAATTGCTTTGCTTGGCAAAATATTAATGCATCATTGTAAAAGTTGACTGTTCTACTCCTTATCTCCAGATATTGTATGGAAGAGTAGTATTTAGCTTTAGGATGTCTTGCTACAGAGCTTGAGTGATAATATAATTTCTTTAAAGGCATAGCCTTTTTTAACATAACAGTGACTTCTATGCACATTTGTTGTATCTATTATCTTAATCGTTCCCATTCTTGCATTTGGGTCTGTCATGTCTACATTGTCCCCTTGGAAAACATAACATAAACTGAATTTTAATGCTCCTCTTCCTTCAAAATTCATCAAAATATTTATTCTGCATGTCATGGTGTTTTATTCCTCTAATAGATTGTAGAATCCTCCCTGTTTTCTCTGAAATGCAGGTAAGCCTTGGTCAATTTGGTTACAATATTCCATGAAGATTTATTCGGCTAAGAATCCATGGATGTGGGGTATCTATTCTGCCAAATTTTCCCAAGACTTGCACCTTTCCCCAACCACTTGAAATGACTCATTTGCATGGGAATGATTGTCCATGAGGGAAAACTATGTCTGTAAAGACTTTCAACTTTTTTTAGGGAAATGTCACCATCCCTGCTTAACCATAGAACCAAGACCTTGTTGACATCAACTATAGGTTTTAATTATTTTATCAACTCCTAAGTTTTATGTGATGGTCATTCATTTGGGAGCAATTTAGGGGTAATAAGTAAGAACCATAGAAAAAATGGATCTATAATGTTTATTGGTGAAGGTCTGCAGCGTAATGGTAAAATGGATTCGTTATTGTTGCAAATTCATGAAATAAAATTTCTTTTTTTGTTCAAGAAATGATATGATAGAAGAAATGTGAATGATAAGCACAGGGTGTGTGTGTTGCTGGAAAGCTTTATTACTTTTGTTAATATCAAATAACATACAAGGTGGGTCATTTGTAGTTACCTATATTTATGAAGCAAGGGTGGAAGGATCGTAATTGATCCTTCTTTGAGAATATTTTTTTGTTTACATTGTTACACCAGCCAATTAATCATCAGAATTTGTTTGCTCCAAAAGGGTGTATGGAAACTAAGTGTTCTTTTAGGCATTTGCCAAAAATGTCAATATTATTTGAATCCTAGAATAAGAGAAAAGTAAAGCACATTCATAAAATTTCCTAGCAAAAGTTTGAATGCATTTTAATGCTCTATACCTCTTATAGTTGTAGAATTAACTTTTGCTATCATTCATTTTTCTAAGAATTTTTTACTGCTATATCTTCAATGTAGTCTTTACAAAAACTTAAGCATCTTTCTTGATGCATCAAATGTTATTTTTTAGGACAAATTTGATGCAACTTCGTTCAGAGTATAAAGATGCTTTCCTCGAAAGCATGGTGTCAAGTTGGGTTTCATGTTAGGATTTGTAAAGGTAATCAGTTAGCTTATGTCATTTGAATCCATTCATGTCCAAGCATAACAACTTCTAGATGTTCTGATTTCTCATTCATTTGACTTGTGCCTAAGTTTTGATTTTTATGAACGGTATATAGATACAATGTATGCTTAGAGTAATAACAGAGGCAATTATTTTGCAATTTGTACTTCTTGATTGATGCAGTTGAGACTTGAGAGGGATCAATTTTAAATTTACTTCACTGTTTAATAGTTGTAAAACTAAAAACAGAGGGATAGTTTGTATTTGGTGTTAAATTCAGCAGTTCCACTGGGGGTACTTAGGGTCAACCTAAACGGTTATTTCTCACTCATCAAAGAAGTAAAAGTGATAATTAAAAGGACTTGTGCAAACTTTTCTATGCATAAATCTTGAATCTGTGCTCAATTTCTTATGGGATTACTGAAGAGATGACAAAGTTTGTATAAATGTTTGAAATGATACTAAATAAGGTGGACCTGAGGGACTGAAGGAAGATAGCACAAGATGATACTGGACTGAAATCTATAGGTGGCTGGAACAGAATCACATTGAACCACCCATCAATGTTTGATTCTTACGAAAGCAGCTCCCCTCATATTATTGGTTAGTATTTTCAACATTGAAGCTTGGACTGCATTTTTCTCTTGGCAATAGCATTGGTTCAATGAAATTAATGCAGGATCCTCCATTCAGGTAAACCAAAATCATCAACAATGCCTGTATAGAACACAAGTACATGTTCAAAACGACATGTTTTGGCTAATATTGGTAACCTTCTTCCTTCCAAGAAAGATGTCACATAGAGATGAATTCTATTTAAGGGTGCTAGCTCAATGGTAGAGCACCTGCCTTATAGGCAGGAGGTTGGTGGTTCGATTTCTCTGTGCCCTATTTATATTATGAAACCACTAAAAAGAGATAAATGACTAAAAAAATGACCAAAATTTGCATATAAACGACCACCAGTACAACATAAGAGATAAGTGACCAAAATATGCATTTAATGACCACTTTTGAGTTGGCGATCACTGGTAGCAAATTAGCGGTCATTTATCACATGACAAAAAATGTGGTCATAAATTTGGTCATTAATTGTGACAATTAATGATCAAATATATTACCAAATTAATGACCAAATATATGACCACAAGATAAGCTATAAATGACGAAACTAAATATGACAACATTTTTTGTCGTGTGATATATGACTGCTAATTCGCTACCAGTGGTCACCAACTCAAAAGTGATCACTTATATGTGGATTTTGGTCATTTTGTTTGGTCACCTATCTCTCATTTTGTATTAGTGGTAGTATCACAGGATTGCCTTCCTCAACCTTGTAGTAAAGGCCAGAATCCGCTTTACTCTTGGTAAAGCCCAAACTTTATATAAAGTTGTCTATCCTACCATACCAAGTCCTAGGAGCTTGCTTCAAGCCATACAAGGCTTTCTTCAACCTGCACACATATGACTCCCTATCATGTGTCTCAAAACCAAGTGGCTTCTCCACATACACTTCCTCCTCGACTACACCATTCAAGAAAGTTTTCTTGACATCCATTTGGTGTATCTTGCATTTCATCACTGCAGCCAGGGAAAGTACTGATCTAATGAAAGTGTACCTGGCTACAGGAGAGAAAGTCTCTTCATAGTCTATCCCCTCTTTCTGGGAGAAGCCACGAGCTACAAATCTTTCTTTGTATTTTTCTATGCTACTATCTGCAACATGCTTGATCTTGTAGGTCCATTTGGAAGTCACAACAGACTTCCCTTCAGGTTTTGGGACTACATCCCAAACATCATTTTTCATGATCGATTAGTATTCCTCAACCATGGCATCCTTCCATTCTTTCTTTTCTACTACTTCTTCATAATTGGAAGGTTCTTTGTTCATAATATCACAGAGTAGGGAAACATAACTGGTATGTGATCTAGTCCTCTTCCTTTCTCTATGTTCTTCTTCTAGAATGCCATATCTTTTTGCATCTTGAATGAGCTCTCTATCCCATGCAGGTTTCCTCTTGTCAGAGTTCTTCTCACGGGGTGTATCTACAGGTTCTTGCAGATCTTCCATTTCACGATCTGCATCTGGAATTGCTTCAGTCATGGTGGTGTCTTGAAATCTAGTTTCCTTTGGTTCTTCATGATCTTCAATAGGTGTTTTCCTTGACTTGATGAAGGCTGAGTTTTCATCAAATGTCACATCCCTACTGACATCAATCTTCTTGAACCCTGGAAAGTATATTCTGTAAGCCTTCGAGCTTTCACTGTACCCCACAAAGATGCCTTTCTTTCTTGAAGGATCTAGCTTTGTTCTCTTTCCCTTTGGGACATGAGTATATACTGGACAGCCAAATATTCTGAGATGGCTAACTTTAGTTTTCTTACCATAGAATACCTCTTCTAGTGTCTTGTTGTCCAATATCTTGTGAGGTGTTATGTTTTGCACATATACAGCTGTCCTAGCTGCTTCTACCCATAGATGCATAGGCAGATCCTGGTCATGCAACATTTCCCGTGTTGCTTCCATGATTGTTCTATTCTTCCTTTATACAACTCCATTCTATTGTGGATTGTATGGAGCAGTCAACTCCCTCTTAATCCATGAATCACTACATAGCTTCTTGAAATCACCTGAAGTGAATTCTCCACCATTGTCGGATCTGAATGTCTTGATCTTCTTATCAGTTTGATTTTCCATCAAGGTTTTTAATTCCTTGAACTTATCAAACACTTCATCCTTATTCATCAAGAAATAAACCCAAGTCTTCCTAGAGAAATCATCAATGAAAGAGACATAGTATACATACCCACTTAGAGAATTGGATGACATTGGACCGCATACATCAGAGTGGATAATCTCCAAGATTCCTTTTGCTTTGCTTTCACTGCTTGGAAATTCCTTCTTAATGTTGTTTCCTTTTGCACATCCTTTGCAAACACCTTCATCCTTTGTCTTGATTTCAGGAAGACCCTCTACAACTTTACTTGCAATTGGTACTGCCCTACAGTGCACATGTGCAAGCCTTCTATGCCAAAGTTCACTTGGCTCCATGGCTTCATGTACCATGGCATGTTCAGGTTGTCCCTTTAATTTGTACAATCCTCCCTCTTGCTCTCCAATCACTACTGCATCAACTATAGTTTTACCCTTTGGCCACATTACGACTTGGCCATCTACAAATGCAACCCTCATGCCTTTTGCAGCCAATGCAGAAATGGAGAGTAGGTTCTTTTTGAGCCCAGGTACATATAAAACATCTTTCATATTCAAAGACTTCCCAAAGTCTAGGTTGTAGGAGGCTTCACCATTTCCCTTGATGGGATATTGATAGTCATCGCCAAGTTTCACTTTATGGGGTGACTCATGTTCAGATAGATTTACAAAAGATTCTTTAAACCAAGTCATGTGTTTGGAAGCCCCACTATCAATAACCCAATCATTACATCCATGAGAGATAGTACCTGTGAGAGTAGAGATTAGAACATATTCATCTTCACTTGATTAAGCATCACTTTCTTCCCTAGCCTTCTTCTTGGGAGGTTCATCATCCTCAACAACATTAGCGTGAAATCACTTCTTTTTGTACCTCCTCTTCTTGTTGAATTTTTTGTTGTTGTCTTTCTTATTCTTGGGACAATTTGAAGCAAAGTGTCCTATTTCATTACAATCGAAACATCGAAATGAGAGAGATCTTTCTTCTTATGATGAGGGTGAGGATGTTTCTTGTTATGAGATTTCTCCCTCTTAAACTTGCTTCCCTTGGTGTGTGATGTGAGAGCTTGATCTTCATTCCCCATCTTATCTTCTCGGGCCACAAGCCTTGCTTCTTCTTGTGAACATTCCTTCGATAGTCTACTGAATGAGATCAACTTCCTTCTTGCATAGATTCCTTGGATGAAGGAGTCCGATGACCTAGGTATACCATTCAATGTGGTCATGACAACTTCACCATTATCAACTACTTCATCCACAACTTCAAGTTGTTCCTTGATCTGAGAAACCTTAGAAAAATAAGATTGGATGGTCTCTCCGTTCTAAAGCTTTACCCCTTTTAATTGGTTCCACAGAGTCATCTTTCGATTTATGTTCTTCCCTTCAAATAGCTTGGTTTGGGAGTCAAACATCTCCTTGGGTGTCTTTAGAGATGACACATGTGGTATGAGATGGTCTTTGATAGAATCAACAATGATCCTCTTTTCCTTGACCAAGTTCTTCTTATGTAAGGCCTTATCCTCTTCTCCCTCTGGGACAGGGACCTTTTCACTTATGTAAGTGTCCAATTCATTTTCTTCGAGGATTAACCCAATCCTATATTTCCATGCTCGGAAGTTATCATCCCCTTCAAGCTTATCGTCAAGCTTGGTGTGATGATACATCTTAAAGATTACTTGAAATGGAAATAGAAAATATTTAGGTCTTACCACTTGGTTTGCAGAAATCTGGATCTCGTGTGGATTATGGTTTGTTAGAGAACCCTAAAAATTAAAAATGTGAATTTCAAACTTCTGAAAGGATAGAAAGATGCGCCTTGATGAGCTGATCATCCTGGTATATTCAGAATTTGAAATTTGCAAAGTTTCACCCTTCAGAAATACCTTTTTCTCCCCGATTCACTAGGGAGGACCCTGAATTAGGGTTTCATTTTCCCAGACCTTCACCCAAGCAAAATGTTCGATCCAAAGCTCTAACCTTCAATTTTTCCAAGGAGCTTCCAGCTATGGTCTCATAATTCAGAAATTCCTATTTTTGTGCAAACCCTAATTTTTAGGGCCAAAACGAAAAGTGCCCAGAATTGAATTCTGATTGGGCAGAAAGATACACCTTGCCAAGGAGTGTCAATCTACCCTACTACCTTTCCAAAATATATGGGGAGAAACCCAAAAACAAGAAACCCTAGATTCCGCAACTGCAAAATGTCTTCTTCTCGGGTTAGCTATGATACCATGTTAATTTTTGAGCATTAATTCAATATATTCTAGGATCTTTACTAAGAGAATAACACGTACAGCATATCAAGCATATCAATCACAACAAGGAATCACATGAGATAATAGACACACAGAGTTTCATTGGGGAAAAACATAAAGGTGAAAAACCCCACAACTTCCTCAGAGGTAGAAAGAGCAATGATACAACCCAAGTACAAGAGATAGTCCTCCTAGAAGCTACTCCTCCTTCCTCACTTGTGTGCCACTTTCTGGAGAGTGTAGAAGTGAATAATGAAGTGATCAAATAGAGTTCCTCCCGCACTCTATTTATACATGACCTGACGTGCCTAATAAACTAGCAGGGCCGACTTGTCTAACTCAGTCTAATAACCCATGGTAATACTCATTAGGGTGGACCCCACACTTGGTGGTCTAATAACCCATCACATGCAAGTTGAAACACTTGCGACACTTTTCAATACAAATGATGACACTTCCGTATAGATGAATAATAACATCTCTATAGGAGTACAGTATACATAGGTGAAATACATTCTAAAGTTACAATTACATCAACACTCTTCTATGGTTTTCACATAATCTCCTTTTATCAAGATGTGCTTTACAACATCAGGAGCTCAAAATATATATATTCTAATCATCTTGAAGGAAAAGAGGGGGTTGTAGTGTTAGTTTTCCCTCACTTTAGTCGATGCAATGGTTGACTTGTAGTTGATCCCTCACAAAGAGTACTATGGATTTTTCTTAATCTTGACAATTGATTCCTAGGGATGACCATCATTTGCAACTCCAATAATGCAAGGGATAGAATAGATGTCTAGCTCATTAGTTATTTCATGAAATTCTAGATGTCCCTTGGCTCAGATGTGGGGTTTTGAATGTGGTAGAATGCCAAGAAGCCAAAGAAGTTTAATTTATTCACACCTTGAAATTAGCAAGAAAACAATATGGATTGAATTGAATGCATAGCATGGGATTTATAAATCTAATTGAAACAATTGAGATGATTCATTAACACTTTGTTTCACTTTGACAAACTTTATGAAAGTACCTAAGAGGATATACTAGTAGCATCATCACACCCTTATCTATGAGAAAAACTAGTTTACTTTGATTCTAGTGAGGGTTTCTTAATTCATGTTGATTACATAGCCACTTTGTCATACTATCAATTCATATGGGTTTTAAATTCTTAGGGGTTGAAAATATGCAATTTCTAAGAACTAGATACACCATGAACATTTCCCATTTCTAAATCATGTGTTCCTTTAGGGCCCTTAAATAAATTGTAAATTTTCAAATATACACTTGAGAAACTTGGTTATTCTAGCTTTGCGGCATCTAGAAATTGATGCACTAAAACCTAAGAAAATAACTTTCATCTTATGTATAATTATGGGAGGGATACTATGGATAAGAGGTTGTCTTACATGGGTGTGTAGAGCTCATAATCACTATGATAGCCTTATCTCCTTGCTTCCCTCAACTAGAAGGTTGACTTTTTAGGTGACTAACTTCACTAAACCATTGAATTTTGTTCATCATGGATGGTTGTTAGAGGTAAGATACTATTTTGGTTATGGAAAAAAAACAGTGATGTTTCTTTCAATTTAGTTATTTATTTGCAAGTATTTTCATGGTGTGGTGAAAGTCTAAATATGTGTCAAACTATCTGTGTATATCGTTGTGCATTTTCAAAAGGTTAAGGTTAAAATGAAACATTTTCAACATCTTCTCAAATATTGGAGTGGGCCCTGTTGTACTATGAGAAAAGAACCACATAGCCCACCGTGTACCATATTTTCATGATCGCAGTCATGATATTGTTGAGGCTTGAACCAAGCCCATGTTAGCATACTTGGTAACCCCTATTTTTATTTATAAATTTGGTCTTAAGTTTCATTCTCACCAAGATTTCTGATCTCTTTTAATTTGATGATATCCTTGAGTTCATTGATGATGATCTTGAGCTTAATGGATAATCACTCTCACCTCATAATTGCATGCAAACTGATGTTTTTGGGTCATGCTCCAAGATTGATTCATTGCACAAAATTCCTAATTGTTCATAAACGGTTATTTTATAAAGTTTAGGTCTAACATGATTTCATGTTAATTGCAGTTTTCTTACATAAATTTTCTTATGCATGGATATATTTGGGCTCATGAATGCACTTTGGTTGGTGTAATGCTTATGCCATTTCAAAATTTAGCATGTCTTTATGCCTCATGTGTTGGTTTTTAGATTCATTTTCGTAGGTGACATCAAAATACTAATTGATCACATAGTCATATATTGACAAATGTGAGATTTTACATGGAGCTATATAGCTCATTAACAAGTGATAAAAGGACTAGTGACATTTACATAGGGTAATGCTACAAATAAATTGAGAATAAGTTTTAAAATCATATAATAGTGAAGTTAAGATACATTTAGCAATTATTTATAGCATAATAAGGCAAAATGCATAATTGTATCACATAATTCAGATTTTTTGTGCCAAAATCAAGACATCATGGATAACAAGAATGGTGCAATAAATGATGGAATCAAGGAGATGGATGAAGCCATGCATAGAAGTTTGATGTTCAACTTCATATAATTATCGTATATGCCTTATTGTCATTAGAAGCCTTACAAATGAGTTTTGGGCCAAATCTACAATTTTACTAGTTTTGTTTCTACATAGGTGCACATGGTGCCTACAAGACTTCTTTGTGAATTAAAATTTGACTCACGAAACAAGATTTGAATGGAATCAAGCCACTAGTTCAAATCCTATATAGTAGGGATCAAAGACACAAGAAGAAAATTAGGTTCCAACCAAATGGATTTCCACACAAAATAATTACTTTCGCTAGCAAGGCACTTTATACATATTTTGGTGGTGTATCATGTTGATTTTTTAACCACCAAAAGGGTTTACCTACATGTTTTTTACGAACACAAAATCAAAACAATTTTCATAATTTGATTATAATTTTTGCAGCAATGTACATGTGGATTACAAATTTTCTTTCAAACGAGGTAGTTTTTGCTTCTTGATTTATTTAAAGAAAAAAAAATGAGAGTTTAAGAAATGTAATCAATGTTGATGGATAATTCAAATTATGTGGAGAATGAAATGAATATATAAATATAGATTGAATCATATAGAGTTATTACAGAGAGGACAACAATACAATGAAACCCAAGTTCTATTAATGAATGAAATAGAAAAAACATTACTATATGCAGTGGCTAGAATGGTGGCAACTTATTTATTAAGAGGCATGTTTTTGCTATGATCAATTACAAGAGATTGTTATAAGATGGAAAAAAATCTCTCTTAACATAAAGCGTAAAACCTTGAGAGGAAAAAAAGGTAATAATTTTAAACCCTAACCCTATGAGATGAGGTGACAAAAGGAACAAGGTCTCAAGGATGAACCTAATTTGATATATCAACATACGAGGGCCATATATTTCACATACAAACTCTATTTGAAGTGTTTCTTAAACCATTACAAAGATTATTTTATGCTTTATGTGTTTGTAGACCACCCAATCAAATATTATAGGCTTTGTAAATGTCAAACACCTATGGAAAATGCCTAAAAAAATGTGCTCAAAATTCACAATCTAGTAGCACTATTAACATGTAGAACAATTTTAAATTAGTCAAGGAGGTTAGTGGCCACTAATATCCACATATACCATTGAACATTTTAACTTATTGCATGTCACAATACTAAAAATTTATTTTCATGTTTATTATTTTTAGTTATGATTAGTAATTGTAATCTTTATTTTCATGTTCTATAATGGTTTTAGTTATTTAAATTATAATGACTTTTAGTCATCATATAGTTATAGGTACAGTAATATAAAGAATTGTATTCATTGTGTGATTTTAGTAATAAGTATAATAATATTTAATCATTATATTGTTGTATTAGTAGTTTTAGTGTAATATAGTTATTTTCATTTGATTTTTGGTAAGATTAAAAGAAAATTTATTATTATAATTTTGAATAAATTAAAAAAAATGGTTATGTTTTGAAAGAGTTAATTTTTTTCCCAAATCCAATTGTTATTGGAAATAACTCATTCTATATCTTTTAGATGAAATGAAGTATATATATGTTTTTGAGATTATATCATGTTCAATGGAATTTTAATGTGAATGGCAAAGTATTGGATTCATTTTATATTTCATTTTTTAAACAAATAGTGTATACATGATACATTCACTTGTCTAATTTAGAAATGGTTAAATATTCATTTTATTTGTCTAATTCAGAGATGACTAAAGACTACCATAAATCCATCTTAAACAGGATTTATGAAGTATAGAAAGGGATCCAATTTTTCTTAATGTGTAATTTTTTATCTTGAATTTTTTAGACATTAAGAAAAAAATTACATATAGATTTTTGATATATAATTTCTTTTTTGTTGTTTAAGCCCACATCATTTGCATTTTTATTGTTTAAGTCCACATAATTTGCATTTTTATTTATTTTTTATAGCATCTCTTCCATATTGAGTTGTAAGCACCTCACTAGTCTCCATACAATTAAAGCCACTATAAAGATTTAACTTAAAATTTAGCATAGTTTTCATCATAAATAAATATACAACATGAATTTTCAAACAATGTAGTGTATACATCCACATTCATTTTCCAATTTAAAAATGACTAAAAAAACTGTAGTATATACTTAATACATTTGTTTGTTAAATTTAAAAATAACTAAAAATTAACATCTATTATAAAAAGTATAACTTCATATAGAAATAATAAATACAAACCATCTCCATTAGACTCAAAAGTCAATTGTATCATCGAATTGTGAATTTAATTATAAACCTATTTTCCTTAGCCGTTTTGTGTAGACCCAACCAAAACTACACTCATAAACATAAACGTTAGAAAAGTTAGTGTTCAAAAAAGCACAAAAAACTGACAGTTTACTTAGCGGTTTTGTGTAAACCCAGCCAAAACTACACTCATAAACATAAACGTTAGAAAAGTTAGTGTTCAAAAAAGCACAAAAAACTGACCGTTAAAAGCTTGAGATACAAAATGGAATGTCAAACCCTAGATGAAAGGTTGCAGAAGAAACCCAAATGGTTGTTAACATTTCATATTTCTTTTGTTTTTTCTGCTATCATGAATTCACGAGACTGCTCCTTTCATAGATGTGCGCTGTGTGAAGGACTAGGATCAATACACCGACAATATGTAACTATTTTGGAGGAGCTCAACTGGATTCGTTGGTCATTCTCTTTCGACAAAGATCGGCCGCGGCATGACTTCCATCAAGCTACCTGATCAAGCTACCTGATAAAGTCTTGAGCGCCATGGAATCGAACTATGCCGAGTGCACGTTGGTTTCGGCGATTTGTTTCCCTGACATCAGGGAGACATCTGACAAATTATGAAGCAATATTTTCCGTTACTTGTGAGAATTGTGGAACTTCCGCATGAAAAGATTTAATTTTTTTTTTAAAAATGCATAGCACATTTCAATTGAATTTTTACTCCATCTGATTTGTTTTTCATTGTTTTTCCTTTCAGGTCTACCATTTTAGAAAGGGCATAACCTTATATGGAGATAGCAAAAAGGAAGGGATTCCGTTAGTTTTTTTAATTTTTTGTGAGGTTTTCAGATCTATCGGGGCAAATGAAGGATTCGATTCAATATTCTCCAGGTTTGTATTATTTCTCTCTGTTTGTTTCCGTGATTGCTTACATAAATTCAAAATTAAAAGACAGAAAAATGTATTTTAGTTATAGTTTAATTTTTGTGTTGATGAATTTTTAAAATTAATTTTAGTTAAATAAGACCAATAACTCTTAAAATAACTCTTAATATACCAAAGAATTCCATGCTTTTCAATCCATTTATAGTGCAGTTGAAAGGTCATTCATGTTCCATGCTGTTTCTGTTCATTAAATTTTTTATCCAATTAATTAGTTCTTGGCCAAGGTTAGAGTATATTATGACGTGGATGCAACTACATCTCTCTGTCTTCTTAGGAGTATCCTGCGAGAGGTAGAAACCCAGCGGAAGGTCTATGCTCTTTCAATTTTCTACTCTGCTCGAGAATGATGGTTTTAGAATGATCGTTTTGCTCTTTAGGGTTAGGGTTTATTAACTTAGTTTAAGTGGTTTTGAGATTTAGATTTCTTGGAAGTAGTATAATTAGCTAAAGGTATTGCTAATCATTTCTTAAATCAATGTTTATAAGAAAATATTTTTATATTGTTTCAACTTTTTTAATTCCGTCCCTCTTTCTTAATATGGGGTTTTTCAGTGTTCTTCTCAATATTTTATTATTGTTAGCAGATTTTTTATTATTGTTACCAGATTTTAGTATTATGTTATCTTTTTTAAACAGATTTTAGTATTATTGCATGTATGTAATGTAACATAAATAATTTTTTTATAAAATTATAAAATGATTTTTTATTTCTAGATGTAAAAGGAAAATCATTGTAATGATGTTTATGATCTTTTAATATTTTTTTATTGTTGATAAGTTTTTAATATTATATCATTATATGATTATAGTCAAAACAATTTTTGACAAAATGTATAAAATTATTTTATTTTTTATTTTTAACATGTAAAAGTTATAGAAAGGGAAATGGAAGATAAAGTTGAAGCACTCTCTCTTAGTTATTAGCATTTACAACTCTTTACATGTAGGGAGCTACATTTTGTTATTTTGCAAGGCATTTTCTGCCATATGTAGAAAATAATGTGTATGTGTTCCTCACTGAACATTAAGGGGGTAATTGTTATTGGTAGGGAGGAGGGGTATTAGGAGAGAGAGAGGGTGTTAGGGGTGTGGGGAAGAGAGATATGCCTTGTGGGTTAGAGGCAAGTGGAGGAGTATGGGAGAGAGAGAGAGTGGGAGAGGGTGTTAGTAAGGGTTAGGGGAGGAGGGGAGAGCAAGAGAAAAGGGGGGGTTAGTGGTAGAGAGAGAGAGAGAGGTGGTTAGTTGTAGGGGTCTAGATTATGAGAGACATAGAGAGGTGGATTATGAGTGTAGAGAGAGAGAGAGAGAGATCCATGGGTTAGTAGTAGGTGGAGGAGTAGGGGTGAGAGAGAGAGAGATGAGGGGTGTTAGCACTAAATTCGTGCTAAGCGTTCGAGGGAGTTTATGCCCATAGAAACGCTTAAGGGAAGAGCTATTCCAAAAATCCGTAGACCAAAAAGAATCCAAAAGATTAAATCAAAAATCCGTAGACCAAAAAGAATCCAAAAGATTAAATCGTGAATGATGGATCTGGTCCAAAGACTGGAGGGTCCGATAGTGTTTAAGGCTTCTTGCTGTAATCAGGTAAGTAAAACTGAAACAAGTTGTCCGTGCTGCATGGGTAAATACATATGGATGGCTGCGATCCAAAATGGTTAAAGATCAAGGGTCGTAAATGACCATCGCAATGGGTGTTGACCGACCTCTAAGCACTAGCAAAGGAGTTAGCCGGCATGTACGTCCAAGCAAATCAACGGTTAATCACTGGGATCAACAGTCAGAAAGGAGTTCGCATTTCCCACATGTGCATTAAAGACCGCATTTCATATTTGCGAAGTTAGGTTAAAGGCTCGTATCTTCCGATGGTCTAGATCTCGTGAGGAGCAAATCTACAGTGGAGAGTAGCTTCGCAGATGTTTCTTGTGCGATGAAGCGGTGGGTTCCAAATACACGAGGTCGATAGAAGAAGCGTCATTTGACGGCTCAGATGAAATCCGGATCGAAATCTACGGCCCTAAGGAGACCACGAGTGCAAGCAGAGAAAAAGAATATTCAGTACGAAGTAATGAGTGCCAGCTGGATGGAGGTAGCCTCATCGCTGTCATATGTGTATCCACCCACAGAGAAGACATGGTTCGACACGTTTTGTCACCAGTGTTGATTTCAATCATCATCCCCATTTGCGTAAGAGATCCTGTCAGGTCATCATGGCGGCATGATTTCTAAAGGCTTCTGTCATTGTCATGATAGTTATAAAGCATGACCACCCATGGTGCATAGCCCACATCCATACCAGCAAGGTGGCAGGCTCAACCATTCGGGCATCTTACTATTGAGAGCAGAGTGATGGAGTAGGGATGGAAAGCCGAGGTGGTTATCGTGCCTGAACAAGTATGGTCCGAGATGGAAGAAGAGCAGATTCCTCCAGCTCCAGTAGTTCTCAACTAGGTGGAGGAAAGCTCAGCCAGTGAACCAGAAAAACAAGAAGATTTGCAAGTAGGCAAAGAGGAGCGTCGTCGGTTAAAGAAGAAGCGAACCTCTAAAAGCGAGGGGGACACATGCCCAGACATGGAGATGGTTAAGGATCACATCCTCCCCACCGAGACAGTGACACCTTCTCCCGCAGCTGAAGGAGCACCAATAGATGATCCATTGAAGATAGAAAAATTCTTCAGTTTTCAGGGAGAGCTGAAGGCTCCTGAATGAGGTGACTTTTCGTTCACATGTTCTTTCATTTTTTCGATGAGTCTATCTCTTGGCTAAATGTATGGACATCTTTTTCTTCTATTTTGAAGCGAAGTTTGGGCCTACTTGTTGTTTGAAATGTTGTTTGAACCTTGCAAAGAGACATCTGTATCATCGGTCACGGTTTGTCTATGACTGTCGCTATCATTTTGTAATACGTTGTCGAGAGCAGCTAACTGAATGGCATAGTTGGTAGCATAGTCATAGCTTGATTTGTAACTATTTTGATGCTCAGTCCAGGGCCGAGGGACTATAAATAGCAATGTAAAAGAATATCAATAGGTTGGAAAATCATTTTGGTCAAGGCCTCGGAGAGCCTGGTTTTGTAGTTCTGAAATATCCTTCTTAATAGAATTTGCAGCATTTGTAATGGAGGTCCTACCAGAGATTCATGTGTCATTTTGCTTACAGTCTATCTATCTTCTTTCTCAAATGTGATTGTACTTCCTGTTATTCATTTCCATTATGTGTTTCTTTTCATGTCTGAAATCAGAGTATAGTAGCATAGAATTCCTGGCCACGGGCTCTAGCTAATGTTTCAGACATTCACTTAATAGTTCAACTAAAGTCGATATTGAATTCATCCATGATGTTTGCTCATATCAATGGTCTGTTCTCGCCTTCTTCTTTTACCACCTGAACTTAGTATTTTGACGATAAATGGGTGGCTACCTTGCCTCTATCTCGGCATCTCACACTACAACGCTGTTAGTCGATTTATGCATTATATCATGACACAATTTCCCATGTCTCTCCTATGATTATATCACCAAAATTTAAACCAAAATGTTATGTTATAAGTCTGACCTTCTTCCCATGAATCAATTGAATATCCTGGGTAAGAGGGTTGTGTTTCCCTCATTGATATTATTTTGGTCCTCTATAGAATGTTGTGTACATTCATCACTGCAAAATCTTTTGAGTATTTTCAGTATTTTATGAACGTTTTGAGAGAGCCCTCTCAAATCGTGATGGGTCAGTCGCACAAATCCAAAGTGGTTAGTGGTTACCCCGATCCTGCCTCTCCACAGCTTTGGAGGTCATTTTGGGTGTTAACAAGGGGTTAGGGGTTTAGAGAGACATAGAGGGTGGTTAGTGGTAGGGGATTAAGGGTTGACAAAGAGAGAGAGAGAGAGAGAGAGAGATCCAGGTGTTAGTGGTTTAGAGAGAGAGATAGAGAGAGGGACAAAGTGGGGGGGGGGGGTGAGTAGTATCATTAGGGGAGAGAAAGAGAGAGAGAGAGAGAGAGAGAGAGAGAGAGATTGGGGATGTGGTTAGTGGTAGGGAGGAGGAGCTTAGGAGAGGTAGAGAGGGGGGATTTGGGGTAGGGCGAGTAGGGGAGAGCGAGAGGGGGGGTAGCTAGGGGTAGAGAGAGAGAGAGAGATGCGGGGTTACGCATAGAGAGAGAGAGAGATGAGGGCTTAGGGGTTTAGAGAGAGAGAGAGGGTGGTTAGTGGTAGAGATTAAGGGTAGAGAGAGAGAGAGAGAGAGATTAGGGTGTTAGTGGTATAGAGAGAGAGATAGAGAGAGGGACAAAGCGGGGGTGGTGGTTAGTAGTAGGATTAGGAGAGATAGATAGATAGATAGATAGAGAGAGAGAGAGAGAGAGAGAGAGAGAGAGAGATTTCGGTGGTTTGGGTAGGAGAGTGAGGAGTGGGGGGTAGAGAGAGAGAGAGAGGAGTTAGAGAGGAGAGAGAGAGAGAGAGAGAGAGAGAGAGATTGGGAATGTGGTTAGTGGTTAGTGGTAGAGGGGAGGGGATTAGGAGAGGTAGAGAGGGGGATTTGGGGTGGGGCGAGTAGGGGAGAGAGGGGGGGTAAGCTAGGGGTAGAGAGAGAGAGAGCGTGGTTATTGGTAACGGGATGGGGATTATGAGAGAGAGGGTTGGGGGTAGGTGGAGGAGTAGGAGTGAGAGAGAGAGAGAGAGAGAGAGAGAGGGTGGTTAGTGGTAGGGGTTAAGGGTAGAGAGAGAGAGAGAGGGACAAAGCGGGGGACGGGGGGGGGGGGGGTGGTTAGTAGTATGATTAGGATTAGGGGGGGAGAGAGAGAGAGAGAGAGATTGGGGATGTGGTTAGTGGTAGGGACCAAGGGATTAGGAGAGGTAGAGAGGGGGGATTTGGGGTAGGGCATGTAGGGGAGAGAGGGGGGGGTAGCTAGGGGTAGAGAGAGAGAGAGAGAGAGAGAGAGAGAGAGAGAGAGAGGGTGGTTATTGGTAATGGGATTGGGATTAGGAGAGAGAGGGGGGCTGTTAGGGGGTTGGCTTTGAGAGAGAGGGTTACGACTAGGTGGAGGAGTAGGGGAGATAGAGAGAGAGAAAGGGATATAATATGGGTTGGGAGGAGGGGGGTCTAGAGAGAGAGAGATATGGGGGTCTAGATAGTGGTAGGTGGATTATGAGAGATAGAGAGGGGGGTTAGGGGTAGGGGCAGTATGGGAGAGAGAGAGGGTTATGGAGAGAGAAAGAGAGAGAGAGAGAGAGAGAGAGAGAGAGAGAGAGAGATCATGTGGTTAGGGGTTGAGAGAGAGAGAGAGAGAGAGAAGGAGAGGTGGTTAAGGGTAGGGGGAAGTGTACGGGGAGAGGGAAAGAGTGAGAGAAACGTATGGGAGGGTGGTTAGTTGTAGGCAGAAGGGGATTAGTTGAGAGAAATGGGGATATTAGGGGGGCGTTTGAGAGAGAGGGATGGGGGTTAGGGGTAGGTGTAGGAGTAGGGAAGAGAAAGAGAGAGAGAGAGAGGTTTATTAAGGGTTAGTGGGAGGATGGGAGGGAGAGAGAGGAGGAGAGGTCAATAGTAGAAAGAGGAGCAGGGGGGATAGAGAGAGAGGGAGAGAGATGGGGGTTTATCAGGAGAGACAGAGAGAGAGAGAGAGAGAGGGATGGGTAGGTGGGGGAGTAGAAAAGAGAAAGAGAGAGAGAGGGAGGGGTAGGGATAGGTGGTAGAGAGAGAGGGGGAGAGAGAGAGAGAGAGAGATAGAGAGACGGGGAGTATATTAGTGGTATGGGTTGGGGGATTAGGATATATACAGAGGGGGGGTTAGAGGTAGGAAGAGTAGGAGAGAGAGGAGGGGGCGAGGGGGAGGTGTAGCAGGGGAGAATTGGGGGTTTGGGTGTATGAATCAGAGAGAGAGAGAGAGATAGAGATAAAGAGAGAGAGAGAGGGGGGGGTGGGAGGTGATTAGGTGTAGGGGGGAGGAGGGGGGTTACATAAGAAGGAGACAAATTTGGGGGGTGTTAGGTGATTGGGGAAGGTGGTTGTGAGAGAGAGAGAGAGATTAGGGGGTTTAATGGGGGAGAGAGAGAGAGGGTGGGTGGGGATAGGTGTGGGGTTAAGGTTAGAGTAGGAAGAGAGAGAGAGAGAGAGAGAGAGAGAGAGGTGATGGGTTTAGGGGTAAGGGGAGGAGGGGAGAGAGAGATAGATGGGGGTACTAGTGGTTGGGGGGAGGAGGAGAGGGGTTAGATAGAGAGAGGGATAGAGAGCGGGGGGTTAGGGAAGAAAGGGTTTAGGGACAATGGAAGATAGAGGTGGGTTTAGAGAGAGATCAAAGGGGTTAAAAGAGAAAAATGGAAAGTAAAGGTGGGTAGGGGTAGGGGGTTTGGGGGTAGAGAGAGAGAAGGGGAGAGGTTAGTGGTAGAGGGAGGGGGATTAGGAGATCATAGAGAGAGAGGGGGGATTAGGGGTAGGTGGAGTAGGAGAGAGAGAGAGGGGGGGGGGGCATGAGCAATTGGGGTAGGGAGAGGAGGATAAATGGAGAGAGAGAGAGTGAGCTTGAGGGGATTAGGTTTAGGGGAGAGGAGGGGGGTCGCAAAATAGGGAGAGAGATCTAGAAATAGAGACGAGTGGTTTTAAGGTTTGGGAAGGAGGGGGGTTGTGAGAGTGAGAGAGAGATATATATTGGGGGTTTATCGATTTGGGTAGGATGAGGAAAATTAGAGAGAAGGGGGGGTATAAGAGGAGACAAAGAGGGAAAAAGCGATAGAGGTAAGAGGGGAGAGAGAAAGGTGGTTGGTTAGGGGTTGGGTGAGTAGGATAGAGATAGAGGGGATGGGGTTAGGTTTATGGGGAGGAGGGGAGAGAGATAGATAGTGTTTGATGGACAATCCACTCGAGCGGATGCGAGCCGAATCTCCTAGGTCAATGTGATACTGCAACAAATAGAACAAACTATAAACCACTTTCCTAGATCTAGTTAGGGATCAAGTTATTAGATGTCTTACCTTAAGTTTGTAGCCCTTTCTCTTGGATATTCTTCCATGCCTCACGGTCATCAGATCTCAGTTGCAAAACCCGCTAAGACACACAGAACAATACAAATGAGTAAAAAGAATCTAAATAGTAATAGATCTAAGTAAACAGTTAAGCAGGTAAACTACACAATATCATCAAAACAACAATATTGGTGGAAAGCGTTTATATTACTATAAAAATAGGGAAAGTACATAGAAGAGAACGACTATGACCGAGGCTTAGCAAAGCAATATTTCTCTATCCAAGCTAATGCCATGACCTCCAAGGAAGTGTGAGTCTCTCAATGGATGAGTAGAGATCTCTCTGAAGTGATTTCACCAACATGTAGACACTATAGACTTCCTCCCTTTGGAATGGGAGTGAGATTCACTTATATAGGACTAAGTGGATAAGGTAGGTTGAGATATGGTAGGAGAGAGATAGGGGATCCTTCCAAGAGGTTAGGAATCAAATTCCAGCTCTCCTATAGGTTAGGGATAGGTATACACCTCACCAAGCTTCAAGAAAGGGTTCGAAGATGCTCCTTTATCCAAGTAACTGACCTCGTCGCAAGCTACAGTAAGACAACCTGTGACGTCACATGCTGCATGAGGGCAACCTACGACAACCTCACAAAACTATATATGAGAAGGTCAAGATCTCATCCAATTCAACAACTCAGTCATAGAGACTTCAGGGATGTTTACACTGGGTCTTATAAATGGTAATATTTTAGTTGTAACAGAATGACCCCCAAAGCATGAATCTATTGAAACTAGATAGGTGAAATGCTTTGATAGAAGGAATGGAAATAAACTTGTCGGAAGAAGGACGCTGCTGCAGTACAACTGACTCTGAGTACACAGTACTAAATTTCTCACAACATGGTACCGACCAATACAATGCAGATCCATGGTAGTAATGACTAACTGAACACAATCATGGCTACTAGACATAAGCATAGATCCATGATGAGATGATAACATAGCCACGACCAATACAAATGTGGATCCATGTAACATGACTCAAAAAATTTCCACAACTTGGGTAAAACATGAATCCCCAATTTCTTCAAGCTGAACCACACAATATACCCAATCTATCCCCATGTGATTACAAATGTCTTGACATCGAACATGGTAGAAACCACCTCTGATTACCAGTCATTGATGTATACCGTTAACAAGTGTGAGGGAATCACCATTAATATTAATGATTCCCAAGTATCATAGTACATATCACTCAAGCGTGAATAGATGAGTTGAAGTTGAACGCATGATGAAATATTTCAATCAAGAGTCAATGATGTAAACTCATGTTGAAAAACTGAGGTAACCCTACCATTGAGGAATGCAGGCCCAAGGTACTTGATTGGTTTCTAGATTCAATCCCCTGATGATGTGTTGAAGTCGACAAGGATGAAATCATCGAAGGAAAGCCATGATGCATCCCCCATCATCGACACGAAACATGACTACAGATGTTTGGAGTAAATTCGACGATAGAATGATGTGTAAGACTAACTTAAGGTAGACCGACATGATCAAAGGTATACTGAACACAGATGATGAGAAATGAACATCTCTTGAACATGGGTATGGCATGACTTGGCAGTATTGACATGACGAGAACGACACCAAACCTTGATGCAACTGATGGTGGAAGCATTCTTTGGAGGACTCAAAGGAGTTACAAGACTCATGGAATCTATAGGACTCAAAGAAAAATAAATTACCCAAGTACTAGATGTAAATGCAAACTAGTGCCATGTCCAAGAGTGACTATGTACTGCCACCGATAAGGGTGTAACACAAAAGCTTTCCTTTTTCCCCATCATGATTGATGAGTGCCTCACTTGTTTTTTAACGAGTTTGATGAGGGTAACAAGATGCTCGGTATAGCTCATCTCATAGATGAGTCCAATCCCAAATGGTTTAGGAACCTAGCAAAGGAGGGGTTCGTCCTATGGTGGGCCCTTCAATGTAAAATTTTAACGAGTTCATAGAAGGTAAACTCAGGTTCATTTCATGTTTAGAGAGTCTGAAAAGAACTAAAGAAGACTCCAAAGGTAATTTTTCGTAAGGTTAGCGTCTTCGCTCGAGAAAGGGTAAAACAACGTGAGAGAGGACTCTTCTAGTCATGTTTAGCTGGAGTATTCCTTTTTCATAAATAGTGCCCCCCTGGTCCGAGAAAGGGGTAAACTATCACTAGGAAGATGATCATTCAAATCCTTTTACAAGCGTGAATGAATCAATTTTGCTTGGCCATTGTTTCCTATTTTAGGTGTCTAAAAAGAGCTTAAAAAGGACTCCATGAACACCTTTGTCAAGGTTCATAACCGAGTACGACAAAGGAAAAAGTAAACTCGACATAGTTCCTTTTCCATACATAGTCTAGTGAGGCCGGATAAAGTGACAAACCTATACTTGGTAGACACACCTTTTTACTCAAATTTTTAACGAGCACGATAATGGTATCAAAAGCACTCAAAATCTTGTTCATATTTGAACTAGAGCACAAAAAAGTAAAAACTAAGCTCAAACCACTTTTCATGTTTTAACCAGAGCACGAAAAAAGTGAAAAGTAAGCTCAAACCACTTTTCATGTTTTAACCAGAGCACGAAAAAGTGAAAAGTAAGTTCAAAAACTATCTTACTATTTTTAACGAGCTCGAAGATAAGTTGGCAGAATGCTCATGATGTCTACTTCATTTTTAGCGATCTTGTAATAGAAAATGAACTATGCTCAGGAGAATTCCCATTGGCAAGTTTCTTCCCAACATAATGGCTAGAGGTCGGAAAGTTTCCCACAGGACAAGAAACTGACGGCTTACTTCTAGTATGATTACTAGAGGTACTATTTAATTTTTTAGCAAGCTTGAAAACCAAAAGGAAAGTATGCTCGAAAATGTTCCCATTGGTGGACTCTTCCTCAACATGGTACCCACAGGTTGGTCCATGCCCCCAGCATGATTGCTAGAAGTAAGTGACTTAAATCCAACGTGGTGTGGAGAGGCGATCGAGTTGACTTCAACATAATGTCCAGATGTTGAAGAGAGGCCCCCAAGCTTCATTTCATTCGCCTAAGCTAGCCCTAGGTGGATGAAAAGAAGGCTCAGGTACTAAGTCAATGGGAAGACTCGACTCAATGGAAAATGATATATTTCATTTTTTAACAAGCTTGACACAAGAATAGAACTCTGCTCATGGGAACCTATTTAATTTTTTAACGAGCTCGACATAGAAAGGGAAATATGCACGTGGGAACCTATTTAATTTTTTAACAAGCTTGACATGGAAAGGGAACTATGCTCAAAGTTAAGGCCCATTGATGGGTTCCTTCCCAACATGATACCCATAGGTTGGTAAATGCCCCCAACATGATTGCTAGCGGCATGGCTTAACATGCCCCCCACACTTCATTTCGTCTGACTACTCTTATTCCTTACCCAACTGAAAACCTGGATACTAATATGAATATGTTCACCGGGGGGGTAAAAAGAACGAGGGTGAAGTGACACAGGAAGACGAAATGAAGGTTCAAGTCCTAGACTTAGTGGGATACTCAAATCAATGGGAGGAAGTTCTATTTCATTTTTACACAAGCTTGAAACCAAACGTAAACTACGCTTGGAAATGGGTTTCATTTTTATGCAAGCTTAAAATTGTTAAATTTTGAGCTTCAATTCATAATACTCTAGGATCTTTACTGAGAGAATAACATATACAGTACATCAATGCATAACAATCACAATAAGCATGACAAGCATTACAAGAATCAAAAGTATGAGAGACAAGAGACACAAAGTTTCTGTGGGGAAAACCCTAAGGTGAAAAACCCCACAACTTCCTCAGAGATAGAGAGAGCAATGGCTCAACCAAAGTACAACCAAAATACACTTGAGATAGTCTCCTAGAAGCAGATGATCCTCCTCCTCACTAGTGCACCACTTTCTGAGTGAGAGAGATATGACTTTCTAAATGATCTAAATAGAGATCGCCTGATCTCTATTTATTCTAACCTGTTTGCCAAGTGACGTTATGGGGCCAACTTGTCTAGCTAGGTACATCCACAATATAATATATATTTCAGGGCCGACCCCACACATGGTGGTCTAATAACCCATCGGCAATTACACACACTTGCGACACTTGTCAGTCCACATGACAACACTTCCTTATAGAGGAATAACACATCTCTAATAAGGGTACAATAAATATATATGAAATACATAGATGAAATACATTCTAAAGTTACATATACATCAACACTCCCTCTTAACTAGGAAGGTATTTCTCGACACCAATCTGCTAGACAAGTCTTCTTCTCAAGATCATCGTCATCATCATCGTCACTGCTGCTGCTATCTCAACCAATCTCTGACTCTACTCATCATAGGAAGTTCTACAGAGCCAGACCTTTTTCATACTCGATGTAATCCCACCACCTACAGGTCTTCATCATCACTGGCCATACTGTGGAAATCTCAGGACTTATTACGTGCGTCACAAAACCTTAAAAGAGTCTCTTGACTAGCAAGAACACTAAAGAGCATCTGAGGCCTTTTTCATCCTATCTAGATCTCCAGGACTTATTACATGTGACCCCACCACAAAACCTCGAAAGAGAATCCCAGGACTAATTACAAGCACAAGGCTCAACCTATCGGATCTACCGGGGCACAAATTACATGTGGTCACCACAAAACCTCAAAAGAGCATCCCAGGACTGATTATGAGCACAAGGCTCAACCTATCAGATATCCCAGGGCAAAAATTACATGTGGTCATGGCAAAACCTCGAAAGAGCATCCCAGGACTAATCACGAGCACACGGCTCAACCTATCGGATCTCCCAGGGCACAAATTACATGCCATAGGACAAAACCTTGAAAGAGCATCTGCTAGATATCCCAGGGCACAAATTAGATGCCATAAGCAAAACCTCAAAAGACTATCTGCAGATCTCCCAGGTCACAAATTATATGACCTCCCAAGCAAAACCTCGAAAGAGCATTTTCTAGATATCCCAGGGTACAAATTACATGCCGTAGGAAAAACCTAGAAAGACTATCTACAAATATCCCAGGGCACAAATTACATGCTTATCTGCACAACCTGTTCCACGGCCATAGAGTATCAACCTGATACTCACCATACATCATCCTGATGTACACATGGTCATCCTGATCATCATCACTGCAACATCCTGCTGCATGTCATCTGGAGCTACATCCTGAAGCTCGTCATCCATGATCATCTTGATTATACAATGCATCTACCTGATGCATACCAAGTATCTACCTGATACATATCATCATACATGATCCACCTGATCATACAGTATTTTCACCTGATACAAATACAAATACATGATACATATCAACATACATGATCTACCTGATCATACAATGTATCCACCTGATACATATATAGATACATGGTCCAACCATCCAACATGATGCATATACAAAATACATACACATGATCCAACCGATCATATCCAGCAGCCAACATGATGCGTACATACATATAAATGATCCAATTGATCATATCCAGCATCCAACATGATGCGTACATACATATACATATAAATGATCCAGCTGATCATACAAAGTAGAAACCAGAACATCATCCTCATGCTCATCATCCAGTGCTTACATCCACAGCCATGTGAAGGATCCTCCTTCCAACATGCTTGGAATGGCTTCAAAAAATGTGTCCATCACTTCTTCCTCGAAGTGTCATCAATCTGAAGAACACCAAGCCTCTCTCTGAAGTACTCAAACTTCACCTTGGCTAGTGGCTTCGTCAGCACATCTGCAATCTGCTCGTCTGTCGCAACATACAGGAGCTTCACAGCTCTTCTCTATACCATATCCCTGATACAGTGATATTTGATCTCTATGTGTTTTGACCTGTCATGAAACATTGGGTTCTTGGACAGCTTCACACAACTCTGGTTATCACTGAAGATACCAGTAGCATCCAACGGGAGATCAAATAACTCAGACAGTAGCTTCCGTAGCCATACTGCCTCACAACTAGCTGAATAGGCTGCAACATACTCTTCCTCAGCTGTACTCAGTGCTACGCAGGACTGCTTCCTACTGAACCAAGAGATCACACCTGATCCCATACTGAAGCAACATCCAGATGTTCTCTTCCTATCTGCAGCACTACCAGCCCTATCTGAATCAACATAACCCTGTAGGTTAAACTTTTGATTCACCTCATAATTGAGCCCATAATCCACTGTACCCTTCAGGTACCTCAGAACATGTTTTATAGCAACCAGATGAACACTCCTCGGATCTGTAAGGAACTGACTCAATGTGTTCACTGTAAAGCAAATATCTGGTCTCGTGTTCATCAGGTACATCAAGGACCCAATCATCTGATGATACATAGAGACATCAACCGGCTCAGATGAAGCATCACATAGAAGCTTTAGATTCGATGCCATAGGTGTGGCCAAGGCCTTGCAATCCATCATCCCGAATCTCTTCAGGATATCTACTGTGTACTTCCCTTGACCAAGGAAGATCCCACCTGTACTCTGCCACACCTCCATACCTAGGAAATAAAGCATCATTCCCAAATCTTTCATATCAAACTTAGCAGCAAGCTTCCTCTTCGTATCTGCAATCAATCTTTCATCTCCTATTACAAATAAGTCATCCACATATAGGAGTAGAATCACAGGATTCCCTTCCTCAACCTTGTAGTAAAGGTTGGAATCCACTTTACTCTTGGTAAAGCCCAAACTAGATAGGAAAATGTCCATCCTACCATACCAAGTTCTAGGAGCTTGTTTCAAGCCATACAAGGCTTTCTTCAATCTGCACACATATGACTCCCTGTCATGTATTTCGAAACCGAGTGCCTGCTCCACATATACTTCCTCTTCAACAACACCATTCAAGAAAGCAGTCTTGACATCCATCTGGTGTATTTTCTATTTCATCGTTGTAGCCAGGGAAAGTACTGTTCTGATGGAAGTATACTTGGCTATAGGTGCAAAAGTTTCTTCATAATCTATTCCCTCTTTCTGAGAGAAGCCACAAGCTACGAATCTTGCTTTGTATATCTCTGCACTGCCATCTGCAGCATGCTTGATTTTGTAGATCCATTTAGAAGTCACAACAGACTTCTCTTTAGGTCTTGGTACAACATCCCAAACATCATTCTTCATTATTGATTGGTATTCCTCAACCATGGCATCCTTCCATTCTTTCTTTTCCGCTGCTTCTTCATAACTGGAAGGCTCTTTGTTCATAATGTCACAGAGTAAAGCAACATAGCTGGTATGTGATCTGGTTCTCTTCTTTGCTCTGTGTTCTTCTTCTGGAATGCCAAATCTTTTTGCATCTTGAATGAGCTCTCTAGCCCATCCAGGTTTCCTCTTGTGAGATTTATCCTCATGAGGTGGATATACAGGTTCTTGCAGATCTTCAAACTCATGAACAACTTCTGGAACTGCTTCAGTCATGGTAGTGTATTGAAATCTAGTTTCCTTAGGTTCTTCATAAACTTCAATAGGTGCCTTCCTTGATTTTATGAAGGCTGAGTTTTCATCAAATGTTACATCCCTGCTGACATCAATCTTCTTGAACCCTGGAAAGCATATTCTATAAGCCTTCGATCTTTCACTATAACCCACAAAGATACCCTTCTTTCCTGAAGGATCTAGTTTACTCCTCTTTTCCTTTGGGACATGAGTGTATACTGGACAACCAAATATTCTGAGATGGCTGACTTCATGTTTCTTACCAGAAAAGACCTCTTCTGGTGTCTTGTTATACAATATCTTGTGGGGTGTTCTGTTCTGTACATATACAGCTGTTCTAGCTGCTTCTGCCCATAGATGCATAGGTAGATCCTGGTCATGCAACATTGCCCTTGCTGCTTCCATGATTGTTATGTTCTTCCTTTCTGCAACTCCATTCTGTTGAGGATTATAAGGAGCAGTCAACTCCCTCTTAATCCCTGAATCACTACAAAGCTTCTTGAAGTCACCTGAGGTGAATTCTCGACCATTGTTGGATCTGAATGTTTTGATCTTCTTGTCAGTTTGATTCTCCATCAAGGTTTTGAATTCCTTGAATTTATCAAACAGCTCATCTTTGCTCTTCAAGAAGTATACCCAAGTCTTCCTGGAGAAGTCATCAATAAATGAGACATAGTAAACATACACACTCAAAGAACTGGATGACATAGGACCACATACATCTGAGTGGATGATTTCCAGGATGTCTTTTGCCTTTCTTTCACTGCTTGGGAAAGCCTTCTTAATGTTCTTACCTTTTGCACATCCTTTGCAAACACCTTCATGTTTGGTCTTTATTTCAGGAAGACCCTCTACAGCCTTGCTTGCAATTGGAAGTGCCCTATAGTGCATATGAGCAAGTCTTCTATGCCAAAGTTCACTTGGCTCCATGGATTCATGTACCATGGCATGTTCAGGTTGTCCCTTTAATTTATACAAACCTCCCTCTTGCTCTCCAATCACTACTACATCATCTATGGTCTTTCCCTTTGGCCACATTAGGACTTGGCCATCCACAAATGCAACCCTCATACCTTTTGCATCCAATGCAGAGATGGAGAGTAAGTTCTTCTTGAGCCCAGGTACATAAAAGACTTCTTTCATCTTCAAAGATTTTTCAGAATCTAGGTTGTAGGAGGCTTCACCACTTCCTTTGATTGGGTATTGATAATCATCCCCAAGTTTCACCTTATGGGGTGATTCATGTTCAAATAGATTCATAAAAGATTCCTTAAACCTAGTCATGTGTTTGGAAGCCCCACTGTCAATCAACCAATCATTACAACCATGGGAGATAGTACCTGTGAGAGCAGAAATTAGAACATATTCTTCTTCACCTGATGAGGCATCATCACTATCACTTTCTGCCCTAGCCTTCTTCTTTGGGGGTTCATCATCTTCGGCAGCATGAGCATGATATCTTCTTTTGTTATTCTTCTTCTTGTTCTTATTGAAGTTGTTGTTGTTGTCTTTCTTCTTCTTGGGACAATCTGAAGCAAAGTGTCGCTTCTCATTGCAATTGAAGCATCTAAGATCTTTCTTATATTTATGATAATGGTGGTGTGAGAATCTTCTGTTATGAGATGATTCCTTCTTGTACTTGCCTTTCCTGGCATGTGCTGTGAGAGCTTGATCTTCATTTGCTATCTTTTCTTCTCGGGTCACAAGTTTAGCTTCTTCTTGAGAGCATTCTTCCCGCAATCTATTGAAGGAGATCAACTTCTTCCTTGCACAAATTCCTTGAATAAAGGAATCCCATGACTTGGGTAGGACATTTAGAGTGGTCATCACCACTTCACATTCTCCACCATTTCATCCACTGCTTCTAGTTGTTCCTCGATCTGGGGGACCCTTGAAAAATAAGATTGAATGGTTTCTCCATTCTAAAACTTTACTCCTTTCAATTGGTTCCACGGGGTCATCTTCTGATTTATGTTTTTCCCTTCAAATAGCTTGGTCAAAGATTCAAACATCTCCTTGGGTGTCTTTAGAAGACACATGGGGTATGAGATGGTCTTTGATAGAATCAGCAATGATTCTCTTTTCCTTGAACAAGTTTTTCTTATGCAATACCTCAGCCTCTTCATCCTCTAGGATAGGGATGTTTTCTTTTACATATGAGTCCAACTCATTCTCTTCCAGGATTAACCTAATCCTATACTTCCAAGCTCAGAAGTTATCAGCTCCTTCAAGCTTATCCTCAAGCTTGGTGTGGTAAGGCATCTTAAAGAGTACTTCAAATGGAAATAGAAAATATTTAGGTCTTACCACTTGAAATGCTAAAAATTGGATCTCGTCCTGGATTAGGGTTTGTCGAAAAAACCCTAGAAATTAAAAATGTGCATTTCAATTTTCTGAAAGGATAGAAAGATGTGCCTTGATGAGATGATCATCTTGGTGTATTCAGAATTTGAGATCAGCAAAGCTTTACCCTTCAGATTTTCCTTTTTGTCCTCCCGGGTTCACTAGGGAGAGCCCTGAATTAGGGTATGAGTTTCTCAGAGATCTACCCAGCCAAAAATCTCGATCCAAAGCTCTAAACTTCTATTTTTGCAAGGAGCTTCCAGCTATGTCTTTAGATTTCAAAAATTCCTATTTTTGTGGAAATCCTAATTTTTATGGCCAAATCTGAAAATGCTCAGAATTGAATTTTGATTAGACAAATAGATTCTCCTTGATGAGTAGAGTCAATATACTATACTGTTTTTCCAAAATCTATGGAGAGAAACCTAATAAACAAGAAACTCAAGTTTCTGTCACTGCAAAATGTCTTCTTCTCAGGTTAGCTCTGATACCATGTTAAATTTTGAGCATTAATTCATAAAACTATAGGATCTTTACTGAGAGAATAACATATACAGTACATCACTGCATAACAATCATAATAAGCATGACAAGCATTACAAGAATCAAAAGCATGAGAGACAAGAGACACAGAGTTTCTGTGGGCAAAACCCTAAGGTGAAAAACCCCACAACTTCCTCAGAGATAGAGAGAGCAATGGCTCAACCAAAGTACAACCAAAATACACTTGAGATAGTCTCCTAGAAGCAGATGATCCTCCTCCTCACTAGTGCACCACTTTCTAAGTGAGAGAGAGAGATGACTTTCTGAATGATCTAAATAGAGATCTTCTTATCTTTATTTATACTAACCTGTTTTCCCAATGACCTTATGGGGCCGACTTGTCTAGCTAGGTACATCCACAATATAATATATATTTCAGGGCCAACCCCACACATGGTGGTCTAATAACCCATCGGCAAGTACACACACTTGCGACACTTGTCATCCACATGACGACACTTCCTTATAGAGGAATAACACATCTCTAATAAGGGTCCAATCAATATATATGAAATACATAGATGAAATACATTCCGAAGTTACATATACATCAACAAAAACCAAAAGTAAACTTTGCTTGAGAAACCTGTTTCATTTTTTAACGAGCTTGACACCGAAAAAAGAACTATGCTACAAAAATACCAACATGGCATTTGAATGTAGGAGGAAAATCCCCCACATCATGATTGCTATTGGGGTGACTCTAGTGTAAAAAAAAAAGACTGTAGTCCTACCTCCCATCTCGAAGGGGAAGACACCACCAAAGCACGTGGGACACTCACGGAAGTCTGATGAGTAGGAGCCATATGATGAGTGGGTGTCATGAAGGAAATTTGATCAATGGTCACAACAATCCCATGATGGGAAAAATACATCACTCGAAAAAGTGAGGACACTACAGCCTTCATTGCGTAAAAATAATCTTGTTCAAGGAGAAGATTAAAATCTAAGGACCTTGGAATACCATAACATCAATACAGACATTTTTCCCTCCCAAAGTGATAGGTAACTGAGGAAGGATCCCTAAAGGTCGAGTAGGCCTTCGATTAAAAGCCAGTATCTGGTCAGTTACTGGCACAAGCTGAGGGGAACCTATAGCTTGCCAAGCAGTTGAGGATAAAATACTAACAAAAGCTCCCTCATCAACTATTGTACGAAATATTTCTTTATCGAAAAATCCTACACATATTTGAAAAGGAATACTCAAAGGAAGATGAGATTCTGTTAACTCATTTAAGTCAAATGAAATGACCTCATTACTTGGAGGGGGTCCTGTGGAAATGGACTCTTTCCTAAGATGATCGGAACTGACTAGAAAAACATTAGTGGTTATCAATCCACTCTCATCGGGAAGAGTAGGATGAGATGAAGACTGTGTCAAGGTGACAGTTGCAGTCAGAACGCTCTCTGATAGAAGAGCGAGATTGAGTGGAGATGACAGTGACTCAATCACTTCACTCTCAGGAGGACGAGTGGGATCAATTACAGATGCAACTGAATTGATCACTTGGTCAACCAGAGGGGGGTCGAGGGACAACTTACTATCATTTGTTGGAATCACCTGTTGAGGACTAGTAATATCTTCCAACTGCCATGAAGCTTCATCCATGCTTGGACAAAGGAAAGTACAGTGCATACCCTTGCATATCAAACAGGGATATAGGAATTTACCCTTCTGACCCTTCAACATTGGGTCACTGGTTGAGGGAGTGTCATCAACATGATGGTAAGAGGTTGATGATACAAGTGGTTTAGGGTTTTTAGGCCACACTTCTGACACACAAGAAAGACTGGGACAATCCTTGAGAAGGTGATCACCCTTGCAAATCTTGCAAGGGAACTTGGGCTTACGAGGCATTCTCCTAGAATGAGTGCCATCAGAGGCAGATGCTTGATGCTTGGTCTCTGTCTTATCTTTCTTCTTCTTAATCTTCCTCTTCTTCTTATTCTCACTCTTCTTCTTACTAACATCAGAGTTTTCAGTAGGAGAAGAGGAAGAGACAGAAGGTGCTTCAACATTTGATGAAGAAGGAGAAGGGTCACCATGAGATTGATGCTCATGTCGTGAAGGACCTAGGTTAGACACAATTGGTGCACTTGGTGTAATTGTATTGGAGAATAACCATATTGGTAATCCTATCGTCAATCCAGGAAGACTAAACGTAGCCATAAATGGAGGACCAATAGTTCCACAAGGGGGAATAACAGAAGGCATACCTTGGAAAGGGGTCTCTTGTTTGGTAGTCCTAGAAGAATCTTCCATATATAAACTTCCTAAGAGTCTCTAAAGTACCACACAAATCAAACGCTACTCAAGTATAAAAGCAACAAGCAAACTATGTAAATAGGAGTGGACGAAAAGTCAGGATCCTCACAGGATTATCAAGGCTTCGCAACTCGCTATATGCCGCAGGGTCCAATAGTAAAATGCGACAAGGAGGATTGGGACCATACCCTTTCCTAAATACTCGACTACCCGGATGACATGTGCGTAATAATCTCCCTGAGTGTTGTTATCGGTGTATTGTGATGCCAAGACGACCAAATGGTTAACTCAGTTGGTCTCAGGAATCCTAATGGTGTCTCCCGATATACACAAGGTACGTGGGAGCTCAAATCCATAGTGATGTTGTCTAATGCACAACCGTAAGGCACGAGACCTTCTGATATACTACCGAGTATGTAAAAAACCTTTCGAAATATGCCAAGTACACGTAGTACTTGGTGGGTACGTGAAAGAGCTTCGATATACCAACAAGTACGTGGAAGACTACAATACCCTCATAATACAGTGCTGGAAAATAACGACAGCTGTCATGCTTAAAGACGCTGGAACACGTCTCTAACTTACACACAGTTAATAAATGGTTTTAACCTAACCTAGTGTTAATTTTATCTTGTGCAGTTAGGTGGATGCATGAGGTGAGTACATAAATGTAAACAATCCTCAACTACACGATAATGCACATTTTCCTTTATCTTTCGATGAAACCTACTTAAGGTAAGGATATATATTTTTCTCTTTTATAATCAAAATGACCTTGAGTAGTAATGAAATTAAGAATTCCTATCTAGAATGCACAAACTCTAACTTTCTGATATAATAAGCCAAAAACGCAAGGAAAGCAAAGATGCGACAAAACCTTTATATGCAACAAAATATTGTCCTTGAAAACAAACTAATGAAGCACTTTGATTTTCATATGCATGTATCGAGATGAAATCTGATAACTAAGTACTTTTCAGACCAACAAGAAGAAAATGAGAAAATGTCTAATAGCACTCTATCACCCAAAAATTCCCAAAGAAAAAATGAGAACACCCACAAATTTTATGACACTCAAAGATCATTCAAAGAAAACCAAATCCAATAATTCTAATCCATTTCCTATCTTTTTACACTTGAAAAAGACACATATAATCTACGGAAAGAAAAGCTCCACAAACGTTTCCAATCAAATGTAGGACAAAGAAAAGCACCTAATAGTCTTATCTAACTCAAATGCACACAAATTTGAAACAAGCCTTTCTTGTTCTTATGAATGTGAGACTAGGAATTTCAAATGATCAAATTAAAGCAAGAATAATACTTATGTTTTCCAATTTCATGAATATATCAAAAGAGTGACAAATTCAAGTTTCTCTTTGAACTAAAGTGGAGACAAGGATTCAATCTTTTCAAACAATCATTAGATAGGATGTAAAGGAAATAAGATGCACAACCCAAGAAAGGGAGGCTCAAAAGACATGGATATCCCACACTTTTCAAGTCTTTAAAACAAGCCAATCACACCACACCAAAAAATGATCTCAAAACCTTAATATCGGTCAAAATGACTGTAGGATACACAATTCATGCCCCCCCCCGCCCATGAGGGGAAATTTTTTTTCAAAAATAGAACCCATTTCACTTAAAAATGTAAGCAAAACACTAGTTTTGACTCAAGGGGCCAAACATGGATCCAAAACCCAAAAGACCCAAAATCAACTGGATGCAAGCAAAACCAAAAGATGTATGCAAACGAGGTCTAGAAACTGATACAATGCAATGACTAGATCAAGTAAGGAGAGGAGGGAATGCAAGGGTGAGTGGATGCAGGCAGGGGAGACCAAAGTGTCCACCACTACCAAATATTAGAGATGTCCAAGAAGGGACCCAAAACCAATCCAAAAATAACCAAACACTACTAACACAAAAATTAAAGAGAGGTCTCTGATTGGATCTTGCAGCATAGAGGGGGTTTGTACACCAAATCACAACTCAAATAAGAAATGGAGAAAGGATGCCTGTATGCCAATTTTGACAGATCGACACAGTCTGTGTTTGTACACAGAGCGACCATCGTAGTTTACCAATGCAGGAGGTGCGATGATGTCATAGTATACCAATGAAGAGGTTGAGACAACAGGCCAAAAGACAGAGAACAGGGACCAAGAAATGACACAGTGTCACTCTAGCTCCACTGCCCAGGTGCGATAGGCGAGATCCAAATTAAAAAATGAATAAATATCCAAACAATGAGCGATGAAATGGCTTAGAAAATGAAAATGCCGACTCGAAGGAAGGTAATCAAATTCTTCAAAGTGAAGATCTGATGGCGAAACTAGTTTAAGAGGAAAATGAAAAACGAAATGGCCTGTAACAAGAAATCAACTGAAAATGAAATTCAAATTAACAACTACAAAATGATGTTATTTCCCCAGTATGGTCGCCAAATTTGTTTGATAGACAATCTACTTGAGCAAACGCAAGCCCGATCTCCCTAGCTCAATGTGATACTAGAACAAATAGAACAAACTATAAAGCACTTTCCTAGATCCAGTTAGGGATCAAGTTATTAGAATGTCTTACCTTAAGTTTGGAAACAGTTTAGCAGGTAAACTACACAATATCATCAAAACAACAATATTGGTGGAATGTGTTTATATTACTATAAAAATAGGGAAAGTACATAGAAGAGAATGACTATGACCGAGGCTTAATGAAGCAACCTTTCTCTATCCAAGCCAATGCCATGACCTCCAAGGAAGTGTGAGTCTCTCAATGGATGAGTAGAGATCTCTCTAAAGTGTTTTCACCAACATGTAGACACTATAGACTTTCTCCCTTTGGAATGGGAGTGAGCTTCACTTATATAGGACTAAGTGGATAGGGTAGGTTGAGATATGCTAGGAGAGAGATAGGGGATCCTTCCAGGAGGTTAGGAACCGAATTCTAGCTCCCTTATAGGTTAGGGATAGGTATACACCTCACCAAGCTTTGAGAAAGGGTTCAAAGATGCTCCTTTATCCAAGTAACTGACCTCGTCGTAGGTTGCAGTAATACAATCTGCGACGTCGCATGCGGCATGAGGGAAACCTACGACGACCTCACAAAACTATATATCAAAAGGTTAGGATCTCATCCAAGTCAACAACTCAGTCATAGAGACTTCAGCGATGTTTACATTGGGTCTTATGAATGGTAATATTTTAGGTGTAAGAAATAGATATAAGGGGAGTTAGTGGTTGGGGGGACGAGGATAGGGTTTAGATAAAGAGAGGGAGGGAGAGAGGGGGAGTCAGAGAGGAGGGGGTTAGGGACAATGGGTGAGGGATGTGGGGTTAGAGAGAGAGATGGGGTTAAGAGGGAAGTAAAATTAATTTGTGTACGTTAATAACACATGTGCATTATTTTTACAAACAAGCGCAAATGCGTTATCATAAACACGTGCACATTTTAATTTTTTTTTAAAAGGTGCAAATGAATTTTTCCACCTACATGGAAGATCAGTTGTCCGCTTTGGTTTTAGGTTCAAATTTTCAAAACTATAGGTTGGGCCTACAACTAACAAAACACATCCATTTTTTCATTTCCCTATTTTTCAACATCGAATTTTCATATGCTCTACATGTTTGTTTCTAATAAAATTGCACATACTATAGAGATCTCTATGTAGATTTGAAATATATATATATATATTAGGAAGACATCACTATTTTTTATTCATATGTAAAATTTATTAAAAGAACATAGGTCTCTTATTATCTTTATAACTTTTGATTGGTTCACCTATTTTGAAAATTAAAAAGAACATGAACAAGTACATACGAAGAAATACACACCCACAAAAATTTCATTGATTGTGTTAAGACCCTGATAGAGGGGCGTAACGCTTCGGCTTCTCACTCTAGAAATTCACTAAATTTCTTAATTTAAAAAAAATATAAAATCAACATTAAAAATTATGGAAAAATAGTGTCACACAAGAGCCACTTGTTATCTACAACTATAGTTTTTTTTTTGGAAAAAATTCAATGCTTACATACCAAATGCATGGCTTAACAAAAGCATATGCATTATGTTTGGGGAAAAAAATAACATACCGATCTTACAATAACATTGTTTTCTTGGAGTTATACTAATTTTCCATAAATAAAAGTTATATATTATAGAAGGTATCTGGATTGTCTACATTTTATCTTTTTACACTATGTTCTAAATTGTTATGCATGTACCTCTAATATTTATTTTTAGTGATGATATTTATGTTTTTACAGGTTTCCATTGCAAGTAACGTGTCATAATTGGGTAGTATTACCTCGCACTAGCCCCATTGTTAACAATCATACCCATGCTAGAGAAAAAAATGCTTGAAAATTTTTAATTGCTTGCCAAAAACATAAGGATTCATTTCCTTAAGAACAATATCATCTTAATAGAAAATAAGGATGATGATTATACCAACCAAAGTCATGCGAGCACAACTTGCCTCTTCTAAATATGTAACAACCTCAAAAACTGCAAATTCGAGAATTAAACAAAATATATATACACATGGAAAACATAACTTATTCCTATAATGTAGGGGATTGAGTAATCTTTATAATGCATTTTAAACAAAGAATATAAATATAATTCCCATCTATACCATATATTTCATTGCAAAATACAATCATTTCAAAGAAACACACAATTTCATTTTTTGGGGGGTATGTTCTAACATTCCTCACAACATGACAATGTAACTCTACTCTTACCATAATCCTACTTAAATTGAGTATACGTTACATAATGTATTCCAATGAGGATGTGTTTATGGATAAATCCATCAGTGCGAACACCAACCAATCTCCCTAGTCTGAATGGTTCGGATCTAGAACAAAGCAAAAAAGGAATGAAAACCTTTCCCTAAATCTATAAAATTACTTGAATGCAAAGAGTCAATTCCATACCTTATTTATGAAGGTCGTCCTCGTGGATTGAATCTTTCACACTCTTGCTTGTTGATTAAGAGATTACCTGCAAAAGATTCAACAAGACAAAGACAAGGGACTAAAAGATAACATGATACATCTAAGCAATTGACCAATAAGAACTACAACAAATGAAATTACACATCATTTATGGGAAAGGAAGACATTTATGTATTAATTAATATAGAGGAAAGAATTACAACCAATGAATCCTTGGTGTTGAAGATCCTTTCCAATGGAACCTTGCATCAATTTGCCAATCATGGAAGAATGGATTCCTGGCTCAATTTCTACAGCATTTGGTTACCCTCATTTCAATCCCCCTATCCCATGAGGAGGAGCTTCATTTATAGGCCAAAAGAGATGAGGAGGAGAGGAGAGAATTAGGGAGATGGAAGAGGTAAGATCCTACTAAGTTAGGATACAGTGTACATGGTTCATAATCATGATGAGTAAAAAATTTCCATGTAACAGAATGCCTCCCAAAGTATGAAGCGAGAGTAACATGATAGGTGAAATAATTTGATGGATAAAGTATAAAGGATAGAGAAAAGGAACCGCTGGTTGAAAATTTGTCAAAAATAACCAAGGATCTTTTGTAGTAAAATAATTTTCTCATCGCAATAACTCACAAAAAAGATACCGACCAATACATTGTAGATCCATGTTGATAATGACCGATGATATGGCCACCAAACTACAATGTGGATCCATATGTGAATGACTGAACACAATCATGGATACTAAAATACAAGCGTAGATACATGATGAGATAATAAAATAACCATGACCAATACAAGAGTGGATCTGTGTGACAGTACATCAATGAGGTCTCCATCTTAACATTTGTGTGGGGACCGACTAAAAAATCTCCATCGGAACATGGGTGTAATAGTAAGACACCAGAACAACCCAGGGTCTTCTTCCCATTCCCAAATTTATATGAATATTACCATGTGATTACAATGTGTTGAAGTAAAACATGGTACAAACCACTTCATTACCAATTAATGATGTGAACCATTAACAAGTGCGATGGAAATCACCAATGATGACGGTGATACCCAAGGCATCACTAGTACATCCCAACGAATGCGAATAAATGAATTGGAGTATAACATTCGTGGAATCATTCCATTAGAGGTCAAGGAGGTAAACCTACTGTCGAAAGCAAGGAAACCTGCCATTGACGCATGCAAGCTCCAAGGTACAGAATAGTTTCTAAGTCTAATTCTTGGATGATGACCTGATGTAGACATAAATAAAATCATCGGAGGAGGGCCATGATGCATCCCACATCCTCAAAACGAAACTGATACAGGAAGTGATATAAGATGGTATATCAAATGAGTGTTAATTTACACAAAGGTGTAATGGTGAGTAGGGACGACTGACACAACATAATTTTTAATGACTGCGAAGGTTGATTCCGGCCAAAGACTTCCTTTGAATATTTAATGGCACAAAAAGTGACTTGGAAGCATTGAAATAACATAGGAGAGACGAAGACATAATGCAATAATTGACTGAATCATTCTTCAGAGTACCCAAATGATTATAATGACTCATGGAATTGGTATGACTTGAAAACAAGTTGATTACCTAACTGTTTGACTAGAATGCAGACAAGTGCCACGTTCAAAGGTTACTTTAAGTTCTCATTAATACATACTCAAATAGATCTTCTCATTCCCTTAATTTCCCAATCATTATGGATGAGTTCCTCTTTTATTTTTAACGATATGGAAGAGGGTAACAAACGCTCGATGTAGCTCATCATATGACAAGTTCAATCTCTCATGTTTTATGAACCTTAGAAAGGAGGGGTTCGATCCCAAAAAGGGTCCTTCCATGTATGATTTTACAAGTTCAAAGAAGGTAAAATCGGTGGCGTTTCACATTTAGAGAGTCTAAAATGGTTAAAAGAAGACTCCTAATGGATCTTTTTCATAAAATTTAGTCTCGTCACTTGAAAAAGGATAAAACAATGTGAGAGAGAACTCTTCTAATCATGAATGACTAGAGTATTCCTTTTTTGTAAATATTCTAAATGGTTTGAAAAAGGTATAAACTATCACTGGATATACATCCTTTCAAATCCTTTTACGAGCATGAAAGAAACAATTTATCTCAATAATATTTTCCTATTTAGGGAGTCTGAAAAGAAATTAAAAAGGATTCCATATACAACTTTGTCGTGGTTGATGACTGAGTATGACAAAGGAAAAAGTAAACTCAACATAGTTCCTTTTCCGTAATGTAAAATCTCAAACACAGCTGAATCTAGCTACTGTGGATTCCTCACTGGTGAAAGATTGCACAACATTTGCAAGAATGGCATAAAAAATTTAAATGAATGAAGAACAATTACACATGAAATGGTGAATAATGTCAATATTATTAACTGTCCAACCTTAACAAAGGTTAAGAACACCCATATATACAAATCTGGAAGAATTCGAATCCATCTGGAGTGTTCACACTGATCTAGCTTAGAAAAAGCTCAAACCCCCCTAGATTGACCAAAATATCCCAAACCATCCCAAACTGGTTCGAATCTGCAGTGTGAATGCTGGGAATGACTGGACAGGCCCATGTGACCTCACACATGTGAAGAAACTGGTTGGATAGAGGTTTGGAGTCTAAAATTGGTCAAAAATGTGACAAAACAAGGCAAGATTGTCCACAAAGAGAGCAAATGCGCCCTAGGTAGAAGAGAAGCATGCTGAGTGCATTAAATGACCTAAGGAGGGCGCTCTAGGCATGCTGAGTGCATTAATTGCCCTGGGGAGCGCTCCACTTAGCTGGTTTGACTCAGCACTTGTTCACATTGCTAACTAGTTCAAGACAGTTTGACCATTTACCAATCTAATCAACTTAGGGATGTAATCATTAATCACTTGGGATAATTAATCATCATTAATAAATGATTAATGTACATAGGTGGAAAAATGTTCTAACACCCCCCCTTAAGCTAGACTTAGTGAAATATCAAAAATTAAGGCCTTGGCAACTAGGCTCAAGTCACCTTTTACATCATAAAATTTATTTGTCCATGTAACCAAGGTAAGGAGGAAAACCACATGGGAAATAAAACCTCCCCTCTAAAATGGACATGTGGCATATATCAAAATACACCAATCATCACCATGCATCACTCACCCCAAGCAAAGATCTAAGGTGAGTGAAGGTCTTCTCGGTAAAACACTTGGTGAAGATATCAGCAGTTTGCTCACTGGATGGGCAATACTGCAATGCTATGATCTGGTCATGCACCAAACCCCGAATGTAATGCATGTGTATCTCTATGTGCTTGGTCCTCTGTCTCTGTACTGGATCGGTAGAAATCTTGATTGTACTTTGATTATCACACCAAAGAATAGTGGGTGAATCAAAGACAATCCCGAACTCTGCAAGAATACCTTGCAACCAAACACATTGTGTGGCTGCATTGACTGCTCCCCTGTACTCGGCCTCAGCTGAAGATAAGGAAATAGTGCTTTGTTTCTTGCTTGACCAGCATATAGGTCCATGTGCAAGCAAAAAGACATAACCGGAAGTTGACTTCCGATCAATACAATCACCGGCCCAATCAGAATCAGTAAATCCTACTAGTTCAAGGGATGAACCAGCAGCATAATGGATACCAAAAGACTTAGTACCCTGAACATAATGAAAGATCCTCTTGGCTGCCTTCCAATGGATCTCATGAGGCTCTTGCATGTGCCTTGCAACAGCCCCAACAGCATATGACAAATCTGGTCTAGAATGAGTAAGATATAGCAAACTCCCAACAAGTTGCCTATACAACGAACTGTCAACTAGTGGTGAAGAACCCCATTCTGTAAGCTTAACTCCTGAAAGAAATGGAAATTTTGCAGACTTACATTCAGCCATCTTAAATTTCTGCAGCAAATCTGAAGCATACCTTGACTGACATACAGAAATTCCATTCACAGATTGATCAATCTCCAAACCCAGAAATTGTTTTAGCAATCCTAGATCGGTCATGGAGAATGCACTGTGCAATGCTCTCTTAACTGAGTCAAGTTCTTTGGTGCAGCTACCAGTGATCAAAAGATCATCAACATACAGTACAATAATCAATATCAGATCACTAACATGCTGCATATACACATTTGGATCAGACTTACACCTCTCAAACCCCAAAGATAGCAGAAAATTGTCCATTTTTGCATACCATGCTCTAGGAGCTTGCTTGAGCCCATAGAGTGACTTGTTCAACCTGCAAACAAGTGTATGATCAGAAATAAAACCTTCAGGCTGCTGCATATAAATCTCCTCATTCAGATCCCCATGAAGAAAGGCACTCTTTACATCCATGTGATGAATCTCCCATCGCTTGGAAGCCCCAATTGCCAAAACTAGTCTTATGGAGTCCATCTTTGCCACCGGTGCAAATGTCTCTGTATAGTCCACTCCTTGGACCTGAGAGTAACCCTTAGCTACCAACCTAGCCTTATACTTCAGATCAGAGCAATCAGATCCAATTTTGGTTCTATAAATCCACTTGCATTGCACTAGTTTCCTCTTGGGAGGAAGAGGGACCAAATCCCAAGTTTTGTTCTCATGGAGTGAGTTCATCTCCTCTTGCATAGCTGATTGCCATCTTGGGTCTGTACATGCTTCTGAATATGACATTGGATCAGATCCAACCATCAAATAACATGCCTCACTCAGATCAGAATTATTATATGCAAAGGAATTGTGAAATTGAGATCTAGTTTTCCTAGCATCTTGGGGATCTCCCACTAGCTCTCCGGCACTTTGAATTGTTTTCTCTGCCCACTTGGGCCTTGAAGGGGGGATATGTTCAGAATCCATATCAACATCATCTTCAGCAATCTCAGAATCAGAAATATCAGAGAAAGAATCACTACTTACTTCATCATCAAGACGAGGGAATGAGCATTCCCCATCACCTTGTTCACTAGCTTGCAAAAATTCTTCCTCTTCGAATTTGACACTTCTTTCAATGAAAGTTTTGTGAGTGGATGGATCAAAGAGCTTGTAGCCCTTGGAATCCTCTGCATACCCAACCATGATTGACTCCTTGCTTTGGGGCTGCAATGCCTTTCTCTTCTCCGGTGGAATTCTGGCCCAAGCCCTTGAGCCAAAAATTCTGAAATGTGAGACATTTGGCTTGTGGCCCATCCAAGCTTCAAATGGAGTGATTCCTTGCAATGCTTTGTGTGGTGCCTTGTTCTGAACATATGCTGCACAATTCATAGCTTCATCCCATAATTTAGGAGACAAATCCCTTGCTTGCAACATGCAAGTTGCCATCTCTTTCAGTGCTCTATTTTTGCGCTCTGCAACACCATTTTGCTGAGGTGTGTAGGGCACTGAGTGTTGCATCTGAATGCCATGCTCTTGACAGAGCTGCTGCAAATTGTTGTTGACATACTCTCTACCATTATCAGTCCTCAAAATCTTCATGGCCTTCCCACTGAAGTTCTCAACCATGCTCTTAAAAATCTTGAAACAATCAAAGACTTCAGATTTTTGCTTAAGGAAAAATAACCAGCAGTACCTTGAGTAGTCATCGATGAAGGTGAGCACATATTTGCTGCAGCCATAGGAGGGTGTGGGGAGTGGCCCTATGAGATCAGAGTGTACTATCCCAAGAGGTTGATCAGCCCTCCTAGCCTTCCCTTTGTCATACTTCCTTTCAGGATGTTTCCCAATCATGCAACCCTTGCATGTTCCACTCGAAAATCTGATTTGGGGCAGCCCTTCTACCATATTTTCTTTGCTTAAAACTTGAAGATATCTGTAGTTTAGGTGACCATACCTTTGATGCCATAGCTTTCTGGTCTCATTCCCATGTGACAGCAGCACACTTGGTGAAGAGAATTCGAGGAAGTGGGAGAACTTGTACATCTTCATGTCATGGTCTGCAACACCCTTTGCAACAATTTTCCCGGTGGAAACTTCTGATATCTCCACTTCATCCTGAGTGAAGACCACCTTCTTTGCTACTCCAGTATGAGTCATTTGATATACAGAGAGCAAGTTTGCTGCAAGATTTGGCACATACAGCACATTGGAGAAGAAGCCATTCTCCATAGAGATTTTCCCAATGCCATGAGTAGGGATTTCTGAGTCATCTCCCATTCGAATTGAGAGGCCACTGTAGGGAGCAAGTTCAGAAAACGAGTCTCTTGAGGAAGCCATGTGCCTTGAGGCACCTGAATCAATGATAAACAAAGGTGAATGAGATGAGCTAGCCACCAAAGCATGGCAGCTCTCCTTGTCTTCAGAAACGCACTCCTTCTTCTTGGAACTTTCAGGAAGAGGAATATTATTTTTCTGTAGGAGATGGGTCATGGTGTCTATGGTTTTCTTCATGCATGAGCTCTCTGGATGAAAACCTCTTTGACAGTAGCTACATTTCGTCTTCTCAGCCTTCTTTCCCTTGTTCTTGACAGGATTCGAAACCCCCTCAGAGGATTTGGGCCTCTCATCCTTTCTCTTCTTCTCTTGAGGTTTCGAACCCTTGGGTTTTTGCTTGCCTCTTCCACATTTCGAATCTCCAGCTGCAAGCACTTGATCTTTTTGCTTGATGGAGCCCATCAAGACCAGCTTGTCTTGCTCTTGAGTTAGCATCTCCATGAAGTCATCCAAGGATGGCATCTTCCAACCTCTAACTGTGAGCCTTGTGGAGTTGAAGGAAGACACAAAAACTGAGTATTCAGAACCCAATTTGGAGAGAATGGACAACACCAACTGTTCTTCTTTCTTCTCTATGCCACATTGTCTGATCTGCAAGACCAAGTTCTTGAACTTGGTGAATAAGTCCTGGATGGAATCGAAATTCCCTGGGCTCAGTGAGACAAGCTCATTTTCGAGCTGGTGGCCTCTCATCTCATCAGTCTTTCCAAACAGTGTCTCAAGCTTGAGCCACACTTCATTTGGAGTTGCTAGACTTTCTACATGAAACAGGAGGTCTCTCGAAATGCTGAGACAAAGGAGGCCAAATGCCTCATCCATTCTGTTAAAAAACTTGGATTTCTCCACAGCTGAGTTTGGCTCAACCTCAGTGCCCATCGTGATTCTGTAGAGACCCTTGGATCTCAGCAAAATCACCATTTCTGCCTTCCAATCGAAATAGTTGAAGGGTGTGAGCACGTTTGGGTGAGATGGTTCCATTCTCTCTGCTGCAATTCGCACTTGCTGACAATGCTGATCTTCAGTACCTGCAAACAACTCTCAAATCACTCTGGAGGGATCTACACTAACAGATTCGAACCCTGTATGGATAGTGGGTGCATTCGGGAGAGCATCACACCTGAGAGGAGCCTTTCTCCAGTAAGCTCAAGGCAATGGCCTCAGGAATTATGTGGTTTCTCCACTGTTTCTGGCAATCCACTACAACAGTCTACTGGTTCGAATTCTAGCTCCAAGAGCTCTGATACCATGTAAAATCTCAAGCACAGCTGAATCTAGCTACTGTGGATTCCTCACTGGTGAAAGATTGCACAACATTTGCAAGAATGGCATAAAAAATTTAAATGAATGAAGAACAATTACACATGAAATGGTGAATAATGTCAATATTATTAACTGTCCAACCTTAACAAAGGTTAAGAACACCCATATATACAAATCTGGAATAATTCGAATCCATCTGGAGTGTTCACACTGATCTAGCTTAGAAAAAGCTCAAACCCCCCTAGGTTGACCAAAATATCCCAAACCATCCCAAACTGGTTCGAATCTGCAGTGTGAATGCTGGGAATGACTGGACAGGCCCATGTGACCTCACACATGTGAAGAAACTGGTTGGATAGAGGTTTGGAGTCTAAAATTGGTCAAAAATGTGACAAAACAAGGCAAGATTGTCCACAAAGAGAGCAAATGCGCCCAAGGTAGAAGAGAAGCATGCTGAGTGCATTAAATGACCTAAGGAGGGCGCTCTAGGCATGCTGAGTGCATTAATTGCCCTGGGGAGCGCTCCACTTAGCTGGTTTGACTCAGCACTTGTTCACATTGCTAACTAGTTCAAGACAGTTTGACCATTTACCAATCTAATCAACTTAGGGATGTAATCATTAATCACTTGGGATAATTAATCATCATTAATAAATGATTAATGTACATAGGTGGAAAAATGTTCTAACACGTAAGTAGTCTAGCGAGGCCGGATAAAGTGATCAACCTATACTTGTTAGACACATATTTTTACTCAAATTTTTAATGAGCACAATGATGGTATCAAAATCACTCGTAATATTTTTCATGTTTGAACCAGAGCACAAAAATGTAAAAATTAAGCTCAAACAACTTTTCATGTTTCAACCAGAGCACAAAAAAAAAGTGAAAAGTAAGCTCAATACTATCTTACTGTTTTTAACGATCTCAAATACAATAAAAAAGAATTCTCATCATGTCTACTTCATTTTTTAATGATCATGTAACAAAAAATAAACTATGCTCAGTATAATGCTCATTGGCAGCCTTCTTCTCAATATGATATCTAGAGGTTGGAAGTTCCCCCCCAGCATAAGAATTTGACAACGTACCTCCAGTATGATATCCAGAGTCTAGAGACATTCCCCCCAAGCTTCGTTTCATTCTCCTACTCTTTTCATCATCCAGTCACCATTGGTTACTAGTAGGAATATCTTCACCAGCGGAGGAAGAAAAAAGACGATTAAATAGAACAAGTGAATGAAAATAAGGTTTAGATATTAAATCTAGTGAAAGACTCAATTCAAAGGGAGGGGATCTATTTCATTTTTCATGAGCTTGACATAGGAATAGAACGATGTGTACAAATTTCACTTCTTTAACAAACTTTCAAGTTAAATCAGATTAACAATGTTTAATAAACCATGTCATTTAACCATAGGCAACTAAAAATGAAATTTCACTCATAAACACATCTAAACTGGAAGCACAAGAAAATTTCTACCAAAGTACTGAGAACAGAAAGAACATAGCATCCATGCAAAGAATATTTCAGACTCAAATATTTTAGCCAAAATGGCCCTGGCAAAACCCCGAAGGGAAAACCTGTGAGAGAGTGGTCTTTAATTTTATTTCTTCAGGAAAATAAAAAATTTGCAACAACATAATTACAAGTTATCTCAACAGAAAAACCCAAAAATTATGTCTTGGAATTTCTGCCAACCAACAGTGTATGGACTGTATGGACTGACTATATGGACCTTGAAATTTGTGCCCAAAAATTAATTTTTTTCCTCGAAGATCATGCCTATCTCATACCTCAATTTTTGTGCCGCTATACAGAATTGTATGAACCATACGGAATTAATTTTATGTACTTTCCTTGAAATTTGTGCCTCTTCCTGGAAATGTGTTCCACTGTTTTCTTCCCGAAAATTGTGCCCATAAATGTTGTACTGTGTTGTACCTTATCTTGGAATTGATATGTTATCTCAGACAACTACCTTCTCTCTCTCAAACTCCAACTCTATTGGAATATTTTCACTTCTCCAACTCTCTTGTAATATCTTCAATTCTCCAACTCTCTCCAATGTCTTCACTTCTCCAACTCTCTTGGAATGTGTGCAAATGAATGAGGGAATGCTTATTTAATTCAAAAAATGTGTCTCTTGGTTTTCCTCTCAAGGGTAACTGAAGAGTCATCTAATCCAAAGGCCCACATTGGTTTAGATCAATGGATGAGAATACATGTTCATTATTCTCTCCATAAATTAAATTTATTCACCTACCACTTAAATAAACAAAAAGTCACTTTATAAAAATAAAGTGAATTAATTGCTCATCTCAAGAAATTAATACAAGTGTCATGTCCCCTTTTCCCTCATTAATTACTTAGGAAACAATTAACTAGGAGAACACTTCCTAGGTACAATTTCAACACTCCCCCTTACCAAGGAAGATGTTCTCACTGACAAGCAACTCATATCTGAAGAAGATAACTTGCTTCCCCACCAAAGCTGGTAAACTTTTCATGTGCTTCTCGCACAATGTCAAATTCTGCTCATGTGCTTCTGTCACAATATCGAAGATGCCTACATTCTCTAAACTCTGCTCTAGAAAGGTCAAATCTAGTGTCCCTTCATGTAATACATCATCACATGAAGGACATCATCCTGTGCTACAAAGCTCAGTGCTTCCGCTTCACGCAGGAATACCTTCTGGCATATCCTCTGCCAGAACCTCTCTCCAGTCTCACACTATCAGAAGTAGAAGCTTCCCCTGTCTCTAGAAGTTGTCGTGCATCCTGCAATGATGCCTCATGTCGGGACATCTCGTCTCTCTCATCCATCAGTGACAATTCATACTGGATAACCCTCTTGTCATCACTAGACGAAGTAGCCTCTTGCTAACTCCTCTGAATAGAATATGAACTACACAGTAACACAATAATATTTGTATCATCTCACTCTCTCCTCTGAACGACCGACTGACTACTTAGAGCCACATCAATCCTCGAAGCATATCGCTCACTGTCTGTCTCAGAATCAGGATCTGTTATCCACCTAGATCCTCCAACTATAGGATGACCATGCACTACATACTCTCCATCTCTCTGATGGCCTATAAGCATAGGGTCAACCAGATCCACTCCCAATACATAAATGAAGATGTGTTCACTCTTGAACAAAACTGCATATCCTTCTCCCTCCAAGGATGGAATTGAAAATATTTTTTCCTGCAGCCCTGGAATATAGCGTACTCCTGTAATATCTAGAATCTCTCCAAAATCAAGCTGGAACCATACTCGTCCCAAGCCTCTGACTGCATGCACTGTCCCATCTCTATCTTGTACAATCTTCTGTGAAATAGTATCAAAAGTGAGGAGGTCATATCACCTCCTAGTCATGTGACTGCAATAGGAACTATCCACAATCCACATCCTAGTATCAACTGGTCTTCTACTGTCACAACTCGAAATAGTAGTGACAAGAGAGAACTCTTTGTTGAAATGTGTAGCAAAAACCTCAATATCTGCCAAAGCTATAACCTGCTCCTCTTTCTCCTGCTTTCCATTCTTCTTCTTAGGACATTGGCTTGCATAATGGCCGAAATCATTGCAGGCATAACACTTGACTCTACTCAGGTCCCTCTTCTGCTTAGCCCCTCATAGGCCCTTCTTAGACTTCTTTCCTTTTGATGATAAGGAAACTTTCCAATCATCAGTATCCTGCTTAGTCTTCCCTTGAGACCCTTCTTGGAACTCCTCTTGAGTAAAATCAGCCCACATTCTTTCCCAAGAGGAAAAGTTCTCTCTTCCAACTACACACTTCACAAACAAATCCCACTCCTTAGTGAAGCCTTTCAGGGCTATCCGCACTAGCTTGGGATCGAGAATCACCTCACCAACTGCACCCAATTCATCTTTTACTTGGTTGAATCTAGTGAGGTAAGAGGCTACAGTCTCACCTCTCACCATCTTTGTGCCATGAAGCTTATCCTTTAAAGCCATTTTACGATTTTCAGTGTTGTTCTCATACCAATTTTTCAAAGTATCCCACATCTCCTTAGCAGTATGTTTCTCTGCCAAATGAGGAATGAGGTGATTACGAACACCATCTAGAAGAAATATTTGAATTCTAGCCTCCTTAAACTCATGTATTTCAAGGGTTATAGGATCCGCTGAGGGAGGAACCACAGTGGTACTGACGAAGGTCCATAACTTTTTCTCCTTGAGAACTGCTTTCATTTGGGATTTCCACTGCAAGTAGTTGGAAATCCCTTCCAACCGATCTTCATACCAGATGCAAGCCATCATTCACTAAGAATAACAGTCCAATAAATCTACTAGGTGAACAAGGACTAAATCTCCCACAAGTATGAAAATTCTAAATGTCAATCTACCCTTAATAGAGCTCTGATACCATGTAGAAATTTCACTTCTCTAACAGGCTTTCAAGTTAACTCGGATTAACAATGTTTAACAAACCATCTCATTCATCCATAGATAGTTGAAAATGAAATTTTATTCTTTAACACATTTGAAGTGGAAGAACAAGAAAAGGTCTAACAAGATACTAAGAATGGAAATAGCATAACATCCATGCACAAAAAATTTCAGACTCAGAAATTTTAGCCAAAATGGCCTAGGAAAAACATCGAAGGGAAAACCTATGAGAGAGAGATAGATATTTAATTTTATTTCTTCAACAAAATAAAAAATTTGCAACAACAGAATTACAACTTATCTCAACAGCAAAACCAAAAAAATTATGTCTTGGAATTTGTGCCAAACTAGCAGTTTACAGACTAACTGTACAAACCTCGAAATTTGTGCCTATCTCAGACCTCAATTTTCATGCCATTGTATAGATTGTACGGAAATGTACGGACTGTATGTAATTGTCTGGACTGTACATAATTAATTTTCTGTACTTGCCTCAAAACTCATGCCTCTGCCAAGAAATGTGTGCCGGTATATTCTTCTTGAAAATTGTGCCTAGAATTGTTGTATTGTGTTGTATGTTGTCTTGGGAATCAATCTACTATCTCAAACAGCTACCTTCTCTCTCTCAAACTCCAAATATCTTGGAATATATTCACTTCTCCAACTCCCTTGGAATATCTTCACTTATCCAACTATCTTGGAATGCCTTCACTTATCCAAATCTCTTGGAATGTGTGCAAATGAATGAGGGAATGCTTATTTAATTCAGAAAACTTGTCTCTTGGTTTGCCTCTCAAGGGTAACTGAAGAACTGAAGAGTCATCTAATCCAAGGGCCCACATTGTTTTAGATCAATGGATGAGAATAAATGCTCATTATTCTCTCCATAAATTAAATTTATTCACCTACCACTTAAATAAACCAAAATTCACTATATAAAAATAAAGTGAATTAATTTCTCATCTCAAGCAATTAATACAAGGGTCATATGGCTGATACACAATAATGGACTCTTTAGATGCCACATAATACTAAAAAATCCTGGAACCTCTGACTTTAGGTGACAATTAGGGGTACTTCCATAACGGATTTGAAGATGAAGTAAAAAGATAAAAGATAGGTAATTGAATCAGCTTTCATAATATATAACATTTGTCTATAAAAACTTTGTGTAAATGGTTGTAAAATTAGTTTCTGTTAAATTGGGTTTTCAAATTTTCAGCACATCATAACATATATGTTTGTGCGGGTGAAGCACTTATTGAGGTAAATGATGTCCGTTTTGGATAAAATCTTTCAGACATATAAAGGATATATGGGCCTACTGCAACAATATTTTTTCAAATTTTTTCATGAATTTTTTTTTTTTATTAATTATTGAAGTCAGAAAACCTTGAAATTAAAATGTTATGTGCGGGTGCAACACTTTAGGGGCAAAATTTAATGAAATCATTGATTTCTATATATGAGATTGTAGAGCTCTGTCTCCTCTAGTGCACCATATAGTTTTCTTGGGAAATGGTGAAGGCAACCAAAAGTTATATAAGAACGAATCAATGTATGTATTTTCAAAAATTGACGTGTGTCATTTAGAAAATTAATAATAAATAAATAAAACATACATTTTTATGAAAAAATTACATATTCATAATCGTCAGATTGTACTCTACAATAATCTATATTTTCATAAAACAATATTGAGTTTTGCATAGCAAAACACGCCATTGAAACTGAGCATATTCATAGAGTTCTAAAATACAGGCAATGGCCCTGGTTTTTTTGTTCTAGCCAATAGGTTCGGTAGTCCGAAGCTATTTCCGAACATCATACCAAGCCTTGTTCCCACCGAGTTTTTAAATTTTAAATTAACGCATATGCAGTGTAGACTTGTTCATATTGCATATGCGTTATAACACATATGCGATTCATATCACATATGCGATATAATAGATATGCGTTTTTGTTTAGTAAAAAAGAGTAAAAAGAGAATAAAGATTATTAGATAAAAGAGTGGCATAAAGAATATTCTTTTGAAAGGTAAGATAGCATCCCATCATGGTTAATATAACATTGTTTAACATGACAAATGGGTTCGGAAACAATACATCTCTATTTTCAACTAAGTTATATTTGATATATTAGGGAGTATGGTATAAAGTATAAACTCACAACAAAGTGAAGGGGACATCTAAGAAGCCAAATGGTGGATTGTGGATTGTTATTGATGAAATAATAGGGATATCGTGGTGAGTATAATTTGGTTTTCAATCCATTTTCAAGGGTTAGTGATTTAATCCTCACTGTTTTAATAATTTTCCTTGTATCCTATCCTAGGTATGAGAGTTAATAGGCACCGAAGAAAATTCGATTCAAATATATCTCAAGAATTCCATCTTCACTATTATGTGCTCTCCTAGTATAGAACTTCACCTTACTACACTAAGATAGTTGAAGTTTGTGGCTTCGACCTATAGTTCACTATGCATCTATTGATTGATGTTATTGAGGAGAACCAACATATCTTTGCACTTATTTTGTTAATCAAACTTTCTTTGATATTAGTGTAGTTAAATGACTTCAAGTAGGGTTTTTATTTAATGACAAATTTATTATATAACTTAATAATGCTCTACTTGAGTTGATGATGATTATGGTTGTTATTAACGTCCATTGAGATCAATTTTGGTCTATCAAACCTTTAAAAAGGTAAGGAGTCACTTGGTTTTCTTTAGAATTTTATTTCTGTGCTTGAACATTTTAAGAGAAACATTCATACATCACCATAGTTTTGATGAGTTAAAATGTTAGGAAGGTTGGTATTGTAACAAATATTTTGAATTTGTGATGTAATGTGGGTGTACACATGACATTTTAATGTGATTTGTTTCTATATGATCTTTAATAGTTTAATCACATTACACTATTGATTCTACAACAACAAATCATTTGACTAGAAATTTTGCAACAAATCATTTAACTAGAAATCTTGATGATTGATCCTCTCACTCACTCCATACCTCACTTTCTCTCCCTACCTCCTCTCTCCACCCCCTTCTCTCTCCCCCCATAATTCCTTCTCTCTTTCTCCACCCCCTTCTCTCTCACACACATCCACACACCCTCTAAAACAATTCGTTTGTTTCCCCTCCCTCCCGCTAAAACTCTTTATCTCTTCCCCCCTCCCTCCCTCCTTCCCTCCATGTGTTCCATCCTATCACTCAATCTATCCCTCACTTTCTCCCCCTACCTCCTCTCTCCACCTTCAAGCCTTCATCCCTCCTTCATCACTCCATCTTTCTCTCCTTTCCTTAATATCCATGATCTCTCCCTCTCTATATCTCTCTCTCTCTCTCACACACACACACAATGTTTCATCTCTATCCCTCGGTGTAACCATCCTTAACCATCCTTCATTTCCCTAAATCCCTACTCTCTCGTTGTTATTATCCCACTCTCTCACCCTCTAACCATCCCTCCATCCATCATCTCTCTCTCTCTCTCTCTCTCTCTCTCTCTCTCTTTTTGACTCACCCCCTCTCACTCTTTAACCAACCCCCATTTGTCTCTCTCATTCACTCACTCTACACCTCTATCTATACCACCACTCCATCCATCCCTCTCCTCCCTCTCACTCTTTAACGACCCCCCCCATTTGTCCCTCCATCCATTTTTCTATATCTTTCCTCCATCCATTATCGTATATCTTTCTTGCACCCAATAATCCCTCCCTTTTATATATCAACCTCTTCCATCCCCCCTATATCTCCCCCCCCCCCATCCCTCCCTCCCTCCCTCCCACTTATATTTATTCCCCTCCCACCAATCCCTTCCCTTTATATTTCTCCTCCCTTCAGTCCCCCCTCATATCAATGTCCAGAGACCAATCCCTCCCTTCCCCTTATATTTCTCCTCCCTTCATCCTCCTCATATCTCTCCCCTACCCATCCCTCCCTCCCATAATTCCCTCTACAACTTCCTCTTCCTCCTTTGACTCCCCCCACACCTCTTTTAGCTTAATCAATGTAATGTCAGGGCATGAGCCACCCCATAGATCGTCTTGATGGAATCTTGGGAGTCTAAATTGTATTATAAGGAGATAAGGGTGACATTATAGGGTTTTGGATGGTAGAGCTGGGTCTCTAGACATTGACCATAGTCATGGAAGAAAAGATGGTCCAATGAGTCTCTAAATCAACACACATGCACTATAGATGGAATATTTGGCCTTTAGTGGGATATGGGTGTCATTATGAGGTTTTATGCACTAAGGATGGGTCTCAGGGTCTTAACCATGGTAATGGGACAAAAGTGTAACAGAAACAAGTCTTAAACCACTACACATGACCTTTAAAGGGGATATTTAGCCTTAATATGGGATATATGTGCCATTAGACTATTTTATACATTGAAGATTTTTCTCGAGGCATTGACCATGGTCATATAGGAACCATTACGAATATTTCCAGACAATAATAGTTCTGAAGACACTACCATTGTCCCAGGATAAATCCAATCTTCTAGGGATTAAATGATGTTTTTATGGTTCATGGTTAAATGAGCTTTCAATAGTTGATATGCACTAAATCGCATATGCGATTTAGTGATCATGTTTATAACAAAATGGCCATTAGTAAAAAGTGTAAAAATCATAGAGTTCATATCGCATATGTGATATAATACATATTCATTAAAACGGAGATGCGTTATATCACATATGCGATATTTGTTTAATAAATAATCTTGGGTTGCGAGTCGTGGGCCAGTTTTACTGTACAGGAAAAGACAAAATTCTTCTGAAACCCGTGCTGAGTGTACTGTTCAACCTGTAATTCAATCATTTATTACACAGATCCATAGTTTTTGTACAATTTTGGGTGGATTTCAATGGGGAATCCACGTAATAGAGTTCGAAAGTCAGCGAGGAAGATGCTTACACCCAAAGAAGATAAAATTAAAAAAGAAAAGAAGGGGAACATTCAAGAAATCATCGACCTTCATTGGATGAGCAAATACTTCCCATTCTCGCTCAACAGATAACGAACAGGTTGAAGAAGATATTACAACTTTAATGTAAGCTGGTTATAACCAAGATGAAAATCTTGGTCCATTATTAAAATGACAGCTCTCTGAAGAGTTCAATCATTATGTTCTTGACGAGACTCCGTAACAACCATGCTAGGTGGTTCAATCTCGTAATTGAAGTTGTCAGCCTGAAGTGGATGTAAACGCCTCTCCATCATTTCAAACGATAATAAATCTTGCATCAAAATGAAAGAGAACTCCTAAACGCATACAAGTGGATGAGAGTGAATTGACTTCCATGGAAGGTAAGGTGGCTAAATGCAAAATCCTTCATCATTGTTCTCAAATAATGAAACAATATTTTGAACCAAAATCTGAAGCCGATAAATGTCAGTTGTTTTTAGCTTTGATTAAATATAGAAGTATGGCAACTGTTAGAAAAAATTTAGGCATAAGAATATTGAAGAAAACCAAATCAAGTAATCATATTGTTAAATCTCTTGCTGCTGCATTCATATCAATTGGTAAAAAACTCGTTCAAAACACTGTAATGTGGCTCGCCACGTATTGGCTGAATCAATTGTATCTAGATCCACAAGAAAACGTCGTTTACTTAAATGCACATCATAAATTGTCCCTTTACATCCAAAGACACTTAAAAAATATTCAGTAAGAAGAGACAACCTTGGTGTAGAGGGACAAATGGAAACATTATGGGCATTTAGTGGTAGGTTTCCCTGCAAAGACATGAAGTTGGTCGAAGCAGTGAAGGGACTAGTGCACACTTTTTGGCATGATAACACTAGGCCTTCTTCTAACACAAAGGATGTGTTAAAATGCTGTAGGGGTTCTATGAACAATGAAGGGCATGTTAAACATTATCTTGACATGACACAAACTGAACTGTTCGAGATGTTTAAAGTTTCCCATGTAGAGCTAAGGATCGGGCAAAGATATTTTGAAAAATGCAAGCCTTGGTATGTTAGAATCAATAGAATTTGGAACACTTGTTGTTGTAGATACCACATAGAGTTTGATCTATATTATCATACATTTGCACATATACGTCATTTTTTGCATCCTAACCATGTGCAGGAATGCTCAAGTACAGTACCGCCAATGTCATCGAGAGATTTCATCCATAGCATAATGTGTCTGAGGCAAGATGGGAAAACACATTACTTAAAACAATGTGTAGAGGGTTCTTGCAACAATTGTGGTGGGCTATCATTATTGTCCAATTGCATCCATGAGAGTGAAGATCAAGCATTCGGGAATGCAATTGTTGAGAAGCAGAACTTTCAGTACGAGACATATCAGCTACGTGACGGGAAAGAAAGCAAGAAGATTAAATTGGTGACTCCACAGGTGACAATCTACACAAAAAATGTTCATTTAATTGAGTGTACATTATTTATATGTTGTTTTATAACATTGTTAAATATTGATGTATATTAATATTGATGTAAATATTTTTATATTGTTTTATAACATTGTTTATTTTTTTCCACTAGGTGCAAGTATGTGATTTTATTCCAGAGTTCCGTGGAAAGATCCAACAGTACATTCAACATGTCAATATGGCATGGTGGCAAGATGAGTAATTCAGAATATTCTGGGACACCTTCCCTCTCGGAACAATACTATTAGTGGTTGACTTTGCGGAAAATTACACCCTACAACCACAAAATGAAATACAAAGTCAATACTATCACTCAGAGCAGGTGAGCATAATGGTCCATATCACTTATCGACATGGGCCAGATAGCAATGAAGAGAAATGCGTGATATTGAAAAGGACTTACTTTTACATCAGTGACGACCGGAACCATGACATCCATTATGTGCAACATTGCTTTCAGTTGTTCTATGATTGCATTGATGGAAACTGAGCAAAACCGTAGTTTACAAAATGAATGCACAATGAAGTCACTGGGCCACGAAAACATAAGGGAGAGGGCTGCCTAGAGGTAATCGCATGCCAAGAGACCAACAGAGTCAATGGTTTGTTGATCCGACCTTCGGTTGCCGAGTTATGTCGAGTTGCAAGTCGCATGAAAATGTCGTTCAGGGACACTTGGTGACTTTCAGTCCAGGAGCGAAAAGACAAATGGAGCCGCAAGATTGCATGTTGTTGGCTACTGCAAGTGTGTATGGTAAATTCGGATGTGGGACCGCTACCAACACTGGCTCGATGGAGTGTTTTGCGGAGTTGACCCAACAATGCGAGAATGCATTGATGGAAACTGAGCAAAACCCTAGTTTAAAAAATGACTGCACAATGAAGTCACTGGGCCATGAAAACATGGGGGAGAGGGCTACCTAGAGGTAATCGCATGCCAGGATACCAACGGAGTCAACGGTTTGTTGATCCAACCTCCGGTTGCTGAGTTATGTCGAGTTGCAAGTCGCATAAAAATGTCGTTCAGGGACACTTGGTGACTTTCGGTCTGGGAGCGAAAAAAAAAATGGAGTAGCAAGATTGCATGCTGTTGGCTCCTGCAAGTGTGTATGGGCAATTCTAATGTGGGACTGCTACCAAAACTGGCTCGATGGAGTTTTTTGCAGAGTTGACCCAACAATGCGAGATTGCATTGATGGAAACTGAGCAAAACCCTAGTTTACGAAATGAATGTACAATGAAATCACTGGGCCACGAAAATATGGGGGAGAGGGATACCTAGAGGTAATTGCATCCCAAGAGAGCAACGGAGTCGAGGGTTGGTCAATCCAACCTCTAGTTACCGAGTTATGTCGAGTTGCAAGTCGCATGAAAATGTCGTTCAGCGACAATTGGTGACTTTCGATCCGGGAGCGAAAAAACAAATGGAGAAGCAAGATTGCATGTCATTGGCTCCTACAAATGTGTATGGGAAATGCCGATGTGGGACCTCTACCAACACTGGCTCGGTGGAGTGTTTTGCAGAGTTGACCCAACAATGTGAGATTGCATTAATAGAAACTGAGCAAAACCCTATTTTACAAAATGAATGCACAATGAAGTCACTAGGCCATTAAAACATGAGGGAGAGGGTGACCTAGAGGTAATCACATGCCAGGAGAGCAATGGAGTCGACGGTTCATCAATTCGACCTCTGGTTGCGGAGTTATGTCGAGTTGCAAGTCACATGAAAATGTCATTCAGGGACACTTGGTGACTTTCGGTCCGGGTGCGAAAAAACAAATGGATCAGCAAGATTGCATGTCGTTGGCTCCTGCAAATGTGTATGGGAAATGCCGATGTGGGACCGCTACCAAAACTAGCTCGGTAGAGTGTTTTGCAGAGTTGACCCAACAATGCGAGATTGCATTGATGGAAACTGAGCAAAACCCTAGTTTACGAAATGAATGCACAATGAAGTCACTGGGCCACAAAAACATAGGGGAGAGGGCTACCTAGAGGTAATCACATGCCAGATCGCAGATCATTCCTCCTTGAGATCGAGTGACTAGATTCCTTACCTTTCAGATCGCAGATCATTCCTCCTTGATGTTGTTCCAAGATTTATGGTCTTCATATCTCAGCTGCAAAACCTGTCAAGACATACAGAACAACACAAGTAGTAAAATGCATCTAAACAATAACAAATTTAAGTAAGCAGTTAAGTAGGAAAACTACACAAGCATCATCAATGCAATAACATTTGGTGGAAAGCATTTATATTATTGTATAAAAAGGGAAAGTACATAGAAGGAAGTGATTATAACCAAGGCTTAACATAGCAATCATTCTCCAACAAGCCAATGCCAAAGACTCCAAAGTAAGTATTGATCTCCCAAGAGATGAATAGAGATCTCCTAAGCTAATTTCACCAGCATGTAAGTACTATAGAATTCCTCCCCTTGGAGTGAAGAGGAGCCTCATATAAATAGGACTAGGAAGATAGAAATGAGTTGAGTATTAGTGGGAGAGGACTCAGGGATCTTCCCAATGATGGAGGAAATGAAGGACAACTCAACCTATAAGTTAGGGATAGAGATCCAAGTCATCCTCCTTCAATAAATTGCTTGAAGCTTCCTTTTATCCATATTAATTGACATTGTCACAGGTTGTAATAGGGAAATAGGAGACAGATGAGGTCAATGTAGGTTGTATGAGTACAACATACTACATCATTGCACTCTATCAAGGAGGAATCTGCAATGATCCTGGTCATCGCAAGCTGGAAGAGAGCAAGTTGTGATGATCCACCTATATTTTTAGGATAAAGGATCAACAGCTCTTTCAAATTGATTTCCTGGTCATGGATACTTCAAGGGTATATACACTAAGTTTCATGATGGTAAGATTTAGGTGTAACAGGATGCCCCCCAAAGCATGAAGCTATTGAAACTAGATAGGTGAAATTCTTTGACAGAAGGAATGGTAATGGCTTGTCGGATAGGAAATGTTGCTGCAGTACAACTAACTCTGAGAACACATTCTTGTAGGAGTGAGAACGTGGTTTCCAACCAATATAATGCGCATCCATGGTAGTAAAGAATCGACTGAACACAATCATGGCTACTAGATATAAGCATAGATCGATGATGAGATGATAGCACAGCCACGACCAATACAAATGTGGATCCGTGTGATATGACTCAAAAACAACCTCCATCACAACCTGGGTACAACAAGACTTCCCCAGAGTCTTCAAGTCGAACTTGCAATGATACAAATCTATCCATGTGATTACAAATGTCTTGATGTTGAACATGGTAGAAACCACTTGATTACTTGTCATTGATGTACACCATTAACAAGCGCGAGGGAAATCACCATTGATGTCGATGATCCCCAAGGTATCATAGTACATATCATCAAGCATGAATAAATGAGTTGAAGTCAAATGCCAGATGAAATATTTCAATCAAGAGTCAATGATGTAAACTCATGTCAAAAGCAAGGTAACCTGCCATTAAGGCATGCAGGCCCAAGGTACTCAATTGGTTTCTAGATTCAATCCTCGGATGATGATTTGAAGTCAAAAAGGATGAGTCCGTCGAAGGAGGGCCATGATGAATCCCCCATCATCGACATGAAACCTGATAAAATATGTTTGGAGTAGATCAGATGGTATGGTAACATGCAAGACTGACTCAGAGTAGACCATCATGGTGGAATGTATATTGACTGCATATAATGAATGCTAAATGTATTCTTGAACATGGGCATCGCATGACTTGGTAGTATTGACACGACGAGCATGAAGGCAACTCCTAATGCAACTGATGATGGAAGTATTCTTTGGATGACTCAAAGGAGTAACAAGACTCAGGAAATAGGAAAAACTTGAGGGAAAACGGATGGTCCAAGTACTGTATGCGAATGCAAATGAGTGCCATGTTCAAGAATGACTAAGTACCACCACTGATAAAGGTGCAATACAAAACTTTTATTTTTCCCCATCATGACTGATGAGTGCCTCATGTGTTTTTAACGAGCTTGACGAGGGTAACTAGATTCTCGGTATAGCTCATCTCATAGATGAGTCCAATCCCAAATATTTTCCGAACCTGGGAGAGGAGGGGTTCATCCCATAGCGGGCCCTTCAATGTTAAATTTTAGCGAGTCCATAGAAGGTAAACTCGGTCGTCATTTCACGTTTAGAGAGTCTGAAAAGAGCTAAAGAAGAATCCAAAGGTCCTTTTTCCTAAGGTTAGCCTCTTCACCCAAAAAAGGGTAAAACAATGTGAAAGAGGACTCTTCCAGTCGTGATTGGATGGAGTATTCCTTTTTCGTAATTAGTGCCCCCTGGTATGAAAAAGGGGTAAACTATCACAAGGAAGACGATCGTTCAAATAATTTAGCAAGTGTGAACGTGACAAGTTTTCTTCAGGATCTTTTTGTACTTCGATAGCCTAAAAAGAGATTAAAGATAGACTCTGGGGGGGTTCCTTTTCTGTAGGAGTTTAATGAGCCCAGAAAAGTGATAAATCATAACTTTGTGACTTATTATCATGGTTTTACGAGCACGAGAAAGAACAAAGAGTTAGCTCGTCATCATTAAATAACCGAATTCTAATGAGCGAAAATAACAACAAAAATATTCAACGGGTTGTTCATACTTGACAACATTTATGAGATGATCTCTACGATGTGAGAATGGTGCAAATGAAACACTTAACGTCTCCTGCATGCTTCAAAACTAGGTCAAAAATAGTCAACTGGGTATTAAAATGCAGTAAATAATCCAAACTATAGCAAATAACCCATAAAGCATCTAAATTTGAAAAAGGAATATTCCCTTTTTGTTTATAAAGTAGGAAAAAATAACCCAAAATGGTTACCATTTTCATTTTCCAAGTTCGAAGAGAGGAAAGTGCCATTTGGAGATGATTTTCATTCATCTATTGTCGGAGCTACGATTGACCATTTCACAAACCGTCAGAAGCAGGTAAACCTAGACCTCAGTCAGCATCTTCCTAGTGGATTACAATTTGTTTCTTGTTCATTTTTTTGGGTTTTTGGGTTGATTTATGAGGGGATTTTGCACCCTCGGGTCGTCACAAGCCTCCTTTATGAGAACTGCAATGAAGCTAGGTCATCGCAAAACCCATAAGGGTGCTTTGCAATGATGTTTCTCTGTCAGTAATGATGGGGTGCGACGACGAAAACACCCAACTTAAAATCAAAACCTAGCCCACAAGAAAAGTTTTCAATGGTTTGGATGATTTCTAACAGTGTTTCAATGCTTCCTTTGACATGTTTATGGCTGTCACCATGGTTCTTGAATGGCGTGAACATGAACACGAAGTAGAAGATATAAAGGCGGCAAATGATCCATTGTGTGTGGATACATTGAGAAACTATGGACTGTTGAAGTACTTCCAGGTTCAAGGCATGAGGGCCCAAGTCCCATTACTGGAGCACATGATCTAGAGTTTGGATCCAGCACAACAGTATTTCATGATTGGGGAAACGTGATGAATATAGATGTTGAGGACATCTATTTCTTGACAGGACTATCCTGGAGAGGGGATACTGTCTCTCTCACCGGATCATGAGGGAGTGACCAGATGGTGGATGATTTGATCGCTCAACATTGTACTCCAGATGTCGTTGCCACTAGTGGAAAAATTCCCATTAAGGAGGTCCGAGAACGTCCATTGTGCGTCATACTCTTCACTATAGTGAGGGTAGCAGGGAGCCAAGCATATCACCTGGCTACCAAGTCCCAAATGTTATATGCAGAGGAGTGTATGTCTCATAAGGTGTTTAACTAGTCTGAGGGACTCCTCACCAACCTTCGAGATCAGCTGACCAAGTGTCGGCATGTCTAGGTGAAGAATCCGATGATCGAATGACATGGTTCATTTCTTGAAATTGATGATGTCCTGATTGTCCATCTCCAGTCTATCCCTAGCAGCATGGGATAGGGGCTTGTGTTGTTGACAATCTCTACCAAATCAAAATATGTGTATGTTTTGAGTCCTTCTATCTCAACTAGGACCTGGCATAATCGACCAATTGGGGTGACCTTACTTTGATTTGCTAATCGCAGTTCTACCGAGGACCATTCCAACTGTGGTTTCCCCATCGTTTCCCAGGTCTGTTTCCTTATAATGTTTACATCTGATCCCAGGTTTAAGATAATGGAGTTGACATTGGATGCTCTGATTTGTGCGTACATCCTCATTTCTCTTCTTATCTTCCTCTTATGTATTCGATTGATCATCCAATCCTTTCGTTGATCCTCTTATCGATGCAACAGGATGGATATCTCTTCCAATGCGTCTTGATATTTTTCCAACTCCAAGAATCTCTCTAGGAAGGCTCTTAAGGTGTTAGTCTTTTTATGTGAATTCATTGTGTCGAATATTAGCGGCATTTCATAGGAAAATTATTTTTGGTGAAGAGGTGGCTACCTCATATGTCTCATTGACTCCTGTGCTTTCAAAAAAATATCCCTTTGTGCTTCCACATCAAATGTGACTTGTTTTATCGCTATTGGTTGGATGCTCGACTATGACCTATCTTCCCCTATCGCAGATCCTTCGTAGGTCACTACGCCAATAGTCACAGATTGACCTCTTACCTTTGTTGATATATTTTTTACTACTGGTGGCAGATTCTGGTTCTTATTTTGATTTGGTGTAGGTCGGGGTAGGTTCTTAGTTTTCCACTTCGCGATAAGCTAAGGATAGTCCTCGACACCATGGTCCGCAGCACTGCAGTAAGTGCATTGCGGAGTTGGATTCGGGAAATCACTCTGGTAATTCCTCGATTGACCACAATTGTAACATATGATTGGTCCTCAACCTCATTCGGAAGCTCCTCCTTGGCTAGCACCAGTACCTCGACCTCCCCGGAACCCCCCTCTGAAGCCTCCTCGCAGTGGCCCATATGGTGGGTACTACGGTCGACCGCACTACGATTTTTGACATTGTAGATGTGGATATTGCGATCGATAATACTGTGGTTGCAGATTATAGTGAGGCTATTGTTGGTTGTATTTTTTTTGTACCAATGGTTTCTCCTCTCCCTTCATGAAAAATGTATCCATAGTACATTCTTGGAGTAGGTCATATGCTCTACAATATTTTTCAACATGGCCAATCGATTGATAGAATTTGCAATACAACTTAACTGGCTTTGAGACCATCTTCTACAGGTACATGAATTGTTATAGTCGATGTCCTCTCATCTGACAGACACAACACCAAGGCATCACTCCCTGACTGAGGGGATTTGGTGCCCCCGACTATAAATAATCTCAAAATTCTGGGATTGATCCTTGTGATGTCCTTCTGTTTTGCACCTATTGCACCATATGTCTTCATGGGATTCTTTTCCCTTCTTAATATCTTGTAGATGGATCATTAAATTGGCCAGATGCGCTTGTATCTGATCCATTCCTATGCATGTTTTGCCAATCATTGAAGCCTCTAGCTTCATTGCAATTTCCAATGCTTCTGCCTGGGACGTTACTTTCTGTTGCATCAGCGGTCCTCAGATTTGTGGCACAAATCATGCGATGAACCACTCTTTATGTTGCATGTCACTCATCCCGAAACTCACCTTTTCTATTAACATTTTATACCACTGGTTGAATTTCCACACTGATTCATTTGGGAATTGCTTGATTTCCTTTAGCTCTATGATGTACTGCAACTTAGATTTTGGTATTCTAAATTCATCAATGAGTCTCGCCCTGATATGTTGCAGTGTTTTATCTGGAGTTCCTTTCGGTACCTTAGTAAATTTAAAAAACCAGTCTAGTGCACGGCCCCTAAAGGTCGTTGCTAGTTCCTCTTTTTTATATCTTTGTCTTGGACCTGCTTCATGGGCCATACCGCTTCACACAAAAGCAAATATTGTTCCGGATCCTCGGTCCCGTTACCTTGGAAATTTGGCATTTTTAGATCGCCAGCTGCCATTATTGCACTCCTACTATTATTATTTATTGATCCGCTACTCTTACCATTCTCTGACATGTAGGACAGCTCTACAAATAACTTGGATTTTTTCCTACAAAGTTCTGAGTAGTGCGTGGAGTTGAGGGTACGTTGTAGCTTAAGGTCCCTCCCTCTACGGCTTCTAGGGTAGCCTGTTCAATTTCTTTGTTGCCATAAGGTCACTTAGTCCCTTGTGGTCTTGTTTCACATTTTTCCATTCCGGTCGCCTCAGGAGACTCTCTCTCATTCCTCCTCTTCTTCTCTAGTCGTCGGAATATCACCCCACTTCTCAAGGTACCACAATCTTCCTCAGCCTCCCTTAGAAATTCGTCGTCTCTCATGTCCATCTACCCCACATATTTCTATTAGACCCACATTCACGCGGTACCCACAACCTCTGCACACCAATCTTCTACTCGTCAAAATTTATCTTCAGTATACCCTTTTCGCAGATGAGCATCTTAATCCACAACTTCAATGATAGTAGAAATCTCCCTATAGGTCCTTCGAAAAAAATCCTTTCTGCATCACTGTATGACTTGATTGTATCAATGGAAAACTCAGTGATGTATCCCTCTAGGATACTGTCTACCTAGAAGTTGACAACCCTTGATACCCTGTTGTCAACCCATTTTAACTTTTGGATCAGTTCTGGAGTCCAATGGCTAGGTTCTCGGCAATTTTTTTTTGAAATGTCAACTACGCCAACCACTCATGAAGCAATACTGGAAATTCGAAGAAAAATATTGTGAATATTAGAATAGATATGCTTTTGCAACCAACTACTTTTCTTCTTCCCAGGGTTCCGACTTTCTCCTTCTGCGAATTACTGTCTTTCTATTGAACCAATCTTGAATCTTGTTAATTTTTCAATAATTTCATTCCATTATCATTCAGGATCACTAAGAGAATAACATGTATAGCGTATCAACAGCATATCAATCATAAACACAATAATGAAATGACACAAGCGACACAGAGTTTCCTCAGGGAAAACCAAGAAGGTGAAAATCCCCACAACTTCCACAGAGATAGAATAAGCCCCAATACAAGATCACAAGGATAAAACCCAAAGATATGTCTCTAGAATATGCTCCTCCTCCTCCACATGTGCGCCACTTTCTCTCTTAGTTATGTGAGCTTGAGAAGTGAGTGAATCAAATGAGAGACACAAACTCTCTATTTATACACTAACTTGACCTGCCAATAATTCACTGGGGCCAACTTCTCAATGAAGCCTAATAAACCAACCACATGACCTAACTATGGTCGACCCCACACTAGTGGTCTAATAACCCATCAATACAAATGATGACACTTACAATGTAACTTGCAACACTTATAAATAAAAATGACAACACTTCCAATTAGAGGAATAATACATCTCTGTTGGATATACAATAAAGTACAAATGTAATATACAAGTGAGTATCTTCCGAAGTTACAAATACATCAACAAATATCTGGTTTTGTTGGATGCCACAACATGTCCTCTTCTTTCTTCTTCAAGGTACCATCAACAGAACCATTTGTTGGCATAGTTATGTTGACAGGGGTTCACTTCACACTGTTGTCAACAAACACCAACCAAACATCCTTAAGCACCTACACAGAAAAGTTTTACCATTTCCAACAACACCCACGGAGCGAGTGAAGTGTCACCTAAGATGATTAAGGGGGCTGCAAGAACCAAGTTTCCACAGTAGGAGGAGGACATGCATCTATTCTCACTCTATTGCTACAGAAACCAAAGATTTATCTTCGCATCATGCTTACCAATTCAAACATACATTCAACATTCACATATTCAATATGTAATCAACATTTGCACTAACATGGTAAGACTGGTGATCGCATCAATAGAAATTATAGAATAGTAGAAATTAAGCATAACATGGTATTTAGGTCACATTCATCATTCAACAAAAACAGATATAAGAAAGAGACATATCCGAACATCTTCATGGAATAACTCATCAAAAACCTGCGGAACAACCCTCGCAAGGACATTTCCAATCAACTTATCATGGATCCATACAAAACTTGCCAGATGCAGAGCAAAACATTACACAATTCATCTATTTCTCTATTGATCAGCTAACATTAGAAAAATTCCAAGGACATTAGAAAAAATGAGTTGTATGGTTATGTTGTGATTCTAGATCTACGGTTTAATTCCAAATTTAATGAAATATGTGTTCTTAGGATTACAATCATATTCCTATTTATAGGAAACTATAATGGTTACAAAATGGTCCAAATGACCCATTCTAACTAACTAAACTAATATTGCGCTTTCGTTGGTTCCTTGTTCTCCGCGAATGGTCCTTTCTTTTGCGGATGGTGCTTCTCATCGCTGTCGGCTTCCACACTTCATGCAGTCTAACCCTGTGCCAACAATGGGAATAGAAATCTGCTCATGATCATTTGTTTCATCTTTTAATGAGCTTGACACAGGAAAAGAACTTTTCTCATGGAGTTGGTTTCATTTTTATCCAAGCTTGAAATCGAAGGTAAAATATTCTTGGGAATGGTTTCATTTTTGCACAAGCTTGAAACTGAAAGCAAACTATGCCTTGGAATGGTTTCATTTTTACACAAGCTCAAAACCAATGGTAAACTGTGCTTGTACATGTGTGTTCCTTTTTCTAATGAGCTTGGAGACAGAGACCAATCTATGCTCATGGTAATTTTTTCATATTTTAATGAGCTTGACAAAGGAGTAGAACTATTCTCGTGGGGATGGTTTCATGTTTCTGCAAGCTTGAAAGAAAAGGTAAACTATGCTTTGGAGCAAGTGTTTCATTTTTACACAATCTTGAAACAGAAAATAACTATGCTTGAAGGGATCCATTTCATTTTTTAATGAGGTTAAAAATGTTGATGTATATGTAACTTCGGAATGTATTTCATCTATGTATTTCATATATATTTATTTTACCCTTATTAGAGATGTGTTATTCCTCTATAAGGAAGTGTCGTCATGAGGATTGACAAGTGTTGCAAGTGTGTGTACTTGCTCATGGGTTATTAGACCACCATGTGTGGGGTTGGCCCTGAAATATATATATTATAATGTGGATGTACCTAGCTAGACAAGTCGGCCCCATAAGGGCACTGGGCAAACAGGTTAGTATAAATAGAGATCAGGTGATCTCTATGTAGATATTTCGGAAAAGTATATCTCTCTCACTCAGAAAGTGGCGCACTAGTGAGGAGGAGGATCATCTGCTACTAGGAGACTATCTCAGTGTATTTTGGTTGCACTTTGGTTGAGCCATTTCTCTCTCTATCTCTGAGGAAGTTGTGGGGTTTTTCACCTTAGGGTTTTCCCCATGGAAACTCTGTGTCTCTTGTCTCTCATGCTTTTGATTCTTGTGATGCTTGTCATGCTTATTATGATTGTTATGCATTGATATACTGTATATGTTATTCTCTCAGTGAAGATCCTAGAGTATTGTGAATTAATGCTCAAAATTTAACATGGTATCGGAGCTAACCTAAGAAGAAGACATTTTGCAGTGACGGAAACTTGAGTTTCTTGTTTATTGGGTTTCTCTCCACAATTTTTGGAAAATAAGTATAGTAGATTGACTCTAGTGATCAAGGAGAATCTATCTGTCCAATCAGAATTCAATTCTGAGCATTTTCATATTTGGCCCTAAAAATTAGGGTTTCCACAAAAATAGGAATTTCTGGAATCTGAAGACACAGCTGGAAGCGCCTTGCAAAAATCGAATTTTAGAGCTTTGGATCGAGATTTTTGGCTGGGTAGATCTCTGGTAAACTCAAACCCTAATTCAGGGCTCTCCCTAGTGAACCCGGGAGGACAAAAAGACAAATCTAAAGGGTAAAACTTTGCTGATCTCAAATTCTGAATGCACCAAGCTGATCAGCTCATCAAGGCACATCTTTCTATCATTTCAAAAATTTGAAATTCACATTTTGAATTTTTAGGGTTTTTTCGACAAACCCTAATCCGGGACGAGATCCAGTTTTCAGCATTTCAAGTGGTAAGACCTAAATCTTTTCTATTTCCATTTGAAGTACTCTTTAAGATGTCTCACCACACAAAGCTTGAGGATAAGTTTGAAGGGGCTGATAACTTTTGAGCTTGGAAATATAGGATTGGGTTAATCCTCGAAGAGAATGAGTTGGACTCATACATAAAAGAAGACATCCCTATCCCAGAGGATGAAGAGGCCAAGGTATTGCATAAAAATAACTTGCTCAAGGAAAAGAGAATCATTGTTGATTCTATCAAAGACCATCTCATACCCCATGTGTCTTCTCTAAACACACCCAAGGAGATGTTTGACTCTTTGACCAAGCTATTTGAAGGGAAGAACATAAATCAGAAGATGACTCTACAGAATCAATTGAAAGGGGTCAAGATGTTGAATGGAGAAACCATTCAATCTTACTTCTCCCAGGTCACTTAGATCAAGGAGCAACTTGAAGCTGTGGATGAAGTAGTGGACAATGGTGAAGTTGTTATGACCACTCTGAATGGCCTACCTAGGTCATGGGACTCCTTTATTCAAGGAATCTGTGCAAGAAAGAAATTGATCTCTTTCAGTAAACTATGGGAGGAATGCTCTCAAGAAGAAGCTAGACTTGTAGCTCTTGAGGAAAAGATGGGAGGTGAAGATCAAGCTCTCGCAACTCACACCAAAAGAAGCAAGTCCAAGAAGGAGCACTCTCGCTACAAAAGATCCTATCAAAAGACTAAGAAGGATCTAAGATGCTTCACATGCAATGAGAAGGGTCACTTTGCTTCTGATTGTCCCAAGAACAAAAGGGATAATAACAACAACTTCAGCAAGAAGAAGAAGGGCAACAAAAGAAAGTTCCATGCTCATGCTGCCAAGGATGATGAACCTCCAAAGAAGAAGGCTAGGGTAGAAAGTGATGATGACTCATCAAGTGAAGAAGAGTATGTTCTAATCTCTGCTCTCACAGGTACTATCTCCCATGGTTGTAATGATTGGTTGATTGATAGTGGGGCTTCCAAACACATGATTGGGTTTAACGAATCTTTTGTGAATCTATCTGAACATGAATCACCCCATAAGGTGAAACATGGGGATGATTATCAATACCCAATCAAAGGAAGTGGTGAAGCCTCCTACAACCTAGATTCTGGAAAATCTTTGAAGATGAAAGAAGTCCTTTATGTACCTGGGCTCAAGAAGAACTTACTCTCCATCCCTGCATTGGATGCAAAAGGTATGAGGGTTGCATTTGTGGATGGCCAAGTCCTAATGCGGCCAAAGGGAAAGACCATAGATGATGCAGTAGTGATTGGAGAGCAAGAGGGAGGATTGTATAAATTGAAGGGACAACCTGAACATGCCATGGTGCATGAATCCATGGAGCCAAGTGAACTTTGGCATAGAATACTTTCCCATATGCACTATAGGGCACTTCAATTGCAAGCAAGGTTGTAGAAGGTCTTCGTGAAATCAAGACAAAACATGAAGGTATTTGCAAGGATGTGCAAAAGGTAAGAACATTAAGAAGGCTTTCCCAAGCAGTGAAAGCAAGGCCAAAGATATCCTAGAAATCATCCACTCAGATGTATGTGGTCCTATGTCATCCAGTTTTCTTAGTGGATATGTTTACTATGTCTCATTCATTGATGACTTCTCTAGGAAGACTTGGGTATACTTCTTGAAGAACAAAGATGAGGTGTTTGATAAGTTCAAAGAATTCAAAAACTTGATGGAGAATGAAACTGACAAGAAGATCAAAACATTCAGATCCGACAATGGTGGAGAATTCACCTCAGGTGACTTCAAGAAGCTTTGTAGTGATTAAGGGATTAAGAGGGAGTTGACTGCTCCTTATAATCCTCAACAAAATGGAGTTGCAGAAAGGAAGAACAGAACTATCATGGAAACAGCAAGGGCAATGTTGCATGACCAGGACCTACCTATGCATCTATGGGCAGAAGTAGCTAGAACAACTGTATATGTGCAGAACAGAACACCCCACAAGATATTGGACAACAAGACACCAGAAGAGGTCTTTTTTGGTAAGAAACCTGAAGTCAGCCATCTCAGAATATTTGGTTGTCCATTATACACTCATGTCCCAAAGGAAAAGAGGACTAAACTAGATCCTTCAGGAAAGAAGGGTATCCTTGTGGGTTACAGTGAAAGCTCGAAGGCTTACAGAAAATACTTTCTAGGGTTCAAGAAGATTGATGTTAGCAAGGATGTAACATTTGATGAAAACTTAGCATTCATCAAATCAAGGAAGGCACCTATCGAAGTTTATAAAGAACCTAAGGAAACTAGATTTCAAGACACTACCATGACTGAAGCAGTTCCAGAAGTTGTTCGTGAGTTTGAAGATCCACAAGAACTTGTAGATCCACCCCGTTAGGATAACTCTCACAAGAGGAAACCTGTATGGGCTAGAGAGCTCATTCAAGATGCAGAAAGATTTGGCATTCCAAAAGAAGAAAACAGAGCAAAGAAGAGAACCAGATCACATACCAGCTATGTTGCTTTACTCTATGACATTATGAACAAAGAGCCTTCCAGTTATGAAGAAGCAGCGGAAAAGAAAGAATGGAAGGATGCCATGGTTGAGGAATACCAATCAATAATGAAGAATGATGTTTGGGATGTTGTCCCAAGACCTAAAGAGAAGTCTATTGCGACTTCCAAATGGATCTACAAAATCAAGCATGCTGCAGATGGCAGTGTAGAGAAATACAAGGCAAGATTCATATCTCGTGGCTTCTCTTAGAAAGAGGGAATAGATTATGAAGAAAATTTTGCACCTATAGCCAGATATACTTCCATCAAAACAGTACTTGCCCTGGCTACAACAATGAAATGGAAAATACACCAGATGGATGTCAAGACTGATTTCTTGAATGGTGTAGTTGAAGAGGAAGTATATGTGGAGCAGCCACTCGGTTTTGAAATACATGACAGGGAGTCATATGTATGTCGATTGAAGAAAGCCTTGTATGGCTTGAAATCATCTCCTAGAACTTGGTATGGTAGGATGGACAGTTTACTATCTAGTTTGGGCTTTACCAAGAGTAAAGCAGATTTCAACCTTTATTACAAGGTTGAGGAAGGGAATCCTGTGATTCTACTCCTATATGTGGATGACTTATTTGTAACAGCAGATGACAGATTGATTATAGATATGAAGAGGAAGCTTGCTGCTGAGTTCGATATGAAATATTTGGGAATGATGCATTATTTCCTAGGTATGGAGGTGTGGCAGAGTGTAGGTGGGATCTTCCTTGGTCAAAGGAAGTACAGAGTAGATATCCTGAAGAGATTCGGGATGATGGATTGCAAGGCCATGGCCACACCTATGGCATCAAATCTGAAGCTTCTATGTGATGCTTCATCTGAGCTGGTTGATGTCTCTATGTATTGTCAGATGATTGGGTCCTTGATGTACCTGAGGAACACGAGACCAGATATTTGCTTTGTGGTGAACACATTGAGTCAGTTCCTGACAGATCGGAGGAGTGTTCATCTGGTTGATGTAAAGCATGTTCTGAGGTACCTGAAGGGTACAGTGGATTATGGGCTCAAGTATGAACCGAATCAAAAGTTTAACCTGCAGGGTTATGTTGATTCAGATTGGGCTGGAAGTGCTACAGATAGGAAGAGCACATCTGGGTGCTACTTCAGTATGGGATCAGGTGTGATCTCTTGGTTTAGCAGGAAGCAGTTCTGCGTAGCACTGATTACAGCTGAGGTAGAGTATGTTGCAGCCTGTTCAGCTAGTTGTGAGGACATATGGCTACGAAAGCTACTGTCTGAGTTATTTGATCTCCTGCTGGATGCTACTGGTATCTTCTGTGATAACCAGAGTTGTGTGAAGCTGTCTGAGAACCCAGTGTTTCATGACAAGTCAAAACACATAGAGATCAAATATCACTATATCAGGGATATGGTGTAGAGAGGAGTTGTGAAGCTCCTGTATGTTTTGATGGACGAGTAGATTGTAGATGTGCTGACGAATCCACTAGCCAGGGTGAAGTTCAAGTACTTTAGGGAGAGGCTTGGTGTTCTTCAGATCGAGGACACTTCGAGGATGAGGTGATGGACACATTTGCTAAAGCCATTCCAAGCATGTTGGAAGGAGGGACCTTCACATGGCTGTGGATGTAAGTGCTGGATGATGAGCATTAGGATGATGTTCTGGTTTATGCTGGATATGATCAGTTGGATCATTTATATGTATATGTATGTACACATCATGTTGGATGCTGGATATGATCAGTTGGATCATTTATATGTATATGTATGTACACATCATGTTGGATGCTGGATATGATCAGTTGGATCATTTATATGTATATGTATGTACACATCATGTTGGATGCTGGATATGATCAGTTGGATCATTTATATGTATGTATGCATCATGTTGGATGCTGGATATGATCAGTAGGATCATTTGTATGTATTTTGTATATGCATCATGTTGGATGCTTGGACCATGTATTTGTATATGTATCAGGTGGATACATTGTATGATCAGGTGGATCATGTATGGTGATATGTATCATGTATTTGTATTTGTATCAGGTGGATACATTGTATGATCAGGTGGATCATGTATGATGATATGTATCAGGTAGATACTTGGTATGCATCAGGTAGATGCATTGTATGATCAGGATGATCATGTGTACATCAGGATGATGTATGGTGAGTATCAGGTTGATATTCTATGGTCGTGGACCAGGTTGTGCAGATGAGCATATAATTTGGCCCTGGGATATTTGCAGATAGTCTTTCAAGGTTTTGCCTATGGCATATAATTTGGCCTTGGGATATTTGGCAAATGCTCTTTCAAGGCTTTGCTCTGGGAGGACATATAATTTGGCCCCGGGAGATCTGCAGATAGTCTTTCGAGGGTTTGCCTATGGCATATAATCTGGCCCTGGGATATCTGGCAGATTCTCTTTCGAGGTTTTGTCTTATGGCATATAATTTCTCCCTGGGAGATCCTATAGGTAGAGTTGTGTGCTTGTAACAGCCTGGGATACTCTTGTGAGGTTTTTCCATGACCACATATAATCTGTCCCTCGGAGATCCTATAGGTAGAGCTGTGTGCTCGTAATAGCCTGGGATGCTCTTGCGAGGTTTTGTGTTGACCACATATAATCTATCCCTGGGAGATCCTATAGGTAGAGCTGTGTGCTCGTAATAGCTTGGGATGCTCTTGCAAGGTTTTGTGGTGAGGTCACAAATAATATGGCCCTGGGAGATCCTATAGGTAGAGCTATGTGCTCGTATCAACCTAGGATGCTCTTTCAAGGTTTTGTGATGCACGTAATAAGTCCTAAGGATTCCACAGTATGGCCAGTGATGACAAAGACCTGCAGGTGGTGGGCCTACATCTAGTATGAAAAAGGACTGGCTCTGTAGAACTTCCTATGACGAGTAGAGTCATAGATTGGTTGAGATAGCAACAACAGTGACGATGACGATGATGATGAATCGATGATGATGATCCCAAGAAGAAGACTTGCCTAGCAGATCTGTGTCGAGAAATACGTTCCTAGTTAAGAGGGAGTGTTGATGTATATGTAACTTCGGAATGTATTTCATATATATTTATTGTACCCTTATTAGAGATGTGTTATTCCTCTATAAGGAAGTGTCATCATGAGGATTAACAAGTTTCGCAAGTGTGTGTACTTACCGATGGGTTATTAGACCACCATGTGTGGGGTCAGCCTTGAAATATATATATTACAATGTGGATGTACCTAGCTAGACAAGTCGGCCCCATAAGGTCACTGGGAAAACAGGTTAGTATAAATAGAGATCAAGTGATCTCTATTTAGATATTTCGGAAAAGTATATCTCTCTCACTCAGAAAGTGGCACACTAGTGAGGAGGAGGATCATCTACTACTAGGAGACTATCTCAGTGTATTTTGGTTGTACTTTGGTTGAGCCATTTCTCTCTCTATCTCTGAGGAAGTTGTAGAGTTTTTCACCTTAGGGTTTTCCCCACGGAAACTCTGTGTCTCTTGTCTCTCATGCTTTTGATTCTTGTGATGCTTGTCATGCTTATTGTGATTGTTATGCATTGATATATTGTATATGTTATTCTCTCAGTGAAGATCCTAGAGTATTGTGAATTAATGCTCAAAATTTAACAAAAAAGGAAGGAAAACTATGCTCATTGACACCTTCATGGCTTCCAAGAGGACGATGCTCCAGAAGGAATGTAGTTTGAAGGATAATCCTCGATCATGGCTTCTAAGAGGTCCTCAGTAGAAGGAATATATACCATGTCAACTCTCGAATCCAAGGTTAAAGAAGATGAGCAATCAATGAGAAGCCTATTTTCGGTGGAAATTGGAAGCATGGGATATAATGACATATAATTTACCTGTAGTAGGTAAGATACCACATGGACATAAGTCGGATGATCGGTAGACGGACGAGAGTTAACAAATTAAAGCTAGTCGATAGTCACAATGCGTCCATCATGAGAGAAACACAACACTTAGAAGAGTGTGGAAACAAGAGCTTTCATCGCATAGACATAATCTCGTCCGAAGAGCACATTAAAATCCAAAGGATTCAGAACTACCAAAACATCAATAAAGACTATTTTTCCACTTAATGAAATAGGAAAATGAGGAACAACCCCCAGAGGTTGACTGATTCCTCTGTTAAAATCTAACACATTCTAACTAAAGGGAACAAGTTGCGAGGAACCCATAGCCTACAAAGAATTTGAGGACAAAATGATAACTACGGCACCTTCATCAACTATACTATGAGGTACATCTATATGACCAACTTGCACAATGATTTTGAAAGGTAGATAGGATGGAAGGTGAGGTGTAGAGAGTCTATTCCAATTGATAAAAATTGTTTGATTTCAAACCAAAGGTGGAATATTGTAAGCCTCATTACTTGGGGGAGGTCTTGTAATAGAAGGATTAATGCCCCCCTGCATGGTAGAATCTATATTAACAATAATAACCTGAGTGGCATTAGAGTCATTCTCTAACAGGAGAGGGGGATTGACTGAGGATGAAACTAGATCAACCACTTGGGTTTCACTCTTCAAGGGAGGGGTCGAATTGACCAAGGATCAAACTAGATCAACCACTTGGGTTTCAGTATTCAAGGAGGAGTGGGATCGATCGACGATGAAACTACATCAACCATTTGGGTTTCACTCTTCAAGGGAGGAGTGCAATCGACCGAGGATGAAACTAGATCAACTGCTTGATCAATCGATGGAAATTCAAGAGGAAATTTACTACAACTTGTTGGAGTCTGCGATTGAGACACATAAACACTTTCCAATAATCGTGAAGATTCGTACATGCGAGGACAAAGGTAAGTATGATGCATGTCCCTACATAATAAGCAAGGATTCTTGACTTTACTTTTCTGACTCTTAACCAAAGAGTCATTGGTGATGAGATATCATTAGCATAATGTCCAGAGGTTGACAATACGGGTCATTTCGAATCTCGCAACCATACTTCTCATACCTTGGGAGTACCAGGGCAATCCTTAAGAAAATGGGGCCCCTCGCAAAGCTTGCAAGGTAACTTGGGTTTACAAAGATTTCAAATGGGTACATCAATACTCCCAGCATGATAATCAGTGGATGGTGGGTTCCCAACATGATGGTCAGAGGTTGGACCATGACAATCTCTCCCTCTCTCTCTCTCTCTCTCTCTCTCTCTCCCTTGCCCAACCACCTAACATCCCCTCCCCTCACGCCCCTCTCTATCTCTCTTATGCCCCCATACTCCACCCTACCACTAACCCCCCATCCTCCCTCTCTCCCTCCGCTCCTCCTAACCCTTACTAACCCCCTCTCTCACTCTCTCTATATCCCCTACTCCTCCACCTACCCTAACCCTCACCCCCTCTCTCCCTCCCCCGGCCCAATAACATCCCTCCCCCCTCTCTTTCTTTCTCACTTTACTTCCCTCCTATCCTCACTCTCTCCCCCCCCTCCTCCTCGTAACCCTTACTAACCTCTCTCTCTCTCTACCCTAACCCCCACCCCTCTCTCTCCCCCCCAATCGGCTAACATCCCCTTCTCTCTCTCTCTCTCTTTCTCTCTCTCTCTCTCCTACTCCTACACCTACACATAACCCCCACCCCTCTCTCTCCCCCTCACCCCCCTAATGCCCTCCTTCTCTCTCTCTACCCCTAAACCATTTTTCTCCCTCTCTCTCTCTTTCACACACTCTCTCCACACTACTCCTACCACTAATCACCCCATGCTTTATCTCTATCTATCCCTTCCTCCTCCTAACCATTACTAACCCCCCCCCTCTCTCTCTCTCTCCCCTACTCCTCCACCTACCACTAAGCCCCACCCCTCTATTTCCCCCTCAACACCCTATTTCCACCCTTCTCTCTGTCTCCAACTAACCCCCCTCTTACTCTCCCTACCCCTAATCCCCACCTCTCCCTCTCTCCTACTCCCCATACCCCTACAACTAACCACCCCCCATCTCTCTCTCTCTCTCTCTCTCTCTCTCCCCTTACCCCACTTCTCTCTCCTACTCCCCTTACCCATAAACCCCCCATCTCTCTCTCTTTGTCTTTGCTAATCCCCCTTCCACTACCACTAACCACCCCCCGTCTCTCTCTCTCCCTAGAACATCTCTCTCTCTCTCTCTCTCTCTCTCTCTCTCTCTTCTCTATGTGTGTGTGTGTGTGTGTGTGTGTGTGTATACCACCAACCCCCCACTCCTCATTCCCATATCCCTACTCCCTCTCCACACCCTCTCTCCTACTCCCCCTATCCCAAACCCCCCCCTCTCTCTCTCTACCCCTTACCCCCCCCCACTCCTCATTCCTCAATCCGTACACCCTCCCCCACTCCTTCTCTCGTACTCCCTTAGCACTAAACTCTCTCTCTCTCTCTCTAACCCCCATCTTAATACCCTTACCTATGACCCCCACCTCTCTCTCTCCTACTCCCCATCCCCCTTGTCACTGACCACCCCCCATCTCTCTCTCTCTCTCTACCCCCAAACCCTCCTATCCTCAACTATAACCACCCTTCTCTCTAACCTTCGTACTACCCCCTAAACCTCTTGATCTATATCTCGTTATCTCCCCCAATCCCCTTCCTCCCCCCTACTGTTAATCACCACCATGCACTGCCTCACCCCCTAACCAACCCCTCCCACCTGCTCTCTCTCTTTATCTATCTATCTCCCCCACTATTCCTGCACCTACCACTAACCTCTCTCTCTCTCTCTCTTTCCCCTACTCCTCCACATATACCTCCAACCCCCACCTGTCTTCTCCCCCTAGAACCCCTATTACCACTGCTCTCTCCCTCTCTCCTCATAACACCCCTCTTAAACCCCTTATCCCTAAGCACCACCTCTCTCTCTTTCTCTTACTCCCCACTCACCTACCACTAACCACTCCCCATTTCTCTCTCTCTCTCTCTCTCTCTCCAATGTCCCCACTCCTCAACTACACCCCCCTCTCTCTAAACACCCTAATTCTCCCCAAAAACCTAACCCTCCCCCACTACTCCTCTCTATATCTGTCTCCCACACAACTCCTCCCCCTACAACTAACCTCTCTCTCTCTCTCTCTGTGTCTCCCCTACTCCTCCATGTATACCCCTCACCCCAACCCATCTTCTCCCCCCAAACCCCCAATTGTCTCCTCTCTCTCTCTCTCTTCATAATGCCCCTCTTACACCGCCTATCCCTAAGCCCCAAATCTCTCTATCTCTCTCTTACTCCCCACCCCCTACCACTAACCACCCCCCATTTCTCTCTCTCTCCAACTCCGCCCCACTCCTCAACTAAACCCCCTTCTCTCTAACCACCTGTTGTTACAGTAACATCCCCCTAAAAATTTTTGTAGATATTGGGGCCCCTCCTTTATTTTTCTAGAAAGACTGCTGTAAGAGGTCAATTCTCCTTTTTACATTGTTTTCAACTGAAAATCCTGCTTTGAGAATTTCAAGTTTTTCTTTTTCTAAGGATAATATTCATGAAATGTTTAGAAGATGCGGAACCTTTCGAGTTATCCTCCCAAAGTTGCGGAACCTTTCGAGTTATCCTCCCAAAGTTGCAAAACCTTTTGAGTTATCCTCCCGTAGTTGCGGAACCTTTTAGGTTATCCTATTGAAATTGCGGAACCATTCAGCTTATCCTCTCGAAACTGCGGGAGCCATTCGTATAAGTCTCCCGAAACTAAGAAAAAGACTTAGAAAATATTTCTTGAAGCAGTGGAAGCTATTCGGGAAAGTCTCTCGAAACGGAAAAAAGATTCAAGAAAGCCTCCTGAAGCTGCAGAACCATTCAGGTTTCTTCCCCGAAACTGCGGGATTCATTCACGTTATTTTCCCGAAAAGCCACCGAAGGACTTGGTCTCTTTGAAAAAAATCTTAAGTCTTTTTCCTCTCAAAGTTGCAGAAGCTATTTGCGAATTCCTTCTGAAACGGCGAAAGCATTCATGTTATTCTCCCGAAAACCCACCGAAAGACTTTGACTTTCATTCAACTTGCGGGAGTCGTTTGCCAATTCTTTCTGAAACTGTGGAACCATTTGGGTTTCCCTCCCGAAACTGTGGATGCATTCGAGTTATTTTCCCGAGAGACATTTAGGAAAGCCTCCCGAAACGGCGGGAACCTTCACGGAATTGTTCTGCAATTGCGGAAGCCATTGGCATATCTCTGTCAAAATTGTGGAAAGAGATCCATTATTCTCCCGAAACTGTGGGACAACCCAGCGAAACCGCCCGTGACAAGTTTCAAAGGTTACATTTCGGAAGGATTCGCCAATCTCTTTCGAAACTCCGAGGCAGTTCAACATAACGTTCCGCAATTGCAGGTGAAACTCATGAGCCCGCCCCGCAAGTGGCGGTTGCGCACAAATGTTGAGACCACTTGAGGTGACCACGCCTTACCAAGAAATTAAAACCTCGTTTAATGGTGCCACCAACCGATTTAACGCCGCACGTGTCTATCCTTTTTAAAAGGGATGGTTAAAGTTTGGTAAACCGCATTGTTAATTTTCATTGAAACAAGCATCGTTCAGAACAGCGCGCCAGACTGCTCCAGCTCAGCTCGTCCACGTCCGCGTCCACCTCATTCAGCCACATTCTCATTGCCAGGTAGGTTTTTTAACCGTTATTTTTTGTCTTATCTCCACGTTAATTTACCTATGGGTTTTTTCTCATCTTCAACATGGCCGATAGACGTTCGTGGCCATATGTCGTTATTTTTTGTTTTTAAGGCCGTCAAAGCCCCTTTAGTTTCTTGTTTCTATTAGCTAAGAGCCATAACTGTGATCACCTGAGTTTTTCACCGACCATACTCAGGCATCGTCACCCTCATTCAAAATTTGAGTCAGCCTTACAACGTCTCATAAACATTATTAATAGCAGTAGTGGTCGGCTGAACACCTCACCTGTTCATGAATGAGGAAAGCGGTCCCTGTTTTCGTCTTAAGATCATCTCAATCCAAGCTAACCTGCCATTGACCATTAGAAGTGCAACAATGCAAGATACCTTCTCTCCTAGGGCTAGATGGGAAGCAAGTTGTTTCCACATCATATGCGTGCCCTTTCGGGAACATTCCAAACTTAGTTTCCTTAGGATAATCAAGTCTCAGAGCTATATTTCTTGTTTGGAGTGATTTATTTTGCTTCCCCAACACACAGCTTCATAATTTGTCTATGTTTTAGCATGTTGAATTGGTCCTTCTCTTTGTTAAAATCTCATAGCAGGTTGCACATTTTTATAATGACTTGTATTTGGTTGCTAGCAGGGATAAGCCAAGATGCCAAAAGGTGTTAGGAAGAAGGCTAAAATGATGGAACCAGAGCCAGTACTACTTAGGACTGAAACTATGTTCCAATATACTAAGTGTACCACTGGCATTCCTCTTGAAGTCCACTAGGGCGATATTTACAGGATGATCAGAGACCAGGATATCCCAGATGCATTATCGGAGGAAGAACAGATCTACCGCAACATCAGAACTTTAGGCATAGCTAGAGCTTCTACCCACCCTGAATTGTTCCCATGTTCTGAAGTGATCGGGTGGATACTAGAGCATACTAATGCGGAGACAAGAGTATTACATGACAGCGGGGAAGTAGTCATCGCCTCATTCCACCTAGCATATCTTGCCGCAGCCTATAAATTCTCACACCCCCAGCAAGCTCTGAGTGATGAATGGTTGGGCCAGATGAACAATATTGAAATGGCCAAAAAATTATTGGTCATAGGCAAGCACTTAAGAAAGAGAGGTAATGATGAATATGATGTTCAAAATCTAAGACCTCCTTTCAGGTTAATCGCCCTGATGTTATGCAGGATTTTCAGCATGCCCGATGGCACTGTATACAGGATACAGTGGGTCCCCATCATCCACTTTGTAGCATTCAAAGGAACTTTGTTTGACTGGGCTACTATCCTATCGGACAGTTTGGCATCAATGGTGGCTGCTGCAAGAGAAGGTCTGGCCTTAAAAAAGTCAGAATTTTACATGTCCTCATATCTCATTGACTGTATTTTGGCCAAGCTATCTTTCCCCAGCTTAGGTTGCACGTGGGATAAAGCCAATACCCCAGTCTACACTACTTACAAGATGATGTGGGTTCAAAATTATAGAGCCAGCTATAAGCTCATCTGTGAGGAGTTCATCATGCCCCTATATGAGCAGATATTCAAGGAAGAGCCCAACTGTCTGTCGAAAAATGCCATGGAGATCCTGGAAAACTATGGAGATTTTTATTTTTCAGAGCAAGGCACCTACATCAGGATGTTTGGAGGGACTAAAGCTCCATATATTTTGTCGAGGTATGCTACTGACTATGTAGTCCTCAAGGAAGTAGTGAGACAAATTTTTCTGGATGGAATTGGAGTAGTGCTTAACAAGCAGCATAAGGCTTCTTTCCCTCCTTTACCCTTCTGCATAGGAGCTTACAAATTCTCAAGGGTTGCATCAGCTGAGGAGTTTGTTCAAGAGTTGAAAGATTTCCACTTCGGTGAAGTAATTTTCCATAGGAATGATAGGCGGGGAAAAGTTGCCAAGAATTGCAAGGAAATTTATGCTCATTTTGAGTACGATCATTATTATGATGGCGAGGAAGAGGCATTCAGAGGCATCAGCAACATGACTGAGCTACAGATTTGTTGCCAACGAAGTGGAGCAAGCTCTAGCTCTACCAAGGCCCAAAAAACCAGCCTGCAGAAAGAGAAAGAAGCAGCTGATGCCCGAGCCCAAGAAGAACAAAGGTTAAAAGAGGAAGCAAGGTTGCAGCAAGAGGCTGAAATTGCAAGATTATAGCAAGAAGCTAAAGTGGCAAGATTGCAGCAAGAAGCAAAAAATGAAAGGCTGCAGAAAGAAGTTGAGGAAGCCCAGCAGTAGAAAGAAGCAGAAGATGCAAGGCTGCAGAAAGAAGCCAAAGACGCGAAGTAGGTGGAAGGAAATGAGAATCAACCCGAAGTTGAAGAAGAAGAGAGAGGGTAACAAGCTGAAGTGGGGCAAAAGACGGAAGAAGAAATCAAGACAGTTAAAGATGCCTAGGCAAGAGGCTCCGACACTTAGGACATGGAGATAGACATATCTCAAGCAAGTGTCTCCGGCACTCAAAATGTGGAGGCAGACACAGCACAAGAAGGTGTCTCTGGTACCCAAAATGTGGGAACAGATTCAGCTCAAGTAGTCTAGACCCCACCCGCGGAAGCAGAAATAAATATTATAGATCTCCCAATCGTCCGTTACACTCCATCAGAAGAGCATACCATGTCTAGATGGGATGAATTTTTCTATGATAAGAAGAGGAAGGCAATGGTCCTTAAATTAGAAGAGAGGATAAAGAGACTCTTCCAAGAAGATATTGTTACCCACCGGGAGACCACAGTAATGCAAAATACAAATAAGGCTCCCTTAGCTATGGCATCCACCGCTGTAGAGACAGCAAAAGCAACGTTGGACAATGTGGCCGATATAGTTAAAGAAGTTGAGTCGACAAAGAGAAGAGCTCGCATGTTACAACACACTATGGCTAACGAGAAGGCTTACAGAGATCTCGTGGTGAATAGGTATAATCGCATATCTGTTGAACATAAGGAATTGTCAGATAAGTATAACCTTTTAGAAGAGGAAAAGGAACACCTGGCGGTCCAGATGATGATCTTAGAAGTAGAAAAGAACGATGCAGAAGCTAAAGTATCCCATCTAGAGGCAGATAAGCAGGTATTGGTTGAGCAATTAGAGCAAGCAGAAGGCAGAGCGATAGATATGTCTCCTTTCCATGAGCTGTCCTGTAGCATCCTAAAGCAAATCCATGACATGCAGGAACTAATTACTGAGGAAGTATGCAAGCTCAAGGCCATGGTGGTTAGATTAAAAGAAGTTAATGTAGAGGCCAATAGGCTTAAGGCTAAATATACTCAAGTTAAGGAAAACATCCTGATCCAGATAGAATGGAAAGAAGGAAAGGTGGATTCCCCAAGCATCTCCCATTCAAATCTGTAGATGGTTTTAATGAAGACATAGCCCTTTTGGAATTTTGCAGAAATTGTACCATTAAGCTAATGGCCAAGATCCGAGGGAAAATGGATAAAAGTAACGGTCTTTACCAAAGAATCCATGAAGTGCATGACAAATGCAAGTTGAGTTTCCCTCATTCCCTTGATGATTTCCCAGGAAAAGAACAATGTTTATCTGACCTAAAGGAAGAGTTGGGCATCCAAATAGAATATGTAAAGAAGATTGATGTCTTAGCCATTGATGATATCCATCATTATATTGGGATGTCATCAATACACAATCATCTGCTTAAGGAAATACACCAAGCAGCAGTAATAGAAATTCAAGGTATTGGAGTAAAGCTTGGTAAAGATGTAACTTCCTAGAAAATCTTACTCCCTGCCTCAACAAATGTAGTTATAAGAGACACTGGTATATGGTTTAGTTACATTGCAGAAGAGGAAAAGAAAGCAGCAACAGTAGCATAAGTAACAGCCAACCCAATTTCTTCTCTCCCAGCAGCAGCAGTAGTACAAGCTAGCTCGAGTGCTTCTCTCCCAACTGGAGCGCCTGCCCAAGAGTGAACGCGCTGATATTAAAGCATTAATTCCTATCTTTTGTAATTTGGCTTTCATATGTATGAAACGTGGAGCCATTGGATAGCTGTCCTTTTCTTTTTTAAGTAATTTTCTGTTTAAGAAAGGGTCACATTTTTGTCTGTTAAAAGGAGAAAAGTCTGTAGGTGACAAGTGTAAAGAGCCAAGTGGCAGCCCAAAGGGCATTTTGTAATATTATAAATAGAAGTTTAGGAAGCAATGTAGAGGACTTTTGGCAGGGAAATAATTTTCTGAACTTGTACGAGCTATCTTGCACTCGTTTCAAGAAAATAAAATCTACCTAATAAGAGCCTGGAGAGGACATTTTTGCATGAGAATGGAGATTGGATGCATGTTGGATTATTACTGTGTCTTCTATACTTTATTGTGAGATCTTTCTTTACTGTCTTGAATTATTTCATTGTATTGAATGATCTTACTTCTCCTGTGCAAATGAATTCTCTCTTTCATGAGTAATAGAATATGTTATATCTGAAGTAAAAGCTATCTTCTAAATATTTCCTGTTTCTGCTGTGGATCTATCTTTAAGATTTAATGGCGGCCTGTTGAATCATAGACAACTCTTCTAGCATATTACTCATTTTCACAATTTGCTCCTTGCAGGGATAGTTTAGATTTATTTCAGTTTTTAGACACAGATTTGTTTTCCACTTCTGCATTTAGATTAAATTATCTAGGCACTTGCATATCATTCTAAAACATAAAATCAAAAGAACAGTGAATCGGGCCATAACCGGTATAATTGGAGCAAATCTCCAAACCCACGATTGCTAGAACGGTAACCGGATGGATTCCCCATACCAAATGGTAGATAATCTAATTGGGATAGTCTATCGGGGAGAATCTCTTTCTGATTGATGCTGCGATCTTCGAGGCATCAACACCACCCTACTCCTCTAAAAACCCATAACTCTCCTAATATTTAATTCTTTCTCTCCCCCAACGAACCTCCCACACCCTACCCCTAATCACCACCCCATCCCCCAACCTTCTCAAATCTCTCTCTCTCTATCTATCTATCTCCCCCATTATTCCTCCCCCTACAACTAACCTCTCTCTCTCTCTCTCTGTTTCCCCTACTCCTCCACCTATACCCCTAACCCCCACCTCTCTTCTCCCCCTAGAACCCCTATTACCATTGCTCTCTCTCTCTCTCTCTCCTCATAACACCCCTCTTACACCCCCTATCCCTAGCACCACCTCTCTCTCTTTCTCTTACTCCTCACCCCCCTACCACTAACCACCCCCCATTTATCTCTCTCTTTCTCTCTCTCTCTCTCTCCAACCCCGCCCACTCCTCAACTACACCCCAGTCTCTCAAATCACCCTACTCCTCCCCAAACCCCTAACCCTCCCCCACTACTCCTCTCTATATCTATCTCCCCCATAACTCCTACCCCTACAACTAACCTCTCTCTCTCTCTCTCTCTCTCTGTCTCTCTTTCTCTCTCTCTCCCCTAATCCTCCATGTATACCACTCACCACCACCCCTCTTCTCCCCCTAAACCCCCTATTGCAACTTCTATCTCTCTCTCTTCATAATGCCCCTCTTGCACTGCCTGTCCCTAAGCCCCAACTCTCTTTGTCTCTCTCTTCCTCCCCACCCCCTACCACTAACGACCCCCCATTTCTCTCTCTCTCTCCAACCCCTCCCCACTCCTCAACTACACCCCCCTTCCCTCTAACCACCCTACTCCTCCCAAAACCCATAACCCTTCCAATATTTAATTCTTTCTCTCCCACAACCTCCCTTCTGCACCCTACCCCTAATCACCACCCCATCTACACACCTTCTCAAATCTCTCTCCCTCTCTCTCTCTCTCTCCCCCAACCCAGTAGCATCCCTCGCACTTCTCTATCTCTCTCACTTTACTTCCCTCCCATCCTCCCTCTCTCTCTCACCCCCTCCTCCTCCTAACCCTTACTAGCCTCTCTCTCTCTTTACCCTAACCCCCACCCCTCTCTCTCCCACCCAACTCGCTAACATCCCCTTCTCTCTCTCTCTCTCTCTCTCTCTCTCTCTCTCTCTCTCCACTCCTCTCCCTACCCAAACCCCACTCCTCCCTTTCTCTCTCTCTCTCGCCTACTCCTCCACCTACACATAACCCCCACCCCTCTCTCTCCCTCTCAACCACCTAATGCCACCCCCCTCTCTCTCTCTCTTTCACACACTCTCTCTCCACTACTCCTACCACTAATCACTCCCCACTCTATCTCTATCTATTACTTGCTCCTCCTAACCCTTACTAACCCCCATGTCTCTCTCTCTCTCTCTCCCGTACTCCTCCACCTACCCCCAAGCCCCACCCCTCTCTCTCCCCTTGAACCCCAAATTTCTACCATTTTCTTCATCTCCTCCTAACACCCCCTCTTACTCTCCCTACCCCTAATCCCCACCTCTCCCTCCCTCCTACTCCCCATCCCCCTACCACTAACCACCCTCTCTCTCTCTCTCTCCCTCTCTCTCCCCTTACCACCCCTTCTCTCTCCTACTCCCCCTACCCATACCCTCCCTCTCTCTATCTTTGTCTCTCTTAATCCCCCTCCCACAACCACTAACCACCCCCAATCTCTCTCTCTCCCTTGAACATCTCTCTCTCTCTCTCTCTCTCCTGCTCTATGTGTGTGTGTGTGTGTTTTTGTACCCCCAACCCTCCCTCTCTGTCCCCTTATCCATACCCCCCCCACTCTCTATCTTTATCTCTCTTAATCCCCCTCCCACAACCACTAACCACCCCCCATCTCTCTCTCTCCCTTGAACATCTCTCTCTCTCTCACTCGCTTTGTGTGTGTGTGCATGTTTTTGTACCCCTAACCCCCCACTCCTCATTCCCCAATCCCTACTCCCTCCCCACACCCTCTCTCCTACTCCCCCTAGCCCAAATCTCCCCGCCCTCTCTCTCTCTACCCCAAACCCCCCCACTCCTCATTCCTCAATCCCTAGACCCTCCTCCACTCCTTCTCTCCTACTCCCCTACCACTAAACTCTCTCTCTCTCTCTCTCTCTCTCTCTCTCTCTCTCTCTCTCTCTCTCTTTTCATAAACCCACCTATCTCTCTAAACCCGCTCTTACTACCCCTACCTTTAACCCCCACCTCTCTCTCTCCTACTCCCCTTCCCCCTTATCATTGACCACCACCCATCTCTCTCTCTCTACCCTAAAACCCTCCTATCCTCAACTATAACCACCCTTCTCTCTAACCTCCCCATTAACCCCCTAAACCTCGTGATCTCTATGTCTTTATCTCCCCAAACCCCCTTCCTCCCCCCTACCCCCTAATCACCATGATTCCCTACCTCACCCCCTAACAAACCCCCCCTTGCTCTCTCTCTCTCTATCTATCTATCTCCCCCACTTTTCCTCCCCCTAAAACTAACCCCTCTCTCTCTCTCTCTCCCCCACATCTCCACCTATACCCCTAACCCCCCACCTCTCTTCTCCCCTCAGAACCCCTATTACCACTACTCTCTCTCTCTCCTCATAACACCCCTCTTACACCCCCTATCCCTAAGCACCACTTCTCTCTCTCTCTTACTCCCCACCCCCGCTACCACTAACCACCCTCCATTTCTCTCTCTTTGTCTCTCTCTCTAACCCCTCGCCCTCCTCAACTACACCCCCTTCTCTCTAACAACTTTACTCCTCCCAAACTCCTAACCCTCACCCACTACTCCTCTCTCTATCTATCTCCTGCACAACTCCTCCCCCTGCAACTAACCTCTCTCTCTCTCTCTCTCTCTCTCTCTCTCCTCTACTCCTCCACCTATACCGCTAACCCCCACCCCCTCTTCTAACCCTAAACCCCATATTGCCACTTCTCTGTCTCTCTCTCTCTCTCTTCATAACGCCCCTCTTACACCCTCTAGCCCTAAGCCCCACCTGTCTCTCTCTCTCTTACACCCCACCCCCTCTCTCTCTCTACCCCTAACCCCCCCACTCCTCATTCCTCAATCTCTACACCCTCCCCAACTCCTTCTCTCCTACTCGCCTAGCACTAAACTCTCTTTCTCTCTCTCTCTCTTCATAACCCCCTCTCTCTCTAGGCCCCCTCTTACTACCCCTACCTTTGACCCCCACCTCTCTCTCTCCTACTCCCCATCCCCCTTATAATTGACCACTACCCATCTCTCTCTCCCTCTACCCCAAAACCCTACTATCATCAACTATAACTAACCTTCTCTCTAACCTCCCTACTATCCCCTAAACCTCCTGATATCTATATCTTTATCTCCCCCAACCCCCTTCCTCCCCCCTACCCCTAATCAACATGATGACCTACCTCACCCCCTAACCAACCCCCCCTCTCCCCCCCACTCTCTCTCTCTATATCTATCTCTCCCACTATTCCTCCCCCTACCACTAACCTTTCTCTCTCTCTCTCTCTCTCCCCTACTCCTTCACCTATACCTCTAACCCCCACCTCTCTTCTCCCCCTAGAATCCCTATTAACACTGCCCTCTCTCTCTCCTCATAACGACCCTCTTACACCCCTTATCTCTAAGCACCACCTCTCTCTCTCTCTCTTACATCCCACCCCCCTACCACTAGCCATCCCATATTTCTCTATCTCTCTCTATCTCCGTCTCTCTCTCCAACCCACCCCAACTCCTTCACTACACCCCCTTCTCTCTAACTACTCTACTCCTCCCAAACACGTAACCCTACCCCACTACTCCTATCTCTAACTATCTTCCCCACAACTCATCCCCCTACAACTAACCTCTCTCTCTCTCTCTCTCTCTCCCCCACTCCTCCACCTATACCCCTAACCCCCACCACTCTTCTCCCCCTAAAACCCCTATTGTCACTTCACTCTCTCTCTCTCTCTCTCTCTTCATAATTCCCCTCTTACACCCCCTAGCCCTAATCCCCACCTCTCTCTCTCTCTCTTACTCCCCACCCCACTACAACTAACCACCCCCCCTCTCTCTCTCTACCCCTAACCCTACCACTCCTCATTCCTCAATCCCTACACCCTCCCCCACTCCTTCTCTCCTACTCCCCTAGCACTAAACTCTCTCTCTCTCTCTCTTACTCTCTCTCTCTCTCTCCTACCCCTACCTCTAAACCCCACCTCTCTCTCTCCTAACCCCCATCCTCCTTATCACTAACCAGCACCCATCTCTCTCTCTCTACCATAAAACCCTCCTATCCTCAACTATAACCACCCTTCTCCCTAACCTCCCCACTAGTACCTAGACCTCCTGATCTCTATCCCTTTATCTCCCCCTACCCCTAATCACCATGATGCCCTGCCTCACCCCCTAACCAACCCTCCCTCCCACTCTCTCTCTCTCTCTCTCTCTATCTATCTGCCCCACTATTCCTCCCACTACCGCTAACCTCTCTCTCTCTCTCTCTCTCTCCCCAACTCCTCCACCTATACCACAAATTCCCACCTCCCTTCTCCCCCTAGAACCCCTATTACCACTACTCTCTCTCTCTTCTCATAACGCCCCTCTTACACCCCTTATCCCTAAGCACCACACCTCTCTCTCTCTCTTACTATCCACCCCCTACCACTAACCACCCCCCACTTCTCTCTCCCTCTCTATCTCTATCTCTCTCTCCAACGTCCCCCCACTCCTCAACTACACCCCCTTCTCTCTAACCACCCTACTCCTCCCAAACCCCTAACCTTCCCCCGCTACCCCTCTCTCTATCTATCTCCCCCGCAACTCCTCCCCCTACAACTAGCCTCTCTCTCTCTCTCTCTCTCTCCCCCCTACTCCTCCACCTATACCCCTAACACCCACCCCTCTTCTCCCCCTAAACCCCTTATTACAACTTCTCTCTCTCTCTCTCTCTCTCTCTCTCTCTCTCTCTCTTCATAAATGCTGCTCTTACACCCCCTATCCCTAAGCCCCACCTCTCTCTCTCTCTTACTCCCCACCCCCTACAACTAACCACCCCCCCTCTCTCTCTCTACCCCTAACCCCCCCACTCCTCATTCCTTAATCACTACACCCTCCCGTACTCCTTCTCTCCTACTCCCCTAGCAGTAAACTCTCTCTCTCTCTCTCTCTTCATAACCCCCCTCTCTCTCTACCCCCCCTCTCTCTCTCTACCCCTAACCCCCCCACTCCTCATTCCTTAATCACTACACCCTCCCGTACTCCTTCTCTCCTACTCCCCTAGCAGTAAACTCTCTCTCTCTCTCTCTTCATAACCCCCCTCTCTCTCTACCCCCCTCTTACTACCCCTACCTCTTACCCCCACCTCTCTCTCTCCTATTCCCCATCCCCCTTATCGCTAACCACCACCCATCTCTCTATCTCTGCCCCAAAACCCTCCTATCCTAGACTATAACTGCCCTTCTCTCTAACCTCCTTACTACCTCCTAAACACCCTGATCTCTATCTCTTTATCTCCCCCAACCCCCTTCCTCTCCGCTACCCCTAATCACCACGATGCCTTGCCTCACCTGCTAACCAACCCCCCCTCTCTCTCTCTCTCTATCTATATCCCCCACTATTCCTCCCCTTACCACTAACCTCTCTCTCTCTCTCTCTCTTCATAACCCCCCCTCTCTCTCTACCCCCCCTCTTAATACCCCTACCTTTGACCCCCACCTCTCTCTCTCCTATTCCCCATCTCTCTATCTCTACCCCAAAACCCTCCTATCCTAGACTATAACAGCCCTTCTCTCTAACCTCCCTACTACCCCCTAAACACCCTGATCTCTATCTCTTTATCTCCCCCAACCCCCTTCCTCTACCCTACCCCTAATCACCACGATGCCTTGCCTCACCTGCTAACCAACCCCCCCCGCTCTCTCTCTCTCTATCTATCTATCTCATCCATTATTCCACCCCTTACCACTAACCTCTCTCTCTCTCTCTCTCTCCCCTACTCCTACACCTATACCTCTAACCCCCACCTCTCTTCTCCCCCTAGAACCCCTATTACCACTGCTCTCTCTCTCTCTCCTCATAACACCCCTCTTACACCCCCTATCCCTAAGCACCACCTCTCTCTCTCTCTCTTACTCCCCACCGCCCTACCACTAACCACCCCCCATTTCTCTCTCCCTCTCTCTCTCTCTCTCCAACCCCCCCACTCCTCAACTATACCCACTTCTCCCTAACCACCCTAAACCTCCCAAACCCCTAACCCTCCCCAACTACTCCTCTCTTTTTCTATCTCCCCCACAACTCCTCCCCCTACAACTAACCTCTCTCTCTGTCTCTCTCTCTCTCTCTTTCTCTCTCTCTCTACCCTACTCCTCCTCCTATACCCCTAACCCCCACCCCTCTTCTCCCCCTAAACCCCCTATTGCCACTTCTCTCTCTCTCTGTCTCTCTCTCTTCATAATTCCCCTCTTACACCCCCTAGAACCAAGCCCCACCTCTCTCTCTCTCTCTCTTACTCCCTACCCCCTACAACTAATCACCCCCCATTTCTCTCTCTCTCCAACCCCAACCCACTCCTCAACTACACCCCCCTTCTCTCCAACCACACTACTTCTCCCCAAATCCATAACCCTGCTGATCTTTAATTCTTTCTCTCCCCCAACCTCCCTCTCGCACCCTAACCCTAATATCCACCCCATCCCCCCACCCACCCAAATCTCTCTCTCTCTCTCTCTCTCTCTCTCTCTCTGTGTGTGTGTGTGCTCAATCGTGCCTTCTCTCTCTCTCTCTCTCTCTCTCTCTTACTGCTCCACCTTTCCTCTCTCTCTCTCAACCACCTAACATCTCGTCCCTCACCCCCCTCTCTCTCTCTCATACACCACCCTACTCCTCCCCCTACCATTAACCCCCCTCTCCTCCCTATCTCTCTCCCCTCTGACTAACCCTCACTAACCCCCTCTCTCACTTTCTCTATCTCCCCTACTCCTCCACATACCCTAACCCCCACCCCCCTCTCTCTCCCCCAACCCACTAACATCACTCCCCCCTCTCTATCTCCCTCACTTTAATCCCCTCCCATCCTCCCTCTCTCTGTCCCCCCTCCTCCTCCTAACCCTTACTAGCCTCTCTCTCTCTCTCTACCCTAACCCCCACCCCTCTCTCTCTCCCATGAACCCACTAACATCCCCTTTTTTCTCTCTCTTTCTCTCTCTCTCTCTCTCTTACCCCACTAATCCCGCCACTACCCATAACGCCCCCCCTCCCTTTATCTCTCTCTCTCTCACGCCTACTCCTCCACCTACACACAACCACCCCTTCTCTCTCTACCCCTAAACTATTTCCCTCTCTCTCTCACATACACACACTCGCTCCACTACTCCTACCACTAATCACACCTCGCTCTATCTCTATCTATCCCTTATTCCTCCTAACCCTTACTAACCCCCCCACCCTCTCTCTCTCCCCTACTCCTACACCTACCCCTAAGCCTCACCCCTCTCTCTCCCCCTCAACCCCCTATTGCCACCCCCTCTCTCTATTTCCTCATAACCCCCCTCTTACTCCCCCTACCCCTAATCCCCACCTCTCCCTCTCTCTTACTCTCCATCCCTGCTAGCAATAACAACCCTCTCTCTCTCTCTCTCTCTCTACCCCCAACCCCCTTCTCTCTAACTTCCCTCCTCCCCAAACCCTTAACTCCCCCTGATATTTATCTCTTTCTCTCCTCCAACATCCCTCCTCCCACTATGTCTAATCACCCCTCGTGGCAGGTTCTCTCTCTCATCCCCCCATAGCCCCTCTTATCTCTAACTTCCCCCTTGTCCAAACTCGTAACCCCCCAATCTATATATCTCTCTCTACTGCAACCCCCCTCTTCCCCCTATCCCTAATCATCCTCTGTCTCTCTCTCTCTACCACCATGCTCTTTAACTACCCTCCTCCTCCCCATACCTCTAACGCTCGATCCCTATCTCTTTCTCTCCCCCAACCCCCCTCCTCCTCCCCATGGTGGGGTAGCTAGGGGTAGAGAGAGAGAAGGGGGGGTAGATAAAGGTAGAGAGAGAGAGAGGGTGGTTAATGGAAAGGGGATGAAGATTAGGAGAGAGGAGGGTGGGTGTGGGTGTTAGGGGGTTGGATTTGAGAGAGAGTGTTGGGGGTAGGTGGAGGAGTAGGGGGGGAGAGAGAGAGAGAGAGAGAGAGAGAGATGAGGGCTTAGTGGTTTAGGGGGAGAGAGGGTGGTTAGTGGTAGGTGTTAAGGGTAGAGAGAGAGAGAGAGAGAGATATTAGGGTGTTAGTGGTATAGAGAGAGAGATAGAGAGAGGGACAAAGTGGGGGGGTTGTTAGTAGTAGGATTAGGAGAGAGAGAGAGAAAGAGAGAGAGAGAGAGAGAGAGAGAGAGAGAGAGAGAGAGAGAGATTTTGATGGTTTGGGTAGGAGAGTGAGGAGTCAGGGGTAGACAGAGAGAGAGAGAGAGAGAGAGAGAGATAGGGTGGATATTGGTAAGGGGATGGCCATTAGGAGAGAGAGGTTGGTTGTTAGGGTGTTGGCTTTGAGAGAGAGGGTTTGGGTAGGTGGAGGAGTAGGAGGAGAGAGAGAGAGAGAGAGAGATGAGGACTTAGGGGTTTAGAGAGAGAGAGAGAGAGGGTGGTTAGTGGTAGGGGTTAAGGGTAGAGAGAGAGGGAGAGATAGAGAGAGGGACAAAGCAGGGGGGTGGTTAGTAGTAGGATTAGGGGAGAGAGAGAGAGAGAGAGGGATTGGTGAAGTGGTTAGTGGTTAGTGGTAGGGGTGAGGGGATTAGGAAAGGTAGAGGGGGATTTGGGGGTAGGGAGAATAGGGGAGAGAGGGGGGGTATCTAAGGGTAGAGAGAGAGGAGGGGTGTTAGGGGGTTATCTTTGAGAGAGAGGGTTGGGGGTAGGTGGAGGAATAGGGGAGAGAGAGAGAGAGGAATATAATATGGGTTGGGAGGAGGGGGGTTCTAGAGAGAGAGAGAGAGGGAGAGAGAGAGAGAGAGAGAGAGAAAACAAGAGATATGGGGGTCTAGATAGTGGCAAGGAGATGATGAGAGATAGAGAGGGGGATTAGGGGTAGGGGGAGTATAGGAGAGAGAGTGGCTTATGGAGAGAGAGAAAGAGAGAGAGAGAGATCATGCGGCTAGGGGTTTAGAGAGAGAGAAAGATAGAGAGAAGGGGGGGGGGTTAAGGGTAGGGGCAAGAGTAAGGGGGAGAGGGAAAGAGTGAGAGAAAGGTATGGGAGGGTGGTTAGTGGTAGGGGGAAGGGGATTAGTTGAGAGATATGGGGATATTAGGGGGGTGGTGGAGAGAGAGGGATGGGGGTTAGGGGTAGCTGCAGGAGTAGGGAAGAGAGAGAGCGAGAGAGAGGTTTAGTAAGGATTAGCAGGAGGATGGGAGGGAGAGAGAGGAGGGGGGTCAATGGTATCAAGAGGAGTAGGGGGGATAGAGAGAGAGGGAGAGATCTTGGTGTTTATCATGAGAGACAAAGAGAGAGAGAGAGGGAGGAGTAGGTGGGGGGACTAGTGGGAGTAGGAAAGAGAAAGAGGGAGAGAGGGAGGGGTAGGGATAGGGGGGTAGAGAGAGAGAGAGAGAGAGAGAGAGAGAGAGAGTATATTAGTTGTATGGGGTGGGGGATTAGGATATATAGAGAACGGTGGTTGGAGGTAGGAAGAGTAGGAGAGAGAGGGTGGGAGGGGGAGGTGTAGGGGGTGAGAATTGGGTGTTTGTGTGTATGAATCAGAGAGAGAGAGAGAGAGAGAGAGAGAGAGAGAGAGAGAGGTGGGAGGTGATTAGGTGTAGGGGGGAAGAGGGGGACTACATAAGAAGGAGATAAATTGGGGGGATGTTAGGGGTTTTGGGAAGGGGGTTGAGAGAGAGAGAGAGATAGAGAGAGAGAGAGATTAGGGGGTATAATGGTGGAGAGAGAGAGGGTGGGTGGGGATAGGAGGGGAGAGAGGGAGAGAGGTTGGGATTTAAGGTTATAGTAAAGAGAGAGAGAGAGAGAGAGAGAGAGAGAGAGAGGTGACGGGTTTAGGGGTAAGGGGAGGAGGGGGGAGAGAGAGATAGATGGGGATACTAGTGGTTGGGGGGAGGAGGAGAGGGTTTAGATAGAGAGAGGGAGAGAGAGAGGGGGTTAGGGAAGAAAGGGTTTAGGGATAATGGAAGAGGGAGATCAAATGAGTTAAAAGTGAAAAATGGAAAGTAAAGTGGGGTAGGGGGTTTGGGGGTATAGAGAGAGAAGGTGGGAGGTTAGTGGTAGAGGGAGGGGGATTAGGAGAGACATATAGAGAGAGGGGGGATTAGGGGTAGGGGGAGTAGGAGAGAGAGAGAGAGAAAGGTGTGAGGAATTGGGGTAGGGAGAGGAGGATAAATGGAGAGAGAGAGAGTGAGTTGTAGGGGATTAGGTTTAGGGGGAGGATGGGGGTTGCAAAAGAGGGTGAGAGATCTAGAAATAGAGAGGGGTGGTTTTAAGTTTTGGGAAGGAGGGGGGTTGTGAGAGTGAGAGAGACATATATATTGGGGGGTTATGGGTTTGGGTAGGATGAGGTAAATTAGAGAGAAAGGGGTGTATAAGAGGAGATAGAGAGGGAAAAAGTGATATAGGTAAGAAGGGAGAGAGGAAGGTGGTTGGTTAGGGGTTGCGGGAGTAGGACAGAGAGAGAGGGGATGGGGTTAGGGTTAGGGGGAGGGGGGGAGAGAGATAGATAGATATATGGGGACTTAGTGGTTGTGGGGAGGAGGATAGGGGTTAGATAAAGAGAGGGATGGAGAGAGGGGGAGTCAGAGAGGAGGGGGTTAGGGAAAATGGGAGAGAGAGGTGGGGTTAGAGAGAGAGATGGGGTTAATAGGGAAGTAAAATTAATTTGTGTACATTAATAACACATGTGTGCTTTATTTTTAAAAACAAGTGCAAATGCATTTTTATAAACACATGCACATTATAATTTTTTTTAAATGGTGCAAATGTATTTTTCCACCTACATGGAAGATGAGTTGTTCGCTTTGGTTTTAGGTTCAAATTGTCAAAACTATAGGTTGGACCTACAACTAACAAAACACATCCATTTTTTCATTTCCCTATTTTTCAACATCGAATTTTCATATGCTCTACATGTTTGTTGCTAGTAAAATTGCACATACTATAGAGATCTCTATGTAGATTTGAAATATATATATATTTTAGGAAGACATCACTATTTTTTATTTTTTATTCATATGTATAATTTATTAAAAGAACATAGGTCTCTTATTATCTTTAAAACTTTTTATTGGTTCACCTATTTTGAAAATTAAAAAGAACTTGAACAAGTACATACGAAGAAATACACACCCACAAAAAGTTTATTGATTGTGTTAAGACCCTCATAGCGGGGCGTAACGCTTCGGCTTCTCACTCTAGAAATTCACTAAATTTCTTAATTTAAAAAAAAATATAAAATCAACATTAAAAATTAGGGAAAAATAGTGTCACACAAGAGCCACTTGTTATCTACAACTGTAGTTTTTTGTTTGGAAAAAATTCAATGCTTACATACCAAATGCATGGCTTAACAAAAGCATATGCATTATGTTTTAGGAAAAAAATAACATACCGATCTTACAATAACATTGTTTTCGTGGAGTTATACTAATTTTCCATAAATAAAATTTATATATTATAGAACGTAATTGGATTGTCTACATTTTATTTTTTTACACTATGTTCTAAATTGTTATACATGTACCTCTAATATTTATTTTTAGTGATGATATTTATGTTTTTATAGGTTTCCATTGCAACTAACGTGTCATAATTGAGTAGTATTACCTCGAACTCGCCCCATTGTTAACAATCATACCCATGCTAGAGAAAACAATTCTTGATAATTTTTAATTGCTTGTTGAAAACATAGGGATTCATTTCCATAAGAACAATATCATCTTAATAGAAAATAAGGATGATGATTATACCAACCAAAGTCATGCAAGTACAACTTGCCTCTTCTAAATATGTAACAACCTCAAAAACTGTAAATTCTGGAATTAAAAAAATATATATCTATACATGGAAAACATAACTTATTCCTATAATGTAGGTGATTGAATAATATTTATAATGCATTTTAAACAAAGAGTATAAATATAATTCCCATCTATACCATATATTTCATCACAAAATACAATCATTTCAAAGAAACACACAATTTCATTTTGTTTTGGGTATGTTCTAACATTCCTCACAACATGACAATGTAACCCTACTCTTACCATAATCATACTTAAATTGAGTATAGTTTACATAATATATTCCAATGAAGATGTGTTTATGGATAAATCCGTCAGTGCGAACACCAACCGATCTCCCTAGTCTGAATGGTTCGGATCTAGAACAAAGCAAAAAAAGAATGAAAACCTTTCCCTAAATCTATAAAATTACTTTAATGCAAAGAGTCAATTCCATACCTTATTTATGAAGGTCGTCGTTGTCAATTGAATCTTTCACACTCTTGCTTGTTGATTAAGAGATTACCTGCAAAAGATTCAACATGACAAAGAAAGGAGACTACAAGATAACATGATACATCTAAGCAATTGACCAAGGAGAACTACAACAAATGAAATTACACATCATTTATGGGAAAGGAAGACATTGATGTATTAATTAGTATAGAGGAAAGAATTACAACCAATGAATCCTTGGTGTTGAAGATGCTTTCCAATGGAACCTTGCCTCAATTTTCCAATCATGGAAGAATGGACTCTTGGCTCAATTTCTATAGCATTTGGTTACCCTCATTTTAACCCCCCTATCCCATGAAGAGGAGCTTCATTTATAGGCCAAAAGAGATGAGGAGGAGAGGAGAGGATTAGGGAGATGGAGGAGGTAAGATGCTACTAAGTTGGGATATGAGTAACATCCACTCTATATGGAAGAGATAAGCCTCCACAAGGGTTTCCTTTGAGAGACTTCTTGGAACTTCTTGAAACTTCTCTTTTTTCCCTTCGTACAGGCACTGACACACCCAAGACACCAGCAACATGTGTCGATGATGCGCTTTGTAGTGGAACAAGGTGCGTTGATCAAGAAAAGACACACTTTGTTAGAAGGAAAGGTGCACCGGTCTCTCTAAATAGGGTTTTAATAGGGAAAAAAACTCATGACTTATCTTCTAAGGATTTTGGTTAAGTACTTCAAGTCTTTAGGAAAGGATAGACTGTACATGGTTTGTAATCATGATGAGTGAAAAAATTTCATGTAACAGAATGCCCCCCAAAGTATGAAGCTAGCTTAACATGATAGGTGAAATAATTTGATGGATAAAGTATAAAGGATCAAGGAAAGGAACCGTTGGTTGGAAATTTGTCAACAATAACCAAGGATCTTCTGCAGTACAATAATTTCATCATCGCAATGAATCATAGCAAAGTTGCCGACCAATACATTGCAGATCCGTGTTGATAATGATCGATGATATGGCCAGCAAAATACAACATGGATCCATATCTGAATGACTGAACACACTCATGGATACTAAAATACAAGCGTAGATCCATGATGAGATAATAACACAGCCATGACTAATACAAGAGTGGATTTGTGTGACAGTACATCAATGAGGTCTCCCTCATAACATCTGTGTGGAGAATGACTAAAAAATCTCCATTGCAACATGGGTGTAATAGTAAGACACCAGAACAACCCAGGGTCTTCTTCCCGTTCCCAAATTGATATGAATATTACCATGTGATTACAATGTGTTGAAGTCAAACATGGTACAAACCACTTGATTACCGGTCAATGATGTGAACTATTAAAAAGTGCAAGGGAAATCACCAATGATGATGATGATACCCAAGGCATCACTAGTACATCCCAAAGAATGTAAATAAATGAGTTGGAGTATAACATTCATGGAATCATTCAATCAGAGGTCAATGAGGTAAACCTACTATCGAAAGCGAGGAAACCTACCATTGAGGCATGCAGGCTCCAAGGTACCGAATAGTTTCTAAGTTTAATTCATGGATGATGAGCTGATGTCGACATAAATAAAATTGTCGAAGGAGGGCCATGATGCATCCCACATCCTCGACATGAAACTAACACAGGAAGTGATATAAGATGGTATATCAAATGAGTGTAAATTGACACAAAGGTGTAATGGTAAATAGTGATGACCGACACAACATAATTTTTAATGACTACAAAGGTTCATTCCAGCCAAAGAATTCATTTGAACAGTCAACGGCATGAAAAGCGACTTGGAAGCATTGAATCAACATAGAAGAGAACAAGACATAATGCAACAATTGACTGATGCATTCTTCGAAATACCCAAATGATTATAATGACTCATGGAATTGGAATAACTCGAAGACAAGCTGACTCCCCAATTGTTTGACTAGAATGCAGAAAAGTGCCACGTTAAAAGGTTACTTTAAGTTTTTATTAATACATACTCAAATACATCTTCCCATTCCCTTAATTTCCCCATCATGATGGATGAGTTCCTCTTCAATTTTTAACGATCTGGAAGAGGGTAACAAACGCCCGATGTAGCTCATCATATGACGAGTCCAATCTTGGATGTTTTACAAAACTGAGAAAGGAGGGTTTCGATCCCAAAAAGGGTCCTTCCATGTATGATTTTACAAGTTCAAAGAAGGTAAAATTGGTGGCGTTTCACATTTAGAGAGTTTGAAATGATTAAAAGAAGACTCCTAATGGTTCTTTTTTGTAAAATTTAGTTTCCTCACCCGAAAAAGGATAAAACAATGTGAGAGAGAACTCTTCTAATCATGAATGAATAGAGTATTCATTTTTCATAAATATTCTAAATGGTCTGAAAAAGGTATAAACTCTCACTAGATAGACGTCGTTTCAAATCCTTTTACGAGCGTGAAAGAAACAAGTTCGTTCAGTAATATTTTCCTATTTAGGGAGTCTAAAAAGAAATTAAAAAGGACTCCAGGTACAACTTTGTCATGGTTGATGATTGAGTACGACAAAGGAAAAATTAAACATGGCATAGTTCCTTTTCCGTAAGTAGTCTAGCGAGGCCGGATAAAGTGATCAACCTATACTCGTTAGACAAATATTTTTACTCAAATTTTTAATGAGCATGGTGATGGTATCAAAATCACTCATAATATTTTTCATGTTTGAACTAGAGCATGAAAAAGTAAAAATTAAGCTCAACAAATTTTCATGTTTCAACCAGAGCACAGAAAAAAGTGAAAAGTAAGCTCAATACTATCTTATTGTTTTTAATGATCTCAAAGACAGGTGCAAAGAATTCTCATCATGTCTACTTCATTTTTTAATGATCTTGTAACCAAAAATAAACTATGCTCGGTATAATGCTCATTGGTAGGCTTCTTCCCAACATGATATCCGGAGGTTGGAAGTTTTTCCCCAACATAAGAAGTTATGATATCCAGAGGCTAGAGACATCCCCCCCAAGCTTTGTTTCATTCTCCTACACTTTTCATCATCCAACCAAACTCGTGGTTACTAGTAGGAATACCTTCACCAGCAGAGGAAGAAAAAAGAGATTAAATAGAATAGGTGAATGAAAAGAAGGTTTGGATATTAAATCTAGTGAAAGACTCAATTCAAAGGGAGGGGATCTATTTCATTTTTAACGAGCTTGACACGGGAATAGAACGATGTGTAGATATTTCACTTCTCTAATAAACTTTCAAGTTAAATCAGATTAACAATGTTTAATAAACCATCTCATTCAACCATAGACAACCGGAAATTAAATTTCACTCATAAACACATCTAAACTGGAAGCACAAGAAAATTTCTACCAAAATACTGAGAATAGAAAGAACATAGCATCCATGCACATAAAATTTCAGACTAAGATATTTTAGCCAAAATGCCCCTGGCAAAACCCCGAAGGGAAAACCTGTGAGAGAGTGGTATTTAATTTTATTTCTTCAGCAAAATAAAAAATTTGCAACAGTAGAATTACAACTTATCTCAACAGAAAAACCCAAAAATTATGTCTTGGAATTTGTGCCAAACCAATAGTGTACGGACTGTATGGACTGACTGTACGAACCTTGAAATTTGTGCCCAAAAATTAATTTTTTTCCTCGAAGATCGTGCCTTTCTCAAACCTCAATTTGCTTGCCACTATACGGAATTGTATAGACTGTATGGAATTAATTTTCTGTACTTGCCTCGAAATTTGTGCCTATGCCTAGAAATGTGTTCCACTATTTTCTTCTCAAAAATTGTGCCCAGAAATGTTGTACTGTGTTGTACCTTATCTTGGGAATTGAGATGCTTTCTCAAAAAATACCTTCTCTCTCTCAAATTCCAACTCTCTTGGAATATTTTCACTTCTCCAACTCTCTATGAATATCTTCAGTTCTCCTTCTCTCCTGGAATGTCTTGACTTCTCCAACTCTCTTGGAATATGTGCAAATGAATGAGGGAGTGCTTATTTAATTGAAAAAACTTGTCTCTTTGTTTTCCTCTCAAGGGTAACTGAAGAGTCATCTAATCCAAGGGCCCACATTGTTTTAGATCAACGGATGAGAATAAAGGCTCATTATTCTCTCCATAAATTAAATTTATTCACCTACCACTTAAATAAACCAAAAGACACTTTATAAAAATGTTTGATGGAGAATCCACTCGAGCGGAAGCGAGCCGAATCTCCCTAGCTCAATGTCAGTCTAGAACAAATAGTACAGACTACAAAATACTTTCCTAGATCTGATTAAGGATCAAGTGACTAGATGCCTTACCTTAACTTCCCAATCCTTTCTCTTGGATACTGATCCACGTCTCGCAGTCATCAGATCTCAGCTACAAGAACTATCAAGACACATAGAATAATGCAAACGAGTAAAGAGCATCTATGCAATAAGACATCTAAGTAAACAGTTAAGCAAGTAAACTACACAATATCATCACACATAAACAATATTGGTGGAAAGCATTTATAGTACTGTAAATATAGGGAAAGTACATAGGTAAGAATGACTACAACCAAGGCTTAACGTAGTATCCCTTCTCCATCCAAGCCAATTGACATATCCTCCCAAGGAAGTGTGAGTCTCTCAATGGATGAATTAGATATCTCTCAATGATGATTTCACCATCATGTAGACATTATAGACTTCCTCCCTTTGGAGAGGGGTAGAGCTTCACTTATATAGGAATAAGTGGGTAGGGTAGGTTGAGATATGGTAGGAGAGAGATAGGGGATCCCCCCAAGAGGCCAGGGATAAGGATCCAAATCAATAGGATTTAAAAATGAGCTCGAAGGACATATTTTTGTCCATTAACTGACTTCGTCCAACCTTGCAATAGAGCAAGATGCGATGTCACAGGTTGCATGAATGTAGCCTACAACGACCTCTCAAAACCTAGTAAAAAGACAATGGTATCCCTTCTAGGTAAATGACTTAGCCAATGAAACTTCAGGGATGTATACATTGAATCTCATGATGGTAGGATTTTAGGTGTAACAGAATGCCCCCCAAAGCATGAAGCTATTGAAATTTAGATAGGTGAAATGATTTGACAGAAAGAATGGCAATGGCTTGTCGGATGAAGGACACTGCCGCAATACAACTGAATGTGAGTATATAGTCTCATATGATGTACAACGTTGGTTGTTGACCAATGCAATTTAGATCCATGGTAGTAATGACCGACTGAACACAATCATGGATACTAAACACAAGCGTAGATCCATGATGAGATGATAACACAACCACGACCAATACAAATGTGGATCTGTGTGACATAAATCAATAGAAACTCCATCGTAACCTGGGTGAAACATAACTTCCCAAGGTCTTCAAGTTGAACCCGCAATGATATGAATCTATCCAGTTGATTACAAATGTCTTGACATCGAATATGGTAGAAACCACTTGATTACCGGTCATTGATGTATATCGTTAACGAGTGCGAGGGAGATCACCATTAATGTCAATGATTCCCAAGGTATCACAGTACATATCATCAAGCGTGAATAAATGAGTTGCATTCAAACATGAGATGAAATATTTCAATCAAGAGTCAGTGATGTAAACTCATGTTGAAAGCGAGATAACCTTCCATTGAGGCATGCAGGGCCAAGGTACTTGGTTGGTTTCTAGATTCAATCCTCGGATGATGATTTGAAGTCAACAAGGATGAAACCGTTGAAGGAGGGCCATGATGTATCCTCCATCATCGACATGAAACATGACAAAGGATGTGTAGAGAAGATCAGATGGTATAGTAACATGCAAGATTGACTCAGAGCAGACCGACATGGTGGAAGGTGTACTGAATGCAGATATTGAGTAGTGAGACTATTCTTGAACATGGGCATGGCATGCATTGGAAGTATTGACTTGACGAGTTATGATACCAAATACTAATGCAACTGATGATGGAAGCATTCTTTGAATGACTCAAAGGAGTAACAAGACTTAGGAAATATGTGAACCTCTAGGACAAACAGATGATCCAAGTGTAGTATGTAAATGCAGATGACTACCATGTTCAAGAAATGAATAGAGACTGCCACTGATAAGGGGTGTAACATAAAAGATTTCCTTTTTCTCCATCATGAATGATGAGTGCCTCATGTGTTTTTATGAGCTTGATTAGGGTAACCAGATGCTCAGTATAGCTCATCTCATAGATGAGTCGAATCCTAAATATTTTCTGAACCTGGTATAGGAGGGGTTCGTCCCATGGCAGGCCCTTCAATGTAAAAGTTTAATGAGTCCATAGAAAGTAAACTCGGTCATCATTTCATGTTTAGAGAGTTTGAAAAGAACTAAAGAAGACTCCAATGGTCCTTTTTTGTAAAGTTAGCCTCATCGCCCGAAAAAGGGTAAAACAACGCGGGAGAGAGCTCTTCCAGTCATGATTGGCTAGAGTATATCTTTTTCATAAGTAGTGCCCCCTGGTTCGAAAAAGGGGTAAACTATCACCAAGAAGATGACCATTCAAATTCTTTAACAAGCATGAATGTGACAAGGTCACTTGGAAATCTTTTTCGTATTTTGAGAGCCTGAAAAGAGCTTAAAGATAGACTTCAGGGGGGTTCCTTCTCCGTAGAAGTTTAACAAGCCCAGAAAAGTGATAAATCATAACTCGGTAATGTATTCTCATAGTTTCAAGAGCATGAGAAAGAACAAAGAGTATGCTCATCATCATAAAATAATTACAATATAATGAATGGAAAATAATGACAAAAACACACAAGGGGTGTTCATACCTAAGATGACCATTCTGATGTGAAAGTGGTGTAAAAAGACACTTAATGACTCCTGTACACTCAAAACCTAGATCAAATAGCCAACCAAGTGTTCAAATGCGATGAAATGGCCCAAAACTATAACAAATGACCTAAAAGCATCAAATATTTAAAAAAAGAATATTCCATTTTGTTTATAAATATAAACAAAAACCAAATATAGTCACCATTGTTTCATTTGCCAAATTTTGGAGGAGAAGTGCCATTAGGTGCCAAAACTTCACTCATTGATTCCCAGAGCTACGAGCAGCCATTTCACCTGCCGTCTGGAGCAAGTAACTCTAAACTTCATCCAACATAACTGTAGTGGTTTACTTTTTTTAATTTGGTTCATATTTTGGGAATTTAGTTTGGTTTGTGAAGGGCTATTGCATCCTCGGGTCGTCACAGTCTGCCCTTTTGGGAACTGTGACGAGACTGAGTCATCGCAAAGGTCGCATGGATGGACTGCGATGACGTCGTACTGTTAGCAATAACGGGGTGCGATGACAGAAACATCCATCCCCAAACACAAACCATGCCCAAAAAATAACTTTTGGTGGTTGAAGCAAGTGTTAACAATGTTTAAACTCCCCTTTTGTCAGGCTACCAGTAGCCATAATGGTTTTGGAGTGGCGTGAATGGGAGCATGAGATAGATGATGTATAGGCCGCAAATGATCCACAATGTGTGGAAGCACTGAGGAACTGTGAGCTCCTCAAGTTCTTAGATCTCCAAGGCATGCGGGCCCAAATCTCGTTATTGACACATATGCTCCGATGCTGGGATGCGGCCCAGCAATATTTCATGATCGTTGAGCCCGTGTTTACCATAGATGTTGAGGACATCTATTTCCTGACTGGATTATCCCAAACAGGGGACAATGTGCTTCTTACTGGATTACATGGAAGTGATCGGACTATAGGTGACATGATCCTACAACACTGTACTCCCAACACTCATGCTTCTAGTGGGAATATTCCCATAAGAGATGTGTGGGAACGTCCATTGTGCTCCATACTTTTCACCATTATGAGGATGGAAGGGAGCCAAGCTCCTCACTTAGCTACCAGGTCTCAGATGCTATACCTAGAGGATTGCATGTCTCCAAAGATCTTCAATTGGTGTGAGGGACTCCTTGGAAACATGTGAGCTTAGCTGACCATGTGTTGGCGGGGAGAGCTCAAACAGTTTGGCTATAGATCAATAGTGATCTCGTTCTTATTGGAACGGGTTCCCCTCTTGCGCCCTTAGGTAACACTGGATGACAAGGATCCTAGGGATCCACACATGGCTAGATGGACAGAGATGATGGCCTAACATGGTGGAGGACACATCATATCATATGGTATTGAGTTCTTCAGCTGGCTAGAGGATCAGTTACTTATGGTAGAGGATTACCCATATAGTGGTATAGACTTCATAGATGACCCGGACTTGCCGCTTCCTGAGGGAGAAGCATGGGGAGACATAGGTAAGAACAATAAACCGTTGTACCTTTTAAGTTTTGCACATTCTGATAATTTTTTTTATAGTGTTGATGAGTTAACAACATGTGTTTGTAGATGTGGGCCCCATACGACCAGTAGGAGTCTCTCTTCTTGCAAGGAGAGAGAGAGGAAGGGGAGCAGTCATGGGTCCAACTGTACATGCTTCCATTGCATAGATGGATAGATTCTATGCAAACCTGATTGGATTGACGTTAGACGTTCTCGAGCTGACGGTAGATGAGGTGTCGTGGCCCATACAGGTGTACATGGTTGGAGCGACTGCGCGCTTTAACGCGTTGCTTTGCAGGGTTGCGAGAGAAGTTGACTGTTTCCACAATTAGCAGGCTAGAGCCATTAGACCTAGGGTTGTACGGGCCAAGTGGTATGCCTTATGTTGTTACTTTGTATGTACTGAGAGCTTGGAAGCATCAGATTTTTTATACTTACTGAAAGCTGTGAGGCTTCAGATTTTTGTAGAGACTCACTAAAAGTCGTTGTGCTTCAGATTTTGTACCAGCACTACCTTTTATGATGATATATATATACAGACATCCCAGCGGTTTATACATTATGTGTTTAAAATGAGTGAATGGTGTGATCTTGTTATGTGTTTGCTTATATAAAATGAGTTATTTACATGTTATGTCTACTTTTAACAATTCATGAATATGCTTATGTGTGTGCAATGTACCAATCTAAGGTGAAGTTGGCCATAGAACCGAAAATTGTGTTCATGTCTCGTGGAATGTGCAGGTACTGAATGGAATTGAAGGACCTTTCTAGGAGACAGACTCATCGATAGAGATGGAGTAAGATAGGATCGTGGATGGCGTAGAATCGGTTAAGATGAGATATGACTAGTTGAGAATCCAGGTGGATGACAACATGGTCCATACCCAAAGAAATGGCATCAGTTAGGGTTTCAATGACTGTTTGATATTTTGCAGCATAGTTGGTTGCAAAACCTAGACACATTCCCCCTGAGCTGATGAGCTCTCTAGTGGGTGAATAGAGTACCCAGGTTGCCACAACAATGCTACGGGTATGTGGGTTGGTGCTATCCGCGAATCCATAACACGTTTCCATCTGCACACACATATAGAACATGGTATAAGAAACGAAACAACACCTAAAACATGCAAAAAATAAAAGCGTCACACCACACAAAAACACACAAACGCCATGTACAGTATATACAAGAGTACTTATGCATGAAAGACTCAGGCATAGTACCTCTTCAGGTAGAGCCCATTGCGGGGCTCACCCAAAGATATCTCGTTGTAGTCTTCAAGCTCATAATATCCCTTCTCCAAGACGCATTTCACTATGTAAGGTCCATGGCACATGGACTCAAACTTTCCTACCCCAAGCTTATCATGCTTTTGATCATATGTGAGGACCAAATCTCCCTCGTTGTAGGTGCAAGGTTGTACTGACTTGTCGTACTGCGCTTCGATGCATTTCTTATGAGCCTCGTTGGCAAGAGTGGCATCTCGGTGAGTTTCATTGAGCTTAGCTAGGTAGAGGAAACGTTCTTCCATGGCAGTAGTGTTTGGGATAAGTTCAATGGCGAGCTTAAGGGACGAAATCTCGCACTCAATAGGAAGGACCACCTCCAATCCATACACTAGTTGGAAAGGAGTAAATCTACCAGCGGTTTTAACTGAGGTTTGATAAGCCCAAAGTGTGGAGAAGAGCATGTTGTGCCAATTGGCCTTGTGCATACCCACCATACGTTGGACCATAGTTTTCAAGACCTTGTTAATGGCCTCGACCTGTCCGTTTGACTGTGGGTAGTATGGTGTTGAGTTTTCATGGTGAAAACCCAATCTGTCACTCAACTTGTCAACCATATGGTTCATAAAGTGAGAACCATGGTCAGTAACTATCGCTTGAGGAACTCCAAACTACGCTATTACATGATTAAACATGAAGAGTGCAGCGGTGTTGCCATTGTTCATGTATGTAAGCATTGCCTCAGCCCACTTTGTAAAGTAGTCCACAACTATAATGACGTAACTATGCCCCATGGCCAAGGTAGGCTTACAATGCATGAAATCGATGCCCCATTTAGCGAAGGGGCCAACGGAAATAATCGAGTGTAACGGGGTGGGATGGGTGCCCTTTTTCGTATGAAAATGTTGGTATGGAGGACATTTTTTTACGGCCTCAATACAATCTTTAAAGATAGTCGGCAAATAATATCCTACGCGCAGAATATTCTGGGATGTAGCCATCCCAGAGAGGTGACCACCAAATTCCCCAGAGTGATAGTCATTCAAAACATGTCCAGCCTCATCATGAGTCAGACAATGTCAAAGAATAGAGTCAATACCATGAAGGTACAAAGTATCACTGATGATTAGGTAATACTTTGCATGGTGGCATATGTGATGACAGTCGTCATGAGACAATTTGAGGCTGAAATGTTGGGTTTGAAGATATAATGTGCTATCTCCATACCATGGATCAGATGTACTGATAAGAAACAATGACCGATCCAGAAAGGAGTCATTGGGCTCAGATTCTATATTGGTACGGGGGAGGTTGCAGATGAGCTCAGCAAACACCAAAGATTTTTTCGACTTGGATTTTTTGAAAAGAAGGTCAAATTCTTGCAGTATCACAATCTAGCATGAATACTTGCCCCCATGTACCTGATGTGTTAGAATGTGGTACATGGGATTCAAATTAGCGATGATGGTGGTGGTGCGATGCAAAATGTAATGTCGGAACTTCTGCATGGTGATGACTGCCACGAGAGCGAGTTTCTCGACATGTGAATAATGAGTTTCAATGTCAATGAGACCTTTACTGGCATAGTATATGACATGTTCTTGGGTGTTCTGCTCTTCCTGTACCAAAACCATGGCGATAGTGGCATCGGAAGTAGCGAGATATAAAATGTAATCTCGATAGTAATTCGGCGGTTGGATCACAGAGGCATGCGTGATGGCATGTTTTAAACTATCAAAAGATCATTGATCTTGGTCATCCTAGATGAATGGGACATCCTTTTTCATCAATCTCATGTAGCCCTGCATCTTTTAGGAAAAATTACAAACGAAGCACCGTAAATAAGCTACTCTTCCTTGCGGACTCTGAAGTTTCGTGATGTTGGTTGGAGGTAGAAGGGAGACGATGGCTTCCACCTTCGAGGGATCAATACAGATCTCTTCTTTTCACATCTCTTCATAAGTACAAGCGAACACGTCTCGGAATCGCTTGAATAAGGCCATGGTGGCGATGAATTCTTCAGGGGAACACTTCTGGCCTAACTGAATGTGTTCCACTACACCAAGAGTAACTGAAATGTCTATCAGAGTGGTAGGCTCAATGTTGGCTAAGTTTCCTTCTGAGTCTATTTGACATGTGAGTATCAAAGACTGAGAGCTAGAGTAGAAATTCGGTGAAAATATGGTGTGAATGTTGTTCTCCACAGTATCCAACAAGGGAGGGAAAGACAAATGATGGTGGAGGTCTTCCCATGGAGGATCATCTGCACTCATGCTTTCCATAATGGACTCGTTAGAATGAAAATTCCGTAGTAGAGGATTAGATGATGTCCATTGTAGAGAACAGAAGGTGGAGGCCACAGCTAAGTGGTCCTCCGGCACTGACTTGATAGCCTTATACATGAGTTCAGCATGTGACAGAGGCATAGTGTCTCCATCAGGTGTGTGGTGACTTCATCAGGTACAAGCCATGAATCAGTGGAGTTGGGGATAGGTGAAATATGTGAGATCATGTTCACCATGCCAACATGGTTTGGGGGATCCAAAGTAGGAAAGATGCCCATAAGGGATGAATACTTAAGGAGGCCAACCCCCACACTCTCATACTTTTGTGAAGATTTTCCAACAGAAGGAATGCTATTACCTGGGTGAGTAGTGGTGTCAGGTGTGCAGAAATCTAGTTGGTCAACTGTGACAATTTGGCCTTGATGGGGGAATCGTACTATGTGGAATACAGATGTTGCAACCGTAGTCATGGCATAAAACCAATTACGACCAAGCAAAATGTTTTAATCCAATGGGGCAAGGACAACTTCTATCTTAATGGTTGCGGTCTTGTCCCCCAACTCAACTTCCGTAGCTTGTAACAGCGCATGAGGTTGAAATCCATATTCGTCGAAGGATCTCAAAGTGGTAGGGGAATGGTTCAACTCGAGAGAGCCAATAGCTTTCCAACATGAGATCGACATGACTGGTGTAGAGGCACCTTCATCCAGAACGGTATGATGTATTTTCTTCCCAACAATGTTTGCAGCAACCTGAAATGCCAATTGATGGGAGAGCCTCGGTTTGAAGTATTCCAGCCGGAACATAATGGTATTCCATGAATCTGGGTCAACTGCACCGATGGCAACGAGGAGAGTCTTGTGATGATTCAAACAGTTTTGCAAGACCTATAGAATTGAAATAGCACAAGGAGATTGTGCTAGGTCCTCTACAATATTGTAGTTTTGAGCAGCCCGAGCATTAGGATTGAAAACTGATTTTTGAATCGTGCTCTTGGGTGGATGCAACAATGACTCAAACGAGGGCTTCTCAATGGTGAGAGAAGTAGCTAGAATAGTGACGTCGGGCATCGAAGTGGAAGCTTTTTCAGTATTACTTCCAACAGGTTCCTTTGCTGGAACAAAGTCATACGAATGAGAATGGGTGTTCAAGTTGACAGTTCCACTACGCATCATGAGAACATGTGCAGTGGTGGATGCGTCTCCTTGGGAAGAAGAAGTATGAGCGAATGACTGCTGATTTTGAGCAGGGAAGGGATCGTTGAGAACTACGGGTGTGGGTTTTCCCTTAATAAATGTTTGAACTTCATCTCTATGGGGGCACTCTTTAGAAAAGTGATCATCACCACACAGTGGGCAAGGATACTTGAACTTCCTTTTCTGTTTGGTATCGTCAGGGGTGCTCTTTTGTTCCTGCTGGGTGGAATATTTCTTAGGTTTCCCTTTGTTCTTCTTCTTACCACCAAAATTTTGAGGTGAAGATGATGAAATAGAATTCACCTCTTCAATGACAGCAGGAGTGGATGATTTGGTGGTGTTGTGAAATCCCTGTGTTGGTGATGGGGAAGAACCTTGTGGGTTCAATGATCCAACAGTTTGAGAAGAAGGCTGGGTGGTAAGGGATCCATTAATGCCATCGGCTTGGGGTCCCATGGGTGGTTTTGTGGGATTGTAGGTGCTATGGGGGGCGTCAGGAAGAATATCAAACAATGTGTCAGATTGGACATAGACTAGGTCTAGAAAATGGGCACAGGTGATAGCTTGTTCTTCAGTGACAACACCTCCCATGGAAACATCTCGAGCTATGGTGGGAATGAGAGACTTCATAAACCAGTTTGCTAGGAGTTGGTCTAGAATAGGTGCCTTAATGATAGGTTGTCTCCTCTGCCACTCATGTATATGATCTGAGATATGAGTAGTGGTATTTTGACGAAGTGAGGTTAAAAGTTTTGTACTAGTTTCATACATATAGGCAGCTGGAAATGAGTCAAAAAGTTCATAGCCAGAAAACCAAAATCGGGAAAAGAATGGGGTGGTAGTTCAATATACCACTTCGTAGCCGAACTAGTGAGAGTCCATTGAAATAACCTAAGACAGATCGAGTCATCCATTAAAGAGTTGGATGAACACCATAAGTGGTATGTCATCACGTGGTTTTTAGGATCCTCACCCAGCTTGCCATCAAATTTTGGGATATATAATGGAAGTTTGACCGAAATGGGTGGCCAATTAGTTCTATGGTAAATGGGGTCGTTGGTCAAATGAGAGAGGTCAGGTAGGTCTAAAGTAGCCAAAAAGGGAAATTACGGATTAGGCTGTGAGTACTGATAGTACTGATAAGGTGTGTAAGGACCTGTGGGACCTTGTGTCGTCTGACCATACGGTGTTCCAAAAGGAAACTGGCCATAGGGGTACAGGCCACCCGGATGAATTGTAGGTCCGCCGTTGTAGTAAGGTGGTCCATTACCATAATAAGGTGGTGCATTACCATAAGTTGGGGCCCCACCTCCGCTGTCGGTAGGGGGTGGGCAGCCTTCAAATGGTGGGGGTCCTCCACCACCGCTAGGGTAGGATGGGTTGCCTCCAAATGGTGGGGGTCCACCACCACCACCAAGGTAGGATGGGTTGCCACCGCCTCTGCTGGGAGGAGGTGGTGGTCTGCTAACAACACTGGAATAAGACGGGCCTCCACCACTTCCACCAGGAGGGGGTGGTGGGCCACCGTGACCGTCGGAAGGGTAAGAGCCTCCTCCGCCACCTCCACCATAGTGCGGTGGTAGTGCACCACCACCACCACCAGGATGAGAAGGTCCTCCACCACCGCCACCATAAGCGGGTGGTCCTCCACCACCTCCACCAGGAGGGGGTGGGCCATGATGACCGAAGTGAGGTGGTCTTCCACCAGAAGGTAGAGGTCATCCTCCTCCAGAGCTATATGGGGGCCCTCCGCCTCTAATGGGAGGTGGGGCTGGACAATATGGGGGTGAAGGTGCTTGAGGGACTGTAAGTAGGGGTCCATATTGTAAAACTTTTTGCCATCCCCATAGAGTGTAAGGATTTCTGGGGTAGGGTACCCCATAGAGTGCGTTTCCGGGATCAAGTTGACCAGGAACAGGGTCAGGATGTCCTGGATATGCTTGACTTGATGGAGGTTGAATTATGTGGGATGGTTCCCCGACATGGGATACTCCCATCGTGAAAGGTCTGGGAGGTAATGAATTTCCAACGGAAGGTACGATGAGAACTCTTATGTCAGTATTATGGTTAAGAGACACGGGTTTCTCCCCAGCAACAACTTGCTAACCACTAAGTAAATTTTGTCCCAACACCAACTATTGATTATTCACCCTAGGATTAACGTTACTCGTAAAAAAAGTAGGGGGTAAAGAATATCTGCCCCTTGAAGTTTGAGGTGGGGGAGGAGCAGGTAATATAACCGTGGTGACCATAGGTGTGCTGGACTGTTGTTGTTCAACAGGTGCTGAACCGGTCTCCTGTCTAAGGGATGCATGTGTAGGAATGGATGGTTGACCAGCTTTAGTCATGGTCACGTGTTGCATGGATGATTTTGGTTTCTCAAAAGATAAAACATGACTTGGGATTGGTTGGTAAGAGTATAACGATGGGTCTTCTACCCTTTGTTAAATACTTTGTCTTCAAAGTTCATCACCCCTAACACATAATCCTTCCAAACGATCATGAACGGGTGCGAATATTTCTTCAGAGGTAGGCCAACTGTGTGGGGATGCAACGAAAAAAGGGGCCACTGGGTGGCCTAGAGAAGATGTACAATAAGCTATTGAAGGACCAGCAACTACTATAGGGTCTCCCTGGGATTGACTTATCCATTCCAACGATCTAGGCTCTCCCACAGAAACGGGATTTAAGTCTTGTGTTACACAAAAAATATTCCCATCATGAGATTCAATGTATACACCCCTGGAGGTACCCTGATTAAGTGATTTACCTGGAAGTATTTGTGCCCATTTGTACTAGGTTTTTAGAGGTCGTCACAGGTTTCACTCATGCAACATGCAACGTCACACCTTGCTCCATTACAGGGTGCGATGAAGTCAGTTAGATGGAAAAAATAGCTTCTTCGAGCTCCTTCTCGAAGCTTGCTAACTTGGGACCCTATCGCTAACCTCTTGGGAGAGTTGGCACTTGACTCCTAATACCTTGGAAAGATCCCTGAAGTCTCTCCTATCGTATCTTAACCTATCCTATCCATATCCTATCCACTTAATCCTATTTAAATGAAGCTCACTCCCATTCTAAATGGAGGAAGTCTATGGTACTCTTATGCTAGTGAAACTGAGCCTGATAGATCTAATACTCTAGCTTGGGGAACATCTACTTCTCTCTAGGAGCTTTGGCATGGCTTGTCAGAAGGATCTTGCAACGTTAAGGCAATGGTTGTAATCCTCTTTTTTATTGTACTTCTCCACTCTTCAATACAGTTAATATAATTGCTTTCCATAAATGTTGTCTCTTCGATAATGTTTAGAGTTTTCCTCCTTAACTGTTAACTTAGATCTGTCATATGAGATATATTCTTTCACTTCTTGTGGTCTATTACATGTTCAACAGGGTTTAGCTACTCGCAATCTGGCAGCGCTGGAGCATTGGATCAATGAAGGAGAAAGTGATCTACAAATCTAAGGTAAATGATCTACTCTTGCATTTTTACTTCTACACGATCTAGGAAAGTATTTTATGTTCTATCCTATTTGTTCTAGACTTACATTAAGCTAGGGAGATTAGGCCTTAAGTCTACTCTCGGTAGATTGTCTGCCAAACAAATCTCGCGACCATACTGGGGAAAGTTCATTTTGTCTTAATAGTTATCAGTTTGGGAATCATTTTCAGTTGATTGCTTGACAGAAGCCTTTTATTTGTCACTTGCTTCTTGAGTTGATATTCACCATCATATCTTCATGTCGAAGATTCTGATCTGCTTCCTCTGAGTTTATACTACTCATTTCCAAACCATTTCATGGTTCATTGCTTGGAGATCTGCTCCATTTCAGAACTTAGATCTCGCCTGTCGCACCTGGTTAGTGAAAACAGAGTGACACTATGTCTTTCTTGGTCTCTGTTCTTTATTTGTTAACCACTCATCACAGTCCTTTCATTGGTATACTACGACACCGTCACACTTCCCGCATTGGTGAAGTGCGACGTCGCACTATGTACAAACACAGAGTGCACCGATCTGTCGAACTTGGCATGTAGGCATCCCCTCTCCATCTATTGATCTAAGCTTTGGTTTGTTGTATGAACTCACTATGTGCTGCAAGATCCAGCCAGAAATCCCATCTTTGGTTTGTGTGTTGAGTGTTTGGCTTAGTTTGGATTGGTTTTGGGTTCCGCTTTGGACAAGCTTGAGGACCGGTAGTGGTGGACATTTTTGTCTCCTCCACCTTCATCCGCTCACTCTTGCATTCCCTCCTCTCCATTAACTGATCTGGTTACTTCATTAGATCAGCTCCCAGACCTCGCTTTCATTATCTTTTGAGCTTGGCTTGCTTGGTTTGCTTGCTACTATCTGATTTTGAGTCTTGTGTGTCTTCCAGTCTAACCGAGTGCTTGTCATTTCTTGAGTTTTTTGAGTGTACTGAGTGCTGCAAGTAGTGTTTTCTTTTCAATTATTTATGTATGAAAGCACAGTTGCTATCAAGCTAATGTTTTGATGCATCCATTGAAAAGTTAAAAGTGTTTCTTTCCCATCATTTCTCAAGCATTGTTGTAGAAAATATGTGCATTGGAATGTTTTGCTCATGCATTTTTTGGAAAAATTGAATGAATGTGTGATTAGTTGTGTTTTCTTGAATTATGAATTGTTCATCTTCTTGAAAGACTCAAAGCATGTTTCGGTTTTTGCAAAATTAGTTCCATGCTAAGGAAAGATAGATGCATTTTTAATTATTATTGCTTTTAGATCATTGAAATTAAAATTGAAAAGCTTGCATACTCCATCTTAGAATCCTCTCTTTTCATTACCTAGTGTCATTTTGCTTTGAAAAGAAAAAGAAAAGGAAAAAATATTGTGATTTGGATTAGTAGTGTTGTGATTTCTGTGTTTCTTGAAAAAGGAAAAGAGTGTTTCAGTATCATTTTTCGTAGAGTTGGGATTGTGTTACATTGCATTGCTTTCAAAAAATTATTGGAAATAAAAAGAAGATTTTTCCTTCCCATAGGTAGCATTCATCGAAAGAAAAGTATACTTTTTGCATGTAGCTAGGGCTTGCATTATGTTTCCGATTATGTACTCACCTCATGCATTCACCTAACCGTCCAAGATAAAATTAACGGTAGAACTAGGGTAAAATATTTAGAAACTTGTGTGTAAGTTAGAGACGTGTTCCAATGTCATTAAGCATGGAAGCTGTCGTTATTTTCCAGCACTGTATCCCGGGGGTATTGTAGTATTCCACTTACTTATCGGTATATCGAGCTCCTTCATGTACCCACCAAGTACCATAATCCATACTTGGCTTATATCAAAGGGTGTATCACGTACTTGGTAGTATATCAGAAGGTCTCTTGCCAAATGGTTGTGCATTAGACATCACCACTACGGATTTGATCTCCCACATACCTTGCGTATATTGGGAGACACCACTAGGATTCTTGAAACCAACTGAGTTAACGATTTGGCCATCTTAGCAAAGCAATACACCAAGAACGTCACGTAGGGAGATTAGCATGCACATACTGTCCAGGTAATCGGGTATGCAGGCAAGGGTATGGTCCCAATCCTCCTTGTCACGTCATATTGTTGGACCCTGCAGTATATAGCCCTTTGCGATGCCTTGATAATCTTGTGAGGTTCCAGACTTTGAATCCACTCTATCACATAAGTCTGCTTGTTGCCTTAGTTTGAGTAGGTTTTTCTAGATCTCTTTTCCTTTGTAGCACACCCTTAGGAGAAATGTTGTTTTAGCCACCCTGGCTGATTTTCCTAATGGTCTAGAGGATTTTCCCTAGAGAAGATCCCGTAGGATCTTGAACTTATCACCTGAATATCCCCTTAATTCGGAGGTTATTTCGAGGGTAAGAATGGATCAGCGTAACATGGTCATAGTTACAGAAGTTGAAAACCCCACCCTGAATGTCAGGGTACTTTTGTTTCCCTCAACTCCACTAGATTCATCCACCTCCAACCCCCCATAGGGTGAAGAGGTGGACACTTCTACTTCACAATATGATACCTTCCCAGCAGTTATGCCAAGAGATCCTGGATTGTTGGAATGGATAAATCAACCCCAGGATGACCCCACAGCAGTTGCCGGTCTAGCTGCAGCTTATTGGACTTCTTCTACTGGTCACCCAGTGGCTCATTTTGCCATCGCATCCCCACTCAATTGGACTACTCCAGAACTCTCTAGACCCTTCTACAGGCCCGACCCCGCTGAGATTTTTTGCCTTGTCTCAGATCGTTTGGAACGATTATGGGCTAGGGGTAACGAAATTTGAAGACATCTATAAATTCAACCCACTTCACCCGAACCATCCCCCCACAACCTGAACATTAATGAGACTGGTCAACTATCGCAAGATTCTAGTCTTGCACCTCAAGTGAACCAACCAGTTGAAGGACAGCAGTCCAACACACCTGTTACTACCACGGTTACTTTACCAGCTCCTCCCCCACCTCAAAATTGGAGGGGAGGATACTCCATTCCCCCAGATTATCTTATTCGTAACATTATTACTATGGTAGCTAACCAACAACCTATGTTGGTTCAACCTATTCATAGTATTCAACCTATTGTGGCTGGGGGGAAACCCCCAGTTCCTAACCAGAACATAGGCAGCAGAATCCCCAACGGACCCCCCGTTGGACCTTGCCAACCCACTAGACCATCCACCATGGGATTATCTCATGTTGGGGGGCCATCCAATGTAACTCACCACTCATGGAGTCAAGAGTATCCAGGTTCTGTTCACCCTATGCTAGGCCAACCTAATCCCAGAAACGCACCATACGGGATACCCTATCCTAGAAACCCCTAAACTCTACGGGGGCAACAACCCATTTTACAGCATGGACCCCAACCAACTATCCCTTAAAGCGCCACCACCCCCGATCGACCACCCCCCAACTCGTGCTGGAGGCGACGAGCCCCCACCTAACTTTGGAGGAGGCAGACCTCTCCCTTCAAGCAAAGTTCCAACTCATTTTGTCAACAATGGCCCCCACTGTTCCGACGATGGCAGGAATGGTCCACCACCCCCCCTAAGCGGAGGCAGCGGAGGACCACCCTATTATGGTGGAGGAGGAAATTTCCCTTTGGGAAGTGGAGGTGGTCCACCACCCCCTCCAGGCATAGGTGGTGGTGGATCTAATTATTATGGTGGCGGTGGTGGTGGTGGAGACCCTCATCCTTTCGGTGGTGGAGGTGGTGGGGGCCCCCATCCTTCTGGTGGTGGAGGTGGTCCACCACCCCCTCCAGGTAGAGGCAGTGGCGGGCCACCATATTGTGGTTATGGACCCCTACCTCCTCTCGGTGGTGGAAACGGACCTCCACCTCCTCCCGATGGTGGAGGTGGAGCCCCACCTTATTGGAATGGACCACCTTATGTTGGAGGACCCGCTTACGGTTCGGGCGGCACACCCCTCTATGGTCAGTTTCCTCATGGTACACCCTATGGTCATACTGGTCCTTACATGCCTTATCCATACTATCAATACGCATAGCCTAATCCATAGCTGCCCCTTTTAGCTACCTTGGACCTACTTGACCTATATTGTTTAACCAGCGACCCCATTTACCACAGAACTAATTGGCCACCTATTCCAGTGAAACTTCCGTCTGATATCTCGAAATTTGATGGCAAGCCGGGTGAAGATCCTAAGAACCATGTGAGGACATACCATTTTTGGTGTTCATCTAATTCCTTAATAGAGGACTCGATCCATCTTAGATTATTTCAAAGGACTCTCACCGGTTCAGCTGCCAAGTGGTATATCGAGCTACCACCCCACTCTTTTCCTGATTTTGGTTCTCTTGCCATGAACATTTTGACTCATTTCCAGCTACCTATATGGTATGAAACTGGTCGAGATTTTAACCTTGCTCCGTCAGAATAACGCCACTCACATTTCTGATCATATTCATGAGTGGCGAAGGAGATGTCATCTCATTGAAGCTCCTATCCCAGACCAACTACTAGCAGACTGGTTTACAAAGTACCTCATCCCTATCATAGCACAAGATGTTTCCATGGGAGGTGTTGTCATTGAAGAACAAGCCATTGCACATTCCCATGTGCTAGACTTAGTTTATAATCAATCTGGCACATTGTTTGAAATTCTTCCCAATGCACCCTATGATGCTAACGACCCCACGAAACTACTCAAGGGAGCCCAAGCCGATGGAATCATTGGATCCCTTCACACCTAGACTCCTCATCAAACTGTTGGTTCTTCGCACCCCTAAGGTTCATCCCCATCACCAACACAGGCTGGTATCAGCACCACCAAGTCATTCGCTCCTGCTGCTACTGAAGAAGTGAATTCTGTCTCATCAGCTTCACCTCAGAAGTCCGATAATAAGAAGAAAAACAAGGGAAAACCTAAGAAATATTCTGCCCAGTAGGAATAAAAGAGCATTCCTAAGGACACCAAACATAAGTGGAAGCTAAAGTATCCTTGTTTATTGTGTGGAGATGATCACTTCTCCAAAGAGTGTTCCCATAGAGACGAAGTCCAAAAGTTTCTTAGGGTTAAACCCACTCCCGTAGTCCTCAATGACCCATTTCCTGCTCAAAACTATCACATGATTGCTCATACTCCCTCAGCCCAGGGGGAACCATCCAATACTGTGCATGTTCTCATGGTACGTAACGAAATGATCAATTTGAACACTCGATCGCGATCATACGACCTGGTCTCTTCGAAAGAACCTGTTGGAAGTAATACTAAAAAAGCTCCCAACTCTATACCTGATGTCATTGTACCATCAACTTATCTCACCATTGAGAATCCCTCCTTAGATTCGATATTGTGACTGCCCAAGAGCACGATTAGAAAAGTTGTTTTCAATCCTAATGCTCGGGCAGCACATAACTATAATATCGTAGAAGACTTGGCACAAGCCCCTTGCACCATGTCCATGCTGAAATTTTTGTAGAATTGTCCCAATCAATGCAAAACTCTCCTTGTAGAAATCAGTGCGGTTGACCCTGATTCTTTGAATACCATCATGTTCTGACTTGACTACTTCAAGCCGAGGCTTTCCCATCAGCTCGCATTCCAAGTAGCCACAAACATTGCTGGGAAAATTGTCCATCGTACGCTTTTGGACGAAGACGCCTCTACTTTTGTCATGTCGATCACCTGTTGGAGGGCCATTGGCTCTCCCGAATTGAATAGTTCTCCTACCATGTTGAAAGCATTCGAAAGAATTGGATTTCAACCTCATGGGATCTTACAAGCTCTCGCAGTCGAGTTAGGCGGAAAGACCATGACCATCAATGTGGAAGTGGTCTCTGCCCCAATATATTATAATCTCTTGCTTGGTCGCAACTGGTTTTACACCATGCAAGCAGTAGCCTCTTCAGTCTTCTACGTAGTACAATTCCCCCATCAAGGACAAACGGTTACTGTCGAACAGTTATATTTTTGCACACCGAACACTACTACTCATCTTGGTGACCATGTTCCTTCCATTGGACAAACATCAAAACAGTATGACAATATGGGAGTTGGCCTTTTGAAAGATCCATCTCTCATGGGAATTTTTCCCACTTCGAACCCCCTAATCATGTTGCCTCGGTGAACATGATATCCGTAGATATTTCATCTCACTCCACTGATACTTGGCTTGTACCCAACGAAGCCACAACACCCCTGATTGGAGACACGATGCCTCTTTCACCCGTTGAACATATTTACAAGGCTATCCAATCTGCACTAGAGGACCACTTAACTTTGGCCTCCCTACCCTGTTCTCTACAATGGGCATCATCTCTCCCTGATCTCTTACTTCAGACTTTTCATTTAGATGAGTCCATCATGGAAGTCATGAATGTTGATGATGGTCCGTGGGATGACCTCCAGCATAGGTCATCTTTTTCTCTGCCTTTGGAGTACATAGATGACAACATTAACACCATCTTTTCACTGGATATCTACCCATTCCCTCATTCTCCCATACTTACATGTCTTTCAGACTCTGAGGGAAACCTGGCCAACATTGAGCCTACCACCCCGGTAGACATTTCGGTTAAACCTAGTGTAGTGAAACACATTCGCATAAGCTAGAAGTGTTCCCCTAAAGAAATAGCCGTTGGTATAGCCTTATTAAAGCAATTTTGAGATGTATTCACTTCGTCCTATGAGGAGATGCCTGGGATAGACCCTGGGATTATTTCTCACAAAATAAAAACCTATCCCGACATCAAACCTGTACGTCAAAAGTTGTGACCGATACACTCTCGGAAGACTGCAGCGATCAAGGCAGAGATTGAAAAACTCTTAAAGGCTAGCTTCATCTATCCTGTCCCGTTGACGGATTGGGTCTCAAAATTCATCTTTGTGAACAAAAAGTAGGGTACCATTAGTGTCTGTGTCGATTATCGAGACCTTAACAAGGCTTGTCCAAAGGACAACTACCCGACCTCATTCATTGACCAGATTATTTACAATTGTGTCGAAAGCATCATCTTCTCATTCATGGATGGATTTTCTGGTTACAACCAGATTGAGATCAACACAGCCGACCAACATAAGACGGCTTTCATCTGTCCTTGGGGGATGTTTGTGTGAAAATCCTCATAGCAGATCTAAGAGATGATGTATACCTCACAAGAGTAATTATGATTAAGCAGGAAAATAAAAGAAGAGTGGTCAGTGCAGTATAATGAGCAACAAAATAATAATACAGTAGAACTCAGATAGAAGCAAAAATACTTCACACACACTAATTAATTAATCACAATATGGACAAATAAATAGTACAATGCATGAGGATTTGAATGCCTAAGGTGGAAATTTGAATTAGCCTTCATGGAGTGATCAAAAGATCATTGGAGTGTCATCGGAGCACAACTAGTAGTCTATCTCATCATTAGTGGAGTCATCAATGCTCAAGTACAATCAACCATTAATCTAACTGGGTGTGGCAGGTGTAACTGAGTGTAACTGGAACTAACTAAATGAAGGAGGCTTAGTGGAGGGCGCATGAGGAGCTAACTGAACTCAAAATGGACAGTCAAGTCTCAGTGGAGGTCCATCCAAGTGATACAGTCAGTTGAGAGTCAGTCTAGCCTTAAATCAAGGAGAGAACTGAAGATAACTTAATGGTAGGTAAGGAAGGGTGCCTTTCTCATGCAGTAGGTGAAAGGAGGGTGCACTAATCTCTAGGAGGGATGAAACCTAGTGGAAGGAAGCTCTGGGGGATAGCTAACTAAGGGATAGATGCTGGGACTGATGATTGGGATGCATGCAAACCCTAAAAGTGCATGCATGGCTGAAAATGCAAATAATGAAAATGATGCTAGGACTAGGATGGAGTATAGGAATATCCTAACACCCCCCCTTAATCCATCCTGGGCCCTGGTAACTAAGACCAAAGGTCACCCAATACAATGAATAATAACATTCAATAAACCGACGAAATGGAGAAAACCTCATGGGAAAAATAGCCCCCTCAAAATAGACTGTAAGGTACACACAAAAATAAATGCTCCAAACTCAAGCAGGTGTGATGCTTGGCCATATGTCTGGAGGTATCTTCTTCTTAGGAAGAAGTGGATCATCCTAAGAAAGCATGTGCTTGTACTTTCTCTTCAGATCGAATGTGATGAGAACAAATCCAAAAGTATGAGGATGATCCTTGAACCTGTGATTCGAATCAGCTGAGGTAGGATCAAATCTATGAATGCACAGATAGTCTTTTGTCTTCTCCTTCGAACCATCATGGGTGAGATTATGCCAAAAAGAACCATCAAATATTAGCTTGAAATCCAAATCAGATTTAAGACTTGATAAATGGTTTCTTGATATCTCCTTTGAACCAGCAGGGATGAGATCAAAACCATCATATGCATGAGAAATTATCCCAAGTAGTAATTGCTTAGAATCCAAATTAGATCCAAGACTTGAATCATGGTTTCTTGAGATCTCCTTTTAACCATAAGAGGTGAGATCAAAACCAGTAAATGCATGAGAAGTTATCCCAAGCGAATGGCCATGGTTTCTTGAGATCTCCTTTGAACCAGCAGGGGTGAGATCAAAACCATGATGTGCATGAGAAATTATCCCAAGTGAATGGCAATGGCCATATTCTTCAATAACCTTCTGAAAGCATGGAATAATGATCATATAGTAGTAAATAAGAGGTGATTGCTTGAGGAGAGCGAAAGCATTACCTCCAACAACTGATTTGACCTTTGAAACATTCAATAGATCATGATGCAGACCAATAGACTCTAGTGCAAGAGAGGATTTAGGACCTTCTGCAATATCTAGAGTGTGAGCTGGCATAGAAAGAGAGTGTAGAATCTACAAGTTCTTCTTCTATGTGGACAACTTCAATATGAGATGTGTTTGATACTGGTTCATGATCAATGAGATCATAAAGGAGGGTGAATGCATCACTTTGCTTGCTCTTGAAGGGGTTTGGACCAATTCCTTCATTCTGTCTGCTAAAACTTTCATCCAGGTGATCCCATAACTCTTTTGGAGTTTCAATATCAATAAATTGGTGTGTCATGTATAGAGGCATAGAAAACATCATGGTTGCACAAGCTCTGTCACCTTCAATTAACCAGTCATACTCTTCTTAAGAGGATTCGAACTCTGTTTCAAAACAATAATCAAAGAGACCATTTCTCTTCAAATGTGCTATCATATTTGGTTTCCATTCATCATAGTTGAATAGAGAAAGAAGATCATAGTTGAATGGAGAAAGAGGAGGGATTTCTTCTAAATACATTGAAGCTGTAGAAGACCTGCAAAAACAATAGAGAATATCTGCAACTGCTGCACTTGAAATCTTGATAATAACCTGCAAAAAACTCTCAGGAATGGAGATAAACAATACTCTCAACATGCTCTAATACCATTTGAAAATCCTCACAGCAGATCTAAGAGATGATGTATGCCTCACAAGAGTAACTATGATTAAGAAGGAAAATAGAAGAAGAGTGGTCAATGCAGTATAATGAGAAACATAATAATAATACAGTAGAACTCGGATAGAAGCAAAAATACTTCACACACACTAATTAATTAATCACAATGTGGACAAATAAATAGTACAATGTGTTAACACCCAAAAAGTGCTCACTAGCTCATTCCCTTAATCACATGACCCATTTGTCCACTTTCCCCACCATTTGAGCCTCTAAAACAATCAAAAGGTCACCGAAAAGACCATAATACACCTTTTTCCCCTCAAAATATATATTTTTCCTCAAAAAACAGAAAAAACCCTCAAAAAGGGTCCAAAATTCCCAAAATAGATTAAAAGGGAATAAAAATATAAAAAATATTCGAGAAAGGAAAAAGAGGGAAAAAGAGACCTAAACCATGTTGGTTAATGCCATTGGTTTCCTTAAAACCATAATGGTATTCCCCATCACCAAAAACTATAAAAAGGTGATAGGGGCTCCTCACTTTTCATCCACATTTCATCCTATCCTCATGCTACCAAAATCCATCTTGAGCTTTGCCCAACCATTGAAGCATTGGAGAAGAAGAGACCATTGGATATTGGAGCACCTCAACCTTGGAGCTGCCCAAAACTCACCATCCTCACCATTTGAGGTAATACAAAAGTTTTAATTTTTATTTACATGCTTATGAATCAATTTTGTTCATTGTTATCAACCTAGAATTCTTTATTTTACTATTTACTTCCATCAATCTATAGTTTATATTTGCTTATTTACATTGCTTTATTTGAGATTGCTGCTACTAGTTAGTAGGTGCATCCTTGCACATGCTTGGTTGAAAAACCAAGCAACAGTTTTTGGCAACTTCGCTATGTTTTGAATTTTAAATTTTTGCTTTAGATCTTTATTTTAGTTGATTTTCCCATTTAAAATTGTATATCTGCTATATTAGTCAGCTTCTTGATAGTTGCCCTAGCCATTATCCCTTTCTGTAGCCCGAAACAGCCCAAAATTTCAATTTTTAGGTTCATTTTTTGCCGATCGTTTTCCATCCGTACATAGAAACTTTCGACACCCACAGTCGTGCAGTCCATCACGACTATGAGCCTTTTTTCCATGTGGTCCATCGTGACTTTTCAAATTTTTCCCATGCAACTCATCGCGGTTGGGCAACCTTTTCCCGCGCGGTCCATCGCAATTGTTTCGCATTTTCCCGTGCGGTCCATCGTGACTGCTTGGCATGTTTCCGCGTGGTTCATCGTGATTTTTGACCACCACGCCACGATTCACATCGCGGCTTTTGCCCTCATCGCCGTGCGGCTCATCGCAGGTTTTGACCTGACAGCCACGATATTTCCTGTTTTGTTTCGGCCAATTTTTTCAAAAAAATTTCGCCCAATCAACCCATTTTTCTAGCATCAATTTCTCCAATTTTTTACAGCCCAGTGTCATTATTGCAACATTATTAAATTGATATTCATTAGATACTTCTTTTATCTTTTTGAAAATTTTCAGTTAATTGAAAGAAAGATTTTTGAAGTATTTCTGAGACTCTAAGTTTTATGCATTGCAAAGTTAGAAGCATATTTCTATAATTGCTCAATATTTTGCCCAAGAAAGACTCTAAAATCCATTTATTTTTCACATCTATTATCTGCTTTACTTTTTAAAGAATCCATATTTTTTGAAAAGATTATTAAAGCATTTACATTCGAAATGTCTTTCATTTTTTCAAATTGAATTCATTATTTTAGTTTGTGATTAAATCTCCCATGCAAGGCAAACTGATTTGGTATACAACCACACCATCACACAATCTATCACAATAATTTCAAGTGAGCCTTAAAAGTTACCATTAACTCAACCAACATTCTAACCCCACTTGGGGAACACAAAAAGAATTTTGTAGCTAGGTAGGACTGAGGGGATAATTATCCAAATAACACCCCTCACTCATTTTTCATGTTGAGACATAGTGGTTGACATTTAGGGTACCAAAATACCTTATTATTTGTTGACATGGTTTAACATTAATTTATCGGGAAGGCCTCTCCCTTAGGAGGGTTGAAGTAGCCAGATTGGTTCAGGAAGCTTGAGTGGAATACTGCTATCCATTCAGTAACTCAAGGATACCTTTCGTAGTTCTCGATGTACCACCGTTATGGGAATACAATGGCGATAGAACCAAACTACAGATTCACCCAACCGAATGTGTCATGAACAGGGTATCTTAGTGACCAAACTTTTAGGATTGTCTACTAGGTGTCCCTCCCGGTAGGGGGATATCTAGCCTTTGATTCTACAATTTATATTGTTTGACTTGAATTTCATCACCTTGTAGAGGATATACCTTGTTGAGTCATAATACTTTCTAGTTAGGTATTGGCATGCTCCATTACCTCCCTTTGGTCATAGAGTACACCTTTTTTCTATTTTTAGGAGCTGTTTGCATGTTGGTTTCCTGACCACATTTTTTTTACTCCACTTACTATAGCACAGCTGTTATAGTAAGTGTTTTGAGGTTGGTTTTTTTTGGCCTAAGTGCCATTTATTTTTTATGCTCCCCTCTTGCATGCACGGTTGCATTAGGGCTTTAGAGATTTCCACTCACCACCACCTAGTAGTTTTTATTCACCAACTATCACCATTGATTCCCTGAGATGTTCTCGACACTTCCAGGGAGACCCCCCGCAGTACGATTCCCTTGACTCCACCTATCATCGGAATAGAGCCCCATCATCCGATTCTGACGTGCCTCATTTCACATCTGATTCTGAGGCAGAATCCAAAAATCCCACATACACCACACCCACTAGCCCCACGGCTAGTTCGCCTTACGACAACTTTTTCACAAGGGCTGTTGGTGGAACATCATCCACCCCCGCCACCACAACGACCACCAGGGTAGCCAAAGCTACCACACCTCCCTTAGGGATGCCTAATATGGGACATACACCTACATTAGGTATGCCTACCATGGGACCCCTGCCCAATACAAGACCCCCACCTAACTTAGGCATGCCGACTATGGCAACCATACCTACTATCCCCGCTACCACTCAGATTCCAACACCTCTTGGACATATTCCCAACCCATCTGTGACTCCCATTGCACTTGGTGGAACCGGCCCCTCCCACACTCTTATGGGTAGAGTGCACATACCTCCCATGATAAATATCCCCCTAGGGGGTAGTGGCCTAATAAATAACGCCACCACCAGCACTTATGCCCCCATGACAACATCACACGCCTCCGCCAATCTGCCATTTATGGCTAGCCTTAACCTACCAGACTTGGCTAGGCTAACAAATGATCCCATCTGACATGATCCTACTTGGCCCCCCATGCCCACAAAGCTCCCCTCAGACATCCCAAAATTTGAAGGAAAAGCTGGGGAAGACCCCCAAAACCATATCATGTTGTTTTACCTATGGTGTTCCTCAAACTCCATAGTGTATGATATTATTCGACTCAGACTTTTACAAAGAACTTTCACTAGCTCTGCAGCCAAATGGTACAATGAGCAGCCACATGGGACACACCCCACATTTACATCCCTCGCCTCAACTTTCCTTCAGTTCTTTCAACTACCTGTATGCCATGATGCAAGAGTGGAAATACTTTTGTCTTGTAGACAGAACACCACTAGACACATCACCAATCATATCCATGAGTGGCATCAGCGCCGTACTCTCTGCAAGATAAAGCTTGATGACAGTATATTTTTGGATTGGTTCCTCAAATCACTCCTCTCTCTCATAGCCAAGGATGTAGCTTCTGAACGACCCCAGTCGGAAGAAGAAGCCATCTTAAAATATCAGCAGTTCGACCTCATATATGCCCAATCTGGATATCTATACACCATTTTACCTGATGCCCCGTGCGGCGATCCATCCTGGAATGATGCACTGGGGGCGTCCCATGCTGTCGAAAATATTATCGGCTAGGTTATGGTGCAAAACAAACCTTTTACCATGATGAGTACAAACAATGCCCTAGACCTTTCTAGGGCTACATCTCATTCTGGAGCTACAACTTCGTATGTTCCAGTAATGCACAACCACCACACTCATGGACCCTCATGTCCACCACAGTGTTATGGGAAAGCACCATCAGCTTATGCACCATCTCCATCTTATAACCAGTAGGCCCATCAGACACCGGTTTAGCCACAAGCCCACTCAGTTTATTATCCTCAACAGGAAACACCTCTTGCTCCAACACTTCCAATAGCTCAAGGTTACCCACAACCACAACAAGCACTAGGTCCACCTCATAACCCTCCTGCTTACTACCCACCGCAGCCTACTCTAGAGCCTGCAAGACCTCAAAACCCACCTACTTACCAAGGGCATGTATACGCATAGCAAAACCAATCTCAAAACCAGAACAACCAGTGTAATCAAGGAGGTCAATAGAATCACGGAAGAGGAAGAAACAGCAGAAATAACCAACAACAAAACCAAGGAGGACAACCACCTAATCCTCCCAATAATAATAACACTGCTCCTGCGACTCATAACCCTGATTGCCCATGAAAACAGGGAAAAAACCCTAATTTAAGAACAAACCACCCGTGTTCCATATGTGAAGTCTACGGCCATTACATGCACAATTTCCCCCATTTGGATAGAGCACGTCAACTCTGGACTGACGACACCCAACGACAAGGACATGCTACACAACCAACACCTCCTCCTTAGCCACAACCCATGATATTGCAAAATCCCCTACCAAACCAAGGCATGGTAAACACTTGGCCAAATGATCCCCCTCAAGGATTCACTAGAACACAATAGCAAATTACCTATGCGACAACCGATTACCAACATACAGAGTCCAACACTCACCATTTGATACTGATGTCATCAAATGATGTGAATCTTCAAAACCATCGAAATCAATACGGCTCAACCCCTAAGGCCACATCTACTGATCCATCTTCGAGTACTCTCCCAACTGATCAAGCACTTTGCATACCTAATATGCCCATGGACGGGAGTCCAAAAGCACCTCGCATCCCATTAAGATGAATCAACAATAACCGTAATGCTTGTGCAACTTTGAACTATAACATTGTATAAGATTTAGCCCAGTCCCCTGCTGCTATGTCCTCTCTAGAAATCCTAAAAAAATTTCCTGCACAGAAGAAATTGTTGTTATTTTCCATTGGTATCATAGACCCTAACGACTCCAACATGATGGCTTTTGATTTAGACCAAGACGAACCTCATCTTCCTTCATCTCTAGCTTTTCAAGTTTCTGTGTCCATTAGCAACCTCGTCGTTCATCGATGCATAATCGATGAAGGTGCCTCCACCTGCATTATGTCGACTTTCATATGGTAGAAAATTGGATCCCCATCGCTACAACTGTCAACTACCGCATTGTGAGCTTATGATGGCTACGTAGCTCAACCTCAGGGTTTGTTAGTGAATGTACCCATATAGCTTGGGGGCAAACTGGTTCTCATAGATATAGAGGTCATTAACGCCCAACTTGATTACAATCTCCTTTTGGGATGAAGCTACATGTATAAAATGAAAGTTGTTGCTTCTTCAGTTTTCTGCCTCACGATGTTTCCCCATGAAGGACGCGTAGTCAAAATCGACGAGATTACATACTATGATCCCAATGCCCCCGCAGCCCCTAAAAATTTTCTTCCCATGATCGAACAACCCATTTAGAGTGCACCCACATCATTCGTCTTCTCAGCCAGACCTAGGATATATTTGGACACTCCCATGACCACCACTTTCCCTTCCATCCCACCCCCTCTCCGAGTAACTAAAGTATCCGATTTATGCACCCTCTTTCACAATGAACAACAACATACTCAACAATCTCAACCACCCATAGTGCCTAGTCATGGAACAACACCGATTCACACTATCCCATTCTTGTTTCCATTTTCAGGAGTTTTCAGCATGCCAGTAATGGCTACACTTAACCTTCCAAGGATAACGATAGGATTACCTATATGGTACCTACCTGGCCCAACCCCTCCACCGACTCTGACCGTTGTTTTACAACCAGTACAACCCATCAATATTTTGAACCATCCACCACCTGGCATAACGAACCCCCAAAATCGTCCACCACCTGGTATACCGAACCCCCTAAGCCGACCACCTCCAATAGGGGCCACTACATTAACATCTAGTTATGTCCCCCCTCAATCCCATTACCATGGGGGCAGGGGACCACAAACCTACACCACTGGACCCACCAACTGCACCTCACCAACAACTCCAAAGTTGGCAAAGAATCCCCCATAATCTATGTTCCCCCTAAGTGCTCCTTGTGCGACGATATAGGCCATGCTACCCATCTATGTCCACATGTACCAGCACTTCAAGAACACATGAATATGTTGGATGATGACACCAACATTCTAGTTGTCAAACTAGAACTACCCCCTCAGCCTCACGATAAATCATTGCGCACAAACCACCCTTGTGCAATCTGTGGCATCTATGGTCATTATTCACATCACTGCCCTAATCTCCCAGATTACAGAGCAGCACTATATGAGTTGGATAATGTCGACCTAGAGATATCCCCCCCACTTATTGAGGAAATATTTCCACCAGAATCTTCCCATTCAGAAGAAATCAATACCATTTATATGATTTCAACCACCTATAAACCTGAACCAATTGATTTTATGACACACTACTTCCACACTGATGAAGAAATCCTAGAAACACTCACTGCACCGGACTACCCTTGGGATGGTATGCACCATCGATCATACTTCATCCCCGAGACATCTACGTCAACCATGGAAAACCAACTATCCGTTGAATCCAAGGAATTCTTACCAACCAAGGTCGATTGGTTCAAAGATCCAATCCCAGCTCCAGAAGCCTTTGAAGAAGGTAACATGGAAAACATTTCACCCATTATAAAAATTGACATCTCCACCACCCCCGAAAAACTTGAACTTATCTCTTTAGGCGCATCATGCACTGAAAAAGAAACCCAATCTTATAAAAAACTCTTCCAAGAATTTCGAGATGTCTTCACCTAGTCTTATATCGAGATGCCTGGTCTTGATCCTACCATCATAGAACATCACATAGACACTTAGTCCAACATATCACCGGTTCGCTAGGAATAACATCCCATTCACCCATCTAAGATTCCAGCCATCAAAGTAGAAATTGAGAAGCTTTGAGCAGCAGGTTTCATATACCCGATTGCATATACCACCTGGGTTTCAAACCCAGTACTAGTCAATAAGAAAGTCAACACCATCTGCGTCTGTACTGACTTCCGTGACCTCAACCTAGCTTGTCCCAAAGCCAACTTCCCAACACCATTTATTGACCAACTAATAGATGCATGTGCGGGGCATGAGGTACTTTCTTTTATGGATAGTTTCTCTGGATACAACCAAATCAAAATCCATAAAGAAGATCAATACAAGACTGCTTTTACTACCCCGTGGGGCACCTTCTCCTATCGCGTCATGCCTTTCGGTCTCAAGAGCGCTGGAGCCACTTTCCAATGAGCTATGACTTATTATTTTCATGATTTGAATAAAATCATATTATTTTATCTAGATGACCTCACAGCTTGATCTAAGAAATGATTTGACCATTTAGATGATCTTCGACAAGTCTTCTTGCATTGTCGAAAATATAAAATCCGCTTGAACCCACTCAAGTGTGTCTTTTGCGTTCTAGCAGGTTGTTTGTTGGGTTTTATCATTTCAGAAAAAGGGATCACCATCGACCCTCTAAAATTCCAAGCCATAGTAGACCTACCGTCACCTCGTACATTAAGACAACTACAAAGCCTCTAGGGGAAGTCCAACTTCCTTCGTCGCTTTGTCCCAGACTATGCCACCACAGTACATGGTTTCCTCCATTTGCTATGCCTTCATACCCGTTTTAATTGGGACGACCAAGTAGAAGGGGCCTTCACAGACCTGAAAAAATCACTTACAAGTGCCCCCTTGATTTCTCCTCCAGATTTCACAAGAGACTTTACCATTAAAATTTCGGCATTAGATTACGTTGTTTCTGGAGTACTCATCCAAGAAGACTCCGCTCATCAAGAACATGTCATTTACTATGTAAGCCAAACTTTATCAGGCCCACCACTACGCTACCCACATGAAGAGAAAATGGCCCTCGTCGTCATCTTTTCTATACAAAAGCTGTGACATTATATTCTCCTCAGCCATACCATGGTTGTGGAAAATTCCAACCCAATGGTCTATCTCTTGAATCGCCGCCTTCTACAAGGCCGTGTTTCCAAATGGGTGATTATCTTACAAGAATATGACATAACTTTTAAAAACCCAAAGAGCACCAAAGCATTAGCACTCACTCAACTCATTACGGACCTAACATCTTTGTCGTCATCACCAGCTATCCATACTGATATAATCAATGAACATTTGTTCATCATCTCATCTGACGACCCTTGGTATGGCGACAATTTGGTATACCTCCGCACACAGAAGTTTCGACCCAATATCGACCATGACAGATGCTGTTGCATTCGTCACCATGCCCCTCATTATCTCCTCTTGGGTAATGTCCTCTATTGACATGGCGTTAACACAATCCTACGACGATGCCTTTCCCAAGACGAAGCAGAACAAGTCCTTAACGACTATCATAGTGGTGCCTGCGGCGACCACTTCTCTGGAATGGCCACCTCCCAAAAGGTAATTCGAGTAGGTTATTTTTGGCCATCATTATTCACTGATTGTATCACAATAGTCAAACATTGCCAAAATTGCCATCTTTTTTCCCCCAAGGCGAGAACCCCCTCCGCCCCCCTTCATCCAGTCATCACCATTCGACCATTTTGTAAATGCGCCATCGACTTCATGGATTGCAATCCCGCATCAGCAGGCGGCCATAAACACATTATTGTGGCTGTCGATTACTTTACTAAATGGGCAGAATCCATGCCTACTTACAATTGCAAATCCGACACTACAGCCCATTTTTTCCTCAACCATGTTATCGCTCATTTCGGAGTATCAAAGTAGCTCATCTCAAACCACAGCTCTCACTTCGAGGACTCCATTTGGAGAGAATTGTCAATACTCCTTAATTTTGAACATCATTTCTCCTCTGCCTACTACCCCCAAGGGAACGACCAAGTAAAAGTTGTTAACAAAATTTTGAAGACTATCCTCCAGCACACTATCGACAAACATAAATCCAATTGGCATCATATGTTGTTTCCTGCACTATGGGCTTACCGCACATTGACCAAAACCACCACCGGCTTTACCCCATTCCATTTAGTTCACGGCATCGAATCTGTCCTCCCCATTGAAATTTAGATACCAACATTACAAATTTCCATAGAACTTCTCCTCGATACTTCACTAAATGAAGAACGCTTACTTCTTTTAGAGTAGGCCAACGAAGATCGCCGTGCAGCTCTCCAAACAATCGAAGCCGTAAAGAACAGATCTAAAATTCATTACGATAAACATGTTCACCCATGAGCATTTAGTGAAGGAGACCTAGTACTTGTTTATGACCAAGCCCATGACAAAACAGGAAAAGGAAAGTTCCAATCTATGTGGCAAGGCCCATATATCATACAAACTTGCCTTAGACATGGGGCATACATTTTGACCAACTCAGAAGGCAATCCGATGTGCAACCCCTATAACGGGTTGTACCTCAAAAGATTCTACCCATGAAAAAATCCTGGAGACCATAATCCATATTGTACAGTTTTTTTATTTTCTTTTTCACTGTAAACTTTCAAAAACTTCTATCTTCATTCTTTCCCGCATGAACACAGATGGACTCTGTTCCACTCTACCACATCGGTTTTGTCAATGTCGCAAGTCACTGGTCTCCAAATCTCACTTCAGCGGCCTGGGTAATTTATTCCCCTACACATGAGTTGATCCACCTCGACGGAGTGTGCATAGGTGCTGCCACAAACAACCAAGCTGAGCACTATGCTATGACCGATCTACTAGCCGCTACTCTCCAAATGGGCATAAGTCACCTTAATGTTTACTTGGACTCCCATCTCCTTGTTTCCCAACTCAAAAACTGTTACCAAGTATGCGATCCTTGTCTATTTAGAAAATTTCTACGTACTAAACAAATGATTCGACACTTTGAATCCATTTCATTCACTCATGTCCCAAGAAATAAAAACAGTGTAGCAGACCAAATGGCTAACAACATTCTAGATTGGCACATCAACCAAGACATGTAGGACATCACGACATGCATCACATAGGCATCAAAAAATCAAATAAAACAAAATAAATAGATCATCATAACATTGCATCCACATGCATAAACAAGTGCCTCCACGGGCATATAAAAATCATAATATTGCATCCACGTGCATAACATGAGCCTCCACGGGCATACAAAAACCCAGACACATATCACTGCATCCACATGCAACACAGACATAAAAGAAAAGACAAGATGTGCATCCACGTGCATACATGACTATATACCAAAAACGCATAAATATACATATATATCATCATAAGAGTCACAAATGTGAGTGCTCTCAGCACCCAAATATACAAAAGGTACACCAGTCGTACAAAATGTGTATCAACAAAATGCATCCCCATATGCTCATCAGCATTTTGGGGTAGTTACAAGATCACCTAATCATCAAGATCACCGAGCTCCTCTGGCTCCTCTGGATCATACTAATACCAAGCCCTCCTCTCAGTCATCACCACAGCTACTCTCAGCAGGATCGACCACCACTCACAAGGAGCATCGAAAAAATGGTCGAGAACATGCCGATCTAGATCCCTCCAACCATCATCTGGTGCATCCACTAGTAGCGCCTCCAAGGTTTCACATACGTCCTCTAGGGTATCATCTCACTGATGCACAACTCCTCGTACATGAGGCGACGGTGCCGCTACCGGTGGAGGTACCACCATCATCATCCGTCCCCGACATCCTATATGGTCCACTGGAGGCCTTGGACGAACATCTGTAATAACCCACAGTGAACCAAGTCAATACCATATAAACATCTCTGGCTATACCCATAACAAAACATCTAAACATGATATAATAGAGAAACAAAAACAAAGACGTACTGTCTAACCCCCAAGCCTATCCCTAAGCTCAAGGCATCTCAGGGTCTCCCCAGAAGTCCATACCCACATATGGATAGTCATCAATAACAACGGGCATCTTCTCCCACTGGTCATACATCTCCAACGAAAAGAACCATCGGATGCCACCACCACTCTGGGGCATCATCTTCCCCCACCGCACCATCCATGGCTCACTCCTAAGTCCCTCTTGAACCGGCATACGTGGCCGCAAGGTAGGTACCCACTCGAAAAAGAAACAATAGAGGAAAGAAGCATAACTGAACTCTCCTCCCTCCCGGCTAACCTTGTTCATCTCCCACCGAACATAGGCCAGAAACATCTGCCCCCAAGCAAAATAGGTCCCTCTCAAGACACTGTGAACCATCATTATTTTCGCCCCAGACAAACGATGGGGCGCCTATGCACCAAGCACCCGCAAAACACAAGCCACCACTTCTTGCATCTCCGGCTCCCACAAATTCGAGATACTTAGTGCGATGTTCTGCGCAAGGGCTCCCGGAATGCAGAATCTCTCTAGGAGATCCTCAATATCCATACTAGCTGGAATCCTCGGCTGGGTGTCCCTTATCTCACCCAAATGAGGCAAGCCAGTAAGAAATTACACATCATTCAAGGTGATCTTCAGTCACACACCTTGCACCATGAAAGCCACCTCCTCCAAATCCTAGAAGTCAACGAACTTGTTCAGTAGATCTCTGACTGAACACATGATAGGAATCTGAGCAAACTTTAGTAGTCTGCCCAAAGCCAAGGCCGCTCACACATCTGGGTCATCTCGAATACTTCCCATTAGTCCCACATCAATCTCCCTCTCCCTCCATGACACCAGTGGCCTCCTCAGCATCCTGCCAAAACACCACAAAATTTTTTAGAAAAATAAAAAAAATTCCCTACCTAAGCGATCACCATCATGACTTTTAGGCACTTATCCGTGATGAACATCGCAAATTTCAGCCTCACAGCCGTGATGAACATCAAGGGTATCATCCCTCACAGTCGTGATGTGCATCGCGGCTATAAGCCTCACAGCCGCGATGAGCATCGCGACTATCGGACCCACAGTCGCGATGCACATCACGACCGTAAGCACCCACGGCCACAATGAACATCATGGCTGTAAACACCCACACAACCACGATGAACATCACGACTGTCGGACCCATAGTTGCAATGCACATCGTGGCTATCTAGCCCATACCCATGATGTGCATTGCGAAAAAAGACCCAAAACCTATGATATTCAGCGTTGGCAAGCCAATGTGGAATATTCGCAGCTTTTGAGACCCCGACGCTCAACAAAAGTAAATAATTTGAAAGGCTAAGGAAAATAGGCTTACCTGAAACTCACAGAATGAAAATCCGATGGTCGAATCTCCCACAAATCAAGAAAATACTCTGACCCAACTAAATTGCTCTGTGAAACTCAACGGTGAAAATGACACGTCACATTGGGTCCACTTGCTATTTATAGAAATTTGACCATTCTTCAATCAACCATTTCGGCATCATACGACGTCTATTTTTCAAACTGTTGGTACCATTAGAATCAGCATAGCGAGAAATTCACGACAGTCAACTCCTTTTCTCATTTCCACCAGGTCCCATTTTTAGGCATTTTTTACATGCCCCTCGTCACCTCGATTTGCATGCCACATTGGCCGTGGTCCATTTTTTACAAGTCTTATATCGCCAGTTTCAGTTTCCCACGCTCGTGATGATACTTGAGATCATTTCTCGCTCTCACCCCTAGAATTTTTGGGCACTTTCTTACATGCCCTTCATCACCTCAATTTGTGTGCCACATTGGCCATGGTCTATTTTTTATGAGTCTTGTATCGCTGGATTAAGTTTTCCGCGCTCGTGATGATGCTTGAGATCATTTCTCTCCCTCACCCTCATAATTTTTGAGCACTTTCTTACATGCCCCTCGTCACCTCGATTTGTGTGCCACATTGGCCATGGTCCATTTTTTATGAGCCTTATATCGTTGGATTCAGTTTTTCGTGCTTGTGATGATGCTTGAGATCATTTCTTGCTCTTACCCCAAGAATTTTTGGGCACTTTCTTACATGCCCGTTGTCGCCTTGATTTACGTGCTACATTGGCCGTGGTCCATTTTTTATGAGTCTTATATCATTGGATTCAGTTTTCCACGCTCATGATGATGCTAGAGATCATTTATTGCTCTCAACCCCAGAATTTTTGGGCACTTCCTCACGTGCCCATCATCCCCTCGATTTGCGTGCCATATCAGCAGCCGTCAGATTTTACAAATTTTCGCACCACAACTTATACATGATCCCACCACTCCATCCATAATGCAATTATAGCATTGTTTTGCTACCATTCATCAACCTGCAAGGAGGCCCCATCAGTGTTCCCCCCTATCACCGTGCTTGATCCCCATACTCGCCCTTTGATTGAACACTTCCTCCTTGCCACTCCATTACTTTTGTTTGGTATAACTTTATTCCTTTTTTGGGCCGAGCAATTCATTTATGAAAAATGCACTCAGGGAGTTTCTGCTAAGCTCTTTTCTGACTCCTAAAACAATGAAAATATTGTAGAGAAATCTTGCTTCCTTTCATGCTCGATAAAAGTATCTGAAAGGGCATCTACCTGGTATAAGTTTACCCCTTTTCCAGACCTTGTAGACTAATTACCAAAAAGGAATACTCTAGTCACATTGGCCAGAAGAGTTCTCCATTCACATTATTTTATGCTTTTTTGGGCCTTGGAGACTAACACACGAAAAAGAACACCATCAAAGTCTACTTATTGCTTTCAGACTCTCTAAAACTGAAAGCAACCATGAGCATGAACAGTCCTGGGATCGTATAAATCCACATTACAGTACCATTTTAAAGAAAACTTTTATCCCTTCTTGGAGCTCATTAAAACTACGAAGAAGGACCCAATGGTGCTTTTCGGCGCCACAACAGATCATGTCTACTCATATGGCAACTTCCCCATTTTGGTCACCTTTGTTTAGAGTATTCTGTAGTATGTCACCCTGAGAGTGCCCCAATAACATCTATCAGCTTGTCCCCCTAGAGTCACTCTAGTCTGCAATACATACCCCTGATAAGCTATGATCCCCACAACTAAAAAGTCATTTTCCTATGCTGCCAGGTCAACCATGATATCATGCTCTGAACAAAGGAATTTTGAGTCCACCCACTATATGATCCCCATTATTCCCCATCCCCATAGTATGTCACTCCTACCATTAGTACTATCACACTTCAGATGTATGCCTCGAGCTCCTATCAAGAAAACATCATTGCCTTGGTAGCTGTCACTCTCCCTCTGTCAACGCCAATCAAATCTATTCCAGAGGATAGACCTAAAGGTCCCTGTGCCTTGGACTCATCACCATTAGTGATGATTTCCTACGGATCATTTTGAAAGGAGTCCTCAGTGCCTCTCCAAATGATTGTTTCTCGCATGCTCAACTTCAACACCTTGATCGCATCGTTGAGACTCGTACAGGGTATCAGTCCTTTTGGTTATTTGTTGAAGACCCCAGATATCACCTGACTCTACCACATTTGAGAGTCTAATTGAGGAAACAACCAGTTACATATTCCTATGGATATTCGGGTTGTGCTTGGCAACAAATTTTAGATGTACCGCAGTTTTATACTCCCTCGAGTATGTAGTTACATATACTCCTTCAGCTCTTGCAGTTCATCAACCCTTCTAAAACCGTATTCAGAATGGTTGTTGCTCTTTTCCAATGTATCAGTTATTGAGATCAATCATGGTATGATCATGAGTATGTCCCAGCTTTGTGTCCCCTCTGGACCATTATGATGTACCAATAGATTTTTATGTATTATTTAGGTCCCCCTTCGTGGACCTAATTCTTATGTATATGTCTTGATACAAGAATGGGTATGCCTGCCTCGTCCATTATCAGAGATTATTCCTCATTCATTTTTAGGCCATGTATTTTTTTTCAGTTTTTGCAGCTTCCAAGGGGCCATTGTTCCAGTCTCCAATTGGTCTCTTCTCTTCTCCAAGCCCTAGGAAAAAGACAACAGAACTATGATGTCTATCAGCCATACGATGAGCTCCTTCCCTCACACATCAGGGGGCAATTTGTTAACACCAAAAAAGTGCTCACTAGCTCATTCCCTTATTCACATGACCCATTTGTCCACTTTCCCCACCATTTGAGCCTCTAAAACCATCGAAAGGTCACCAAAAAGACCATAATACACTTTTTTCCTCTCAAAATATATATTTTTCCTCAAAAGGCCCTCAAAAAGGGTCCAAAATTCCCAAAAAATATTAAAAGGAAATAAAAATATAAAAAATATTCAAAAAAAGAAAAAGAGGGAAAAAGAGACCTAAACCATGTTGGTTAATACCATTAGTTTCCTTAAAACCATAATGGTATTCCCCATCACCCAAAACTATAAAAAGGTGATAGGGGCTCCTCACTTTTCATCCACATTTCATCCTATCCTCATGCTGCGAAAATCCATCTTGAGCTTTTCCCATCTTTTGAGATCTTCCCAACCATTGAAGCATTGGAGAAGAAGAGACCATTGGACATTGGAGCACCTCAACCTTGGAGCTGCCCAAAACTCACCATCGTCACCATTTGAGGTAATACAAAAGTTTTAATTTTTATTTACATGCTTATGAATCAATTTTGTTCATTGTTATCAATCTAGGATTCTTTATTTAACTCTTTACTTCCATCAATCTATAGTTTATATTTGCTTATTTACATTGCTTTATTTGAGACTGCTGCTACTAGTTAGCAGGCGCATCCTTCCACATGCTTGGTTGAAAAACCAAGCAACACAATGCATGAGGATTCGAATGCCTAGGGTGGTAATTCCAATTAGGCTTCATGGAGTGATCAAAAGATCACTGGAGTGTCATCGGAGCACAACTAGTAGTCTCTCTAATCATTAGTGGGGTCATCAATGCTCAAGTAATTGTCAACCATTAGTCAAACTGAGTCTAACTGAGTGTGGTAGGTGTAACTAATTGTAACTCGAACTAACTGAATGAAGGAGGCTTAGTGGAGGGTGCATGAGGAGCTAACTGAAATCAGAATGGGAAGTCAAGTCTTAGTGGAGGTCCATCCAAGTGATACAGTCATTTGAGAGTCAATCTAGTCTTAAATCAAGGAGAGAACTGGAGAGAATTGAAGATAACTGAATGGTAGGTAAGGAAGGGCACCTTTCTCATGCAGTAGGTGAAAGGAGGGCACACTAAGCTCTAGGAGGGTTGAAACTGAGTGGAAGGAAGCTCTGGGGGCTAGCTAATTGAGGGCTAGGTGCTAGGACTAATGACTAGGATGCATGCAAACCCTGAATAATGCATGAAAACCCTAAAAGTGCATGCATGACTGAAAATGCAAATAATGAAAATGTTGCTAAAACTAGGATGGAGTATAGGAATATCCTAACAGTTTGCATATCGCAAACTCCTGTTTGGCCTTAAAAACATTGGTGCCACGTTCTAGTGGGACATATCATATGCCTTCCATGACATTAAGGACTTTATGGAACCTTACCTGAACGATCTCCCTGCTCATTCAAAACAGCATGAGTTCCACATGGATCATCTGACGGTCATTTTCCTCAGATGCAGATGGTACAATATTGATCTGAATCCTCGTAAGTGTATCTTTTGTGTAGATTCTGGACACCTCTTAGGGTTTATTGTATCGAAGGATGGGATCCATATCGATCCCTTAAATATGGAGGCCATTGTCAATCTACTACCTCTGACTAACGTGAAAAAATTTCAAAGTCTCCAAGGGAAGGCAACTTATTTAATGTGTTTTGTTTATAATTTCGCAGAGAAGACTCAGGGGTATATGAAGCTGCTTAAGAAGGACGTCCCATTCATTTGGGACGATCAAGCTCAAAAATACTTCGACAACATCAAACATGCCATCATGCATGCCCCCGTAATCCAATTGCCTAACTATTTCCGAGATTACATCTTATACCTCGCTGCTTTTGCCACCAATATCTCCATGGTTTTGGTACAGGAGGATCAAAACTCCCAGGAACATGTAATATACTATGCAAGTAAGGGTCTCATTGACACTGAAACTAGATATTCACATGTTGAGAAGCTTGCTCTCATGGCAACCATCACCGTCCAAAATTTCCCACACTATATCCTGCTCCGAACCACCACCATCATTGCAGACTCGAACCCCATGTACCACATGTTAACACGACAGGTGCTTGGGGGAAAGTAGTCATGCTAGATTGTGATACTGCAAGAATTCGACCTTCTTTTTGAGAAAGCCAAGTCGAAAAAGTCTTTGGTGTTTGCTAAGCTTATTTGTGACCTTCCCTATCCTGATGTAGAAGTTGAGAACAATGATTATTTTTCGGACGAATCGTTGTTTCTCATCAATATGATTGATCCGTGGTATGGAGATATTTCATTATATCTTCAAACCCAATGCTTCAATCCTAACCTGTCTCGTGACAACCATAATAGAATACATCACCATGCGAAGTGTTATATGATCATAAGTGATACTTTGTACCACTGTGGCGTCGATTCAATTCTTCAACGTTTTCTAACTCACGATGAGGCTGAACGCGTTCTGAATGACTGTCACGCTGGGGCGTGTGGTGGTCACCTCTCTGTGATGGCTACAGCCCAGAAGATTTTACGTGAAGGATATTATTGGCCTACTATCTTCAAAGATTGTATTGAGGCCGTGAAAAGATGTCCTCCATGCCAACACTTCCATACAAAGAAGCGCACCCATCCCGCCCCGTTACACTCGGTTATTGCCGTGGGTCCCTTCGCAAAATGGAGCATCGATTTTATGCATTGTAATCCTACCTCGGTCGGGTGGCATTGTTACATCATAGTAGCTGTGAATTACTTTACAAAGTGGGTCGAGGCAATGCCTACATACCAAAATGACGGCAAAACCGCCGCACTCTTCATATTCAATCATGTAATAGCATGGTTCGGAGTTCCACAGGCGATAGTGACCGACCATGGTTCTCACTTTTAGAACCATATGGTTGATGAACTGAGTGATAGATTGGGTTTTCTCCATGAAAAATCAACATCCTACTACCTACAGTCCAATGGACAGGTCGAGGCCATTAACAAGGTATTGAAAACCATTGTCCAAAGGATGGTAGGTATGCATAAGTCCAACTGGCATAATATGCTATTTTCAGCATTATGGGCCTACAGAACTTCCGTTAAAACTGCCACAAGTTTTACTCCTTTCCAATTGGTGTATGGATTGGAGGTTGTCCTTCCTACAGAGTGCGAAATTCCGTCTCTACAACTCGTTGTCAAACTTCTTCCTAACACTACTGCCGAGGAAAAACATTTCCTGTACTTACAAAAACTTAACGAGTCCCATCAAGATGCTTCCCTTGCTAATGAAGCACACAAGAAACACATCAAAGGTCAATACGACAAGTCAGTAGAACCTCATATCTTCAACAAGGGCGATCTAGTCCTCACATACGACCAAAAACATGACAAGATCGGGGCAGGAAAGTTCGAGTCCATGTGGCACAGACCTTACATTGTCAAACATGTTTTGGAAAAGGGAGCTTACAAGCTTGAAGACTATGACGGAATATCTTTGGGTGAACCCCATAATGGGATTTACCTGAAGAGGTACTATGCCTGAACCTTTCATTCATAGACTTTCTTGTATATACTGTACATGGTGTGTTTGTGTGTTTTTGTGTGGTGTGACGTGCTTGTTTTTTTTTTAGTGCCTTTAGATCTTGTTTCCGCTTCTTATACCATGTTCTGCCTGCATGTGCAGATGGCAACATGCTATGGATTCCCAGACGGAGATAGCCGGCATACCTGTAACCTTGCTTCGGTAGCTTGGGTACTGTATTCCCCAACAGATGAGCTCATCAGCTTAGGAGGAAGTTTCCTTGGATTTGCAACCAACAATGCCGTAGAATATTTGGCAGTAATTCGAACCTTAACTGAGGCTATTTCCTTGGGTATGAACCACATTTCCATCCACATGGATTCTCAACTAGTGGTTTCCCATCTTAACTGGGTCTATGCTATCCGTGATCCTACCCTACTCCATCTCTTTAGACAAGTTCATCTCCTGGAAAGGTCATTTGAATCCATTCAATACCTGCACATTCCATGAGAGTTAAACACAGTTGTTGACTTGATGGCCAACTTCATTTTAGATTGGTACATCACACACACATAATACTCATAATATGTAAAAGCATTCACAACATGTAAATAATACACTGTATAAAAGAAAAGCATATAAACAAGATAACATCATTATTTATGGAACACATAATGTATAAATTGCCGGACTGTCTATATATATATATATATATATAATCTCAAAAAGGTAGTGCTGATACAAAAATTTGAAGCACGATGGCTTTCAGTAAGTCTCTACAAAATATGAAGCCTCGTAGCTTTCAGTAGTACAAAATATGAGGCCTCTAAGCTCTCAGTACACACACAATAACAACATATGGTCTATTGCCTGGCCCGTACAACCCTAGGAGGTCTAGCAACCCTAGCCTGCTGCGTCTGGAAACAATCGACTGCTCTCATAACCTTGCGAAGCAGCGCGTTGAAGAGCGCAGTAGCTCCAACCGTGTGTACCTGCATGGGCCGCAAAACCTCATCCAACGATGGCTCAGGGATGTCTAATGTTAACCAACTTAGGTTGGCATAGACTCTATCCATCTCTATGATGGCAGCATGCATAGCCGGACCCACAACTACTGGATCCTCTCTCTCTCTCTTGGCTAGAAGAGAGGTACCCACAGGTCATACAGGTCCCATATCTACACACACATGTTGTTCATCTCTCAGCACTATATCAAAAAAATTATATAAATGCACAAAACTAAATACAAGGGTCATTTGTTCTTACCAAGGTCTCCCCATGCTGCTCCCTCTGGCAGCAGCAAGTCTGGGTCATCTCTAAAGTCTGTACCACTGTATGGGAAATCCTCCACCATCAATAACTGGCCCTTTAGCCAAGTGAAAAAATCAATAGGGTATCCAATAATAGGGCCCCCACCATGTCGATCCATCACATCGGCCCACCTGGCCATGTGAGGATCTCTAGGATCCCTATCCTCCAGTGGTACCTAAGGACATAAAAGGGGGATTCATTCTAGTAAGAATGGGATCACTATGGATCCATAGCCGAACTGCTTGAGCTCTCCCCACTGACACTTTGTCAACTGAGCTCGCATGTTTGAGAGGAGACCCTCACACCAGTTGAGGATCCTTGGGGACAAACAGTCCTCTTCATAAAGCATCTGAGCCCGAGTGGCCATGTGTGGGGCTTGGCTCCCCACCACTCTAGTAATAGTGAACAATATGGTACGTAATGGGTGGTTCATGACATCCCTAATGGGAATCTTCCCGCTGGATGATCGAGCAAGAGCAATACAATGTTGTGACACACTGTCATTGATAGTGTGGTCACTAGCCTGTGATTCAGTGAGAGCTACAGGGCCCCCTCTCTGAGACAAACCAGTAAGAAAATAGATGTCCTCAACATCTATAGTGAGGATTTGTTCACCGATCACAAAGTGTTGTTGGGCCGCATCCCAACACCAGAGCATATGTGATAATAACAGGATTTGGGATCTCATCCCATGAACCTCAAAGAACTTGAGTAAACCGCAGTTTCTCAAAGCATTCATGCATTCTGGATCATTGGCAGCTTGTAAGTCTTCCACCTCGTGTTCTCTTTCCCGCCACTCTAAAACCATGTTTGTTTGCTGACAACCTACCAAAATGGGCATTTAAGCAATGTTAGAACTTGCTTCAACCACTAACAATCTTTCTTTTGAGCTTGGTTTGAAGTTGGGGATGGACCTCGCCCTTGTCGCACCCCATTTTTGGAAACAGAGCGACGTCATCGCAGTCCACCTATGAGACCTTTACGATGACTCGGTCTTGTCACAGTTCCTGAAAAGGCCAACTGCAACAAGCTGAGGGTGCAATGGCCTTTCCCAAATCAAACTAAAAGCCAAAAAAATGACTGAAATTCAAAATTGTAAACCACTATGATTTTGCTGAATGAAGTTTAGGGTTACTTGCTCCTAACGGCGAGTGGAATGGCTGATCGTAGCTCCCGAAATCAATGAGTGAAGATTTGGCTCCAATTGGCACTATTCCTCCAAAATTTGGCAAATATAACAATGGTGACTATATTTGGTTTTTATTTCTATTTATAAACAAAATGGAATATTCCTTTTTCAAATATTTGATGCCATTATGCCATTTTCTATAGGTTGGATTGGTTTTATTATATTTGAACATTCGGTTGACTATTTGACCTAGTTTCCGAGTATGAAGGAGGTGTAAAGTGCCTTTCTACGCCATTTTCGTATTAGAATGGTCATCTTAGGTATGAACACCCCTTGTGTATTTTGTCGTTTATCTTTTCGCTTCATTAGATTTTAATTATTTAATGGTCATGAGCTTACTCTTTGTTCTTTCTCGTGATCTCAAAACCATGAGAATACGTTACCGAGTTATGATTTATCACTTTTCCAAGCTCGTTAAACTCCTACGGAAAAGGAACCCCCTGGAGTCTACCTTTAAGCTCTTTTTAGGCTCTCGAAATATGAAAATATTGCCAAGCTAACTTGTCACGTTCCCGCTTGTAAAAGAATTTGAATAGTCATCTCTCTTATGACAGTTTACCCCTTTTTCAGACCAGGGGGCACTAGTTATGAAAAAGGTATACTCCAGCCAATCATGACTAGAAGAGTCCTCTCCCACGCTGCTTTACCCTTTTTCGGGTGATGAGGCTAACTTTACGAAAAAGGACTATTGGAGTCTTCTTTAGTTCTTTTTAGACTCTCTAAACATGAAATGACGATCGACTTTTCGTTCTATGGAATCATTAAAATCTTACATTGAAGGGTTCGGAAAACATTTGGGATTGGACTCATCTATGAGATGAGCAATACGAAGCATCTCGTTACCCTCATCAAGCTCGTAAAAAACACATGAGGCACTCATCGTTCATGATGGGGAAAAAGAAAATATTTTATGTTACACACTTTGTTAGTGGCAGCACGTAGTCATTCTTGGACATCGCACTCATCTGCATTTGCATACAACACTTGGATCATCTGTTTGTACTCGAGTTCCACTTACTTCCTGAGTCTTGTTACTCCTTTGAGTCATTCAAAGAAAGCTTCTGTCATCAGTCACATTAGGAATTGGTGTCGTACTTGTCATGTCAATACTGCCAAGTCATTCCATTCCCATTTTCAAGAATACGTAGATCATTTATCATCTGCAGTCAGTACACTTGGCACCATGATGGTCTACTATGAGTTAGTCTTACGTGTTATTCTTCCATCCAACTACTCTACACATCTTTTGTCGTGTTTCATGTCGATTGATGGGGGATTCATCATGGCCCTCCTTCGACAGATTCATCCTTGTCGACATCAACTCATCATCCGAGGACTGAATCTAGAAACCAACCAAGTACCTTGGCCCTGCATGCCTCAATGGCAGGTTACCTCACTTTCAACATGAATTTACATCATTGACTCTTGATTGAAATATTTCATCTTGCGTTCAACTTCACTCACTTATTGACACTTGATGATATGTACTATGATACCTTGGGAATCATTGACATTAATGATTATCTCCCTCGCGTTTGTTAACAGTTTACATCAGTGAACAGTAATCAAGTGGTTTCTAACATGTTCAATGTCAAAAAAAATTGTAGTCACATGGATAGATTCATATCATTGCAGGTTCAGCTTGAAGACCCTAGGGAGCCATGTTCTACCCAGGTTGCGATGGAGTTTGTATTGAGTTATATCACACGGATCCGCATTTGTATTGGTCGTGGCCATGTTATCACCTCATCATGGATGTACGCTTGTGTCTAGTAGCCATGATTGTGTTCAGTCGGACATTTCTACCATGGATCTGCATTGTATTGGTTGGAAGCCATGTTGTGAGTCATTTGAGACTATGTACTTAGAGTCAGTTGTACTGCAGCAGCGTCCTTCGTCCGGCAAGCCCATTGCCATTCCTTCTGTCAAAACATTTCACCTTTCTATCTTTCAATAGCTTCATGTTTTGGGGGGCATTCTGTTACACCTAAAATATTCCCATCATGAGATTCAATGTATGCACCCTTGGAGGTACCCTTATTAAGTGATTTACTTGGCAGGATTTGTGCCCATTTGTACTAGGTTTTGAGAGGTTGTCGCAGGTTGCACTCATGCAACATGCAACGTCACACCTTGCTCCATTACAGGGTGTGATGAAGTCAATTAGATGGAAAAAATAGCTTCTTTGAGCTCCTTCTCGAAGCTTGCTGACTTGGGAACCTATCACCGACCTCTTGGGAAAGTTTGGCACTCGACTCCTAATACCTTGGAAATTTCCCTTAAGTCTCTCCTATCATATCTTAACCTATCCTATCCATATCCTATCCACTTAATCCTATTTAAATGAAGCTCACTCCTATTCTAAAGGGAGGAAGTCTATGGTACTCTTATGCTGGTGAAAACTATTCCTGATAGATCTAATACTCTAGCTTGGGGAACATCTACTTCTCTGTAGGAGCTTTGGCATGGCTTATCGGAAGGAGCTTGCAGCATTAAGGAAATGGTTGTAATCATGTTTTCTCTGTTGTACTTCTCCACTCTTCAATACATTTAATATAATTGCTTTCCATAAATGTTGTCTCTTCGATAATGTTTAGAGTTTTCCTCCTTAACTGTTAACTTAGATCCATCATATGAGATATATGCTTTCACTTCTCACGGTCTATTACATGTTCAATAGGGTTTAGCTACTCGCAATCTGGCAGTGCTGTAGCATTGGATCAACGAAGGAGAAAGGGATCTAAAAATCTAATGTAAATGATCTACTCTTGCATTTGTACTTCTACACGATCTAGGAAAGTATTTTATGTTCTATCCTATTTGTTCTAGACTTACGTTAAGCTACAGAGATCAGGCCTTGAGTCCGCTCTCAGTAGATTGTCCGCGAAACATCTTGTGAAGTGGGGATATGTGCTTCCTCACCCTATGGGGATGAGAGGGAGGTGAATCTGGAGGAGTATGAGGAAACAAAAGCCCTCCAACATTCAAAGTGGGGTTTTCCACTTCATGTGACCCAACCCTGGCTTGTGGATCCATTCTTACCCTCGAAATTACCTCTTGGTTAATGAGATATTTGGGTGGTAAAATTCTGAATCGTGCGAGACCTTCTCCAAGAAAATTCATCCAGAGTGACTGAAACACAAAGTTTCTCCTAAAGAAATCTAAACAAAAGAAAAGCAGACAAGACAAACCCTAGACAAACTAAGACCACAAGAAAACTTGTGTTATAAGAGTGGATTCAACAGTCTGGAACCTCATAGGATTGTCAAGGCTTCGCAACTTGCGATACACCGTAGGGTCCAACAGTAAAACACGACAAGGAGGATTGGGACCGTATCTTACCTGAATACTCGATTACCTAGACGGTATGTGTGTAGTAGCTCCCCGAGTGTTGTTCTTGGTGTATTTCTCTGCCAAGACGGCCAAAAGGTTAACTCAGTTGGTTTCAAGAATCTTAAGGGTGTCTCCCAATACATGCAAGGTATGTGGGAGCTCAAATCCGTAGTGGTGCTATTTAATACACAACCGTTCGGCAAGAGACCTTCCGATATACTACCGAGTACGTGATACACCCTTCAATATACGCCAAGTACTAAAGGTGACTTGGTGGGGATGTGAAGGAGCTTGATATACCAATAAGTATGTGGAAGACTACAATACCCTTGGGATACAGTGCTGGAAAATAACGACAACTTCCACACTTAACAACGCCGGAACACGTCTCTAACCTACACACAAGTTACTAAAAATTTTACCCTAGTTCTACCGTTAATTTTATCTGGACAGTTAGGTGAATGCATGAGGTGAGTACATAATCATAAACATAATGCAGGCCCTAACTGCATGCCAAAAATACACTTTTCTTTCAATGAACTCTATGTATGGGAAGGAGAAATTTTTTCTTTTTCTTTCCAACAATTTCACCAAAGCAATGCAATACAAGACAATCCCAAATCTACCAAAAAATGACTATGAAGTATTCTTTTCTTTTTCAGCAAAACATAAAAGACGCAACAATACTAAACCAAATCAAAGTATGTTTTTCTTTTTCTTTTGTCTTTTCAAAATGAAAATGATGCTAAGTGACAAGAAGAGAGAGTTTCTAAGCAAAGTATGTGAGCTTTTCACTTTCACTACGATTGCATAAAAGCATAAGAATCAAAAGATACAATTAGCTTTTCCAAGCATGGAACTACTTCGGCAAAACTTGATGTCTATTCGAATTTTCCAAGAAAATGAGCAACTCATAGTTCATGAAAAACACAAATAATGCGATTTTCTTTCAACTTTTCCAAAAGATCTACAAATGAGACATTCCAATGTATGTGCGATTCTTCAAATGATCTTGGAAAATGATGGAAATACAGTACTTTCGATCTTTGAATGGATGTATCAAAATAATAATTTGACAACAACAATACTTTTGAACATAAATACTGAACTGAAAAGATTACTCACAGCACTCTAATAACTCAAAAAATCTCAAGAAAAGATGATCACTCAATGGACTGAAAATACACACAAACACTTAAAATCAATCAGTAACAAGAAGCACTCAAAGCAAGCAAAGCTAAAAAATGAATGCAAATGAGGTCTGGAAACCAATCTAATCCAATGATTAGATCCGGAGAGGAGAGGAGGGAATGCAAGGGTGAGTGGATGTAGGTGGGGGATACAAAAGTGTCCACCACTACCAAATCTCAAACTTGTCCAAGATAGAACCCAAAACAACTCCAAATAAAACCAAAAAACTCAACACACAAAGTAAAATGGGATCTCTGACTGTATCTTACAGTACAGAGGGAGTCTACACACAATCCAAACTCAAATCAGAACTGGAGAGGGCATGCCTGTATAGCAAATTTGGCTGATCGGCGCACTCTGTGCTTGTACACAATGCGACGTCGCAGTTCACCAATGCGGGGAGTGCGATGATGTCACAAAATACCAATGTAAGAGTTGAGATGACAGGCTAATAGGAAGGGAACAGAGATAAAAAAACAACACAGTGTCTCTCTGGGTGCACTGACCAGGTGCGACAGGCGAGATCTAAGTTAAAAAATGAACCAATTCTCCAGATAATGAGCATAAAAAAGTGTGTAAATGAGAAGTACAAACTCAAAGGAAGGCAATCAGACTCTTCAAAGTGAAGATCTGATGGTGAAACTAACTTAAGAAGTTAAATGACAAAATGATATGGCTTGTAACAAGAAATCAACTGAAATTGACATTCAAATTGACAACTACAAAGCAATGTTCTTTCCCCAGTATGGTCACCATATTTGTTTGACGGACAATCCACTCGAGTGGACGCGAGCCGGATCTCCCTAGCTCAATGTGAGTCTAGAACAAATAGTACAGACTACAAACTACTTTCCTAGATATGATTAAGGATCAAGTGACAAGATGCCTTACCTTAACTTCGCAATCCTTTCTCCTGGATACTACTCCACGTATTGCGGTCATCAGATCTCAGCTGCAAGACCTATCAAGACACATAGAACAATGCAAACAAGTAAATAACATTTATACAATAAGAGATCTAAGTAAATAATTAAGCAGGTAAACTACACAATATCATCACACATAAACAATATTGGTAGAAAGCGTTTATATTACTGTAAATATAGGGAAAGTACATAAGTAAGAATGACTACAACCAAGGCTTAACGTAGTAGCCCTTCTCCGTCCAAGGCAATTTCCATATCCTCCCAAGGAAGTGTGAGTCTCTCAATGGATGAATTGGAGATCTCTCAATGATGATTTCACCAGCATGTAGACACTATGGACTTCCTCCCTTTGGAGAGGGGTAGAGATTCACTTATATAGGACTAAGTGGATAGGTTATGGATAGGGTAGGTTGAGATATGGTAGGAGAGAGATAGGGGATCCCCCCAAGAGTTTAGGAACCGAGTCCCATCTCCCCCAAGAGGTCAGGGATAACGATCCAAATCAACAGTCTTCGAGAATGAGCTTGAAGGACCTATTTTTGTCCATTAACTGACTTCATCCAACCCTGCAATAGAGCAAGATGCGATGTCGCAGGTCGCATGAATGCAGCCTTCCACGACCTCTCAAAACGTAGAAAAAATACAATGGTATCCCTTCCAAATAAATGACTTAGCTAATGAAATTTTAGGGATGTATACACTAAATCTCATGATGGTATGATTTTAGGTGTAACAAAAAATAAAGTGAATTAATTGCTCATCTCAAGCAATTAATACAAGTTTCATGTCCCCTTTTCCCTCATTAATTACTTAGGAAAAAATTAACTACGAGAACACTTCCTAGGTACAATTTCAACACTCCCCCTTACCAAGGAAGATGTTCTCACTAAAAAGCAACTCATATATGAAGAAGATAACCTGCTTCCCCACCAAAGTTGGTAAACTTATCATGTGCTTCTCGCATAATGTCAAATTCTACTCAGGTGCTTCTCGCACAATATAGAAGATTCCCACATTTACTAAACTCTACTCTAGAAAGGTCAAATCAAGTGTCCCTTCATGTAATACATCATCACATGAAGGACATCATCCTGAGATACAAAGCTGAGTGCTTTCGCTTCACGTGAGAATACCTTCTGGCATATCCTCTGCCAGAACCTCTCTCCAGTCTCACAATGTCAGCAATAGAAGCTTCCCCTATCGCTGGAAGTTGTCCTGCATCCTCCACTAATGCCTCATGTTGAGACATCTCATCTTGCTCATCCATCAGTGACAATTCATATCAGCTAACCCTCTTGTCAGCACTAGATGAAGTAGCCTCTCGCTGACTCCTCTGAATAGAATATGAACTACACAATACAACAATAATCTTTGGAGCATCTCACTCTCTCCTTTGAACTGCGGACTAACTACTTGGAGCCACATCAATCCTTGAAGCATCTCACTCACTGTCTGTCTTAGACTCAGGATCTGTTATCCACCCAGATCCTCCAAATGTAGGATGACCACGCACTACATACTCTCCATCTCTCTGATGACCTATAAGCACAGGGTCAACCAAATCCACTCCCAATACATAAATGAAGATGTGTTCACTCTTGAATAGAACTGCATATCCTGCTCCCTCCAAAGATGGAATTGAAAATATTTTGTCCTGCAGCCCTAGAATATAGGGTACTCCTGTAATCTCCACAATCTCTCCAAAATCAAGATGGAACCATACTCGTCCCAAACCTTTGACTGCGTGCACTGTCCCATCTCTATCATGTATGATCTGCTCTGAAATAGGCTCAAAAGTGAGGAATTCATATTGACTCCCAATCATGTGACTGCAATAGGAACTATCCACAATCCACATCCCAGTATCAACTGGTTTGCTACTATCAACACTCGAAATAGTAGTGACAAGAGAAAACTCTTTGTCGAAATGTGTAGCAAAACACTCAATCTCTGCTCTAGCTATAACTTGCTCCTCTTTCTCCTGCTTTCCCTTCTTCTTCTTAGGACATTGGCATGCATAATGGCCAAAATAATTGTAGGCATAGCACCTGACTATGCTCAGGTCCCTCTTCTGCTTAGCCCCTCTCGGGCCCTTCTTAGACTTCTTTCCTTTAGATGATAAGGAAACGTTCTGATCATCAGTATCCTGCTCAGTCTTCCCTTCAGACCCTTCTTGGAACTCCTCTTGAGTAAAATGATCCCACCATCTTTCCCAAGAGGGAAAATTCTCTCTTTCAACTACACACTTCACAAAAAATCCCACTCCTTAGTGAATCCTTTCAAGGCTATCCACACTAGCTCAGGATTGGGAATCACCTCACCAATAGCACCCAGTTCATATTTTACTTGTATGATTCTAGTAAGGTAAGAGGCTATAGTCTCACCTCTCACTATCTTTGTGCCATGAAGCTTATCCTTTAAATCCATTTTACGATTTTCATTCTTGTTCTCATACCAATTTTTCAAAGTATCCCACATCTCCTTGGCAGTATGTTTCTCTGCCAAATGAGGAATGAGGTGACCACGAACAACATCTAGAAGCAATATCTGCATTCTATCCTCCTTCACCTCATGTATTTCAAGGGCTATGGGATCGGCTGAGGGACGAACCAAAGGTCAATAACTTGTTCTCCTTGAGAACCGCTTTCATCTGGGATTTCCACTGCAAGTAGTTGGAAATCCCTTCCAACCGATCTTCACACCAGATGCAAGCCATCATTCAATGAATAGCAATCCAATAAATTTGCTAGGTAAACAAGGACTAAATCTCCCATGAGTATGAAAATTGTAACGGTCAATCTTCCCTTAATAGGGCTCTGATACCATGTTGAAATTTCACTTCTCTAACATGATTTCAAGTTAACTCGGATTAACAATGTTTAACAAACCATCTCATTCAACCATAGACAGCTAAAAAATAAATTTCACTCATAAACACATCTGAACTAGAAGAACAAGAAAAGTTCTAACAAAATACTGAGAACATAAATAACATAACATCCATGCCCAAAAAATTTCAGACTCATATATTTTAGCCAAAATGACCTAGGCAAAACCTCGAAGGGAAACCCTGTGAGAGAGAGAGAGATATTTAATTTTATTTCTTCAGCAAAATAAAAAAATTTGCAATAGCAGAATTACAACTTATCTCAACAGCAAAACCAAAAAATTATGTCTTGGAATTTTTGCCAAACCAGCAGTGTATGGAATGACTGTATGAACCTCAAAATTTGCGCTTAGAAATTAATTTTCTACCTCAAAAATTGTGCCTATCTCAGACCTCGATTTTCATGCCATTGTATAGATTGTACAAAATTGTATGGACTATATGTAATTGTTTGGACTGTACATAATTAATTTTCTGTACTTGCCTCGAAATTCATGCCTCTGCCTAGAAATGTGTGCCACTATTTTCTTCTTGAAAATTGTTCCTAGAATTGTTGTACTGTGTTGTACTTTATCTTGGGAATCGAGCTGCTATCTCAGACAGCTACCTTCTCTCTCTCAAACTCCAAATCTCTTGGAATATATTCACTTCTGCAACTCTCTTGGAATATCTTCACTTCTCCAACTCTCTTGGAATGTGTGAAAATGAATGAGGGAATGCTTATTTAATTCAGAAAACTTGTCTCTTGGTTTTCCTCTCAAGGGTAACTGAAGATTCATCTAATCCAAAGGCCCACATTGTTTTAGATAAATGGATGAGAATAAACGCTCATTATTCTCTCCATAAATTAAATTTATTCACCTACCACTTAAATAAACCAAAATTCACTATATAAAAATAAAGTGAATTAATTACTCATCTCAAGAAATTAATACAAGGGTCATGTCCCCTTTTCCCTCATTAATTACTTAGGCAACAAATAACTAGTAGAACACTTCCTAGGTACAATTCAACACTATGCTCGTGGGGTGTTGTTTCATTTTTTAACGAGCTTGACACGGGAATAGAACTCTACTCATGATCATATGTTTCATGTTTTAATGAACTTGACACATGAAAATAAATCTGCTCATGTAGCTGGTTTCATTTTTATCTAAGCTTGAAATCGAAGGTAAACTATTCTTGGGAATGGTTTGATTTTTACACAAGCTTGAAACCAAAAGTAAACTATGCTTGGGAATAGTTTCATTTTTACACAATCTCGAAACCAAAGGTAAATTGTGCTTGTACGTGTATGTTCCTTTTTTTAACGAGCTTGGAGAGAGAGACCAATCTATGCTCATGGTCATCTATTTCATTTTTTAATGAGCTTGACACAAGAGTAGAACTATGCTCGTGGGGATGGTTTCATGTTTATGCAATCTTGAAACCAAAGCTAAACTATGCTTGGGAGGATGTGTTTCATTTTTACACAAGCTTGAAACAAAAAATAACTATGATTGAAGGGACCCCTTTCATTTTTAATGAGCTTAAAACATAATAAAAACTATTCTCATTGACACCTTCATGGCTTCCAAGAGGACGATGCTCTAGAAGGAATACATTTCAAAGGATAAGCCTCGATCATGGCTTCTAAGAGGTCTTCATTGGAAGGAACATAAACCATGTCAACTCTCGAATCCAAGCTTAAAGAATCAAAGCAATCAATGAGAAGCCTGTGTTCAATGGAAGTTGGAAGCATGGGATATAATGCCACATAATTTACCTACTGCAGGTAAGATACCACATAGACATAATTCGAATGATCGGTATTCGAATGAGAGTTAACAAATGAAAGTTGGACGATAGTCACAATGCGTCCGTCATGAGGGAAAGACAACACTCAAAAGAGTGTGGACATAAGAGCTTTCATTGCATAGAGATAATCTTGTCGAAGGAGCATATTAAAATCCAAAGGAATCAGAACTACTAAAACATCAATAAAGACCATTTTTCCACCTAATGAAATAGGAATCTGAGGAACAACCCCTAGAGGTTGACTGATTCCTCTGTTAAAATATAACCGATTTTGATTAATGGGAAAAAGTTGCGGGGAACCCATAGCATTCCAAGCATTTGAGGAAAATATGCTAACTGTGGCACCTTCATCAAGTATAGTATGAGGTACATCGATATTACCAACCTACACAATGATTTCAAAAGGAATATAGGATGGAAGCCGAGGTGCAAAGAGTCTGTTTCAATTGATAAAAATTGACTGATTTGGAACCAAAGGTGGAATATCGCAAGTCTCGTTACTTAGGGGAGGTCTTGTAAGAGAAGGATTAATGCCCCCCTGCATGGTAGACTCTATATTAAGAAGAATAACCTAAGTGGTATTACATTCACTCTCTAACAGGAGAGCGAGATCGACTGAGGATGAAACTAGATCAACCACTTGGGTTTCACTCTTCAAGGGAGGGGTCGGATTGACCTAGGATGAAACTAGATCAACTACTTGGGTTTCACTCATCAAGGGAGGAGTGGGATTGACCAACGATGAAACTATATCAACCACTTGGGTTTCATTCCTCAAGGGATGAGTGGGATTCACCGAGGATGAAACTAGATCGACCGCTTGATCAACCAATGGCAAGTCAATAGTAAATTCAATAGAACTTGTTGGAGGCTATGATTGAGACACAGAAACACTTTCAAATAATCACAAAGCTTCATCCATGTGAGGACAAAGGTAAGTATGATGCATGTACCTACATAATAAGCAAGGATTCTTGACTTTACTTTTCTGACTCTTAACCAAAGAGTCGTTGGTTGACGAGGTATCATCATTATAATTTCCAAAGGCTGATGATATAGGTCATTTTGAATATCGTGACCATACTTCTAAGACCTTGGGAATACCAAATAAATCCTTAAGAAAATGGCCCCCCTCACAAATCCTACACAGGAAATTAGGTTTACAAAGATTTGGAATAGGCACATCAATACTCCCAACATGGTGATCAGTGGCTGCTGGGTTCCCAACATGATGGTCAGAGGCTGGAGATTTGATCATCTTCTTAGTGTTCTTATTCTTATCCTTCCTTTTCTTCTTCTTCTTATCCACCTTCTTACTAACTTCATAGTTTTTAGCAGGTGAAGAGGAAGAAAGGGAAGTATACTCAACATTTGACGAAGAAGGAAAAGGATCAACATGAGGTCGATGTTCTTGTGGGGGAGGATAGTGATCCAAAACAGTCGATGCACTTGGGATAACTAGATTGGAGAAAAAACATACTGGTAATCCTATAGTCAATCTAGGAAGGCTTAACATGGCCATCAATGGAGGACCAACACTTACACATGGGGGAGAAACAAAAGACATAGCTTGAAAAGGGGTCTCTTGGTTGGTAGTTCCAAAAGATTTTTCCATATCTAAACTCTCTAAGAAGCTCTAAATTACCACACAAATAAAAGACTACTCCAATCTAAAAGAAACAAGCAGTTTATGGAAGGGATGGATAAATAAGCCATATTCTAAGAGGATTATCAAATTATCACAACTCACGATATATTGTAGGGCCCAACATTTATACTCGGCCCAATATTTTAGATCACTAACTAGGGAGGATTGGGACCGTACCCTTGACCGTATAACCCAACTACCTAGCAGTATGTGCATAGTAATCTCCCTAAGTGTTGTTCTCAGTGTATTGGAACAATAATACGGTCAATAGGTTTACTCGGATAGTTCCAGGATGCTAAAAGCAGTCTCCCGATATATGCAAGGTATGTAGGATCTCAAATCCGTAGTAGTGTTGTCTAATGAACAACCGTACGAAAGGGGCCTTCCTATATATCGTCAAGTATGTGAAAGAACATTTCGATATACCATAAAAGTATGTGACAGGCTATTCGATGTACCAATGAGTACGTGGAAGAACCACAAAAACCACAGAATGCAATGTAGGGAAAGACAGACATATTCTACGCTTTAAGATGCCAGAACACGTCTCTAACCTATTATTGAAGTTGCTAAATATTTTAACTTAACTAGCGCTTGATTTTATCTTAAATGGTTAAGTGGATGCATGAAGTGTAGACTTATAAAGTAAACAAGATGCACCACTAATCTAAATGAAATGAAAATATTTCATTTTTCGATGAAGTCCTACTTAAAGAGAGAGTAAGAGGTTCTTTTTCTGAAGTAAACAACCCTATGCAAATGCCATTTTAACTTTTTCAAAAATGGCAGAGACAAGCCAATCCACACCAAAAAAAAATTATTTTAAAATCTTAATATGGATCAAAGAGACTGTAGGATACACGAATCATGTGGCCCCCCCGTGAATCGTGTATCCTAGTTTTGACTAAAGGGGCCAAACATGGCTCCAAATCTCAAGAAGACCCAAAAAGGAAAATCTTTTTCTTAGCAAATAATGAGAGGCTATATATTTAATGAAAAGAAGAAGGGAACTAATCACTATTTCCAAACAGGAAAGAACATTCCTAACCCCTAACTATGCAAAAGCTAAAAGTAGTTTTCTTTTCTTTTATAAAAGTAAGATCTAAACCAAAATAAGACTAGCTAAAAGCAAAATTCTTTTTGGAATTTTCATAAATATTTTAAATCTAAGAAAAATAAAGTTACTTCCTTAAACTAAGATGGAAACAAAATATTTTATTCTCTTCAACTATAGAAAGAAGAAAACATCGTACCAACTCAGTCACAAACCAAGCAACAGGGTTGTGAAAGGTCTGGGTAGAAAATCAAGTTAAAAATCAATAGGTTGACATGGGCTGCAGGTATTGTTGGTTGTGGAGCCAGATCTTCCAGTCTAATAGATGATATTGTCTTAGCTGTGCACCCCAGAGGACTATACACCCATTATGTTTTCGCCAGCTATTTTGCGAGCCCATGGTTTTGGGTATCCGATGGTATTATTTCCCATTGTATTTTCCCTATAAAAGAAAGACATTGTAATACGGATAGGGCTAATGTATTAAGTTTTATGCATTATAAAGATCTCTAAGATCAGGAGAGAGATTGTGAGATAGTGAAGAGGAAGTGCAGCGGCTGTGCTGCAGGTTGTATCTCATCTTGTTGGATGGTAATAATAATAAGGATTGGAAAACTCAGTGTGGACGTAGCCTAAGTTGGGGTGAACCATGATATATCTGTGTCTCTCCTGTAATCACTGTTTGATTATATTTGCATTTCTATTTATTGTTATTGCTCTGTGATCCTATTTTTCTAAAAATTAGTATCAGAGCCAAAGGTCTATTTGGCAGATAAACCTGCAGGAAGCTAGGGTTTCTGGTTCGAGTGGGAGAAATTGCGGAAGAAGGAAAGTTTATGGTCGAGAAGTTTAACGACCAAAACTTCCAATTATGGAAGATGCAAATGGAGGACTATCTATAGGAGAAGGATCTATTCTTACCATTGGGAGGAAGAGCAAAGTAGTCGACGGCCATGAAGGATGAAGAATGGAAGGTTCTTGACAGAAAGCCTTTGGGAACAATACAGCTGAGCCTGGCTTCGTCGGTGGCTTTCAATATCTCAAAAGAAATGACAACGGAGGGTTTGATGAGCACACTAGGTAACATGTATGAAAAACCCTCGTCCTACAACAAGGTATTTCTAATGAAGCGTTTATTTAATATGAAGATGTCTAAAGGTGGATATGTTATTGATCATTTAAATGAGTTTAATATGGTTACAAATCAGCTAAGTTCTGTAAGTGTGAACTTTGATGATGAGGTTAGGGCCCTTCTAATCTTGTGTTCATTACCAGAAAGCTGGAATAGCTTGATCATAGTTGTAAGTAACTTTGTCTCTGGTTCAAACACCTTGAAATTTGATGATGTTATTGGTGTTATTCTTAGCAAGGAAATGCGAAGGAAAAGCGCAAATGAGACATCAGGTAATGCATTGACCATGGAGAGCAAGGGAAGACAAAAGGAGAGAGGAAAGAGGCAAGGTAATCGTGGCAAGTCTAAAATGGGCAGATCCAAGTCCAGACTGGAAAAAATAGAGTGTTGGAACTGTGGAAAGAAAGGACATCTGAAGAAAGACTACAGATCTCTCAAGAAGAAAGGAGATGCACAGAAGGAAACTACCCAAGAAGCAAATGTAGCAGGTGATGTGTTACAAGATCCTTTGATTCTTGTATTAGATAATACTAGTGATTATTGGGTAGTAGATTCAAGAGCTTCATGTCATGCTACACCCCATAGGAAATACTTTCATGAGTATGTTCCTGGCGATTTTGGACATGTTTTATTGGGTGATGATGAGCCATGTAAAATTGTTGGAATGGGTAAGGTATGGATAAAAGTTAAGAATAGAACTGACTTGCTATTGAAAGATGTTAGGCATATTCCTGCTATGAAAAGAAATCTGATCTCAATAGGGTAGTTGGGAGATGGCGGCTGTCTATCTACATTTGGAGAAAAGTGGTGGAAGATCACTAAAGGATCAATGGTGATAGAAAAAGGAGATAGGATAGGTACATTTTATTTATGTCCTCATAATACTGACCATTCCATCTCTTTAGCTTCCACAGGAATAGATGCAGCATTGTGGCATCATAGGCTTGGCCACATGAGTGAGAAGGGGCTGTAGATTCTCCACTCAAGGAAGTTGCTGCCAGATTTGAAGCAAGAAAGTTTGGAATTCTGTGAAAACTGTGTTCATGGAAAACATAAGAGAGTCATATTTCTCAGGGTTGGGAAACAGAAGAAGAATGAAAAGTTAGACCTAGTGCATACAGATGCATGGGGAACGACTCATGTACAATCTCTTGGTGTCTGTCATTATTATGTTACATTTATTGATGATGCAACTAGGAAAACTTGGGTTTATTGCATTAGATATAAATTTGATGTGTTTGCTAATTTTTAAGAAGTGGAAATCTTTGGTTGAGAATGAGACATGGAAAAGGTTGAAGTGTCTCAGATATGATAATGGAGGTGATTACTGTGGCAAGGAGTTTGATAGTTACTATTCATACCATGGGATTCGTAGATAGAAGACAGTCCTAGGAACACCACAAGAAAATGGTGTGTCAGAAAGGATGAACAGAACGATCATGGAGTGTGCAAGGTGTATGAGACTGCATGCATGGTTGCCCTTACAGTTTTGGACGGATGCTATAAATACTGCTATTTATTTAATAAACAGAGGACCTTCAAGTGCAATGGATGGTGGTATTCCAGAGAAGGCATGGACAGATAAAAAGGTAAACTACTCATTTCTGAGAATGTTTGGTTGTGAAGCATTTGTCCATATTGATAAAGAAAATAGAACAAATCTTGAAGATAAATCCAAGAAATGTACCTTTATTGGATATGGGGTTGATGAATTTGGTTATCGCTTATGGGATTATGAAAATAAAAAAATCATCAAGAGTAGAGATGTGATATTCAATGAAAAGGTCATGTACAAAGATCAGTTGTAGGGAAAGAAACAGGAAAAGGAAACCACATAGTACATAGTACTTGATGAAATTCAAGAAATTGAAGTTCCAAAGGTGTCAGAAAATCAAGAACAACAACAAGTACCTGAAACTCCTGCAACTACAAGAAGATCTACCAGGTTAAGTAGACTCCATGAATGATACTCTCCTTCGATGTATTATTTGTTGATGACTGATGTTGGTGAACCAGAACGTTATAAAGAAGCAATGCAGGTGGAAAGTAGAAAGAAGTGGGAGCAAGGCATGAATGAGGAGATGGACTCATTGGTAGGAAACCAGGCCTGGGATCTAGTTCAGTTTCCTGTTGGTAAAAGAGCATTGTAGAACAAATGGATTTGCAGGTTGAAGGAAGAAGAAGGAGGTAAGAAGCGGTACAACGCTAGACTTGTTGTAAAGGGGTTTGCACAGAAGAAAGGTATCGATTTTGATGAAATATTTTCTCCTATTGTTAATATGAATTCAATTAGGACTATCTTAAGTGTAGTGCCAGTAAAAGATTTGCATCTTGAACAGTTAGATGTAAAAACAGTCTTTCTCCATGGGTATTTGGAGGAAGAGATATATATGTAGCATCCACAAGGGTATGAGGTCAAAGGTAAGGAGAACTTGGTATGTAGGTCAAAAAAGAGTTTGTATGGCTTGAAGCAAGCTCCAAGGCAGTGTCATTTAAAATTTGACAGGTTTATGACAGAACAAGGTTATAGTAGATGTCATTATGACCATTGTGTTTATTTCAAGAAGCTAGACAATGAAAGATATATTATCTTGTGATTGTATGTGGATGACATGCTTGTTGTGGGGTCTAACATGCAGGATATAAATGTACTCAAAGGGAAGCTAGCTAATTCATGTACGATGAAGGATTTGGGTGCTGCAAAGCAAATCCTTGGTATGAGAATAACAAGAGACAGAAAAAATCACAAATTGACATTGTCTCAGGGTGAGTACATACAAAAGGTGTTGGAGAGGTTCAGAATGCAGAATGAAAAACTAGTTAGTACACCTTTGGCCAGCCATTTCAGTCTAAGTAAGGAAATGTGTCCCAAGACACAGGAAGAGACAGATTACATGTCCAAGATTCCCTATCAATCAGCAATTGGCAACTTGATGTATGCCATGGTGTGCACAAGACCAGATATTGCACATGTAGTGGGAGTTGTGAGCAGATATATGAACAATCCAGGTAAAGAACATTGGAGGGCAGTATAGTGGATTCTCAGGTATTTGAGGGGTACCACCACTCAGGCATTATGTTTTGGAGGTTCAGACACTGTTCTATAGGGATATGTTAATGTAGATATGGTAGGTGATAAGGATAACAGGAGTAGCACCACAAGCTATGTGTTTACTGTAGGTGGAACAACCGTAAGCTGGATTTCGAAACTACAGAAGGTTGTTGCACTTTCAACAACAGAAGCAGAGTATGTTGCTATTACAGAGGCTAGTAAAGAGATGATTTGGTTGCAGAGGTTTATGGAGGAAGTGGGTAAGAAGCAAAAGGATAACAGGTTGTACAGTGACAGCCAGAGTGCCATTCATCTTGCAAAGAACTCAGCATTCCATTCCAGGACTAAACATATACAGCTCAAGCACCATTTCATACGCTCTGTTCTGGAAGATGAACTGTTGAAGCTAGAAAAGATACATACTAGCCAGAATCCTACAGACATGTTCACAAAGGTAGTGACTTGAGAGAAACTGAGTTCTTGCTCGGTTTCAGTTGGCCTTCTAGCATGAAGGTGAAGAGGAGAAATTTGCCAAGTCCAAGTCCAGCAAGTGCGGCAGCGGTGGAGTTGTTGTGATTAGTATCCAAGTGGGAGATTGTTGGTTGTGGAGCCAGATCTTCCAGTTTCATAGATGATATTGTCTTAGCCGTGCACCTCGAAGAACTGTACACCCATTCTGTTTTGCGGGCCCATGGTTTTGGGTATCCCGTGGTATTTTTTCTCATTGTATTTTCCCTATAAAAGAAAGACATTGTAATACGGCTAGGGCTGATGTATTAGGTTTTATGCATTGTAAAGATCTCTAAGATCAGGAGAGAGATTGTGAGACAGTGAAGAGGAAGTGCAGCGGCTATACTGTAGGTTGTATCTCACCTTGCTGGATGGTAATAATAATAAGGACTGAAAAATTCAGTGTGGACGTAGCCCAAGTTTGGTGAACCATGATATATTTGTGTCTCTCTTGTAATGTGTGTGTGATTATATTTGCATTTATGTTTATTGTTATTACTCTGTGATCCTATTTTTCTAACAGGTATACACCAGAGCGTTGGTGTGAGATCAATGCAGTCTACTAAGGAGAAAATCGTGGAGGTGACACAATCTATCTGAAGGAAAATCACATCATACTGACAGTGACGTACTGTACATGAAGTTAAAGTGCTTCAGGAGACCCAGAAAATTGAAAAAATAAAGATTTTCAAGCCAATCAATAGACTTCAGGGTGTGATACCTAAAGGAAATTATACAGTGGCATATAGACAATCAAATCTACTAATTTGATGTGATCTAACAATTGAAAAACATGCCATATCAAATAAATAATAATGCAATAAAGGAAATCTATAACTTAAATAATTCGATCCCCAGTGGAGTCGCCAATTTTATTTACAGATAAATCTGTCAGTGCAGACACCACACGGACACCAACCAATCTCCCTAGTTTGAATGGTTCGGATCTAAAACAAAGAATGAAAACCTTTCCCTAGATCTATGAAATTACTTGAATGCAAAGATTCAAGTCCATACCTTATTTACAAAGGTTTTCCTCGTGGCTTGAAGATTTCACACTCTTGCTTGTTGATGAAGAGATTACCTGCAAAATATTCAAAAGGACAAAGACAAGAGACTAAGCCTTGGTGTTGAAGATCCTTTCCAATGAAAGCTTGCCTCAATTTTTCAATCATGGAAAAATGGATTCCTGGCTCAATTTCTACAGCATTTGGCTACCCTCATTTATACCCCCCTATCCCATGAAGAGGGGGTTCATTTATAGGCCAAAAGAGATGAGGAGGAGAGGAGAGTATTAGGGAGAAGAAGGAGGTGGGATCCTACTAAGATAGAATGTGATTAAGATACACCCTATATGGAAGGGATAAGCATCCACGAGGGTCTCCTTCGAGAGAATGCTTGAAAATTCTATTTTTTCCCTCCTTACAGGCACTAACGCACCCTAGACACTAGAAACATACATTGATGACACGTTTTGTAGTGGAGCAAGGTGCATCGATCTAGAAAAGACACACTTTGTTAGAAGGCAAGGTACGTCGATCTCTCTAAATAGGGTTTTTATAGGGAAAAAACCTCATGACTCATCTTCTAAGGATTTTGGTTAAGTACTTTAGGTATTTAGGCAAGGATAGAGTGTATATGGTTCGTAATCATGATGAGTATAAAATTTCCATATAACAGATGACATATTCTTGAAATATAATTTCAACATATAATTCCATACATTACTGAAAATCATACCATTGAGTTTATCTTTTACTTCCTATTCTTGAATATTAAGTACAAAACATGTACTTGTAAGATCCATATATCATATAATAGAGATATAAATATATTTATAATTTCTAATATCCATGAATATAGATATTATTATATGAATAACCCACATCTCATGATATTTAACATATTTTTCTTATTGATTGCTTCAAAGCTAATTATACATTTAATGGTTCATGTACGCACACACACACACACACACACACACACACATAACTATTAATCCTAGGTCCATCGATATTCTAAGCACTTACTGTTGATAGTTTTGTTAATTCAAATGTATACATATATATATATATATATATAGACCCATAATATATCATAAACTATGGATCGAATTCCACTAGAATTCCGCCCACATATTAACATTCTTTTTAAAATACATAACTAAAAACACCTTCAAAATTGTTAAAAGGTAGTTATATTATACGAGGGGTAAATGTACGTGATTTGAGATAATTAATATCTTTTACTTAAAAGAGCGACTCTCTCTTATATTGTTATCGGACAATCTACCAATAGCGGACTCAAGGCATGATCTCCCTAGCTTAATGCAAGCCTAGAAAAAATGAGACAGAATATAAAATAACTTTCCTTTCCTAGATCTAATTAGAGATCGAGTGACTAGATGCCTTACCATTCAAATCGTGGATACTTTCTCCTTGATGTTGTTCCAAGATTTATGGTCTTCATATCTTAGCTGCAAAACCTGTCAAGACATACAGTAAAACACAAGTAGTAAAATGCATCTAAACAATAACAGATCTAAGTAAGCAGTTAAGTAGGAAAACTACACAAACATCATCAATGCAATAACATTTGGTGGAAAGCATTTATATTACTATATAAAAAAGGAAAGTACATAGAAGGAAGTTATGACAACCAAGGATTAACGTAGCAATCCTTCTCCAATAAGCCAATGCCAAAGACTCCAAAGGAAGTATTGATCTCCCAAGAGATGAATAGAGATCTCCTAAGCTAATTTCACCAGCATGTAAGTACTATAGAATTCCTCCCCCTAGAGTGAAGAAGAGCCTCATATAAATAGGACTAGGAGGGTAGAAATGAGTTGTGGATTAGTGGGAGAGGACTAAGGGATCTTCCCAATGATGGAGGAACTGAAGGACAGTTCAACCTATAAGTTAGGGATAGAGATCCAAGTCATCCTTATTCGAGAAATCACTCGAAGCTTCCTTTTATCTATATTAACTGACATCATCGCAGGTTGTAATAGGGAAGTAGGAGACAGATGAGGTAAGCGCAGTCTGTATAAGGACAACATGCTACATCATCGCACTCTATCAAGGAGCAAGCTGCGATGATCCTGGTCATCGCAAGATGGAAGAGAGCAAGTTACGATGATCCACCTGTATTTTTAGGATACAAGATCAACAACTCTTTCAAATTGACTTCCTGGTCATGGATAATCCAAGGGTATATACACTAAGTCTCATGATGGTAAGATTTAGGTGTAACAGAATGACCCCCAAAGCATGAAGCTGTTGAAATTGGATAGGTGAAATGCTTTGACACAAGGAATAGCAATGGCTTGTCGGATAGGAAATGTTGTTGCAGTACAACTGACTCTAAGAACACATTCTCGTATGACTTAGAACATGGCTGCTGACCAATACAATGTAGATTCATGGTAGTAAAGAATCATCTGAACACAATCATGGCTGCTAGATACAAGCGTAGATCCATGATGAGATGATAACACAACCACGACCAATACAAATGTGGATCCGTGTGATATGAATCAAAAACAACCTCCATCGCAACTTGGGTACAACAATACTTCCCTGGGGTCTTCAAGTTGAACTCGCAATGATACGAATCTATCCATGTGATTACAAATGTCTTGACATCGAACATGGTAGAAACCGCTTGATTACCGATCATTGATGTATAACGTTAACAAGCGCGAGGGAAATCACCATTGATGTCGATGATCCCCAATGTATCATAGTACATATCATCAAACACGAATAAATGAGTTGAAGTCAAAAAGCGAGGTAACCTGCCATTAATGCATGCAGGCCCAAGGTACTCGGTTGCTTTCTAGATTCAATCCTCGAATGATGATTTGAAGTCAACAAGGATGAGTCTATCGAAGAAGGGCCATGATGAATCCCCCATCATCGACCCGAAACTCGATAACAGATGTTTGGAGTAGATCAAATGGTACAGTAACATGCAAGACTGACTTAGAGTAGAACGTCATGGTGGAAGGTGTATTGACTGCATATAATGAATGGTGAATGTATTCTTGAACATGGGCATGGCATGACTTGGTAGTATTGACACGACGAGATGTCACATACCCTCCCATCTAGCTGATTTCTTGAAAGGAAACATGATGACAATTTGGGGCTTTTACATAAACTTAGCCCATTCATTAAATTCACAGCAATTAAAGATCAAATGTGTGCAGATGCAATTTAAAGCAAACATGCACAGCAGAATAACATCATCCACACACATTACCTGATGCCATTAAATTTAACACAATCAACAAATTAATACATTTGCAGAAGTAAATGCATAGACAGATAAACACTTATCTTTATGGTGAAATGGCCCCAAACAACTAGCTATGTCACTGCAACGTTCCACCCAACCATATGCCCGTTGTGTTCATCAATTCTCTCAACACAACTGCCACCCCTGAGCTGGGCATGATTCTTACAAGGAAAATGGAACATTCCAGCTCATGCATAGCCAAAGCAATAGAAACCCATCTCAACCCCAACCTTATTTTACACACAACAACTCAAACTGGGCATGGATGCCCATTCTCAGCAATGGGATTTACAAATAAGATAGCCATGGACTTTCCCAAATCATGGGCACACCAAAAACAGGATGTGAAAAGGAAAATCGTCCATAGGGGACCAATCCGATTATCCATCGGTATCTTGGGCATCTAAATGGCCAAAACAACCCCATTGAAAGCCCAATGCAAGCTCCCATACTCCCAGCTACTCCGCAACACAAAAACGCCCTGTTTCCTAGCTAGAAAAATCAGGAAAAACCACAAAAACGTGGAGAGAAAACACCCAGGTAGCCCAAAAACATGAGAGAGGAAAAAATCCTTGATGGGTTATGTCTTGGGGAGCAAATTCATGGCTCTTTTCTTGTCAAGGAAGCCAAACACGTTTTCCCATGTAGGGTGGTTTCCCATACTTGAATTTTGGACAGCCATACCTCTCATTCCCCAAGGCATTAACTACCTCAACCAACTTTTTAGAGAAATGAATGATTGGGTACAAAAGTCAACATGGGTAGTTGAGGGTTTGATGGGTTCTTTCATTGACACTTGGCTTGACTTGATTGGCTCAAGGGTTTGAATGTTTTCCCTCCCAATTCCTTGTAAAAGCATGCCCCCATCTCTTGTTGCATTGCATAGCTAGTTGTGGGTATTTTATTAAAATGCATATTTACAATTCAAATGTTCCTGGCTAGTACGTAAACCATATGCATCAATAAATCGATGGTGGGGCCTTGGCCTTGAGCTCCTCACCATGATTTTATAATAATATTACATCATTTACATTTTTAATGCAATGGGGTCAAAATTGGGGCATTACAATTTCCTCCCCCTTGGAATAACACCGTCCTCGGTGTTCCAACACTTAGGAATGAATACCCACTTTACACAGGCCTTAGAATTCACAAATGGTGGTAGGTATGTCCTGCGTTTCATCTCTTGAATTTGAACTTTCAAGATCAAGTCCTTTTGCTTCCTCAAGCTACTCCTGCTGGCTTTGATCTTCCATCTCTGTAGGCGGGCATCGCTCCACAGAAATCCCATTCCTTTTGTTCACTTTCTAGCTAATCTACAAGTCTAGAATTTTCATGGCTGCCATCTTTCTTGTTGTCCTGGAAACTATTGAGGAAGATTCTCAGCCAAAACAATTATCATTTGGTTTGCTTCCATAATCAATGTGCACAACTGGCTCTCACTTTTCTTACTAACAACACTTGGCCAGTACTAGCTGCACTCAATGGCTTTCAATGTCTCACTTGTGAGACTTATCATGGCAATTCATGTTAGGACAAGCATAACACAACAATAAAGTTAGCCAATTATTTTCCCAATTGACATGGAAAGTCCATTCTGCACTCATGAGACTTCCACACACTTCATGCTTTCCCTACATACACATAAGTTCATTCATGTTCATCCTTTCATAGGGAAATAACTATTTCAGCATTCACAATTCATTTCAAGCAATTCAACACAATTTGTTTTCGTCTATGACATGCACTCGACAATATTTTGTTTCTAATATGCATCGGTCAAAAGGAAAGAGAAGAGTAAGAGTTTCCCCCTCTTAGTCTTGTTCCAATCTGGAGCCACACCATCACTTGTGGTTCTATGCTCCTGAGCCTCTTTCACTTCAATGTGAATGTTTGACTTGCCCTTTCTTGGCTACGACACATAGTGTCTAAGGTCATTTTGAGGATTTTCAACCAGGGAACCTTTCCCCATTGTTGCTTACAGAACCTTTGGATGCTAGCACCCACACGTGTCCACTAGCACCGTCTTTCATTACTACTCACACTGAGCTCTTTCGAACGATCACATGTGCACATGCATCCTTATGATTCCTTCATAGTCCTTGCCTCCAGCAACACCTATACTCAAACATTGAATCAATTCACATGTTTAGTTTACTTTCATAGGGTTTATCTCTAAACAAGAGTTTGATAAAATCATAACCAAATCATATACATATGTATATTCATAAGCAAGAGCTACAAGATAACCAAATACTTATTTGTATTAGATGTCTTCACTTTATTCCATAGGATCCTTATTTTCTTTACAAGCCTTGGATTTCCTGTGGACACAATAATGAATGTTGGGCTAGCACGCAGGTTACTCCACAACCATTCGAATAGGCAATGCCAGGCCAGTATGTCGACTGGGTTTATCGATCATCTCATTTAGCAATATGCTTGTCTAGTGCTCTGACGGCTTTTATTAATTAATTAAAGAATGTTTGGCCATCATGCCGGCTGCTCCACAACATCAATGGTTTAGTGTCCCCACCAACTACTCTTTGAATTTATCAAGCATTTGTAGCGCCCAACCAGTTACTCCCTGGGTTTACTAAGAATTTATAGCGCCTGACTAGTTACTCGTTGGTTTAACCAAGAATTATGGTTCTTTTAGGGTCCTTGCTTTCCTGCAATGACCAAGGTTACCAACAAAGAAACAATAGTGTATCAGCTTAGTTGTTAGAAGACTTATACCTGAAATCTTCATTATTCCAAACAAGAGATAAATGAAAATGAATACTTATGTGTATTGTGCATTTCCTTTTCTGGTCCACAAGGTCCTGCTTCGCTTTGCAAGCCTTGGGATCGCCTATGGACTTGGATGTTTGGATAGCATGCATGCTACTCCACCACATCAAGTAGTTAATGCCCTACTAGTACACCTTCATGCCAAATGGATTTACAAAGCATTTGTGGTGCCCAACCAGTCCCATACCTGGTTGGCCCTCTCCATTGTCAAGCCAACACATCCGTTTGGGTCATCGGCCAATGGAAGGAAACTGCGCCACCAACCATTATAGGTCAAAGCTCTACTATGGAGCTATAGGCATATAAAAACCTTTCATCAATACCTCCACAACACCCGAGTAAATAATGCCGAGCCAGTACACCAACTGGGTTCATTAGGCATGCAACAACCCTTCATTAATACCTCCACAACACCCAAGTAATTAATGCCAAACCGGTACACCGACTGGGTTCATTAGGCATGCAACAACCCTTCATTTTTCTTCATCCGTGTGCAACACCATATTGCATCTGTGTAGGCTGGTATCACAAGAAGGATAAGCAATCTCATTAGTATTGTTGTCCCAAAATTGTAACCACATTCCATCACATTCACTATCGAGTATTGAAACACTAGGAATGCATCCATTCCCTTAGGGTGTAGTTAATAGTGAAAACCCTAACATAACCCATAACCCGAAAGGTATGCATCCCTTTCTAATGTGATCCATGTAGGTCCTAGTCACACTCAAGCAGTCTGGAATCAATAATGAAATAATAAACATGCTCTGCATATTAAATCTAATAACCAGACATGTATATTCTTAGTCAGGGTTACAAAATATTCATTCGTTTCACAGATGTATCTTTTCTTCATTGTGAAGAATGGGGGCTCGCTTCTCTAAGTCAACAGTCCTTCGGTTTTCCACCCCAATCTTTTCACATTCCATAATCCATACATGCCTTCTTGGCATAATTTTACTATCTCACTCACATGCTTTACCAACATGCAGTTCGGTTCAGACATTATCAACATTTACAATGGTGTCTCACCCGAAACCCATTTCCAAAGCATGGGATCCTTCCCAACTAGTTTGGCTTCTGCAGGCCATCACTCATGGTACTCCTGCAATGTGTCATCCTGGCACACTTATAAAATAGCCAAATAGTCAACAACATTTAGCAATAGGCTTCAAATATGATTGTTCCATAACCAATGAATTCAACAAGAATTTACAATTTTGTCTCCTACAGAAATTTTTTGCTTAACCAAGAGGCCACCCTCATATCGTTTGGTGCTTGTAAGTGGTATCACTCTGTCCACTATGGTTTCACTCTTGCTACCATACATGAACATCCACCTACAACATGTCCTCCTGACACAATTTTATATAAGCCAAACAGTGATTAGCAATTATAAGTAATTCTCAAATCTGAAATCTACAAATTTGTTTTCTTACAGAAATTAGATTTGCAACCATGAGATTATTCTCATAAACTTAAATCAGACAATTTTCATATTTGTTTCATGCATAAGTTACAACCATGAAAACCTTCCCATAACCTTTGGCTTCTGCACATGGTAGATCCCGGTCTTTACTATGGACTTATCCTCATTGCCATATGCAAGACCTTTCTACTTGAAAACTGAAACTTCAATCAGCTAAACACGTTGTGAGTATCTATGCATGTAATCATTTCATTGCCACAACAGCCACTAAAGTGATCTCAGAATTATAACACTGAATAATTCAAACACCTTCAGCTGTTAACATTTGAAATGCAATGAAATATATGCACTTCTATATATATGCATCCTTATCACAATAAAATTGCAAGACATAGTCACACTATCCATGCAATTTAAATAAACTATAAATACTCATTACTTCACATTCCATGCAACTCTATCCTTCCAACAGGATGCCCTGGTAGCTCATCACATGTCTACCTTCTTCATGCAATCATTCTCTTGCATTCACAGCCGCTCATGAAATGGTCTCAGTATTAACAATGGCTCACCATTTCATCGATTATCTAATTGCATTGAAACATATATATCACAACCATGCATTTACACAATGCATCTCTACATGTGCACCCGCACCTATGCATGCACATTCACAACATTTACATAATATTTAATGTGCATTCACTCAATGCATAACCCCTCAATACAACCTTGCATTAATCCATGCATACTATGCAATCACATCTATTATGGCCTAACCATGACTGCCACTCGTAGCATGCACTACCACAACAAGGTCATAAGTCCTCATTTGCTTTGGTTGTAAAACTTACAACCAATATACACAAATGGCATGATATAATTTCATATGAATGCGTTGATATTTCTAAAAAATTATAGGGTGTAAGGATCATTGCCTTCACTTAACCACATTTCACCATACTCGGTAGGTTAACATTCCCATTCTGGCACTCAATACCACATGCAAACCAAATCATCATAGTTCAAACATAGTTGAAGGGGTCTTACCAACTCCTCTTTCAGCATTCATGCAATTAAGCACCAATAATCATTACCTGCATTTATTTCATTAACTAACACCACTTGATGTTACCTGATCAATTGGCCTCTTACCAAGGCTACACAGTCCTTTTTCCAACCTCATGATGAGAGATTTGTTGCACCATCCTTTCTTCAGAAGGTCATTGGTCACGTGCAACAACATCATCAGCTTCTTTAGCCATGCTTCGGTTTTCTTTGGTCCTACAACCAATGCGAACACAACTAATTATTAGCAACCATAATAATTATCTCAAGTGGCTCATTGCATATGTAAACCTCACTATTTTACCAATATGCAATATTCTGTTCATGCACAAGCTTTTTCACATGCATTGTGCAAGGTTTGTTAATATGCCATAGTTTATATGCATGACAATTCCGTAATTATAAATATGATAGAAAAATAGGGGTTAAGGAATTCTCCCTTTCCAATCCCTCATAGTAGCATGGAATCCCTCTTCCATATCATAGTTGGTTTGATTTCCTTCCAGTCATGCAATTCTGGAAATTGCCCATATTGACAACAATTGTTTTGTCAAAACAGCCACTAGCACTCTTCTGTACCAATTATCTATGATGTATGTGGACCTCATTCCAATTCTAGTCATGCATCCCTGTTCTCCTCTGGATAATATTCCCAATGCCTATCTCTGTGCTCCATTCCGATCCAGAACATGGAATTTACATTCTTTCAAAAATGCAAACTTTGCCCAAATGTTCTGCATTTTTACACAACTGCAATTTGTTCTGAAAGGCCAACTTCAGCTGCTTGTAGAAGCAAATCTAGGAAGAATCATGAAAACTTATCTACTAGGAGAAGGTAGTCCATATAACAAGGAACACTCATCAACCTTCAGATCCTGATTTCGATGCACCAGTCAACTTCTATAAAATTCAGGGTTTGGCTACTTTTCACTTTTCACTTTTTCCCCGAAATCTCAAAATTTGGCCAAAAATGGATATCTCCCACACTATGCATTTCTGGAAAATCTTTGTCGAATGGAAAATGTCCATCTCAATGAGAATATGGAATGTCTAGTTCAATAAAATTTTTGATTCCAACATCTAGGGTCACTTTTACTGTCCACAAGCTTTCCAAAATCCCGAAAAAGCGGTCCGGAATAGTGTTTTTTGGCCTTCTTGCACACCCTGATTCCACATCCTTTGGAGTTCGGCTCCAAGATTCCAAACTTAACACTGTGCCTGCTCCATTACCGCACCATATCGATTTTAGCTCGAACTGACCTTCCGTCAAGCCTCGAGACACCGTCTTACAAAAGTCACTATTCTCCATTTTCTGTCAAATTGGAGCATACTGGGTTCGGGACCCTCTTTGGTTCTTTCATGGCCTTCGTTAATGGCCTCCGAGTTCCATAGGAATCATCCCATTCTGATCCCGACTGCTCATTCTACCTGGACATCAATTTTTGGGCTCTATATTTTTTTTTTTCTGCTCCTCCCATCACTGGTCGCGGCTCAATCTCTGTGACCGTCGCTGGTCTTAACCTTAAATTCGTCGCCCTTGGCACTAGATTTAACCCTAAAATCATCATCGCATCGCAGGTTTTAACCTTAAAGTTGCCACCTGCATCACAGATTTTAGCCTTAACTCTTGCGACCGTTTGGCGGTCCTGGACTTATCTTCTCCGCTCGCAAGCCTTTGTCGCGCAAATTTTATGGCTAAAATTGCCGCTCGTCAGTGCAGATTTTAACCTTGATTTCGCCGCGCGCGTCGCAGAAATTAACCTTAATTTCACCGCGCACCTCACAAAAATTAACATTATTTTCGCTGCACGTGTCACAGAAATTAACACTAAAATTGCCGTGCACGTGCAGAATTTAACACTAAAATTAGCGATAGAGTCTTTTCTCCGTGACTGCTTCGGCACAAAATTTAACCAAATTTTTTCTGACCTTGGCACAATAGTTATGGTTAAAATCACCAACAGAGACTTAAGCAAAATTTCCAGCACTTAGAAAAATTTTCAATTTTTCAAAAACAATTAGAAAATTTTTCTGAATATTTCCTTATTTTTTGATGTTTAGTGCTGGATAGGAGGCATACTTACCTCTGCAACTGTAATAGGTAGCCCATGAAGGCCCAATGCTACAACCAGTAGCTCTGATACCATTCTGTCACATACCCTCCCATCTAGCCGATTTCTTGAAAGGGAATGTGATGACAATCTGGGGCTTTTACATAAACTCAGTCCATTCATTAAATTCACGACAATTAAAGATCAAATGTGTGCAGATGCAATTTAAATCAAACATGCACAGCAAAATAACATCATCCACACACATTACATGATGCCATTAAATTTAACACAGTCAACAAATTAATACATTTGTAGAAGTAAATGCATAGATAGATAAACACTTATCTTTATGGTGAAATGGCCCCAAACAACTAGCTATGTCACTACAACATCCCATCCAACCATAGGCCAGTTGTGTTCATCAATTCTCTCAACACAACTGCAACCCCCAAGGTGGGCATGATTCTTACAAGGAAAAGGGAACATTCCAGCTTATGCACAACCAAAGCAATAGAAACCCATCTCAACCCCAACCTTCTTTTACACACAGCAACTCAAACTAGGCATCGATGCCCATTCTTAGCAATGGGATTTACAAATAAGATGGCCATGGACTTTCCCAAATCGTGGGCACACCAAAAAAAGGATGTGAAAAGGAAAATCGTCCATAGGGGACCAATTTGATTTTCCATGGGTATCTTGGGCATCTAAATGGCCAAAACAACCCCATTGAAACCCCAATTCAAGCTCCCATACTCCCAGCCACTCTGCAACACAAAAACGCCTTGTTCCCAGCTAGAAAAATCAGGAAAAACCACAAAAGCATGGAGAGAAAACATCCAGGCAACCCAAACATGTGAGAGGCAAAACTCCTTGATGGGTTATGGCTTGGGGAGCAAATTCATGGCTCTTTTCTTGTCAAGGAAGCCAAACACGTTTTTCCATGCAGGGTGGTTACCCATACTCAAATTTTGGACAGCCATACCTCTCATTCCCCAAGGCATTAACTACCTCAACCAACTTTTGAGAGAAATGAATGATTGGGTACAAAATTCAACATGGGTAGTTGAGGGTTTGATGGGTTCTCTCATTGACACTTGGCTTGACTTGATTGGCTCAAGGGTTTGAATTTTTTCCCTCCCAATTCCTTGTAAAATCATGCCCCCCATCTCTTGTTGCATTGCATAGCTAGTTGTGGGTATTTTATTAAAATGCATATTTACAATTCCAATGTGCCTGGCTAGTACGTAAATCATATGCATCAATAAATCGATGGCGGGGCCTTGGCCTTGAGCTCCTCACCATGATTTTATAACAATATTACATCATTTACATTTTTAATGCAATGGGGTCAAAATCGGGGCATTACACGAGAATGACGCCAACTCCTAATGAAACTGATGATGGAAGTATTCTTTGGATGACTCAAAGGAGTAACAAGACTTAGAAAATAGGAAAAAATCGAGGGAAGACAGATGGTCCAAGTACTGTATGCAAATGCAAATGATTGGCATGTTCAAGAATGACTAAGTACTGCCACTGATAAAGGTGTAATACAAAACTTTCATTTTTCCCGATCATGACTGATGAGTGCCTCATGTGTTTTTAACGAGCTCAACGAGGGTAGCCAGATGCTCGGTATAGCTCATCTCATAGATGACTCCAATTCCAAATATTTTTCGAACCTGGGAGAGGACGGGTTCGTCCCATAGCGGGCCCTTCAATGTTAAATTTTAGCGAGTCCATAGAAGGTAAACTCGGTCGTCATTTCATGTTTAGAGAGTCTGAAAAGAGCTAAAGAAGACTCCAAAGGTCTTTTTTCCTAAGGTTAGCCTATTTGCCCGAAAAAGGGTAAAACAACGCGAGAGAGGACTCTTCCAATCATGATTGGATGAAGTATTCATTTTCCATAATTAGTGTCCCATGGTCTAAAAAAGGGGTAAACTATCACCAAGAAGACGACCGTTCAAATACTTTAGCAAGCCTGAACGTGAAAAGTTCGCTTGGTGATCTTTTCATATTTCAAGAGCCTCAAAAGAGCTTAAAGATAGATTCCAGGGGGGTTCCTTTTCCATAGGATTTTAATGAGCCCGGAAAAGTGATAAATCATAACTTGGTGACTTATTCTCATGGTTTTATGAGCACGAGAAATAACAAAGAGTTAGCTCGTCATCATTTAATAACCGGATTCTAATGGGAAAAAATAACAACAAAAATATTCAACGGGATGTTCATACTTGAAAACATTTATGAGATGATCGCTACGATGCGAGAATGGTGCAAATGAAACACTTAATGTCTCCTGCATTCTTGAAAACTAGGTCAAAACTAGTTAATCAGGTATTAAAATGCAGTAAATAATCCAAACTATAGCAGATAACCCATAAAGCATCTAAATTTGAAAAAGGAATATTCCCTTTTTGTTTATAAAATAGGAAAAAATGACCAAAAATAGTTACCATTTTCATTTGCCAAGTTTGCAGAGAAGAAAGTGCCATTTGGAGATGATTTTCATTCGTCGATTGCTGGATCTACGATTGACCATTTCACAAACCGTTAAGAGCAGGTAAACCTAGACCTCAGTTACCATCTTCCTAGTGGATTACAATTTCGTTTCTTGTTCATTTTTTTGGGTTGATTTATGAGGGGATTTTGCACCCTCGGGTTGTCGCATGCCTCCTTTACGGGAACTATGATGAACCCGGGTCATTACAAAACCCATAAGGGTGCTTTGCGATCACGTCGTCCTGTCAGCAATGACGGGGTGCGACGGCGGAAACACCCAACTTCAAATCAAAACCTAGCTCATAAGAAAAGTTTTCAATGGTTTGGATGATTTCTAATAGTGTTTCAATTCTTCTTTTGAAATTTTTACGACCGTCACCATGGTTCTTGAATGGCATGAAAGTGAACACGAAGTATAATATATACAAGCGGCAAATGATCCATTATGTGTGGATGCATTGAGAAACTGTGGGCTATTGAAGTACTTCAAGGTTCAGGGAATGAGGGCCCAAGTCCCATTACTAGAGCACATGATCTAGAGTTGGGATCCAGCACAGTAGTATTTCATGATTGGGGAACACGTGTTGAATATAGATGTTGAGGACATCTATTTCTTGATAGGACTATCCCGGAGGGGTGATACTATGTCTCTCACTGGATCAAAAGGTTGTGTTCGGACGATGGATGATTTGATCGCTTAGCATTGTACTCCAGATGTCGTTGCCACTAGTGGGAAAATTCCCATTAAGGAGGTTTGAGAAAGTCCATTGCACATCATACTTTCACTATAGTGAGGGTAGCAGGGAGCCAAGCAGCTCACCTGGCTACCAATTCCCAAATGTTATATGTAGAGGAGTGTATGTCTCATAAGGTGTTTAACTAGTGTGAGGGACTCCTCACCATCCTTTGAGCTCAGTTGACCAAGTTTTGGCGTGGTGAACTCAAACAGTTTGGTTACGGATCAGTAGTGATCTCTTTCTTGCTGGAGCAGATACCTCTCTTACACCAGTAGGTGAAATTGGACGATAGGGATGCCAAGGATCCTCATATGGTTCGATGGATGGATGTGATGGATTGCCATGGTGGTGGGGGTGCGATCATTGGATATGGTTCTAGATTCTTCACCTAGCTGGAAGGCCAGCTGCTCATGATCGAGGACTATCCGTACAATGGTGTTAAATTTTCAGAATTTACTTCAATCTGATCTAGGATCTTAACTGAGAAAACAACATGTACAGCAAATCTACAGCATATCAATCATGGACACAATAATGCAAGCACACAAGAGACACAGAGTTTACTTGGGGAAAACCATAAAGGTGAAAAACCCCAATAACTTCCTCAGAGATGGATAGAGCAATGATACAACCAGAATACAAGAGATAGTCTTCTCCTAGCAACAGAGCCTCCTCCTCCACAAGTACGCCACCCTCCCAAGTGTGAGTGAGAGAATAGAATGTGTAAATTGAGAGAGACACACTCTCTATTTATACACTAACTTGACTTGACCTTTACTCAACTAGGTCGGCCTAAACTTAACCACTTAACATAATGCTGACTCGGCCAACCCCCACTAGGGTGGTCTAATAACCTTGTGACCCACATGGCCGACCCCCAATAGGGTGGTCTAATAACCCTTTGACCCACATGACTTATACAGGGCTGACCCCAACAAGGTGGTCTAATAACCCATCAAGTATAAGTTACAACACTTACAATATAAATGATGAAACTTTCGTATAGAGGAATAATAACATCTCTATAGGAATACAATATACATATATGTGAAATACATTTCGAAGTTACATATAGATCAACACTCCCTCTTAACTAGGAAGGCATTTCTCGACACAGGTCTTCTAGCACAAGTCTTCTTCTCTGGATCATCATCACTGGATAATCGTCATCGAGTCATCATCATCGTCACTGCTGCTGCTATCTCAATATATCTTTGAATCTACTCATCATAGGAAGTTCTACAGAGCCAGTCCTTTTTCATACTGGATGTAGGCCCACCACCTGTAGGTCTTCGTCATCACTGGCCATACTGTAGAATCCTCAGGACTTATTACGTGCATCACAAAACCTCGAAAGAGCATCCCATGCTGTTATGAGCACACGACTCTACCTATAGGATCTCCCAGGGCCATATCATATGTGACCTCACCACAAAACCTCGCAAGAGCATTCCAGGCTGTTACGAGCACACAGCTCTACCTATAGGATCTCCCGGGGATAGATTATATGTGGTCACCACAAAACCTCGCAAGAGCATCCCAGGATGTTACGAGCACACAGCTCTACCTATAGGATCTCCCAGGGACAGATTATATGTGGTCATGGAAAAACCTCGCAGAGCATCCCAGGACTTATTATGGGCACACAGCCCAACCTATCGGATCTTCGAGGGACATATTATATGCCATAGGACAAAACCTTCAAAGAGCATTTTCCAGATATCCCAGGGCCATATTATATGCCATAGGAAAAACCTTGAAAGACTATCTGTAGATCTCCCCGGGCCAAATTATATGTCCTCCCAGAGAAAAACCTCAAAAGAGCATTTGTCAGATATCCCAGGGCCAAATTATATGCCATAGGCAAAACCTCGAAAGACTATCTGCAAATCTCCCAGGGCCAAATTATATGCTCATCTACACAATCTGATCCACGGCCATAGAGTATCAACCTGATACTCACCATACATCATCCTGATCATCATCACTGCAACATCCTGCTATAAGTCATCTAGAGCAACATCCTGAAGCTCGTCATCCATGATCATCCTGATCATATCATGCATCTACCTAATGCATACCAAGTATCTACCTGATACATATCATCATACATGATCCACCTGATCATACAATGTATCCACTTGATACAAATACAAATACATGATCCACCTGATCATACATGATACATATCAACATACATGATCTACCTAATCATACAATGTATCCACCTGATAGATACACAGATACATGATCCACCTGATCATACATGATACATATCAACATACATGATCTACCTGATCATACAATGTATCCACCTGATACACAAACAGATACATGGTCCAAGCATCCAACATGATGCATATACAAAATACATACAAATGATCCAACCAATCATATCTAGCATCCAACATGATGCGTACATACATAAATGATCCAACTGATCATATCCAGCATCCGACATGATCCATACATACATATACATATAAATGATCCAACTGATCATATCCGGCATCATCCTGATGCATATACAGAGCAATAATTGGAGCATCGTCCTGATGCTCATCATCCTGGCTTACATCCACAACCATGTGAAGGATCCTCCTTCCAACATACTTGGAATGGCCTCTACAAATGTGTCCATCACTTCTTCCTTGAATTGTCATCAATCCAAATAACACCAAGCCTCTCTCTGAAGTACTTGAACTTCACTCTGGCTAGTGGTTTCATCAGCACATCTGCAATCTTCTCATCCGTCTCAATGTATAGGAGATTCATAGCTCCTCTCTGCACCATATCCCTGATATAGTGATATTTGATCTCTATGTGTTTCGACCTGTCATGAAACACTGGGTTCTGGGACAGCTTCACACAACTCTGGTTATCACAAAAGATACCAGTAGCATCCAATTGGAGATCAAATAACTCAGACAGTAGCTTCCATAGCCATACTGCCTCACAACTAGCTGAACAGACTACAACATACTCTGCCTCAGCTGTACTCAGTGCTACGTAGGACTGCTTCCTGCTAAACTAAGAGATCACACCTAATCCCATACTGAAGTAGCATCCAGATGTGCTCTTCCTATCTGCAGCACTGCCTGCCCAATCTTAATCAACATAACCCTGTAGGTTAAACTTTTGATTCTCTTCATACTTGAGCCCATAATCCACTGTACCCTTCGGGTACCTTAGAACATGCTTTACAGCAACTAGGTGAACACTCCTCGGATCTGTCAGGAACTGGCTCAATGTGTTCACCGCAAAGAAAATATATGGTCTCGTGTTCGTCAGGTACATCAAGGACCCAATCATCTGATGATACATAGAGACATCAACCGGCTCAGATGAAGCATCACAAAGAAGCTTCAGATTCGATGCCATAGGTGTGGCCATGGCCTTGCAATCCATCATCTCGAACCTCTTCAGGATCTCTACTACATACTTCCCTTGTCCAAGGAAGATTCCATCTGCACTCTGCCACACCTCCATGCCAAAAACAAATAGTGCATCATCCCCAAGTTCTTCATCTCGAACTCGGTAGCAAGCTTCCACTGCATGTCGACAATCAATCTATCTTCACCTGTAACAAACAGGTTATCCGCATACAAAAGTAGTATCATTGGATTGCCTTCCTCAACCTTGTAGTAAAGGTTGGAATCCGCTTTACTCTTGGTAAAGCCCAAACTGGATAGAAAGTTGTCTATCCTACCAAGTTCTGCACACATATATGACTACACCATTCAAGAAGGCTGTCTTGAAATCCATCTGGTGTATCTTCTATTTCATCACTTTTATATTTCTCTATGCTACCATCTGCAGCATGCTTGATCTGATAGTTCCATTTGGAAGTCACAATAGACTTCCCTTCAGCTCTTGGGACCGCATCCCAAACATTGTTCTTCATGATCGATGGATCATGGAATTCTTCCTATATCCTGGGAACTTCAATATCTTCAATAGATAATTTTGTTGCTTGAACAAATGTTGTAGTCCTTCTTTTGTAGGTGAATGTATATGGTCTTTTCTAGAAAACAAGTTAAATTGCATGATTAGAAACATCTCATAATTTTCAGACAAATTCTTACACATAAAGAAATATGTCATATAGTCATGCAATTGTCTTAGCCAATGCTTCAATACGACATTTATCCATGTTCCACAACTTTCTAGATGCCTTCCAGTCTCTACCAGAACATTGTTAAGAGTTTGCACTACTCCCAACATGTCAGCAAAGAGGTTTCATTCTAGATAAGTAGCACTGGAATGTTGTACAGTGCCATAGGCCACTTACCCATCACATGCATATTAGTAGTATATTGTTCATTAATGCAATCATTCTAATATGAACAATACATATCCTAAGTCTAGGAACATGAGCATATACATCATTGAACAATTTTATTTAAACAAACAAATATGCAAGAAATGATAATTAAAAATACTTATCTTTGTTTGGTTGTTGGGTGGACTCTCTCTGAGTCTTTGCTTCCTTGCAGGAGCTGCTGAAGTAGCTTCTTCTACACCTTTCTTTTGTGGAATGTAGAAAGATGGTCAACTCCCTCTGAATATCTGCATCCTTGCAGAAACTACCAAAGTGTGCTCCTTTGCTTTCTTGCAGGAACAACTGGAGTGTGCTCCCTCTTGATCTTTGCTTCCTGGATTACCTGTCCTTGAACTTACATCCATCCTTAATCACTATGCATGCTTATTAGTATCATCATTGTGTTATCCTTGAGGTCTCATACATAATCACACATTTATTAGTATAATCTTAATACTATCAAAACACAATAATCTTAAACATGTATAGTCATGATCATTCCCAGATAATAAACATTAGTATTCAAGGTTTCAGGGAAGTCTTCTTTTACTCATGCATATTCTTATTTGATCATAGGACTCTTCTGATTAGTTAAATCATCAATCCATAAACCCGTGATTACTCAAACCTATACCTTCATGATTCTTCTGGTTAGTCATATCATTAATTATGGTAAGAAACATAATATGCATACAACCATGACTATTCAAACCTATGACTTCATGAATAATCATTATCAACAACACAACAGTATAAGATCCTAACACAAGGTAGGATTCTAGCTTGATATAGGAAAAACATACCTGGATTAGCATGCTAGCTAGTTATGTATAACATACTCGCATAATGTCTTATGGTTCTCTTCAGTGACTTGTGCTAGTAACCTGCATGTCTCATAGGTTAACCATTGTAGGACCAAGTTATACATACCTCAAAAGTAGATCTTCTATGTGATCCATGACAATGGATGAATCTTTGTCTTCATGTCACCATGATCATATGTTCTTGAAGTAGAACATGATTTTTCTTTCTTGGTGTACCTTTTATGTTAGCGAACAACATAAACCTCATACAACATCACAATGCATTAGTACATTCATAAGTGTCGAAACCTTAATCAATGAATATCTTCTATTAAGGTGATACGACAAGTCTAGTAATTAATCAAGATTGTACTGTAATGATATGAAGACAAAAATATGATAAAATTAACCATGAAACATACCTGTAAGCCATACGTGTCAAGATTGCTTGTAATCTTCTTATGGAAGGCCTTAGACTCATCTCCCTCTCAGAAAGGAACTTCTTCACTTATGCAGGTGACCAATCCATCTTCTTCTAGGATTAACCTAATCCACTTGATTTGCAAGAACTCGGCGTGGAGCTGGATTAGGGTTTGTCAAGGAAACCCCAAAAATTCAAACTTTGAATTTCAAACTTCTGAAAGGATAGAAATATGCGCCTTGATGAGCTGATCAAGTTGGTATATTCAGAATTTGAAAACTGCAAAGTTTCACCCCTCGAAATTGCCTTTTAGATTTCTAGATTCACTAGGGAGAACCCTGAATTAGGGTTTGAGTTTCCCAGAGCTTCACCCAACCAAAAGATTTGATTCAAAGCTCTAAGCTTTGATTTTTTTGAGGAGCTTCCAGTCGTGGTCACAGATTTCCAAAATTCCAAGTTTTGCAGAAGCCCTAATTTTCCATCTTTCCGATCAAAGTCCCAAACTCGGGTTTCATCAAGCCCGGCCTTCTTCGCAACCAAAAAATCTGATTTTGGTCTCTAAATTTCTATTTTGATGAGTAGCATCCAGCGGTGGTCTCCAATTAGAGAAATTCCAACTTTCTTCGAAGCCCTAAATTCCAGAAGCCATGAATGAAGGTGCTAAAAAATAATTCTGTTTTGACAAAAATGTGTACCTGATTTTTTCTGGTGTAACTCCAAACTTTTCAATCTAGAGGGTCTGAAAAATTTTGTTGAGATATCCCAACCTATCATCTTTCCATCTCGATAGGTCTGACCTCAATTGGATTCTCTAAGAAAGAGTTATGCCAAGTGTCGCAACATGGCCTGTTTATGGGATAATACAGGAGTGCAAACTTGTACGGCATTCCATGTGTCACTTGTTCAACTTCGGCCTCTGAAAATATTTTCCTAAGATAGTACAGTTTGTGTACTACCTGTCACTTTTTACGAAATTTCATTTGGAGCTTTCTAGCCCAAGTTATGACCTTTTTCCTAAGGTCACCTGATTTTGACTCAGATCTGGAAGAGGCAGAAACCCTATATTGTACAGATCATAAATCACAAAGTACAACGAATTAGAGGTTTTCCTTTGGAAAAAAGGTACATGGGGATCTTATCTTCGACCTGTAAAATTTTTTGATCCGAAAACGTTGCCAAAATGGATTTATAGCGAAAGTGATACGATGACTAGTTTTTGCTATATCAAGCCCTAGCATCGTAAGTGTAACAACTGTCATACATGCCATATCATACCTTCTTTCAGGATAGCTTTGATACCATGTTAAATTTTCAGAATTTACTTCAATCTGATCTAGGATCTTAACTGAGAGAACAACATGTACAACAAATCTATAGCATATCAATCATGGACACAATAATGCAAGCACACAAGAGACACAGAGTTTACTTGGGAAAAACCATAAAGGTGAAAAATTCCAATAACTTCCTCAGAGATAGATAGAGCAATGATACAACCATAATACAAGAGATAGTCTTCTCCTAGCAGTAGAGCCTCCTCCTCCACAAGTACGCCACTCTCCCAAGTATGAGTGAGAGAATAGAATGTGTAAAATGAGAGAGACACATTCTCTATTTATACACTAACCTGACTTGACCTTTACTCAACTAGGTTGGCCTGAACTTAACCACTTAACATAATGTTGACTGGGCCGACGCCCACTAGGGTGGTCTAATAACCCTTTGATCCACATGGCCGACCCCTAATAGGGTTGTCTAATAACCCTTTGACCCACATGACTTATACAGGGCCGACCCCAACAAGGTGGTCTAATAACCCATCAAGTATAAGTTACGACACTTACAATATAAATGACGACACTTCTGGATAGAGGAATAATAACATCTCTATAGGAATACAATATACATATATGTGAAATACATTCCGATGTTACATATACATCAACAAATGGTACGGCCTTCAGAGAGGATCCAGATGTCATGAACCCTAAATTTCATAAAAAAATTTAAAAAATTTCCATACAGTAATAATTTATAATGTTAATTCTCGTGGAAGTATATTACTGACAAATCTACCACTTTTAATAACAGATTAGTTATAAGATAATAAGAGGTCACAAACATTGTAAGTTATTTCTAGAATGTCGTAATCATCTTGATGTTACATAATTACTTTACTTGTGATGCGTACATGCATTTGTCTCGATAATTATGATAATTGTTTTAGAGAAACAATTTTGATGATTCTTACTATGCCTAAAGATGATAACTCTTCAACAATGCTTTCAACATAGGAAGACCTAACATTATCTTCACAATAACCTTCAAGGTACTTTTAAAATGCATAACTTGTTATGATAAGTCAAACTGACTCCCAATTTGCTACCATACATAAATTCACACAAACTTTATTTCCTAATTTCTTCATATGATGAACAACCATCGATTTCTTTTATTTAACAGAAAAATTGCTTATTCACAAGGTTTAATATACTCCTAAAATGGCCATGCTCACCCTACTGAGTATTTCACATGCAATAATACTCTAAAATTTGTGAGTTCAATTTAAAAAGCATGCACATCTTTTATAAGTTAATCGTACCAAAAGAACAAACATCATAAACATAAGGTACATATATTGGCAGTATTCATCATATAAACAACCAACCAAACTATATTAATCAAATGTATGATCAATTATAAGTAATCATGAACATTTTAAGAAGGAGACAAGTACACATACATAAAAGACACATTGAGAAACATACGTCAAGTACACCATGTTACCATGGTTCACGCGCAACTTGGGCTATGTCCACAAAGGGTTGTGTAATATTATTTATAAAAAGTTAGAGGGTTACAATCAGCATTACTATCGATGCTTGCTACTTGTTCCAGTCTCACTTATATTCATGTCCTCATGGGATAAGGAGAGAGACCCCCTTTTTATTCCATGAAATGAAGTAGCTAAGTATTTATCATACTTATCCTACAATAAACTTCCTTTTACACCAACTTTTACTATTTATTTGAAGAAAGGATAGCATGACCCCTTATCATATCTTTGATATAGTTTTTACTTAAAATGACTCTATCCCCTTAAGCATATACAAGACTACTCTTAACTTCTTTACTTGCATAGATTTTATGGGCTTGGATTGATTTGCTTTGTTAACATCTAGTTTTACCTCTAATAATAAACGTATAAAAATCTTATATATTTTAATAGACCACATCTTTCTTCTTTGATAAAATATGTGTAATGCGTAAAGAAAGTCTAACCTTTTCTAAAAACATCTTCATAATACATCTTTAAATAACCCCTTTGTAATAATTTAATTCAAGAACAATATCTTTACTTCAGCTATGAAGTAGAATGTCCTAATCCATTCTTTATATAACACTTATATACTTTAAAACAATAAACTACTATAAGATAAAACCTTAAAATTTCCTATACTAAATTCTTTCCCATCATTCATATTGTAATCTCCTAAATCTTTAAAACAATATTTCTCATAACGACAATACTTATAGAGGAATTTTATAGTAAATGCCCCCTTTCTTTTTCTCCATTAATGCGTATAATATTTAACCTCAAACTCTTTTCACAATAAAAAAATATAATAAGAACTTGGCCCTTTTTCTTTTTTTCTTTACTCTCATATCCAATATTAATCGAACCCTTATTCTTAAGTCCTATATCGATATATGTTGTCATTCTCTCATAATTTATTTTAGCAATTTTCATGTATTACGACATAGTAGCTTCCAATTATTTTACAATTTAAAATTTACCCATATATAATAATTTTACAACATAAACACATTTCTAACGTATGTCTTTTTAGAGCTTGCTTTTAGCATCCAACTAATTTATAGATCAAACTCCAAAAAGTTCTCATTATTGACAAAAAGGTACTATTAAATTTCACGTTTTCAATTGGAATGAACATTTTAATTATTTCCAAATCCACAACTTTTGACTTTCAACCTATATCTAAAATATATTTTGAAGATGCAATTCAGGTAGTTTTGAACATATGTTAGCGTTGAAGTGTGTGTTAAGAGTATCGTAAAGGGAAAACGATGTAGAGCACAAATCGATGATCATAGAGTGATCACATAGCCAACCAGTATGCCTCATGCAAAGCATGATTTAGGGCAGAAGTGACTATACAATAAGACACTGTCTATTAGTTATTTACACACTACGGATTCACTCTACGCAGAATTAATTACTTTATATTAATATGGGAACCACTTGTATGTTAATACGCAGAGGTTCAACTCCTTAATGCTAAGACTGAGCACTCAACCCGTAGCCTAACACAGAGTCATCTTGGAATATAACACGCTACCCACATATTTATCTAACACTCAGACGCAAGGGTAAATCCTATCTATCCTTTTCGCATACGTATAAAATTATGGTCTATGTGTAATTATCACATTAGGTAGCAGAAATGCGAGGGTGGAAATCTCTCGACCCGCTAATTAGCTATATTCCGTCCACGGGTTCACTACTAGCAGTCAACTCGAATTTAGACAGAGATTAAGAAATCGTAATTATTAACAGTAGTTAATCTGGGCGTGACCTTTCTAGGAATGACATAGATAAAACAAACCTATCAAACTATAATTAACCTGTGCACAACCCTTCATACAACGGCATGGATAAATATTTTGAGGTAACTTCACCGAGGGAGGTGCCCTCTTAACAGATAACTAGGAGAACACTTCCTAGGTACCACAATAATCTTTGGAGCATATCGCTCTCCTGTGAACTACGGACTGACTACTCAGAGCCACATCAATCCTCGAAGCATCTCGCTCACTGTCTATCTCACACTTAGTATCTGTTATCCACCCAGATCCTCCAACTGTAGGATGACCATGCAATACATACTCTCCATCTCTCCAATGACCTATAAGCACAGAGTCAACGAGATCCACTCCCAATACATAAATGAAGATGTGTGCACTCTTGAATAAAACTGCATTTCCTACTCCCTCCAAGGATGGAATTGAAAATATTTTCTCGTGCAGCCCTAGAATATAGGGTACTCCAGTAATCTCCAAAATCAAGTTGGAACCATACTCGTCCCAAACCTCTCACTGCATGCACTGTCCCATCTCTATCCTGTACGATTTGCTCTGAAATAGTCTCAAAAGTGAGGAAGTCATATCGCCTCCTAGTCATGTGACTGCAATAGGAGCTATCCACAATCCACATCCGAGTATCAACTGGTCCGCGATTGTCACAACTCGAAATAGTAGTGACAAGAGAGAACTCTTTGTCGGAATGTCCATCCCCCTTGTCACTGACCACCCCCCATCTCTCTCTCTCTCTCTCTCTCTACCCCAAAATCCTCGTATCATCAACTATAACCACCCTTCTCTCTAACCTCCCTAATACCCCCTAAACCTCTTGATCTCTATCTCTTTATCTCCCCCAACCCCCTTCCTCCCCCCTACCCCTAATCACCACCATGCCTTGCTTCATACCCTAACCAATACCCCCCCATCGCTCTCTCTCTCTATCTATCTATCTCCCCCACTATTCCTCCCCCTACCACTAACCTCTCTCTCTCTCTCCCCTACTCCTCCACCTATACCCCTAACCCCCACCTCTCTTCTCCCCCTAGAACCCCTATTACCACTATTTTCTCTCTCTCTCCTCATAACACCCCTCTTACACCCATTATCCGTAAGCACCACCTCTCTCTCTTTCTCTTACTCCCCACCCCCCTACCACTAACCACCACCCATTTCTCTCTATCTCTCTCTCCAACCCTCCCCAACTCCTCAACTACACCCGCTTCTCTTTAACCACCCTACTCCTCCCCAAACACCTAACCCTCCCCCACTACTCCTCTCTATCTATCTCCCCCACAACTCCTCCCCCTACAACTAACCTATTTCTCTCTCTCTCTCTCTCTCTCTCTCTCCCCTACTCCTCCACATATACCCCTAATCCCCACCCCTCTTCTCCCCATAGACCCCCTATTGCCACTTCTCTCTCTCTCTCTCTCTCTCTCTTCATAATGCCCCTCTTACACCCCCTAGCCCTAAGCCCCATCTCTCTCTCTCTCTCTCTTTCTCCCCAACCCCCTACAACTAGCCACCCCCCATTTCTCTCTCTCTCCAACACCGCCCCACTCCTCAACTACACCCCCCTTCTCTCTAACCACCTTACTCCTCGCCAAACCCATAACCCTCCCAATATTTAATTCTTTCTCTCCCGCAACCTCCCTCTGGCACCGTACCCCTAATCACCACCCCATCCCCCTACCCACTCAAATCTCTCTCTCTCTCTCTCTCTCCCAACCCAATAACATCCCTCCCTCCTCCCTCTCTCTCTCACTTTACTTCCCTCCCCTCCTCCCTCTCTCTCTCCCCCCCTCCTCCTAACCCTTACTAACCTCTCTCTCTATCTACCCTAACCCCCACCCCTCTCTCTCCCCCGCCAACTCGCTAACATCCCCTTCTCTCCCTCTCTCTCTCTCTCTCTCTCTCTCTCTACTGTTCCCCCTAGCCAAACCCCACTCCTCCCTTTCTCTCACTCGCGCACCTACTCCTCAACCTAGACATAACCCCCACCCCTCTCTCTCCCTCTCATCCCCCTAATTCCCCCCCGCTCTCTCTCTCTCTCTCTCTCCTGCTCTCCCTACCCAAACCCCACTCCTCCTTTTCTCTCTCTCACGCACCTACTCCTCAACCTACACATAACCCCCACCCCTCTCTCTCCCTCTCACCCCCCTCTCTCTCTCCATCTACCCCTAAACCATTTCGCCCTCTCTCTCTTTCACACTCTCTCTCTCCACTACTCCTATCACTAATCACCCCCCACTCTATCTCTATCTATCCCTTCCTCCTCCTAACCCTTACTAACCCTTTCTCTCTCTCTCTCTCTCTCTCTCTCCTCCACCTACCCCTAAGCCCCACCCCTCTCTTTCCCCCTCAACCCCTTATTTCCACCCTTCTCTCTGTCTCCTAACCCCCCTCTTACTCTCCCTACCCCTAATCCCCACCTCTCCCTCTCTCCTACTCCCCATCCTCTCTCTCTCTCTCTCTCTCTCTCTCCCTCCCCCCTTACCCCCGTTCTCTCTCCTCCCCCTATAATAACCCCCCCCTCTCTCTGTCTTTGTCTCTCTTAATCCTCCTCCCACTACCACTAACCATCCCCCCATCTCTCTCTCTCCCCAATCTATATATATCTCTTTACTCCAACCCCCCTCCTCCCCCTATCCCTAATCAACCCCTCGTCTCTCTCTCTCTCTCTCTCTCTACCCCTGTGCTCTCTAATTTCCCTCCTCCTCCCCATACCTCTAATGCTCGATATCTATCTCTTTCTATCCCCCAACCCCCCTCCTTCTCCCTACCCTTAATCAACCCCCTCGGATCTCTCTCTCTCTCTCCCGCAAAGCCCTCTACCCTTTCTCTAAGTCCCCCTCTCTCTCTGACCCCCCTATCTCTTTGTCTCTCCTAACCCCCCTACCACTTACCACCGCCCATCTCTATGTGTCTCTCTCCCTACCACCCTCTCTCTTGGAGACATGTTTTATATTTTATATTTTATATAAAAAGTAATACTCCTATGTTCACCAAATCCCCTATATTAAAATATTATGTATTTTATATTTTTGCACGGAGTGTAACCTTACATTTGTTACTAACAAAATAATTAAAAAAATTCATGTGTGCTTATAAAATAAAAAATTAAATTATAGAAAGTATTTAAAAAAAAAAGGGTTCATACAAAAAATATTATTAAAAGTAATTAAAAAATAGATGTTACTTTATAAAATACAAACTTAAAACTTAAACCCGGATCTATAATTCAAGAGATATCAAATTTCTTGAGTTTAAATTTAGAAAAAGAAATACACCTCAAGAAATTAGATCTCTTAAAATGCTTGATAGATATGAATTTAAGATGGATCTATGCTGGTTATATCATAACAAACTAATAATATACAAGTTTAATAGATTTTTAATACATATTATGTATTTCATATTTTTTATATTATAATGAGAAAATAATATACCAATTTAAAAGAGTTTTAAATACATAGTTTAGATAGGTTTCCGTTCAACCAAGACTTAAATGAAATTTGTGCATTTTATTTTTTATGCCTATTATATATAAATCTAAATCTAAATTCTGAGGGTACTAGATAGTTTTGACGAAATACTGAATCGTCCATGGTACACCTGGCCAGAAAAACACTCGTCACGTTTGGTCTGTTTAGCGTGATAGATACGTAATCAACGATCATTTTTTTTATTTAAAATTAGTGGGAAAGTGAGCCTCGCCCAAGACCTTGAATGAAACACTTTTAAGGAGAAAATTAGTGGGAAAGTAGATTCATAAGCTTTGGGAAATTAATGAATGAAACCGTTTTAAGGAGAAAATGACTGAAATGTGGTTTGAACAAGCAATTGGGGTAAAATTCTAACCGACACGATTTTTCACGATTTTTTTTTGAGAAATTTTAAATAAATTGGTAACCAAAATGACAATAGAGCTAGCTGTCTTACCACTTCAATTAATTTGGTATCTGAAATACATGAAATACACATCTGTTTAAACTTAAATTAACTAACCAGAAATTTCAGTCATGCGAAGGGTTCGTTTATTACAACTACCTTCGATTCAGACCTTCAGACCGGTCATGGATAACAACCAGGTTCATAAGCTTTGGAAAATTAATCAGTGAAACCCTTTTACGGAGCAAATTTGTGAGCTAAGGTTGTAAAATTATAGTCTACAGGTTGACTGAAACTTTAAATTAAACTGGTTGACAGCATTTACACCTAATTCGCTCAACCAATTTCCATCTTAAAAAAAGAGTGTAAAAACTCGAACCCAATCAATCTTGAGCAGAGAATTGAAAACATTGAAAAGAACGTAAGTTTTTTGCAGTAATGTTACGAAATCGTACCTCTAGCTTGATACTCAGAAGAAGACAAAGAGATGCAGTGGCATCCATATCGGCTTAGTTAAAAGAATCGAATCCCTTCCTTTTTGTTATCTTCATTCACTGCTATGCCCGGTCTATAATGGTAGAGACTGTAAAACCAGATGAAAGTAAATATTGAATTGAAATAACGACATATGCTAACAAAAATCAAATCAAATCTCTTGATGATAGAGTTGCCAACATTTATTTAATATAAGTACGTAAAAATGCTTGATACTTTGCCAAGTTGTTGTCTCTACCTTTCTCAGATGCCACACATAAATAATTCCGTGAAACCTTCAAACGCACTCAGTCTAAACCCTAAAAAACACAATTCGATTCCATGGCTCCCAACACTAACGCCCAATTTGATGAAGATCTTTACCAGATCGTCGAAGTTTTTCTCTTCAAACGGAGAGTGCGCAGCAAAAAAACAAATAGCAGATAATGCAACAGGCAATTTAGGTTTCTTCTACTACATGTATATAGGGTTTAGATAATGCAACGGTTTAACGTTAAATTTTTTATGCTTTTTAGCTTTTTTAACGGTCATATTTTTCCTTACCGAACTTTGATATTTTCAAATGCCTTTTACCTTTTTTAATAAGTAAATTTTCTATTTTCGTCATGTAACCCTTAGAAGTGTCTTTCCAAAAATGTTTAAAAATGAATTTCGAAATTAGAAATTGAATTCAAAACTAAATGGAGTGGTTTGTAAATAATGTTTTATTGTAAATTTTTGAATCCTACTTTTAGAGAGGCCTTTAAACTTTAGCCATCTCTAAATTGGACACAAAGAGAATGTGCCACTTATACATATGTTTGATAGCTTTGTTATTCACACTAAAATTGTATTATTTTTATGTTAAATGTCTTATGTAACCATTCTCTCTCTATATATATCTTCAACAACAAAAAAATCACCTTTTTAAAATTATAATACATTATTTAGGAAACCTTAATTTTGACAATAAACATTGGGACACCTACTTACAAGTCTTGAAACATAACTACAATCACTTTGCCAACCATTTTACTAAATTTTCACCCTTAAGAAATTTATAGGTACTAACCTATCACCCCATATGAACTACATATCACTCTCCAACATCCATCCTCTTCCCACCAGCTAATATAAGCAACATAAAACATCCTTTTTTTGGGTTTTCTTTCTTCATTCTTCTATGGTTTCCACATAATCCCCTTTTAGCAAGATGTGATTTACAAAATGAGGAGCTCAAAATATATATATTATAATCATCTTGAAGGAAAAGAGAGGGTTGTAGTGTTATTTTTCCCTCACTTAATCGATGCAATGGTTGACTTGTCTTTGATCCCTCACGAAACGTACTATGGATCTTTCTTAATCTTGACAATTGACTCCTAGGGATAACCATCATTTGCAACTCCAATGATGCAATGGATAGAATAGATGTATAGCTCATTAGTTAGTTCATGAAATTCTAGATGTCCCTTTGCTTATATGTGGGGTAACTTGAATGTGGTAGAATGCCAAGAAGTCAAAGAAGTTTCATTTATTCACACCTTGCAATTAGCAAGAAAACAATATAGATTGCATTGAATGCATAGCATGTGATTTATAAATCTAAGTGAAACAATTGAAATGATTCATTGACACTTTGTTTCACTTTGACAAACTTTATGAAAGGACCTAAGAGGATCTACTAGTAGCATAATCACACCCTTCTCTATGAGAAAAATTATTTTACTTTGATTCTAGTAAGGGTTTCTTAATTCATGTTGATTACATAGCCACTTTGTCATACTATCAATCCATATGGGTTTTAAATGCTTAGGGGTTGAAAATATGCAATTTCTAAGAACTCGATACACCGTGAACATTTCTCATTTCCAAATCATGTGTTCCTTTAGGGCCCTTTAAATAAACTGTAATTTTTTAAATATACACAAGAAACTTGGTTATTCTAGCTTTATGGCATCTAGAAATTGACACACTAAAACCTAAGAAAATAACTTTCATCTTATGTATAATTATGGGATGGATACTTGTGGCTAAGAGGTTGACTTACATGGGTGTGTAGAAGTCATAATCACTATGATAGCCTTATCTCCTTGCTTCCCTCACCCAGAACGTTGACTTGTTTGTTAGGTGACCACTTCCCTAAACCATTGAATTTTGTTCATCATGGATGCTTGTTAGAGATAAGATACTATTTTGGTTATGGAAAAGAACAGTGACGTTTCTTTTAATTTAGTTATTTCTTTGCAAGTATTTTCATGGTGTGGTGCAATTCTAAATATGTGTCAAACTATCTATGTATATCGTTGTGCATTTTCAAAAGGTTAAGGTTAAAGTGAAACATTTTCAACATCTTCTCAAATATCATTGTGCATTTTCAAAAGGTTAAGGTTAAAGTGAAACATTTACAACATCTTCTCAAATATTGGAGTGGGCCCTGTTGTACTATGAGAAAAAAAAACCACATATCCCACCGTGTACCATATTTTCATGATCGAAGTCATGATATTGTTGAGGCCTCAACCAAGCCCCAAGTTAGCATACTTGGTAACCCCTATTTTTATTTATAAATTTGGTCTTAATTTTCATTCTTAACAAGATTTATGATCTCTTTTAATTCAATGATATCCTTGATTTCATTGATGATGATCTTGAGCATAATGAATAATCACTCACCTCATAATTGCATGCAAACTAATGTTTTTGGTCATGCTCCAAGATTGATTCATTGCACAAAACATATTCCTAATTGTTCATAAAAGGTTATTTTATAAAGTTTAGGTCTAACATGATTTCATGTTAATTGCATTTTTCTTACATAATTTTTCTTATGCATGGAGATATTTGGGCTCATGAATGTGCTTTGGTTGGTTGGATGCTTATACCATTTCAAAATTTAGCATGTCTTTATGCCTCATGTGTTGGTTCTTAGATTCATTTTCGTAGGTGATATCAAAAGACTAATTAATCACATAGTCATATATTGACAAATGTGAGATTTTACATAGAGCTATATAGCTCATTAACAAGTCATAAAAGGCCTAGTGACATTTACATAGCGTAATGCTACAAATAAATTGAGAATAGGTTTTATAATCATATCATAGTGAAGTTGGGATACATTTAAAGCAATTATTTATAGCATAATAAGGAAAAATGCATAATTGTATCACATAATTGAGAGTTTTTGTGCCAAAATCTAGACATCATGGATAACAAGAATGGTGCATTAAATGATGGAATCAAGGAGATGGATGAAGCCATGCACAGAAGTTTGATGTTCAATTTCATATAATTATAGTATATGCCTTATTGCCATTGGAAGCCTTACAGATGAGTTTTGGGGCAAATCTACAATTTTACTAAGTGTTTCTATGTAGGTGCACATGGTTCCTACAAGACTTCTTTGTGAATTAAAATTTGACTCATGAAACAAGATTTGAATGGAATCAAGCCACTAATTCAAATCCTATATAGCAGGGATCAAAGACACAAGAAGAAACTCAGGTTCCCACCAAATGGCTTTCCACACATAATCATTACTTTCGCTAGCAGGGCACTGTGTACATATTTTGGAGGTGTATCATGTTGATTTTTTAACCACCAAAAGGGTCTACCTACATTCATTTTAGGAACACAAACTCAAAACAATTGTCATAATTTTTGGGTTTGTGCACAAAGTTGAGGGACCCTTTAGGTGCAATTCTGCACCTAAATATGCATGTTTTTCACCGCTCTCTACAGCATGACATACATGAGCATTATTGACGAAATTTTAGGCATAGATAGAATTTTTTATGCAGATTCCAAAAATGTAATTTAAAAAAAATATATTGAGATTTTCTATGTATTTCCTAATTTTCTTGTTTCATCACTTTGTTGGTCAAAAAACATACTGTTAGTGTTTATTCCGTAACTTTTTCATTTCACAACCATTTAAAAAAAATTGTATGCTGCACTAGAAGACACCGACCTCTACATGCTATAAAAAATACAAGTCGAAATAACTGCATTAAGACCTTCAAAGGCTCCACCCACATTTGACATATCGCTCTAGAGGTTTGATCACTTACATAATTAAAAAAAATAAAAATTAAACATTTAATTTTGGAAAAATAGCGCTGCACTAGTGCGACGGGCTCTATACATGTCTACCAATTTTTATATCCCAAAACCATCATTTAGGCATTGAAATCATGCACCCACAAAAACATATACCTTATCATTTGCCAAAAAAATAAAAAGTGACTGTTAGAAAACATGAAATTTGACATAGTTAGGTAAATTATCAATACTTAAAACTTATATATTCGGAAACGTGACTCAATTTCCTACGTTTCATCTTTTTTACTCTATGCAAGATATCTTGTGTAAGAATGTCAAAAAAACCAAGTAAGTTGAGGGATGCCTGATTTTTAATTTTTTTATTGCATCTAACGTGCCAAAAGTGACCCTCATTAGCTTGCACATGACCTTTTACAAATTTTCTTGCAAACTGGGTAGTTTTTGCTTCTTGATTTATTTAAAGAAAATAAAATGAGATTCTAAGAAATGTAATCAATGTTGATGGATAATTCAAACTATGTGGAGAATGAAATGAAGATATAAATATAGATTGAATCGCATAGAGTTATTACATAGAGGACAATAAGACAATGAAACCCAAATTCTAGTAATGAATGAAATAGAAAAAAAAACATTGCTATATGCAATGGCTAGAATGGTGGCAACTTATTTATTAAGAGAAATGTTTTTGTTATGATCAATTACAAGAGATTGTTATAAGAGGGAAAAAATCTCTCTTAACATAAAGTGTAAAACCTCAAGAGGAAAAAAGAGAGGATTTTAAACCCTAACCCTATGAGATGAGGTGACAAAAGGAACAAGGTCTCAAGGATCAACCTATTTTGATACATCAACATACCAAGGCCATAAATTTCACATACAAACTCTATTTGAAGTTTTTCTTAAACTATTACAAAAATTATTTTATGCTTTATGTGTTTGTCAACCACCCAATCAAATATTATAGGCTTTGTAATTGTCAAACACCCATGGAAAATGCCTAAAAAATGTGCTCACAATTCACAATCTAGTAGCACTATTAACATGTAGAACCATTTTAAATTAGTCAAGGAGGTTAGTGGCCACTAATATCCACATATACCATTGAACATTTTAATTTATTGCATGTCACAATATTAAAACTTTATTTTCATGTTTATTATTTTTAGTTATGATTAATAATTATAATCTTTATTTTGATGTTCTATAATGGTTTTAGTTATTTAAATTATAATGACTTTTAGTCATTAAATTATTATAGATAGAGTAATATAAGGAATTGTATTCATTGTGTGATTTTAGTAATAAGTATAATAAGATTTAATGATTGTATTGTTGTATTAGTAGTTTTAGTGAAATATAGTTATTTTCATTTTTTTTGGTAAGATTAAAAAAATGGTTATGATTTGAAAGAGTTAATTTTTTTCACAAATCCAATTGTTATTGGAAATAACTCATTCTATGTCTTTTAGATGAAATGGATTCATTATATATATATATATATATATGCTTTTGAGATTATATCATGTTCAATGGAATTTTAATGTGAATGGCAAAGTATTGGATTCATTTGATATTTCATTTCTTAAACAAATAGTGTATACATGATACATTCACTTGTCTAATTTAGAAATGGTTAAATATTCATTTTATTTGTCTAATTTAGAGATGACTAAAGATCACCATAAATCCATCTTAAACGGGATTTATGAAGCACCTAAAGGGATCTATATAGATTCTTGATATATAATTTCTTTTTTGTTATTTAAGTGGACATCATTTGCATTTTTACTGTTTAAGTCCACATAATTTGCGATTTTATTTATTTTTTATAGCATCCCCTTCTTACTGAGTTGTACGTACCTCACTACTCTCCATACAATTAAAGTCCATTATAAAGATTTAACTTAAAATATAGCATACTTTTCATCATAAATAAATATACCACATATATTTTCAAACAATGTAGTGTATACATGCACATTCATTTTCCAATTTAAAGATGACTAAAAAAATATAATATATACTTAATAGATTTATTTGTTAAATTTAGAAATAACTAAAAATTAACATCTATTATAAAAATTAAAATTCCATATAGAAATAATAAATACAAACCATATAAAAATTAAAATTTCATATAAAAATAATAGACTAAAAAGTCAATTGTATCATCGAATTGTGAATTGAAATTAATTATAAACCTATTTTCCTTAACAGTTTTGTGGAGGCCCAACCAAAACTACACTCATAAACATAAACCTAAGAAAAGTTGGTGTTCAAAAAAGCACAAAAAGCTGACCGTTTCCTTAGCGGTTTTGTGTAGGCCCAACCAAAACTACACTCGTAAACATAAACATTACAAAAGCTGGTGTTAAAAAAAGCACAAAAAACTGACCGTTAAATGGTTGAGATACAAATGGAATGTCAAAACCCTAAATGAAAGGTTGGAGAAGAAACCCAAATGGTTGTTAACATTTCATATTTCTTTTGTTGTTTCTGCTATCATGAATCCATGAGAATGCTCCTCTCATAGTTGAGCGCTGTGTTGGAGGAGCTCAACTGGATTCGTTGGTCATTCTCTCTCGACAAACATCGGCCGCGGCATGTATTCGGCGAATTGTTTCCCTGACAAATTATGAAGTAATATTTTCCCTTATTTGTGAGATTGGTGGAACGATGATTACTATCCGCATATTGACAAAGCTCGTAATATAGAGATTTGATTTTTGTTTGTAAAATGCATAGCACATTTCAATTGAATTTTTACTCCATCTGATTTGGTTTTTCATTGTTTTTTTCCTTTCAGGTCTACCAGTTTAGAAAGGGCATAACCTTATATGGAGATAACAAAAAGGAAGGGATTCGATTCAATATTCTCCAGGTTTGTATTATTTCTATCTGTTTGTTTCATTCAGTGATTGCTTACATAAATTCAAAATTAAAAGACAGAAAAATGTATTTTAGTTATAGTTTAATTTTTGTGTTGTTGAATTTTTAAAATTAATTTTAGTTAAATAAGACCGATAACTCTTAAAATAACACGAAGGTGCTTGAGGAATTTAAGAACGTAAACAAAATCAAATATAACAAGACTTCAATGCTATTCCTAGCGTTTCAATCCATTTATAGTGCAGCAATCATGTTCCATGCTATTTCTGTTCATTAAATTTTGTATCCAATTAATTAGTTCTTAACCAAGGATAGAGGATATTATGACGTGGATGCAGCTACATCTCTCTGTCTTCTTAGGAGTATCCTGCGAGAGGTAGAAACCCAGCGGAAGGTCTATGCTCTTTCAATTTTTTACTCTGCTCAATTTTTTCACTCTCCGCTCATGAATGAATGATGGTTTTTGCTCTTTAGGGTTAGGGTTTATTAGCTTAGTTTAAGTGGTTTTGAGATTTAGATCTCTTAGAAGTACTATAATTAATTAAAAGTATTGTTAAAATCATTTCTTAAATCAATGTTTATAAGAAAATATTTTTTTATTGTTTCAGTTATTTTAATTCCCTCCTTTCTTAATATGGGGTTTTTCAATGCTTTTTTGAATATTTTATTATTGTTGGCAGATTTTAGTATTATGTCATTTTTTTTAAACAGATTTTAGTATTATGTCATCTATGTAATGTAACATAAATAATTTGTTTTATAAAATTATAAATCATTTTTTATTTATAAATGTAAAAGAAAAATCACTGTAATAGTGTTTATGATCTTTTAATATTTTGTTATTGTTGTTAAGTTTTTAATAATATATTACTATATAATTATAGTCAAAACATTTTTTTACAAAATGTATAAAATTACTTTTATTTTTTATTTACAACATGTAAAAGTTATACAAAAGGGAAATGAATGAAGATAAAGTTGAAGTAGTCTCTCTTAGTTATTAGCATTTACACCTCTTTACATGTAGGCACCTAAATTTTGTTATTTTGCAAGGCATTTTCTGCCTTATGTAGAAAATAATGTGTATGTGTTCCTTACTTAACATTAAGTGGGGTAATTGTTAGTGGTAGGGAGGAGGGGGATTAGGGCAGAGAGAGGGTGTTAGGGGTGTGGGGAAGAGAGAGATGCCTTGTGGGTTAGAGGCAAGTGGAGTAGTATGGGAGAGAGAGAGAGTGGGAGAGGGTGTTAGTAAGGGGTTAGGGGAGGAGGGGAGAGCAAGAGAAAAGAGGGGGTTAGTGGTAGAGAGAGAGAGAGAGAGAGAGAGAGAGAGATCCATGGGTTAGGAGTAGGTGGAGGAGTAGGCCTGAGAAAAAAAGTGAAGAGAGGGGGTTAGCCAGGGTTAAAGGGAGGGGAGATAGAGAGAGTGTGAGAGAGAGATGAGGGGTTAGGGGTTTAGAGAGAGAGAGAGAGGGTGGTTAGTTGTAGGGGGTTAAGGGTAGAAAGAGAGAGAGAGAGATATTGGGTGTTAGTGGTTTAGAGAGAGAGATAGAGAGAGGGACAAAGCGGGGGGTGGTTAGTAGTCGGATTAGGAGGGAGAGAGAGAGAGAGAGAGACTGGGGATGTGGTTAGTGGTAGGGAGGAGGGGATTAGGAGAGGGTAGAGAGGGGGATTTGGGGTACGGCGAGTAGGGGAGAGAGAGGGGGGGGTTAGCTAGGGGTAGAGAGAGAGAGAGGGGGGCTATCTAAAGGTAGAAAGAGAGAGAAAGAGAGAGAGAGAGGGGGTATCTAAAGGTAGAAAGAGAGAGAAAGAGAGAGAGAGGGTGGTTAATGGTAAGGGGATGAGGATTAGGAGAGAGGGGGGTGGGTGTTAGGGGGGTGGATTTGAGAGAGAGGGTTGGGGGTAGGTGGAGGAGTAGGAGAGAGAGAGAGAGAGAGAGAGAGAGATGAGGGGGTTAGTCATAGAGAGAAAGAGAGAGACATAGAGAGAGAGAGAGATGAGGGGTTACTCATAGAGAGAGAGAGAGAGAGAGAGAGAGAGACTGGGGATGTGGTTAGTGGTTAGTGGTAGGAGGGAGGGGATTAGGAGAGGTAGAGAGGGGGGATTTTGGTTGGGGCGAGTAGGGGAGAGAGGGGGGGTAAGCTAGGGGTAGAGAGAGAGAGAGAGAGAGAGATTGGGGATGTGGTTAGTGGTTAGTGGTAGGAGGGAGGGATTAGGAGAGGTAGAGAGGGGGGATTTTGGGTGGGGCAAGTAGGGGAGAGAGGGGGGGTAAGATAGGGGTAGAGAGAGAGAGAGAGAGAGAGGGTGGTTATTGGTAAGGGGATGGGGATTAGGAGAGAGAGGGGGGTTGTTAGGGTGTTGGCTTTGAGAGAGAGGGTTGGGGGTAGGTGGAGGAGAGAGAGAGAGAGAGAAAGAGAGAGATTTCGGTGGTTTGGGTAGGAGAGTGAGGAGTGGGGGGTAGAGATAGAGATTGGGGATGTGGTTAGCGATTAGTGGTAGCAGGGAGGGGATTATGAGAGGTAGAGAGGGGGGATTTTTGGTGGGGCGAGTAGGGGAGAGAGGGTGTTTATTGGTAAGGCGGTGGGGATTAGGAGAGAGATGGGGGTTGTTAGGGTGTTGGCTTTGAGAGAGAGGGTTGGGGGTAGGTGGAGGAGAGGAGAGAGAGAGAGAGAGAGAGAGAGATGAGGACTTAGGGGTTTAGAGAGAGACAGAGGGTGGTTAGTGGTAGGGGTTAAGGGTAGAGAGACAGAGAGAGAGAGAGAGAGAGAGAGAGGGACAAAGCGAGGGAGGGTGGTTAGTAGTATGACTAGGAGGGGGAGAGAGAGAGAGAGAGAGAGAGAGAGAGAGAGAGAGAGAGAGAGAGTGGGGATGCACGGTTAGTGGTTAGTGGTAGAGGCCATGGGATTAGGAGAGGTAGAGAGGGAGGATTTGGGGGTAGCTAGGGGTAGAGAGAGAGAGAGAGAGCGAGAGGGTGGTTATTGGTAATGGATGGGGATTAGGAGAGAGAGGGGGGTGTCAGGGGGTTGGCTTTGAGAGAGAGGGTTGGGGGTATGTGGATGAGTAGGGGGGAGAGAGAGAGAGAGAGAGAGAGAGGGATATAATATGGGTTGGGAGGAGGGGGGGTCTAGAGAGAGAGAGAGAGAGATGGGGGTCTAGATAGTGGTAGGAAGACTATGAGAGATAGAGAGGGGGGTTAGGGGTAGGGGGGATTATGGAAGAGAGAGGGGGTTATGAAGAGAGAGAGAGAGAGAGAGAGAGAGAGAGAGAGAGAGATCATGCAGTTAGGGGTTTAGAGAGAGATAAATAGAGATAGAGAGAAGGGGGGGTGGTTAAGGGTAGGGGGAAGAGTAGGAAGGAGAGAAAAGTGAGAGAAAGGTATGGGAGGGTGGTTAGTGGTAGGGGGAAGGGGATTGGTTGAGAGATATGGGGATATTAGGGGGGGTGGTGGAGAGAGAGGGATGGGGGTTAGGGGTAGTTGCAGGAGTAGGGAAAAGTAGAGAGTGAGATAGAGGTTTAGTAAAAAGTTAGTGGGAGGACTGGGAGGGGAGAGAGAGGAGGGGGGTTCAGTGGTAGCCAAGAGGAGTAGGGGGGATAGAGAGAGAGGGAGAGAGATGGTGGTTTATCAGGAGAGACAAAGAGAGAGAGAGAGGGAGGGGTAGGTGGGGGAGTAGGGGGAGTAGGAAAGAGAAAGAGAGAGAGAGAGAGAGACGATGATGAGAGAGAGAGAGAGATGGGGAGTATATTAGTGGTATGGGGTGGGGGATTAGGATATATAGAGAGGGGGGGTTAGAGGTAGGGAGAGTAGGAGAGAGAGAGGGGGCGAGGGGGATGTGGAGGGGTGAGAATTGGGGGTTTGGGTGTATGACTCAGAGAGAGAGAGAGACAGAGAGAGAGAGTGGGGGTGGGAGGTGATGAGGTGTAGGGGGAGGAGGGGGTTTACATAAGAATGAGACAAATTGGGGGGATGTTAGGGGTTTGGGGAAGCAGGTTGGGAGAGAGAGAGAGAGAGAGAGAGAGAGAGAGAGAGAGAGATTAGGGGGTATAATGGCGGAAAGAGAGAGGGTGGGTGGGGATAGGAGGGGAGAGAGGGAGAGAGGTGGGGGGTTAAGGTTAAAGTGGGGAGGGATAGAGAGAGAGATAGGAAATGGGTTTAGGGGGTAAGGGGAGGATGGGAGAGAGAGAGATAGATGGGGGTACTAGTGGTTGGGGGGAGGAGGAGAGGGGTTAGATAGAGAGAGGGATAGAGAGCAGGGGGTTAGGGAAGAAAGGGTTTAGGGACAATGGAAGAGAGAGGTGGGTTTAGAGAGAGATCAAAGGGGTTTAAAAGAGAAAAATGGGAAAGTAAAGGGGGGTAGGGGTAGGTGGTTTGGGGGTAGAGAGAGAGAAGGGGGGAGGTTAGTGGTAGCGGGAGGGGGATTAGGAGAGACATAGATAGAGAGGGGGATTAGGGGTTGGGGGAGTAGGAGAGAGAGAGAGAGAGAGAGGCATGAGGAATTGGGGTAGGGAGATGAGGATAAATGGAGAGAGAGAGAGAGAGTGAGCTGGTGGGGATTAGTTTTAGGGGAGAGGAGGAGGGTTGCAAAAAAGGGAGAGAGATATAGAAATAGAGAGGGGTGGTTTTAAGGTTTCAGAAAGAGGGGGGTTGTGAGAGTGAGAGAGAGATATATATTGGGGAGTTATGGGTTTGGGTAGGATGAGGGAAATTAGAGAGAAGGGGTGGGTATAAGAGGAGACAGAGAGGGAAAAATCGATAGAGGTAAGAGGGGAGAGAGAAAGGTGGTTGGTTAGGGGTTGGGGGAGTAGGACAGAGAGAGAGGGGATGGGGTTAGGCTTAGGGGGAGGAGGGGAGAGACATGGATAGATATATGGGGAGTTAGTGGTTGGGGGGAGGAGGATAGGGTTTAGATAAAGAGAGGGAGGGAGAGAGGGGGAGTAGAGAGGAGGGGGTTAGGGAAAATGGGAGAGAGAGGTGGGGTTAGAGAGAGACATGGGGTTGAAAGGGAAGTAAAATTAATTTGTGTACATTAATAACACATGTGCATTATTTTTTTTAAAAAGCGCAAATGCGTTTTTATAAACACGTGCACATTTTAATTTTTTTTTAAATGGTGCAAATGAATTTTTCCACCTACATGGAAGATCAGTTGCCTGCTTTGGTTTTAGGTTCAAATTGTCAAAACTATAGGTTGGGCCTACAACTAACGAAACACATCCATTTTTTCATTTCCCTATTTTTCAACATCGAATTTTCATATGCTCTACATGTTTGTTGCTAATAAAATTGCACATACTATAGATATATCTATGTAGATTTGAAATATATATATATATTAGGAACACATCACTATTTTTTATTTTTTATTGATATGTAAAATTTATTAAAAGAACATAGGTCTCTTATTATCTTTATAACTTTTGATTGGTTCACCTATTTTGAAAATTAAAAAGAACTTGAACAAGTACATACAAAGAAATACACACCCACAAAAAGTTCATTGATTGTGTTAAGACCCTCATAGCGGGGCGTAATGTTTCGGCTTCTCACTCTAGAAATTCACTAAATTTCTTAATTTAAAAAAAATATAAAATCAACATTAAAAATGATGGAAAAATAGTGTCACACAAGAGCCACTTGTTATCCACAACTGTATTTTTTTTTTTGGAAAAAAATCAATGGTTACATACCAAATGCATGGCTTAACAAAAGCATATGAACTATCTTTTAGGAAAAAAATAACATACCCATCTTACAATAACATCGTTTTATTGGAGTTATACTAATTTTCCATAAATAAAAGTTATATATTATAGAAGGTAAGTGGATTGTCTACATTTTATCTTTTTACACTATGATCTCAATTCTTATGCAAGTAACTCTAATATTTATTTTTAGTGATCATATTTATGTTTGTATAGGTTTCCATTCCAACTAACATGTCATAATTGGGTAGTATTACCTCGCACTAGCCCCATTGTTAATAATCATACCCATGCTAGAGAAAAAAATGCTTGAGAATTTTTAATTGCTTGTCGAAAACATAGGGATTCATTTCCATAAGAACAATATCATCTTAATAGAAAATAAGGATGATGATTATACTAGCCAAAGTCATGCGAGCACAACTTGCCTCTTCTAAATATGTAACAACCTCAAAAATTGTAAATTCAGGAATTAAAAATATATATATATATACATGGAAAACATAACTTATTCCTATAATGTAGGGGATTGAGTAATCTTTATAATGCATTTTAGACAAAGAGTATAAATATAATTCCCATCTATACCATATATTTCATTACAAAATACAATTTCAAAGAAACACACAATTTCATTTTTTTTGGGTATGTTCTAACATTCCTCACAACATGACAATGTAACCCTACTCTTACAATAATCCTACTTAAATTGAGTATACTTTACATAATATATTCCAATGAGGATGTGTTTATGGATAAATCCGTTAGTGCGAACACCAACTGATCTCCCTAGTCTGAATGGTTCGTATCTACAACAAAGCAAAACAAGAATGAAAACCTTTCCCTAAATCTATAAAATTACTTGAATGCAAAGAGTCAATTCCATACCATATTTATGAAGGTCGTCCTCATGGATTGAATCTTCCACACTCTTGCTTGTTGATTAAAAGATTACCTGCAAAAGATTCAACAGGACAAAGACAAGAGACTACAAGATAACATGATACATCTAAGAAATTGACGAAGGAGAACTACAACAAATGAAATTAAACATCATTTTTGGGAAAGGAAGACATTGATGTATTGATTAATATAGAGGAAATAATTACAACCAATTTATACTTGGTGTTGAAGATACTTTCCAATGGAACCTTGCCTCAATTTTCCAATCATGGAAGAATGGATTCTTGGCTCAATTTCTACAGCATTTGGTTACCCTCATTTCAACCCCCATATCCCATGAAGAGGAGCTTCATTTATAGGCCAAAAGAGATGCGGAGGAGAGGAGAGGAGAGGATTAGGGAGATGGAGGAGGTAACATCCTACTAAGTTGGGATATGAGTAAGATACACCCTATATGGAAGGGATAAGCCTCCATAAGGGTTTCCTTCAAGAGACTTCTCAAAAATTCTCTTTTTTCCCTTCGTACAGGAACTGACACAACCTAGACACTAGCAGCATGCGTCAATGACATATGCTTTGTAGTGGAGCATGGTGCATCGATCGGGAAAAGATGCACTTTGTTAGAAGGAAAGGTGCATCGATCCCTCTAAACAGGGTTTTAATAGGGGAAAAACCTCATGACTCATCTTCTAAGGATTTTGGTTAAGTACTTCAGGTATTTAGGAAAGGATAGAGTGTACATGGTTCGTAATCATGATGAGTAGAAAAGTTTCGTTTAACAGAATGGCCCCAAAAGTATGAAGCTAGATTAACATGATAGGTGAAATAATTTGATGGATAAAGTATAAAGTATAAAGGAAAGGAATCGTTGGTTGGAAATTTGTCAACAATAACCAAGGATCTTCTGCAGTACAATAATTTCATCATCGCAATGATTCACAACAAAGTTGCTTACTGTTACACCTAAGATATTACCATCATGAGATTCAATGTACACATCCCTAAAGTTTCCTTGGCTAATTTATTGACCTCGAAGAGATATAACCCAATTATACTAGGTTTTGAGAGGTCGTCGCATGTTGCCATCATGCAACATGCGACGTCGTAGCTTTCTCTCTTGTAGGGTGCAGCAATGTTAGTTAATGGACAAAAATAGCTCCTTCGAGCCCATTCTCGAAGATAGCTGACATGGATCCCTATCTCTGACCTCTTGCGAGAGATGGCACTTGGTTCCTAACCACTTGGAAGGATCACTTACCTCTCTCCTACCATATCTCAACCTTCCCTATCCATACCCTATCCACTTAGTCCTATATAAATGAAGCTCCTTCCCATTCCAAAGGGAGGAAGTCTATAGTGCCTACATGCTGGTGAAATCATCCTAGAGAGATCTCTAGTCATCCATTGAGAGACTCCCACTTCCTTGAAGAGGTTATGGCATTGGCTTGGATGGAGAAGGATTGCTTCGTTAAGCCTTGATTGTGATCATTCCTTTCTATGTACTTTCCCTATTTCATACAGTAATATAAACTCTTTCCACCAATATTTTTGTGTTGATGATATTGTGTAGTTTACTTGCTTAACTGTTTACTTAGATCTATTACTGTTTAGATGCTTTTTACTTGTTTGTCTTGTTCTGTGTGACTTGGCAAGTCTTGCAGCTAAGATCTGAAGATCGCGAGGCGTAGAACAACAACCTAGGAGAAAGGGCTAGAAGCTTAAGGTAAGAAATATAATAACCTGATCCCTAACTAGATCTAGGAAAGGGGTTTATATTCTGTTCTATTTGTTCTAGACTCATATTGAGCTAGGGAGATCCGGCTCGCACCCGTTCTCGTTTGTGTGAATCTGTCCCGGCCAAATAACCTGTTGGAAGTAAAACTGAAAAAGCTTCCACCTCGATGCCTGATGTCACTGTACTGGTTTCTCCTCTCACCATTGAGAAGCCCTCATTCGAGTCAGTGTTGAGTCCACCCAAGAGCACAATGAGAAAATCGGTTTTCAATCCTAATGCTCAGGATGCTCAAAACTACAACATTGTAGAGGACCTAGCACAAGCTCCTTATGCCATGTTGATGCTCGAAGTCTTGTAAAATTGTCCTAATCAGCGCAAGACTCTCCTCACTTCCATCGGTGCAATTGACCTGGATTCATTGAATACCATCATGTTCCGACTGGAATACTTCAAACTGAGGCTCTCCCATCAATTGGCATTTTAAGTTGCTACAAACATTGCTGGGAAGATGATCCATTGTACCTTTTTGGATGAAGATGCCTCTACATCAATCATGTCGATGACATGCTAGAGAGCCATTTGCTCTCCCAAGTTGAACCATTCTCCTACCACTTTGAGAGCATTCGACAGACGTGGCTTTCAACCTCATGGGTTGCTAAAAGCTTTAGCAGTCGAGTTGGGGGTCAAGACCGCAACCATTAATGTGGAAGTGGTCGCTTCCCCATTGGATTACAATATTCTTCTTGGTCGTAACTTGTTTTATGCCATTATTGCGGTCGCATCATTTGTCTTCTACATAGTACAATTCCCCCAGCAAGGCCAAATTGTCATAGTCGACCAACTCGATTTCTACACACCTGACACCGCTACTCACCCGGGCGATAACATTCCTTCGATTGGAAAATATTTTCATCAGTATCAGAGTGTGGGGGTTGGCCTCCTTAAGGACTCATCCATTATGGGCATCTTTCCTACTTCAGATCCCCCAAATCATGTTGCCACAGTGAACATGATCTCCTCACAGATTTCATCTATAGCCAACTCCACTGATTCATGGCTTGTACCAGACGAATCCATCACTCACCTAATTGAAGACACCATGCCTCTGTCTACCATTGAACTCACATACGAGGCTATCCAGTCAGCACCAGAGGACCACTTAGTTCTAGCCTCCACCTCCTATTCTCTACAGGGGACATCATTTAACCCCCTGTTACGTACTTTTCATTCTGACGAGTCCATCATGAAAATCATGAGTGCGAATGATCCTCCGTGGGAATACCTCCATCATCATTTGTCTTTCTTTCCCTTTTTGGACACTGTGGAGAATAACATTAGCACCATCTTCACATCGGATATCTACTCTGGCTCTCAGTCCTCGATACTCGCATGTCAAACGGACTCCGAAGGAAACTTAGCCAACATTGAGCCTACCACTTTGATAGACATTTTAGTTACTTTTGGTGTAATGGAACACATTCAGTTAGGCCAGAAGTGTTCCCCTAAAGAAGTCATCGCTTCCATGGCCTTATTCAAGCGATTATGAGACATGTTCGCTTGGACCTACGAGGAGATGCCTGGGATAGACCCCTCCATTGTTCTACAAGAGATTAAAACCTATCCTGACGTCAAACCTGTCCGCCAAAAGTTGCGACCGGTACACCATCGAAAGACTGCAGAAATCAAGGCAAAGATTCAGAAACTTTTGAAGGCCAGCTTCATTTACCCTGTCCCATTGACAGAATGGGTCTCAAACGTCATCCCTGTTACTAAAAAATAGGGTAGCATTCATGTTTTCATTTATTATCGGGATCTCAACAAAGCTTGTCCCAAGGACGACTACCCGACTCCCTTCATCGACCAGATTATTGACAATTGTGCCGCGAGTGTCATTTTTTCATTTATGGATGGATTTTCCCGATACAACCAGATTGAGATCCACCCCATCGACCAACACAAGACTGCATTCATATACCCTTGGGGAACGTTTGCATATTGTAAATTTTTGTTTGGTCTTAAAAAAGTTGGTGACACATTCCAGCGGGCCATGTCGTATGCCTTTCATGATGTGAAGGACTTTGTGGAACCCTACTTGGATGACCTCCCTACCCACTAAAAGCAGTGTGAATTCCACTTAGATCATCTGATGGTCATTTTCCTCAGACGCAGCTAGTACAATATCTGTCTGAATCCTCATAAGTGTATTTTCTGTGTCGAGTCAGGACGGCTATTAGGGTTTATTGTCTCGAAAGATGGGATCCACATTGATCCCTTGAAGGTGGAAGCCATTGTCTCTCTTCCACCTCCAACTAATATTACGGAACTTCACAGTCTACAAGGACGAGCAACTTATTTACGGTGCTTCGTTTGTAATTTCATGCAAAAGACACAGGGTTATGTGAGATTGATGAAAAAGGACATCCCATTCATTTTGGATGACCAATATCAACAATCTTTTGATAGTTTGAAACATGCCATCATGAATGCCCCTGTGCTCTAACAACCTAATTACTGTCACGATTAAATTCAATACCTCGTTGCTTCCGACACCACTATCGCCATCGTTTTGGTGCAAGAAGACCAGAATGCCCAGGAACATGTGATATACTATGCCAGTAAAGGACTTATAGACACTGAAACTCATTATTCACATGTTGAGAAGATCGCTCTCACGACAGTTATTGTCATGCAGAAGTTTCAACATGACATTCTGCTTCGCACCACCACCATCATCGTTGATTCGAACCCCATGTACCACATTCTGACTTGTCAGGTGCTTGGGGGCAAGTATTCACGTTGGATCATAATACTGCAAGAATTTGATCTTCTTTTCGAAAAAGCCAAGTCGAAAAAGTCTTTGGTGATTGTTGAGCTCATTTGTGACCTCCCCCATACTGATGTAGAATCTAAGCCCAATGACTCTTTTCCAAATGAGTCATTGTTTCTTATCAGTACGTCTAATCCATGGTATGGAGATATCACTTTATATCTTCAAACCCAACGTTTCAGCCCTGAATTGTCTCATGATGACTATCGTCGCATATGCCACCATGTAAAGTATTACCTGATTATCAGTGATACCTTGTACTGTCTTGGTATCGACTCTATTCTTCGACGTTGTCTAACTCACAATGAGGCTGAAGACGTCCTAAATGACTGTCGCACTGGGGAATGTGGTGGTCATCTCTCTAGGATGGCTACAGCCTAGAAGATTCTTTGCTCTAGACATTATTGGTCGTCTATATTCAAAGATTCTATTGACGCCGTAAAAAAATGTCCTCCATGTCAACATTTTCAAACAAAAAAGCTCACCCATCCCACCCCATTACAACCGATTATTTCCATTGGCCCCTTCGCTAAATGGGGCATTGCTTTCATGCATTGTAATCCTACCTCGGTCGGGTGGCATAGTTATGTCATTGTAGCTATGGACTACTTTACAAAGTGAGTCGAGGCAATGACTACATACACGAACGACGGAAAGACCGCCACACTCTTCATGTTTAATCATGTAATAGCACGCTTTGGAGTTCCTCAACTGATAGTTACCGACCATGGTTCTCACTTTATGAACCATATGGTTGACGAGTTGAGCGATAGATTGGGTTTTCGCCATGAAAACTCAACATAGTACTACCCACAGTCAAACGGATAGGTCGAGGCCACTAACAAGGTCTTGAAAACTATGGTCCACTGTATGGTGGGTATGCACAACTCCAATTGGCATAATATGATTTTCTCTGCATTATGGGCTTATTGAACTTCCGTTAAAATCGCCACTGGATTTACTCCCTTCCAACTAGTGTATGGATTGAAGGTGTTCCTTCCTATTGAGTGCGAGATTTCGTCCCTCAAGCTCGCCATCGAACTTCTCCCAAACACTACTGCCGAGGAAGAACACTTCCTCCACCTAACTAAGCTCGACGAGACTAGCCGAGATGCCACTCTTGCCAATGAGGCTCATAACAGATGCATCAAAGTGTAGTATGACAAGTCGGTAGAACCTCACGCCTACAACGAAGGATATTTGGTCCTCACATATGACCAAAAACATGATAATCTGGGTGCAGGAAAGTTTGAGTCCATGTGGCATGGACCTTATGTAGTGAAATCCATCTTATAGAAGGGAGCTTAGGAGCTTGAAGACTACGATCGGCTATCTTTAGGTGAGCCTCGCAATGCGCTCTACCTGAAGAGGTACTATGATTGAGTCTTTCATGCATAAGTACTTTTGTATATACTGTGCATGGCATGTGTGTGTTTTTGTGTGGTGTGACGCCTTGATTTTTTGCGTGCTTAGGTCTTGTTTTGTTTCTTATACCATGTTCTTTCTGCATGTGAAGATGGCAACTTGCTACAGATTTGCGGATGGTGCCAGCTGACATACTCGCAACCTTGCTTTGGTAGCCTGGGTACTCTATTCACCTACAGGCAAGATTATCAGCTCAGGGAAAATATCTCTAGGTTTTCCAACCAACAATGTTGTAGAATATCAAGCAGTCATTGGAACCCTAATCGACATTATTTCTTTGGGTATGGACCACGTTGTCATCCAATTGGATTCTCAACTAGTAGTCTCTCATCTTAACCGAGTCTACACCATCCGTGACCCTACCTTACTCTTTCTCTATAGACGATTCCGTCTTCTGGAAAGGTCCTTCGAGTCCATTCAGTACCTGCACATTCCACAAGACGTGAACATAGTTTCCAACTCTATGGCCAACTTCATCTTAGATTGGTACTTTGCACACACATAAGCATATTTCTGAATTGTTAAAAGTAGACATAACATGTAAATAACTCATTTTATAACACATAAACAAGATGACATCATTCATCCATTCTAAACACATATATGTATAAAACCGCCAAAATGTCTGTATATATATATCATCATAAAAGTAGTGCTGGTACAAAATCTAATGCACAACGGCTTTTAGTGAGTCTCTACAAAATATGAAGCCTCATAGCTTTTAGTAGTACAAAATTTGAGGCTTCTAAGCTCTCAGTACATGCATGATAACAATATAAGGCCTAATGCTTGCCCCATACACCCCTAGGTCTGCCAGCTCTAGCCTGGTGAGTATGAAAGCAATCAAGTGCTCTCGTGACCCTGCGAAGTAGCGCATTGAAGCGCGCAGATGCTCCAAACGTATATCCCTACATAGGCCATGGTAACTCATCTACCATTGGTTCTGGAATGTCTAATGTCAACCCACTCAGGTTCAGGTAGACATCCTCCATCTCGGAAATGGAAGCATGTACGGTTGGAGCCACGACTGCTCCCTCTCCTCTCTCTCTCCTTGCCAGAAGAGAGACTCCTACTGGTCGTACAGGGCCCACATCTACATACACATGTTGTTAACTTGTGAGAGCTATAACAAAAAAATAATAAATATACAAAACTAAAAAGTACAAGGGTTATTTGTTCTTACCTATATCTCCCCATACTACTCCCTTGGGTAGTACCAGGTCTGGGTCATCCCTGAAGTCCGTACCACTGTACGGGTAATCCTCTACCATGAGCAACATGCCCTCTAGACAGGTGAAGAACTCAAGACCATATTGGACGATGGGGCCCCCACCATGTCGAGCCATCATCTCTGTCCATCTAGCCATGTGTGGATCCTTAGGATCCCTGTCATCCAGTGGTACCTGTGGGTGCAAGAGGGGAACTCGCTCCAATAGCAACGAGATCACTATCGAACTGTAGCTGAATTGCTTGAGATCTCCCCGTCGACACATGGTCAGCTGAGCTAAAATGTTCACGAGGAGTCCCTCACACCAGTTGAAGATATTTGGAGACATGCAGTCCTCCACATATAGCATTTGTGACCGGGTGGCTAAGTGATGAGCTTGGCTCCCTATTATCCTCGTGATGGTAAAGAGTATGGCATGCAGCGGACATTCCCGTACTTCCTTGATGGGAATCTTCCCACTAGAAGCATGGGTGTTAGGAGTATAATGTTGTAAGATCATGCCATCCAGAGTCTAATCACTTCCCAATGATCCAGTAAGAGTCACATTGTTCCCTCTTTAGGACAATCCAGTTAGAAAAGAGATGTCCCCGACATCTATGGTGAGTATGTTCTCACCGATCACGAAATATTGCTGAGCCACGTCCCAGCATCGGAGCATATGTGTCAGCAATGAGATTTGGGCCCCCATGCCCTTGATCTGGAAGAACTTAAGGAAACCACCTCAATGCTTCCACACATTGTGGATCATTTGCAACTTGTATGTCATCTACCTCGTGTTCTCGTTCGCGCCACTCTAAGACCATTTTTGCTGCTACTAACCCACCAAGAGGAGCATTTAAATATTGTTTGGACTCACTTCAACCACTGAAAGTTCATCCTTTGGGTAAATTTTTGTTTTGGGTTGGACGTTTCCGCCGTCGCACCCCGTTAATATGGACAGTGCGACATCGTCGCAAACCGACTTTGTGGGATTTGCAACGACCTGGGTTCGTCGCAGTTCCTGTAAGGGAAAACTGCAACGACCCGAGGACACAATATCCTCCCCAAATTAACCAAAAAACCCAAACAATGAACCAAAATAAAAAATGTAAACCACTAGAAATGTACTGGATGAAGTTTAGAGTTACCTGCTCCATACGGTTGGTGAAATGGTTGCTCATAGCTCTCGAAATCGACAAGTGAACTTTTGGCTCCAAATGGCACTTCTTCTCCCCAAATTGGCAAATGAACAATGGTGACTATATTTGTTTTTTTTGTTTATATTTATAAACAAAATGGAATATTCCTTTTCAAATATTTGATGCTTTTACGTCATTTGCTATAGTTTGGATCATTTTTATCGCATTTGAACATTCGGTTGACTATTTGACCTAGTTTTCAAGTGTGCAAGAGTTGTTGAGTGGATCTTACACATCATTCTCTCAATATAACGATCATTTCAGGTATGAACAACCCCTTGAATGTTTTGTTATTATTTTATATCTATTAAATTGTAATTATTTTATGATGATGAGCTTACTCTTTGTTCTTTCTCATGCTCTTGAAACTATGAGAATAAGTTACCAAGTTACGATTTCTCACTTTTCTGGGCTCGTTAAACTCCTACGGAAAAGGAACCCCCTGAAGTCTATCTTTAAGCTCTTTTCACACTCTCGAAATACGAAAAGATTTCCAAGCGAACTTGTCGCATTCACGCTTGTTAAAGTATTTGAATGGTCATCTTCCTAGTGATAGCTTACCCATTTTTCGGACCAGGGGTTACTACTTACGAAAAAGGTATACTCCAACCAATCATGATAGGAAGAGTCCTTTATCGCGTTGTTTTACCCTTTTTCGAGCGATGAGGCCAACTTTACGAAAAAGGACCATTGGAGTCTTCTTTAGTTCTTTTTAGACTCTCTAAACATGAAATGACGACCGATTTTACCTTCTATGGACTCATTAAACTTTAAACATTGAAGGGCCCGTCATGGGACGAACCCCTCTTATCCCAGGTTTGGAAAATATTTGGGATTGGACTCATCTATGAGATGAGATACACCAAGCATCTGGTTACCCTCATCAAGCTCATGAAAAACACATGAGGCACTCATCATTCATGATGGGGAAAAAGGAAATATTTTATGTTACACCCTTTATCAGTGGCAGTACCTAGTCATTCTTGAACATGGCTCTCATTTGCATTCACATATTACACTTGGATCATCTATTTGTCCTCGAGTTTTACCTATTTCCTGAGTCTTTTCATTCCTTTGAGTCGTTCAAAGAAAGCTTCCATCATCAGTTGCATTAGGATTTGGTATCATGCTTGTCACGTCAATACTACCAAGTCATAGCATGCCCATGTTCAAGAATACTCTCACTATTCATTATCTGTAGTCAGTACACCTTCCATCATGTCGATCTATTCTGAGTCAGTCTTGCATGTTACTGTACCATCCGATCTTCTCTACACATCCTTTGTCATGTTTCGTGTCGATGATGGGGCATACATCATGGCCCTCCTTCGACGGATTCATCCTTGTCGACTTCAACACATCATTCGGGGATTGAATCTAGAAACCAACCAAGTACCTTGGCCCTGCATGCCTCAATGGCAAGTTACCTCGCTTTCAACATGAGTTTGCATCATTGACTCTTGATTGAAAGATTTTATCTCGCGTTCAACTTCAACTCATTAATTCACGCTTGATGATATGTACTGTGATACCTTAGGAATCATTGACATCAATGATGATTTCCCTCGTGCTTGTTAATGGTATACATCAATGACCGATAATCAAGCAGTTTCTACCATGTTCGACGTCAAGATATTTGTGATCACATGGATAGATTCGTATCATTGCGGGTTCATCTTGAAGACCCTGGCGAGTCATGTTTTACCTACGTTGCGATGGATATTGTATCGAGTCATATCACACGGATCCACATTTGTATTGGTCGTGGCTGTGTTATCATCTCATCATGGATCTACGTTTGTGTCTAGTAGCCATGATTGTGTTCAGTCGATCATTACTACCATGGATCTGCATTGTATTGGTCGGCAGCCATGTTGAACGTCATATGAGACTATGTACTCAGAGTTAGTTGTACTACAGTAGCATCTTTCATCTGACAATCCATTTCCATTCCTTCTATCAAAGCATTTCACCTATCCAAATTTCAATAGCTTCATGATTTGGGGGGCATTCTGTTACACCTAAAATCTTACCATCATGAGATTCAGTGTATACATCCCTAAAGTTTCCTTGGCTAAGTCATTGACCTGGAAGAGATATAACACATTTATACTAGGTTTTAAGAGGTCATCGCATGCTTCCCTCATGCAACATGCGACGTTGCAGCTTGCTCTGTTGCAGGGTGCGACGATGTGATTTAATGGAAAAAAATAGCTCCTTCGAGCCCATTCTCAGAGCTATCTAACATGGATCCCTATCCCTGACCTCTTGGGAGAGCTGGCACTTGGTTCCTAACCTCTTGGAAGGATCCCCTATCTCTCTCCTACCATATCTCAACCTACCCTATCCACTTAGTCCTATATAAATGAATGTCCTTCCACTATAGTGCCTACATGCTGGTGAAATCATCCTAGAGAGATATCTACTCATCCATTGAAACACTCCCACTTCCTTGAAGAGGTTATGGCATTGGATTGGATGGAGAAGGATTGCTTTGTTAAGCCTCAATTGTGATCATTCCTTTCTATGTACTTTCCCTATTTCATACAGTAATATAAACTCTTTCCACCAATATTTTTGTGTTGATGATATTGTGTAGTTTACTTGGATCTGTTACTGTTTAGATGCTTTTTACTTGTTTGTCTTGTTATGTGTGACTTGGGAGGTCTTGCAGCTAAGATCTGAAGACCGCGAGGCATGGAACAACAACCTAGGAGAAAGGGCTACAAGCTTAAGGTAAGAAATCTAATAACTTGATCCCTAACTAGATCTAGGAAAGTCATTTATCTTCTGTTGTATTTGTTCTAGACTCATATTGATCTAGGGAGATCCAGCTCGCACCCATTCTCGTTCGTATGACTCTGTCCCAAACAAAGAACTTGTTGGAAGTAATACTAAAAAAGCTTCCACCTCGATGCCTGATGTCACTGTACCGGCTACTCCTCTCACCATTGAGAAGCCCTCGTTCGAGTCAGTGTTGAGTCCACCCAACAGCACGATTAGAAAATCGATTTTCAATCCTAATGCTTGTGCTGCTCAAAACTACAACATTGTAGAGGACCTAGCATAAGCTCCTTGTGCTATGTTGATGCTCGAAGTCTTGCAAAACTGTCCTAATCAGCGCAAGACTCTCAACACTACCATCGGTGCAGTTGACCTGGATTCATCGAATACCATCATGTTCCGATTGGAATACTTCAAACCAAGGCTCTCCCATCAATTGGCATTTCAAGTTGCTGCAAACATTGCTGGGAAGACGATCCATCATACCTTTTTGGAAGAAGGTGCCTCTACGTCAGTCATATCGATCTCATGCTGGAGAGCCATTCGCTCTCCCGAGTTGAAATGTTCTCCTACCACTTTGAGAGCATTCGACAAACGTGGCTTTCGACCTCATGGGCTATTACAAGCTTTAGCAGTCGAGTTGGGGTGCAAGACCGCAAACATTAACGTTGAAGTGGTCACTTCCCCATTGGATTAAAACATTCTACTTGGTCGTAACTTGTTTTATGCCGTGACATCGGTTGCATCATTTGTCTTCTGCATACTACAATTCCCCCATCAAGGCCGAATTGTCATAGTCGACCAACTGGATTTCTGCACACCTGACACCACTACTCACCTGGGTGATAACATTCCTTTGATTGGACAATCTTCGCATCAATATCAGAGCATGGTGGTCGGCCTCCTTAAGGACTCATCCATTATGGGCTTCTTTCCTACTTCGGATCCCCCAAATCATGTTGCCACGGCGAACATGATCTCCTCACAGATTTCATCTATCCCCAACTCCACTGATTCATGGCTTGTACTTGACGAAGCCACCACTCATCTAATTGAAGACATCATGCCTCTATCACCAGCTGAACTCACATATGAGGCTATCCAGTCAGCACCAGAGGACCACTTAGTTGTGGCCTCCACCTCCTGTTCTCTACAGTGGACATCATCCGACCCCCTGCTACGGACTTTTCATTCTGACGAGTCCATCATGAAAATCATGACAGCGAACAATCCTCCATGGGAATACCTCTATCATCGTTCATCTTTCTTTCCCTTTTTGGACACTATGGAGAATATCATTAGCACCATCTTCACATTGGACGTCTACTCTAGCTCTCAGTCCTCGATACTCACGTGTCAAATGGACTCCAAAGGAAACTTAGCCAACATTGAGCCTACCACTTTAATAGACATTTTAGTTACTCCTGGTGTAGTGGAACACATTCAATTAGGATAGAAGTGTTCCCCTAAAGAAGTCATCGCTGCCACGACCTTATTCAAGCGATTCTGAGACGTGTCCGCTTAGACCTACGAGGAGATGCCTGGGATAGACCCCTCCATTGTTCTACAGGAGATTAAAACCTATCCCAACGTCAAACCCGTCCGCCAAAAGTTGCGATCGGTACACCCACGGATGACTACGGAAATCAAGGCAGAGATTGAGAAACTCTTGAAGGCTGGCTTCATTTACCCTACCCATTGATAGAATGGGTCTCAAACGTCATCCCTATTACTAAAAAACAGGGTACCATTCGTGTCTGCGTCGATTATTGGGACATCAACAAAGCTTGTCCCAAGGACAACTACCCGATTCCCTTCATCGACCAGATTATTAACAATTGTGTTGGGAGTGTAATTTTTTCATTTATGGATGGATTTTTCGGATACAACCAAATTGAGATCCACCCCGCCGACCAACACAAGACTGCATTCATCTTCCCTTGGGGAACGTTTGCATATCGTAAACTTTTGTTTGTTCTTAAAAATGATGGTGCCACATTCTAGCAGGCTATGTCGTATGCCTTCCATGATGTGAAGGACTTTGTGGAACCCTACTTGGATGACCTCCCTACCCACTCAAAGCAGTGCGAGTTCCACTTAGATCATCTAACGACCATTTTCCTCAGACGCAGACAGTACAATATCCGTCTGAATCCTCTTAATTTTTTTTTTTCTGTGTCGAGTCAGGATGCCTCTTAGGGTTTTTGTCTCAAAAGATGGGATCCGCATTGATCCCTTGAAGGTGGGAACCATTGTCACTCTTCCACATCCAACTAATATTACAGAACTTCGGAGTCTATAAGGACGAGCAACTTATTTATAGTGCTTCATTTGTAATTTCGTGCAAAAGACGGAGGGTTACGTGAGATTGATGAAAAAGAACGTCCCGTTCATTTGGGATGACCAAGCACAACAATCTTTTGATAGTTTGAAACATGCCATCACACATGCCCCTATGCTCCAACCACCAAATTACTATCGCGATTAAATTCTATACCTTGCTTCTTCCGACACCACTATCGCCATGGTTTTGGTGCAAGAAGACGAGAACGCCCAAGAACATGTGACATAATATGCCAGTAAAGGAATTATAAACACTGAAACTCATTATTCACATGTTGAGAAGCTCACTCTCGTGGTAGTTATTGTCGTGCAGAAGTTCCGACATGACATTCTGCTTCGCACCACCACCATCATCGCCAATTTGAACCCCATGTACCACGTTTTGACTCGTCAGGTGCTTGGGGGAAAGTATTCACGCTGGATCATGATACTGCAAGAATTTGATCTTCTTTTCGAAAATGCCAAGTCGAAAAAGTCTTTGGTCATTACTGAGCTCATTTGCGACCTCCCCCGTACTGACGTAGAATCTAAGCCCAATGACTCTTTTTTGGATGAGTCATTGTTTCTTATCAGTACGTCTGATCCGTGGTATGGAGATATAACTTTATATCTTCAGACCCAACGTTTTAGCCCTGATTTGTCTCATGATGACTGTCGTCGCATATGCCACCATGCAAAGTATAACTTGATTATCAGTGATACCTTGTACCATCGTCGTATCGACTCTATTCTTCAACGTTGTATGACTCACGACGAGGCTGAAGACATCCTAAATGACTGTCACTCTAGGGCATGTGGCGATCATCTCTCTTGGATGGCTACAGCCTAGAAGATTCTTCATGCTGGATATTATTGGCCATCTATATTCAAAGATTGTATCAAGGCCGTAAAAAAATGTCCTCCATGTCAACATTTTCATACAAAAAATCTCACCGATCCCGCCCCGTTACACCCAGTTATTTCCATTGGCCCCTTCACTAAATGGGGCATCGATTTCATGCATTGTAAGCCTACCTTGGCCGGGGGCCATAGTTACGTCATTGTAGCTATGGACTACTTTACAAAGTGGGCTGAGGCAATTCCTACATACACGAACGATGGAAAGACTGCCACACTCTTCATGTTTAATCATGTAATAGCGTCGTTTGCACTTCCTCAAATGATAGTTACCGACCATGTTTCTCACTTTGTGAACCATATGGTTGATGAGTTGAGCAATAGATTGGGTTTTTGCCATAAAAACTCAACACCATACTACCCACATTCAAATGGACAAGTCGAGGCCATGAACAAGGTCTTGAAAACTATGGTCCAACGTATGGTGGGTATGCACAAGTCCAATTGGCATAATATGCTTTTCTCTGCATTCTGGGCTTATTGAACTTTCGTTAAAGCCACCACCAGAATTACTCCCTTCAAAACAGTGTATGGATTGGAGGCAGTCCTTCCTATTGAGTGCGAGAGTCCGTCCCTCAATCTCGCCATCAAACTTCTCCCAAACACTACTACTAAGGAAGAACGCTTCCTCCACCTAGCTAAGCTAGACAAGACCCACCGAGATGCCGCTTTTGCCAACGAGGCTCATAAGAGATGCATCAAAGCACAGTACGACAAGTCGGTAGAACCTCACGCCTACAACGAAGGATATTTGGTCCTCACATACGACCAAAAACATGATAAGCTGGGGGCAGGAAAGTTTGAGTCCATGTGGCATGGACATTACATAGTGAAACATGTCTTAGAGAAGGGATCTTAGGAGCTTAAAGACTACGATGGGATATCTTTAGGTGAGCCTTGCAATGGGCTCTACGTGAAGAGGTACTATGCCTGAGTCTTTCATGCATAAGTACTTTTGTATATAATGTGCATGGAGTGTGTGTGTTTTTGTGTGGTGTGACGCTTTGATTTTTTGCGTGCTGAGGTCTTGTTTTGTTTCTTATACCATGTTTTGTCTTCGTGTGCAGATGGCTACTCGCTATGGATTTGCGGACGGCGCCAGTCGGCATACCCACAACCTTGCTTTGGCAGCCTGGGTAATATATTCACCTACTGGTGAGCTTGTCAGCTCAGGGGGAATGTGTCTAGGTTTTGGAACCAACAATGCTACAGAATATCAAGCAGTCATTGGAACCCTAACCGACGCTATTTCTTTAGGTGTGGACCACATTGTCATCCACTTGGATTCTCAACTAGTAGTCTCTCATCTTAACCGAGTCTATTCCATCCGAGACCCTACCTTACTCTGTCTCTATAGACGATTCCATCTTCTGGAAAGGTCCTTCGAGTCCATTTAGTACCTGCACATTCCACGAGATGTGAACATAGTTGGCGACTCTATGGCCAACTTCATCTTAGATTAGTACTTTGCACACACATAAGCATATTTATGAATTGTTAAAGGTAGACATAACATGTAAATAACTCATTTTATAAGAAAACACATAAACAATATCACATCATTGCTCCATTATAAACACATATATGTATAAAACCACCAAAATGTCTGTATATATATATCATCATAAAAGTAGTGCTGGTACAAAATCTGAAGCACGACGACTTTTAGTGAGTCTCTACAAAATCTGAAGCCTCATAGCTTTTAGTAGTACAAAATCTGAGGCTTCTAAGCTCTTAGTACATGCATGATAACAATATAAGGCCTAACGCTTGCCCCATACACCCCTAGGTCTGACAGCTCTAGCCTGCTGAGTATGAAAGAAGTCAACTGCTCTTGTGACCCTGCGAAGCAGTGCATTGAAGAGCGTAGATGCTCCCACCGTATATCCATATATAGGTTGTGGTAACTCATCTACCATCGATTCTAGAACGTCTACCATCAACCCACTTAGTTTCACGTAGACGTCCTTCATCTCGAAAATGGAAGCATGTATGGCTGGAGCCATGACTACTCCCTCTCCTCTCTCTATCCTCGTCAAAGGAGAGACTCCTATTGGTTGTACGGGGCCCACATCTGCACACACATGTTGTTAACTTATCAGCACTATAACAAAAAAATCATAAATATACAAAACTAAAAAGTACAAGGGTTATTTCTTCCTACCCATATCTCCCCATACCGCTCCCTCGGGTAGTACCAGGTCTGGGTCATCCCTATAGTCAATACCATTGTACGGGTAATCCTCTACCATGAGAAACTAGCCCTCTAGCCAAGTGTAGAACTCAAGACCATATCCGACGATGGGGCCCCCACCATGTCGAGCCATCACCTTTGTACATCTAGCCATGTGTGGATCCTTAGGATCCCTGTCATCCAGTGGTACCTGTGAGCACAAGAGGGGAACTCACTCCAATAGGAACGAGATCACTATCGAACTATTGCCAAACTGCCTGAGATCTCCCCGCAGACACTTGGTCAGCTGAGCTCGAATGTTCACGAGGAGTCCCTCGTACCAGTTGAAGATCTTCGAAGATATGCAGTCCTCCGCATATAGCATTTGTGACCTAGTGTCTAATTGAGGAGCTTGGCTCCCTATTATCCTCGTGATGGTAAAGAGTATGGCATGTAGCGGATGTTCCCGTACTTCCTTGATGGGAATCTTCCCACTAGAAGAATGGGTGTTAGGAGTACAATGCTGTAAGATCATGGCATCCACAATCCGATCACTTCCCAGTGATCTAGTAAGAGTCACATTGTCCCCTCTTCGGGGCAATCCAGTCATAAAAAGAGATGTCCTCGACAACTATGGTGAGTATGTGCTCACCGATCATGAAATATTACTGAGCCACGTCCCAGCATCGGAGCATATATGTCAGCAATGAGATTTGGGCCCCCATGCCCTGGATCTAGAAGAACTTAAGGAGACCACAGTTCCTTAGTGCTTCCACACATTGTGGATCATTTGTAGCTTATATGTCATCTACCTCATGTTCTCATTCGCGCCACTCTAAGACCATTTTTTATGCTACTAACCTGCCAAGAGGAGCATTTAAATATTGTTTGGACTCACTTCAACCACGCAAAGTTCATCTTTTGGGTTAAATTTTTGTTTTGGGTTGGACATTTCCGTCATAGCACCCCGATAATACAGACAGTGTGACATCATCGCAACCCAACTTTGCGAGATTTCCAACAACCCGGGTTCATCGCAGTTCTCGTAAGGGAAAATTGCGACAACCCGAGGACGCAATAGCCCTCCACAAATTAACCAAAAAACCCAAAAAATGAACCAAAATAAAAAATGTAAACCACTAGAAATGTGCTGGATGAAATTTAGAGTTACCTGCTCCAGACGGTTGGTGAAATGGTTGCTCGTAGCTCCCAGAAACGATAAGTGAACTTTTGGCTCCAAATGGCACTTCTTCTCCCTAAATTGGCAAATGAACAATGGTGACTATATTTTTTTTGTTTCTATTTATAAACAATTCCTTTTCAAATATTTGATGCTTTTAGGTCATTTTCCATAGTTTGGATCATTTTTATCGCATTTGAACACTCGGTTGACTATTTGACCTAGTTTTCAAGGTGTGCAGGAGTTGTTAAGTGGATCTTGCACATTATTCTCGCAATATAACAGTCATTTTAGGTATGAACAACCCCTTGAATGTTTTCTTATTATTTTACATCCGTTAAATTGTAATTATTTTATGATGATGAGCTTACTCTTTGTTATTTCTCATGCTCTTGAAACTATGAGAATAAGTTACCGAGTTATGATTGACGGGCTTTTTAATTGCCTTCCAATTACTTAGAAAACAACTAAGAAGTGTACATTAATTGTCAACCCGGGGTTCGTTGAGAACTTGCGAGTTACCATGCACTGTATGTGCAAAACACAATCTCCTCTTACATTACTTTATCTACTTGAAGTTGTAGTTCAATAACCTTACTTACAAACAATGGTATAAGCAATTACAATGTCTTGTCAAGGAACTAGCCATCTAAACAACTATTGAAGCTAAATTGCAATGAAAGTAAATCACATGACATGAAAGTAAAACACACGACATGAAAGTAAATTCTAAAATTAAATTCACACTTGAAAGTAAATTCTAAACTAAATAAAATGTTGCTGGAAAGTAAATATTAAAGCTAATTCACACTATGCAGGAAAAGTAAATTCTAGAACTACGTCACACTTTGCAGGAAAGGTAAATTCTAATACTATGTTCACACTATGCAAGAAAGTAAATTCTAAATCTAAGTTCACAACACACTTGACAGAAAGGTAAATTGCAGAAATAAAATCTAAAAGCTATTCTTGCCAAATACAAGTTATTGTTTATGATCCAATGGAGTAAATAACATTATTGCATTAAGCTCAATGATTGTAAAATAAAACATTAAATCTCTATCTATGCATTGAAATTGAATTGCAGAAATAAAATTCACACTTCATAAGAAATCATAACTAAGGAATGAAGTACAACTACATCAACATAAAATCAATAAAATCACATTGCAAAAGAAATGATAAAACTAAGATCTAATTGAATCAAAATGAGAGTATAGCTTTATTCCATCATCAATTGGACTATTGTGAGTCCTCCCATAGAATGGAGATTGAAATCTTATTTATACATGATTTCTTCATAACAAATAATAAATGAGGATCCAAAATATCCTCAACCAATTCCTAAAAGTTTGGATCTCAAAACTAAATCAAAGCTAATCCAAGATCCTTACTAACTACATGCTATTTAAAATACCTTTGAAGTCAAATTCGAATTTAGGGATAGAGGCTATAATAAAATAGTCAAAACTCATCCCAAATGTCTCTTAACAACTTTTGACTTCTTAGGTCCATCATATATTTGATAGAGATCTTCAAATCTTTGTGAATAAGCCAAATATGCATTCATATCCACCTCCATTTACCAACTTTAATTTAACATCATGATTTGAGACATATAAAAATAATAAAACTAATGAATTTATAAAAATCCATTATTCCTAATGAATATCTTTCTCCAAAGTTGGTGGTTTAAGGCAAAATTTGAATTATTGACTGTTTTGTAATGCTGCAGATAGAGTTTCCGTAATGCTGCAGATCCTGTAGAGTTTCCGTAATGCTGCAGATGCCTGTAGAGTTTCCGTAATGCTGCAGCTACTTGTAAAGTTTCTGTAATGTTGTAGATAGAGTTTCTGTAATGTTGCAACAAATGTTCTACACTGCTACAGAACTCCCTCCAATATGTTGTAGCTGCTTCCAACAATTGATTCAATATTCAAAGCAAATACATAGTACACTAATTCCCTCAATGTTAGTCAAAAATCAAATGAATACTAAGACATGTAATGGAAAAATTACTTGAGCATAAAAACCCGGATATGACCGTAAGAGAGGAATAATGCATGAATATGGATAGGCAAAAGGAATTATAAATAAGGTGAAATGGTGGTAAAAATATGCTAAATCCAAGGCCTGTCATCTCTCCCAAACTGAAAATGTTGCATGTCCTCATGCAACCCTGTGTCAACCAAGCTGAATGATGTTCATTTTTAATGCAGGCCTCAAAATTCATTGTCAACAAGCCACCACCAATGTATCTGATCATCAAGAGGTATAAAATTTCATCCTGAACAATCCTCCATGCCAACTTAACATTTTCAATGCAAAAATGCAAGAAAAATATATTTTGTAGCTAATGGACTGGCAATTTGCAACTTTCACAAAAAATGTGTTTTTTTCAAAAATATGAACGGGGTTTTTACCAAAATTTGCTGGGGTTTTAGGGATGCCATTATGCTTCTCGCAGCCAAAAATTGGAAAAACCCACATCATGATTTTCGAGAAATCAGAAAATGGTTGTAGGTGACTATGTTTGATTTCTCGAAAAATATTGACTAGGTTTTTGCCAAACTTTGCAAGGGTGTAAGGAATGCTATTATGCTTCTCCCAGCCAAAAATTGGAGAAACCCACATCACGGTTTTTGAGAAAATGAGAAAATGGTTGTAGGTGACTATGCTTGATTTCTCGAAAACCGTGCATTGGATTGAGCTCAAACTTGGTGTATTTATTCTTCTTACCATAATGTTTATTGCCTCCAAATTTCAAGAAAACCCACTTCACTGTTTGGGAGATATCTCCATTTCAATTTCTGCAATTTCTTTTATAAAAATAAAGTGCCAGGAATTTCGAAATTTATGTGCTTTGATTAGCTAATGTGGCTGCTCATGAATTCATCCCCATAGTGATGGTTATATCTCTTCAAAACAACACCTTACAACATGTGCTAAAATATAATAATGTACTGAGAAGAGGTTTCCCTTAGTTTGTTGCAGGTTGTCAAATAAGAATCATTGCAAAACTGTCTTCTAAACACCCTGAATCTATGTTAAAAATAAGCTTACTAGATTCGAACTCTACATCCCATATTTCAGGTGTAGTCTGGTCTATTTTTCCATGTCAATGATAAATCATAATGTCTTAAATGGTTACCAGCCTAATGGGAACACAAGGAAACAAATAAGCCCCAAGTTTTTGTATTTACCAATTTTGATCATACTTACCAACCACGTGTTTCTTATTTCTTTGAAAGGTTCCACCCAACCTTCATTAGATGGCTCTGCAATTATTTTACTTTATAAACTAATCAGCTCATGTCTGCCAATCTTTATGCAACTTCTAGGCATTTATGAAAGTAGCTTATTTCTTATATAGTATTCCAAGGCTGCCTTGTTGTGTTGAATGCTTCCCCCAAACTGAGAACACAACATGTCCTCATGCTGTCTTGAAAAAAAAATGGATGATGTTGCTGCAATTAGAATGTAGAGGTGACAATGCTCTTGAGGAGATATCTCTGTTATGTAATACTAAAAATATGTTCCTATAGAAATGCTTAAATAACAAATTTATATCCCAAAGCCAACCAAAACACAACATTAGTTGTTTGTACCCATTTTTCATGGATCCACAATACCTTGGACAGAGCTACAGGCATTCCTTTTAAGTAGATTACAAATATCTTGTGTTTCATACTTCTCAAAAATTCCACTGTTAACTGTAGGCATGTCTCCATGTTGCATATGCAACCATTGAAGAGTAGTCTTTGTAGCCAGCGAAAGGAAACCGTTATGCTCAAGAATGGAACCACAATCTTGTCTTAACACTGCCTCATTGTTGTTGAAATGAACTTCATACCAGATCTTGAATTGCTGCTATAGGGCTGTCCACATGAAGCAGCTATTGTGCATAAAAACTATGTACCCACAGGAAAAAGAAGTGAACATGAATGCAACACCTATGGAAATTAGTGAAGTTGCCTCCCCTCCAATGTAAATTTTTTGTTTGATATGTTCACCATGCATAGAAGAAGTAATGATCGGCCTTAGAATAGACCTCCAATTGTTCTAATTTTGTTGAACTGGAAGTTGGAACAATAAATGCAAGGGCATAAAGTATTGTATCTGATTTTGACATTTCATTTTGCTACAAAATTTTCTCTTTGACAGTGACATAAAATCAAAACACGAAATGCATTAATTGATTTCTCCAGTAGCACGCAGTCATCCTTATTTGCTTTGACATAAAATTTCATAATGGAATTCAAGGAAATAATGTATTCCTTTGCATAACATATGTTGGGATGGATTCTACAACAATTTATTCTGTGGTAGGTTGTATTACAAGATGCTGCAAGACTGTGCTAGTCTTTAGGGAATATTTGCTTATGGTTTGGTACCCTTTTCAAATATTTTAATCACTTAGCAACCAAACATTCCATGATACCTACTATGCTCATAAAACAGTCCCCATTACTCTTCAAAATTAGGCCATGAACTGAAGGCGTGATATTCTCTATAAATTGCAGATTTCAGAACACTAGCGATATTCATTTCCCATAAACACAACCAGTGTCAATAAAAGCACAACTGACCTTAATTCTTCCCGTGGGTGGTGATCTCTTAGGTCTAGACTCATCTTCAAGTTTGAACAATGTGCAGCAATCTATTCCAATGATCCTTTGTGGGAAGGAATGGCTCTATCTCAAGGTGCACAATCTGACTATCTTGTGTTAAACCCCTTCTGTTTTTCCACCCTCTTGTATGGCAGTAGATTTTTATGTAGGAATTGCTTCTACAATAGCTTATTCTGCTGTAGGTTCTTGTGGCTAGCCTATTCCCTTCTTCTTGTAGTGTTCTCGGCTTGTAGATGAGCTTCTCCCCTTATACCTACTGTTGGTTCTTGTGTGACAACAGTAAGTTCAATCAGCTTATTTGGCTTGTGCACCAGATGTTATTTTCTTCTCACTGTTGGTTCTTGTGTGGCAACAGCAAGACTTCCTATTGTTGGTTCTTGTGTGACAACAATAGGGCTTATGTGGAAACATCATTTTATGCTTGGGTGCTAGGAGATGTCGGAGTGGACTTAGCTAAGGAAGTAAAGATGAGGTAATTCTTTTTAAATAGAAGGGTGAAGGTTTGGGTTGAGAAAGGATGGTAGAGGATGGAAAGGAATGATGACAAGTAATATAAGGGTATTGGTATGGTTATGGTAGGAAATGGTGTGCCCCTTCCCCCAAACTGAAAGCTTCTACTACCCTTAGAAATATAGGAGGAAGTAGTGATAAAGGCTCAAGTGATTTTCCAAATACAAATCTATAGCATTCAATGAACTTGACTAACAATAAAGAAAATAAGCATACCTGTACCTACCTATGAATATCGTGAAATGTGCAGCAACATCCTGAGAAGCATGAGATCTGTTGTGGTCCACAATGGTGTAGAAACTGACAAGAAAGAGCAGTACAGAATCCAGAGCTTGGATTTGGAGATGAAAAATGATCTTCTGATGTAATAGCAAATCTTGGAACTTTATTTAAAGAGCATGATGGAATACTTTATTTCTCACTTATTTAAAAACCTTGTCCGCCAGCAAGCTGGTTTTTAGACAAGATATGTCTGACTGTGCCTAGAGGGTTTTCACAATTAGAAACTTTTTATTCCCAAGGGATGCCCGCCAACAAGTTGGTTTTCAAGCATTCCAAGGTCTGATGGCGCCTGAAACAGGTTTTCACCATCAAATTTTATTTCGAAAGGGGGTAGGGAGGTGAGGGAGCTTGACATTGTAAGTGAGCCAAGCTGCTTTATTGTGTGGGTTAGGGATGGATGTAGCAAAAATTCATGGGAGAAATGGAATGGTGGGGGGGATGAAGTCAATTTGATGATAGTGGTGATATAGATAATGTTCATGAGAAAATATTATCAAGCACATGAGGAAATCAAAGATGTAATAACTTCAGCATGCATCTATGGGAAAAATGAAATACACGAGCATACCATGGTGCTAGTGAATGAGCATGACGAATCTTAGTTCTTATGAAAGGATTCTTTATAAAAATTGGGGTTGTGGCAATGGGAATATGGTAGTGGAAGTTGACCTTCAGAATAGTAGTCTTCAAATTCTTCAAATCAATTCTTCATATGCCTCATTTTGGATCCATCTTCCATCTTTGATAAAAAGTCTTCCGGTTGTTGTCTTTCGGTGAGACACTACTAGATTAGGCTTCTAGGACCTTGAGCTTCAAAAGTAGCACATATCATGCAAATGAATCTTCATTGTTGGATGTTTGGAGAGAATTCCCATCAGCATTAAATTTGGTCTTCACGAATCACTTCATCCATAGATTAACCTTCTTTTAATCTTCCAAGGACCTGCAAAAAAATTGGCACTTACATGCAATAAAATGTGAGCTCATGGAAGAAGAGAGTTGATCAGTATATCTTAATCCCAAACATATGTAAGATAAATACAACACATTCTTATAAAACAAATCCAAGAAAAACAAAAATTCACTTTTTTTTCACCTATTGGAGAGCGGTGGCCACCTTAGACAACCCAACGGTATTTTGCTAATAAATTCTTCGTTTCACAACCGATTTGAGTGATTCCAAATCCGAATGGAGTTGGATTCATAGGGGTAAATCCAGTAGAAACAATTTTTGAAAATGCATTAATATGGTACTCCAAATCTGCTAAAGAAACAGCCTGGACCAACAATCAGTGATTTGAGCATAACTTTTTCATTTGTTGACGGATTGAATCGATTCAACTTGGAGATTAAATTAGATTCTCATATGTATCTCCAATAGAAACAGTTTTTTAATTCAATAAGAATTGATGGGTCAAATATGCCAAAGTACAACCGATGAGGCAGAGTTCCGGGAGTGCTAATTTATGATAGGCAGTTAGTATTTTGGGCATAACTTCCTCGTATGATATCGTATTTGAGTGATTCAAATTGCATTGTAAACTAGATTCATAGGATAATATTTCTTAGAAACATGTTTAAAAAATTCATCCATTTAGGCACCCAAACATTGACTGTCCCAACTGTGTTATTGAGCTATCTACCCCAAACCTAGTCAGTATTTTGACTATAACGTTTTCGTTTGAAATCCAAATTGAAAAATTTAAATTGCGTTAGAAACTATATTCCAATGGATACTTTGGATAGAAACAGGTTTTAAAAATGTGTCCATATGCTCTCTCAAAACATGACTGTCCTGACTGCGTTTTCAGTAAGCCCAACATGCGAAAATGCCCAAATAGCCAATTTTTCACTAAAATGACGATTTAGATGGAAGTGAATGTTTTTTATGGATACAATTTCAATGTAATACATCAAATAACAAATAAAATAAACAATCCATATGTTTTTTGAAGGTTCTGTTGAGCTACGGATCCTCAAAAATTGAAAAATTTGCAAGATATGAATAAATGATTATATTCAAACTTCAAAAATTGTATTTTAGTGCTAAAGGATGTATTCTTATGAATTGAGTAACATATTACATACCTCTTTTGAAACTTTTTGAGTCTTTTGTACTTTTTCTTCAATCGTTTCCCCTCGAATCCTCTTGAATCCTTCAATAAAATCTTCATTCGCCAAGCCTCATTCCTCTTTCCAAGCTTTCTACAAAAGACAATTTAGTAATATGTGTGGCTCTTACTGCACCAAATAATTATCATCTTGAATCTTTGATTTTGTTCATGAAACTAGAAGGCATAAATAAATCTACTACTATTGCATAAATTATTAACATGGTTCAGATTTGCAGAGACTTGCGGCTGGCTATTACACTATAGGAATGCTATAGTGAGGTCATCTTTGCGTCTTACTTGTCTCTATGCCTCCATCCTTAAAAAAAACATATCCATGTATAATGAAAAAAAACAAATAGCTCACTACCAAAAGAAAAATTACTCAAGCAAAAAAGACAATGGTTGTGGTAACTCCCCGGCAACGGTGCCAAAATGACGGGCTTTTTAATTGCCTTCCAATTACTTAGAAAAAAACTAAGAAGTGTACATTAATTGTCAACCCAAGGTTTGTTGAGAACTTGCGAGTTACCGTGCATTGTATGTGCAAACCACAATCTCCTCTTACATTACTTTATCTACTTGAAGTTGTAGTTCAATAACCTTACTTACAAACAATGGTATAAGCAGTTATAATGTCTTGGCAAGGAACTAGCCATCTAAACAACTATTGAAGCTAAATTGCAATGAAAGTAAATAACATGACATGAAAGTAAAACACATGACATGAAAGTAAATGCTAAAATTAAATTCACACTTGAAAGTAAATGCTAAACTAAATCAAATGTTGCTGGAAAGTAAATATTAAAGCTAATTCACACTATGCAGGAAAAGTAAATTCTAGAACTACGTCACACTTTGCAGGAAAGGTAAGTTCTAATACTACATTCACACTATGCAAGAAAGTAAATTCTAAAAAATCTAAAAGGTATTCTTTCCAAATACAAGTTACTGTTTATGATCCAATGGAGTAAATAACATTATTGCATTAAGCTCAATGATTGTAAAATAAAATATTAAATCTCTATCTATGCATTGAAATCGAATTGCATAAATAAAATTCACACTTCATAAGAAATCATAACTAAGGAATGAAGTACAACTACATCAACATAAAATAAATAAAATCACATTGCAAAAGAAATGATAAAACTAAGATCTAATTGAATAAAAATGAGAGTATAGCTTTATTCCATCATCAATTGGACTATTGCTCTAAGAGTCCTCCCATAGAATGGAGAATGAAATCTTATTTATACATGATTTCTCCATAACAAATAATAAATGAGGATCCAAAATATCCTCAACCAATTCCTAAAAGTTTGGATCTCAAAACTAAATCAAAGCTAATCCAAGATCCTTACTAACTACATGCTATTTAAAATACCTTTGAAGTCAAATTCGAATTTAGGGATAGAGGCTATAATAAAATAGTCAAAACTCATCCCAAATGTCTCTTAACAACTTTTGACTTCTTACGTCCATCATATATTTGATAGAGATCTTCAAATCTTTGTGAATAACCCAAATATGCACTCATATCCACCTCCATTTACCAACTTTAATTTAACATCATGATTTGAGACATATAAAAATAATAAAAATAATGAATTTATAAAAATCCATTATTCCTAATGAATATCTTTCTCCAAAGTTCGTGGTTGAAGGTAAAATTTGAATTATTGAATGTTCTGTAATGCTGCAGATAGAGTTTCCATAATGCTGCAGATCTTGTAGAGTTTCTGTAATGCTGTAGATCCTGTAGAGTTTTCATAATGCTGCAGATACCTATAGAGTTTCCGTAATGCTGTAGATGCCTGTAGAGTTTCTGTAATGTTGCAGATAGAGTTTTCGTAATGCTGCAACACATGTTCTACACTGCTACAGAACTCCCTCCAATATGTTGTAGCTGCTTCCAACAATTGATTCAATATTCAAATCAAATACATAGTACACTATTTCCCTCAATGTTAGTCAAAAATCAAATGAATACTAAGACATGTAATGGAAAAATTACTTGAGCATAAAAACCTGGATATGAGCATAAGAGAGGAATAATGCATGAATATGGATAGGCAAAAGGAATTATAAATAATGTGAAATGGTGGTAAAAATATGCTAAATCCAAGGCCCATCAACGATTTATCACTTTTCCGGGCTCGTTAAAATCCTACGGAAAAGGAACCCCCTGGAGTCTATCTTTAAGCTCTTTTCACACTCTCGAAATATGAAAATATTGCCAAGCAAACTTGTCGCATTCATGCTTGTTAAAGTATTTGAATGGTCATCTTCCTGGTGATAGTTTACCCATTTTTCGGACCAGGGGGTACTACTTACGAAAAAGGTATACTCCAGCCAATCATGATAGGAAGAGTCCTCTCCCGCATTGTTTTACACTTTTTCAGGGGATGAGGCCAACTTTACGAAAAAGGACCGTTGGAGTCTTCTTTAGTTCTTTTCAGACTCTCTAAACATGAAATGATGACCGAGTTTACCTTTTATGGACTCGTTAAACTTTAAACATTGAAGGGCCTGTCATGGGACGAACTCCTCCTATCCTAGGTTCGGAAAATATTTGGGATTGGACTCATCTATGAGATGAGATACACCGAGCATTTGGTTACCCTCATCAATCTCATGTAAAACACATGAGACACTCATCATTCATGATGGGGGAAAATGAAATATTTTATGTTACACCCTTTATCAATGGCAGTACCTAGTCGTTCTTGAACATGGCTCTCATTTGCATTCACATATTACACTTGGATCATCTGTTTGTCCTCAAGTTTTACCTATTTCCCGAGTCTTGTCATTCCTTTGAGTCATTCAAAAAGATCTTCCATCATCAGTTGCGTTAGGATTTGGTATCATGTTCGTCACATGAATACTGCCAAGTCATGCCATGCCCATGTTCAAGAATACTCTTACTATTCATTATCTGCAGTCAGTACACCTTCCATCATGTCGGTCTATTCTGAGTCAGTTTTGCATGTTACTGTACCATTTGATTTTCTCTACACATTTTTTGTCGTGTTTCATGTCGATGATGGGGGATACATCATGGACCTCCTTCGACAGATTCATCCTTGTCAACTTCAACACATCATCCGGGGATTGAATCTAGAAACCAACCAAGTACCTTGGCCCTACATGCCTCAATGGAAGGTTACCTCGCTTTCAACATGAGTTTGCATCATTGACTCCTGATTGAAGGATTTCATCTCATGTTTGACTTCAACTCATTAATTCACGTTTGATGATATGTACTGTGATACCTTTGGAATCATTGACATCAATGATGATTTCCCTCGCGCTTGTTAACGGTATACATCAATGTTCGGTAATCAAGAGATTTCTACCATGTTCAACGTCAAGATATTTGTAATCACATGGATAGATTTGTATCATTGCGGGTTTAGATTGAAGACCCTGGGGAGTCATGTTTTACACAGGTTAGGATGGAGATTGTATCGAGTCATATCACATGGATCCACATTTGTATTGGTCATTGTTGTGTTAGCATCTCATCATGGATCTATGTTTGTGTCTAGTAGCCATGATTTTGTTCAGTTGATCATTACTACCAGATCATATGATAGTATGTACTCAGAGTCAGTTGTACTGCAGCAGCATCTTTCATGTGACAAGCCATTGCCATTCCTTCTATCAAAGCATTTCACCTGTCCAAATTTCAACAGCTTCATGCTTTGGGGGGCATTCTGTTACACCTAAAATCTTACCATTATGACATTTAGTGTATACATCCCTAAAGTTTCCTAGAAGAGATATAACCCATTTATACTAGGTTTTGAGAGGTCGTCGCATGTTTACCTCATGCAACATGCCATGTTGCAGCTTGCTCTGTTGCAGGGTGCGACGATGTTAGTTAATGAACAAAAATAGTTGCTTCGAGCCCATTCTCGAAGCTAGCTGACATGGATCCCTATCCCTGACCTCTTGGCAGAGCTGGCACTCAGTTTCTAACCTATTGGAAGGATCCCCTATCTCTCTCCTACCATATGTCAACCTACCCTATCCACTTAGTCCTATATAAATGAATGTCCTTCCAATTCCAAAAGGGGGAAGTCTATAGTGCCTACATGATGGTGAAATCATCCTAGAGAAATATCTACTCATCCATTGAGAGAATCCCACTTCCTTGAAGAGGTTACTGCATTGGCTTGGATGGAGAAGGATTGCTTTGTTAACCCTTGATTCTGATCATTCTTTTCTATGTACTTTCTCTATTTCATACAGTAATATAAATGCTTTCCACCAATATTGTTGTGTTGATGGTATTGTGTAGTTTACTTGCTTAACTATTTACTTAGATCTGTTACTGTTTAGATGCTTTTTACTTGTTTGTCTTGTTCTGTCTGTCTTGGGAGGTCTTGCAGCTGAGATCTGATGACTGCGAGGCATGGAATAACAACCCAGGAGAAAGAGCTACAAGCTTAAGATAAGACATCTAATAATATGATCCCTAACTAGATCTAGCAAAGTGGTTTATATTTTGTTCTATTTGTTCTAGACTCATATTGAGCTAGGGAGATCCATCTTGCATCCGCTCGAGTGGATTGTCTGTCAAACACGAACCAATACATTGCAGATCCATGTTGATAATGACTAATGATATGGCCACCAAACTACAACGTGGATCCATATCTGAATGACTGAACACAATAATGGATACTAAAATACAAGCGTAGATCCATGATGAGATAATAACACATCCATGACCAATACAATAGTGTAACTGTGTGACAATACATCAATGAGGTCTCCATCATAACCAAGGATAATTTTAGGGGTGAAATTTACCCCTTGGGATATTTTTGCATGTTTTTTTCCAAAAAAATATTCGCCAATTTGCATTTTTTGAAGACCCATTTCGCCCAATTTTTATGGGGTAAACTTTTTTTTACTCTAAAAATCACCAACTTATTATATAAACTATATAAAATCCATAGAAATTGAAATAATTTTAGAAAAATATCGCCAAATATTTTATAGTTGACAACTTAAGAATTGGTAAGATTCGTTAAGGTTTATACACTTTTAAATAAGTATGGGTCCATAAAATTATACCTGATTCATAACATCTGTGTGGGGACTGACTAAAAAATCTCCATCACAACATGGGTGTAATAGTAAGACACCAGAACAACCCAGGGTCTTCTGCCCGTTCCCAAATTGATATGAATATTACCATGTGATTACAATGTGTTGAAGTCAAACATGGTACAAACCACTTGATTACCGGTCAATGATGTGAACTATTAACAAGTGCGATGGAAATCACCAATGATGAGGATTATACCCAAGGCATCAGTAGTACATCCCAATGAATGTGAATAAATGAGTTGGAGTATAACATTAGTGGAATCATTCGATTAGAGGTCAATGAGGTAAACCTACTGTCGAAAGCGAGGAAACCTACCATTGAGGCATGCAGGATCCAAGGTACCGAAGAGTTTCTAAGTCTAATTCTTGGATGATGAGCTGATGTCGACATAAATAAAATCGTCAAAGGAGGGGCATGATGCATCCCACGTACTCGACACGAAACTAACACAGGAAGTGATATAAGATGGTATATCAAATGAGTGTGAATTGACACAAAGGTGTAATGGTAAATAGGGACGATCGACACAACATTATTTTTAATGACTGCGAAGGTTGATTCCGGCCAAAGACTTCCTTTGAACATTCAATGACATGTCAAGTGACTTGGCAGCATTGAATCAACATAGAAGAGACCAAGACATAATGCAACAATTAACTGAAGCATTCTTCAGAGTACCCAAATGATTATAATGACTCATGGAATTGGTATGACTCGAACACAAGATGACTACCCAACTGTTTGACTAGAATGCAGAAAAGTGCCACGTTCAAAGGTTGATTTAAGTTGTCATTAATACATACTCAAATACATCTTCCCATTCCCTTAATTTCCCCATCCTGATGGATGAGTTCCTCTTTGATTTTTAACGATCTGGAAGAGGGTAACAAATGCTCGATGTAGCTCATCATATGATGAGTCCAATATCGCATGTTTTATGAACCTGAGAAAGGAGCAGTTCGGTCCCAAAAAGGGTCCTTCCATGTATGATTTTACAAGTTCAAAGAAGGTAAAATTGGTGGCGTTTCACATTTAGAGAGTCTGAAATGGTTAAAAGAAGACTCCTAATGCTTCTTTTTCGTAAAATTTAGTCTCCTCACCCGAAAAAGGATAAAACAATGTGAGAGAGAACTCTTCTAAACATGAATGACTAGAGTATTCCTTTTTCGTAAATATTCTAAATGCTCTGAAAAAGGTATAAACTATCGATGGATAGATGTCCTTTCAAATCCTTTTATGAGCGTGAAAGAAACAAGTTCGCTCAATAATATTTTCCTATTTAGGGAGTCTGAAAAGAAATTAAAAAGGACTACATGTACAACTTTGTCATGGTTGATGACTGAGTACTACAAAGGAAAAAGTAAACTCGACATAGTTCCTTTTCCGTAAGTAGTCTAGTGAGGCCGGATAAAGTGATCAACCTATACTCACTAGACAAATATTTTTACTCAAATTTTTAATGAGCACGGTGATGGTATCAAAATCACTCAGAATATTTTTCATGTTTGAACCAGAGCACGAAAAAGTAAAAATTAAGCTCAAACAACTTTTCATGTTTGAACCAGAGCACAAAAAAAAAGTGAAAAGTAAGCTCAATACTATCTTACTGTTTTTAACGATCTCGAAGAGAGGTGAAAAGAATGCTCATGATGTCTGCTTCATTTTTTAACGATCTTGTAACAAAAAATAAACTATGCTCGGTATAATGCTCATTGGCAGGGTTCTTCCCAACATGATATCCGGAGGTTGGAAGTTTTCCCCCAGCATAAGAAGTTGACAACTTACCTCCAGTATGATATCCAGAGGTTAGAGACATTCTCCCTAAGCTTTGTTTCATTCTCCTACTATTTTCATTATCCAATAAAACTATTGGTTACTAGTAGGAATACCTTCACCAACGGAGGAAGAAAAAAGAGGATTAAATAGAATAGGTGAATGAAAAGACGGTTTAGATATTAAATCTAGTGAAAGACTCAATTCAAAGGGAGGGGATCTATTTCATTTTTAACGAGATTGACACAGGAATAGAACGATGTGTAGAAATTTCACTTCTCTAACAAACTTTCAAGTTAAATCAGATTAACAATGTTTAATAAACGATCTCATTCAATGATAGAAAAATGAAAATGAAATTTCACTCATAAACACATCTAAACTGGAAGCACAAGAAAATTTCTACGAAAATACTGAGAACAGAAAGAACATAGCATCCATGCATAGAAAGTTTCAGAATCAGATATTTTAGCCAAAATGGCTCTGGAAAAACCCCGAAAAGAAAACCTATGAGAGAGTGGTCTTTAATTTTATTTCTTCAGCAAAATAAAAAATTTGCAACAGCAGAATTACAATTTATCTCAACAGAAAAGCCCAAAAATTATGGCTTGGAATTTTTTCCAAACCAACAGTGTACGGACTGTATGGACCTCGAAATTTGTCCCCAAAAATTAATGTTTTTCCTTGAATATCGTGCCTATCTCAGACCTCGATTTTTGTGCCACTATATGGAATTGTACAGAATGTACAGAATTAATTTTTTGTACTTGCCTCGAAATTTGTGCCTCTGCTTGGAAATGTGTTTCACTCTTTTCTTCTCAAAAATTGTGCCCATAAATGTTGTACTATGTTGTACCTTATCTTGGGAATTGAGATGCTATCTCAGACAACTACCTTCTCTCTCTAAAACTCCAACACTCTTGTAATATTTTCAATTCTCCAACTCTCTTGGAATACTTCAGTTCTACAACTCTTTTGGAATGTCTACACTTCTCCAACTCTCTTGGAATGTGTGCAAATGAATGACGGAATGCTTATTTAATTCAAAAAACTTGTCTCTTGGTTTTCCTCTCAAGGGTAACTGAAGAGTCACCTAATCCAAGGGCCCACATTGGTTTATATCAATGGATGAGAATAAATGCTCATTATTCTTTCCATAAATTAAATTTATTCGCCTACCACTTAAATAAACCAAAATTCACTTTATAAAAATAAAGTGAATTAATTGCTCATCTCAAGCAATTAATACAAGTTTCATGTCCCCTTTTCCCTCATTAATTACTTAGGAAAAAATTAACTAGGATAACACTTCCTAGGTACAATTTCAACACTCCCCCTTACCAAGGAAGATGTTCTCACTGACAAGCAACTCATATCTGAAGAAGATAACCTGCTTTCCCACCAAAGATGGTAAACTTCTCATGTGATTCTCGCACAATGTCAAATTCTGCTCATGTGCTTCTCGCACAATATTGAAGATGCCCACATTTTCGAAACTCTGGTTTAGAAAGGTCAAATCAAGTGTCCCTTCATGTAATACATCATCACATGAAGGACATCATCCTGAGCTACAAAGCTCAGTGCTTCCGCTTCACGCAGGAATACCTTCTGGCATATCCTCTAGCAGAACCTCTCTCCAGTCTCACACTGTCAGCAGTAGAAGCTTCCCCTGTCTCTGGAAGTTGTCCTGCATCCTACATGGATGCCTCATGTTGGGACATCTCATCTCGCTCATCCATCAGTGACAATTCATACCGGCTAACCCTCTTGTCAGCACTAGATGAAGTAGCCTCTTGCTGACTCCTCTGAATAGAATATGAACTGCACAGTACCAAAATAATCTTTGGAGCATTTCGCTCTCTCCTCTGAACTACGGACTGACTACTCGGAGCCACATCAATCCTCAGAGCATCTCGCTCACTGTCTATCTCAGACTCAGGATCTGTTAGCCACCCAGATCCTCCAACTATAGGATGACCATGCACTACATACTCTCCATCTCTTCGATGACCTATAAGCACAGGGTCAACTAGATCCACTCCTAATACATAAATGAAGATGTGTTCACTCTTGAACAAAACTTCATATCCTGCTCCCTCCAAGGATGGAACTGAAAATATTTTTTCCTACAACCCTGGAATATAGCGTACTCCTGTAATCTCCAGAATCTCTCCAAAATCAAGCTAGAACCATACCCGTCCCAAACATCTAACTGCATGCACTGTCCCATCTCTATCCTATACAATCTTCTCTAAAATAGTCTCAAAAGTGAGGAATTCATATCGCCTCCCAGTCATGTGACTGCAATAGGAAATATCCACAATCCACATCCCAGTATCAACTGGTCCGCTACTGTCAAAACTTGAAATAGTAGTGACAAGAGAGAACTCTTTATCGAAATGTGTAGCAAAACACTCAATCTCTGTTGTAGCTATAACCTGCTTCTCTTTCTCCTACTTTCCCTTCTTCTTCTTAGGACATTGTCCTGCATAATCGCCAAAATCATTGCAGGCATAGCACCTAACACTGCTTAGGTCCCTCTTCTGTTGAGCCCCTCCTGGGCCCTTCATAGACTTCTTTCCTTTAGATGATAAGGAAATGTTGGGATCATCAGTATCCTACTCTGTCTTCCCTTGAGACCCTTCTCAGAACTCCTCATGAATAAAATCATCCCACAATCTTTCCCAAGAGGGAAATTTCTCTCTTCCAACTACAAACTTCACAAACAAATCCCACTCCTTAGTGAATCCTTTCAGGGCTATCCGCACTAGCTCGGGATCGGGAATCACCTCACCACCTCCACCCAGTTCATCATTTACCTGTCTGAGTCTAGTGAGGTAAGAGGATACAGTCTCACCTCTCACCATCTTTGTGCCATGAATCTTATCCTTTAAAGCCATTTTACGATTTTCATTCTTGTTCTCATACCAATTTTTCAAAGTATCCCACATCTCCTTGTCAATATGTTTCTCTGCCAAATGAGGAGTGAGGTGATCACGAACACCATCTAGAAGCAATATCTGCATTGTATCCTCCTTCACCTCATGTATTTCAAGGGCTATAGGATCATTTGAGGGAGGAACCACAGTGGTACCGACAAAGGTCCATAACTTGTTCTCCTTGAGAACCACTTTCATCTAGGATTTCCAGTGCAAGTAGTTGGAAATCCCTTCCAACCGATCTTCATACCAGATGCAAGCTATCATTCACTAAGAATAACAGTCCAATAAATCTGCTAGGTGAACAAGGACTAAATCTCCCACAAGTATGAAAATTCTAACTGTCAATCTGCCCTTAATAGGGCTCTAATACCATGTATAAATTTCACTTCTCTAACATGCTTTCAAGTTAACTCAGAATAACAATGTTTAACAAACAATCTCATTCAACCATCGACAACTGAAAATGAAATTTCACTGATAAACACATCTGAACTGGAAGAACAAGAAAAGTTCTAGCAAAATATTGAGAATAGAAATAACATAACATCCATGCCCAAAAAATTTCAGACTCAGATATTTTAGCCAAAATGGCCTAGGAAAAACCTCGAAGAGAAAACCTGTGTGAGAGAGAGAGATATTTAATTTTATTTCTTCAGCAAAATAAAAAAATTTGCAACAATAGAATTACAACTTATCTCAACAACAAAACCAAAAAAGTATGTCTTGGAATTTGTGCCAAACCAGTAGTGTACGGGCTGACTGTACGAACCTCGAAATTTGTGCCTAGAAATTAATTTCTATGTTGCAAATTGTGCCTATCTCAGAGATCGATTTTCATGCCATTGTATAGATTGTACATAATTGTATGGACTATATGTAATTGTCTAGACTGTACATAATTAATTTTCTGTACTTGCCTCGAAATTCATGCCTCTACCTAGAAATGTGTGCCACTGTTTTCTTTTTGAAAATTGTGCCTAGAATTGTTGTACTGTGTTGTACCTTGTCTTGGGAATCGAGCTGCTATCTCAAATAGCTACCTTCTCTCTCTCAAAATCCAAATCTCTTGGAATATATTAAGTTCTCCAACTCTCTTGGAATATCTTCACTTTTCCAACTCTCTTGGAATGCCTTCACTTCTCCAACTCTCTTGGAATGTGTGCAAATGAATGAGGGAATTCTTATTTAATTCAGAAAACTTGTCTCTTGGTTTTCCTCTAAAGGGTAATTGAAGAATCATCTAATCCAAGGGCCCACATTGTTTTAGATCAATGGATGAGAATAAATGCTCATTATTCTCTCCCTAAATTAAATTTATTCACCTACCACTTAAATAAACAAAAATTCACTATATAAAAATAAAGTGAATTAATTGCTCATCTCAAGCAATTAATACAAGGGTCATGTCCCATTTTCCCTCTTTAATTACTTAGGCAAAAAATAAGTAGGAGAACACTTCCCAGGTATAATTTCAACACTATGCTCGTGGGGTCAGTAGGGATAATTTTAAGGACCCATATTTTTTTAAAAGTGTATAAACCTTGGCGAATCTTACCAATTCCTAAAATGTGAACTATAAACTATTTGGCGATATTTTTCTAAAATTATTTCAATTTCTAAGGATTTAATATAATTTATATTATAATTTAGCGATTTTTAGAGTGAAAAAAGTTTACCCCATCAAAATTGGGCGAAACAGGGCTTCAAAAAATGCAAATTGGCGAATCTTTTTTTGGAAAAAAACATGGAAAAATAGCCCATGGGCTAAATTTCTCCCCTAAAATTATCCTTGGTGGGGTGCTATTTCATTTCTTAATGAGCTTGACATGGGAATAGAACTCTACTCATGATCATATGTTTCATGTTTTAATGAGCTTGACACATGAAAATAAATCTGCTCATGGAGCTAAATTAATTTTTATGCAAGCTTGAAATCGAAGATAAACAATTCTTGGGAATGGTTTCATTTTTACACAAGCTTGAAACTAAAAGTAAACTATGCTTGGGAATGGTTTCATTTTTACACAAGCTTGAAACTAAAAGTAAACTATGCTTGGGAATGGTTTCATTTTTACACCATCTCAAAACAAAAGGTAAATTGTGCGTGTACATGTATGTTCCTTTTTTTAACAAGCTTGGAGAGAGAGACCAATCTATGCTCATGGTCATCTATTTCATTTTTTAATGACCTTGACATAGGAGTAGAACTATGCTCGTGGGGATGGTTTCATGTTTATGCAAGCTTGAAACCAAAGCTAAACTATGCTTGGGAGGATGTGTTTCATTTTTACACAAGCTTGAAATAGAAAATAACTACGATTGAAGGGACCCCTTTAATTTTTTAATGAGCTTAAAACATAATGAAAACTATGCTCATTAACACCTTCATGGATTCCAAGAGGACAATTCTCCAGAAGGAATACATTTCGAAGGATAAGCCTCGATCATGGCTTCTAAGAGGTCCTCATTGGAAGGAACAGAAACCATGTCAACTCTCGAATCCAAGGTTAAAGGAGGCAAGCAATCAATGAGAAGCCCGTGTTCAATGGAAGTTGGAAGCATGGGATATAATGCCACATAATTTACCTACTACACGTAAGATACCACATGGACATAAGTCGAATGATCAATATTCGAATGAGAGTTAACAAATGAAAGTTGGTCGATAGTCTCAATGCGTCCTTCATGAGGGAAAGACAACACTCAAAAGAGTGTGGACATAAGATATTTCATCGCATAGAGATAATCTTGTCCGAGGAGCATATTAAAATCCAAAGGAATCAGAACTATCAAAACATCAATAAAGACCATTTTTCCACCTAATGAAATAGGAATCTGAGGAACAACCCCTAGAGGTTGACTGATTCCTCTGTTAAAATATAACAGATTCTGATTAATGGGAACAAGTTGCAAGGAGCCCATACCCTGCCAAGCATTTGAGGACAATACACTAACTGTGGCACCTTCATCAACTATAGTATGAGGTACATCTATATTACCAACCTGCACAATGATTTGGAAAGGCATATAGGATGGAAGCCGAGGTGCAAAGAGTCTGTTTCAATTCATAAAAATTGACTGATTTGGAACCAAAGGTGGAATATTGTAAGCCTCATTACTTAGGGGAGGTCCTCTAATAGAAGGATTAATGCCCCCCTGCATGGTAGAATCTGTATTAACAAGAAGAACCTGAGTGGTATTAGATTCACTCTCTAATAAGAGAGTGAGATCGACCAAGGATGAAACTAGATCAACCACTTGGGTTTCACACTTCAAGGGAGGGGTCGGATTGACCAAGGATGAAACTAGATCAACCACTTGGGTTTCACTCATCAAGGGAGGAGTGGAATCGACCGATGATGAAACTAGATAAACCACTTGGGTTTCACTCAAGGGAGGAGTGGGATTGACCGAGGATGAAACTAGATCGACCGCTTGATCAACCGATGGCAAGCCAAGAGGAAATTTAATAGAACTTGTTGGAGGCTGTGATTGAGACACAGAAACACTTTCCAATAATCACAAATCTTTGTCCATGCAAGGACAAAGGTAAGTATGATGCATGTCCCTACATAATAAGCAAGGATTCTTGACTTTACTTTTCTGACTCTTAACCAAAGAGTCATTGGTTAACGAGGTATCATCATTATAATTTCCAAAGGCTCACAATACGTTTCATTCTGAATATCGTGACCATACTTCTAATACCTTGGGAATACCAAGTAAATACTTAAGAAAATGGCCCCCCTCGCAAATCCTGCACATGAACTTAGGTTTACAAAGATTTGAAATAGGTACATCAATACTCCCAGCATGGTGATCAGTGGCTGGTCGGTTCCCAACATGATGGTCAAAGGTTGGAGCTTTTATCGTCTTCTTAGTGTTCTTCTTCTTATCCTTCCTTTTCTTCTTCTTCTTATCCACCTGCTTACTAACTTCACAGTTTTCAGTAGGTGAAGAGGAAGAAAGGGAAGTAGACTCAACATTTTATGAAGAAGGAAAAGGATCAATGTGAGGTTGATGTTCTTGTGGGGGAGGATAGTGATCCAAAACAATCGATGCACTTGGGATAACTGGATTGGAGAAAAACCATATTGGTAATCCTATAGTCAATCCATGAAGGCTCAACGTGGCCATGAAGGGAGGACCAACACTTACACATGGGGGAGAAACAAAATTCATAGCCTGAAAAGAGGTCTCTTGGTTGGTAGTCCCAAAAGAGTTTTCCATATCTAAACTCTATAAGAACCTCTAAATTACCACACAAATCAAACACTACTCAAATCTAAAAGAAACAAGCAGTCTGTGGAAGGGATAGATAAATAAGCCAGATTCTCACAGGATTATCAAATTATCACAACTCACGATATATTGTAGGGTCCAACATTTATACTCGGCCGAATATTTCACATCACTAGCCAGGGAGGATTGGGACCGTACCCTTGACCGTATAACCCGACTACCTAGCAGTATGTGCGTAGTAATCTCACTGAGTGTTGTTCTCGGTGTATTGGAACAATAAGATGGTCAATAGGTTTACTTGGATAGTTCCAAGATGCTAAAAGGGGTCTCTCGATATATGCAAGGTACGTGGGAGCTCAAATCCATAGTAGTGTTGTCTAATGAACAACCGTACGAAAGGGGCTTTCCTATATATCATCAAGTACGTGAACTAACATTTTGATATACCATAAAAGTATGTGAAAGGCCATTCAATGTACCAACAAGTATGTGGAAGAACCACAAAAACCCCGAAATGCAATGCAGGAAAAGACCGACATCTCCTACACTTTAAGATGCCAGAAGACGTCTCTAACCTATTATTGAAGTTGCTAAATATTTTAACTTAACTAGCACTTGATTTTATCTTATATGGTTAAGTGGATGCATGAAGTGTAGACTTATAGAGTAAACAATATGCACCACTAATCTAAATGAAATGCAAATCTTTCATTTTTCGATGAAGTCCTACTTAATGAGAGAGTAAGAGGTTATTTTTCTGAAGTAAACAACCCTATGCAAATGCCATTTTAACTTTTTCAAAATTGGTAGAAACAAGCCAATCCACAGCAAAACAAAATTATTTTCAAACCGTAATATGTATCAAAGAGACTGTAGGATACACGATTCATGCCCTCCCCCCCCCCCCCCCCCGTGAATCGTGTATCCTAGTTTTGTCTAAAGGGGCCAAACATGTCTCCAAATCTCAAGAAGACCCAAAAAAGAAAATATTTTTCTTAGAAAATAATGAGAGGGTATATATTTAATGAAAAGAAGAAGGGAACTAATCACTATTTCCAAACAAGAAAGAACATTCCTAACCCCTAACTATGCAAAAGCTAAATGTAGTTTTCTTTTCTTTTATAAAAATCAGATCTGAACCAAAATAAGACTATCTAAAAGCAAAATTCTTTTTGGAATTTTCGTAAATATTTCAAATCTAAGAAAAATAAAGTTACTTCCTTAAAATAAGATGGAAACAAAATATTTTCTTCTCTTCAATTGTAGAAAGAAGAAAACACTATACCAACCCAGTCACAAACCAAGCAACAGGGTAGTGAAAGGTCTGGGTAGAAAATCAAGCTAAAAATCAATAGGTCGACGCGGGCTGTAGGTATAAACCAGAGCGTCGGTGGGGGATCAATGCAGTCTGCTAAGGAGCAAAGTGCGGAGGCGACGAACTCTGTCCAAAGGAAAATCATGTCATAATGACAGTGATGTACTGTACATGAAGTTAAAGCGCTTCAGGCGACCCAGAAAATTGAAAAAATAAATATTTTCAAGCCAATAACCAGACTTCAGGGTGTGATACCTAAAGGAAATTATACAGTGACATATAGACAGTCAAATCTACTAATTGGATGTGATCTACCAATTGAAAAATAAGCCATATCTAATAAATAATAAGGCAATACAGGAAATCTATAACTTAAATAATTCGATCCCCAGCGGAGTCACCAATTTTATTTAAGGATAAATCTGTCGGTGCGGACACCACAGGGGATTCACTAGAAGGCAATATAATATCACATTCATCCATATTGCGGTATTAAATATTCATGAAAACCAAAAAATTATATTACTTGTATATTAAGGGGCAAAGGGTTTTTTTTATTTAATGTAACAATACAAAAATACTTTGGGGTCTTTTTTATATGGGCGGGTTGACAAATATCCACCAAATGGAGATGGTGGGATCATGGCCGGATGATAAGTCAGGTTGAGGCAAGGCTCGGGCTTACTAGTACGCAGGGAGATCGCGTCTTCAGGCATTCTTGAGGCTAGGGGTTTCATGGTGAAGTGGGCTTCCAGTCATTCATAGTCGAGAGACACTGGTCATTGATAGCCAATTGTTACCAATCACACTCAACTAGTTGTTACCAATAGCCTTGGGAGGATCTAAGCCTCCAGGGCCTGTTATAGGACCTCGATAGGTCTTGGGGGCTTGAATACCCAACCACTCATGCCTATTACAGTCCTTAGGAGGTTTAGTCAGCCTCCTAGAGCTTGTTACATGCCTGGGGGTTTGGATACCTAGCCCACAACAGGCTTAGTTAGCGATTGGGGAATTGCAACATGCAATCTAAATGTTGTACTATGTGCATTGGCTCTAGTGGCATACAAGAAGTGATCTCCTATCTCTTCACTAGACCATTAGCTATTGCAAATCATAATGATATGTGGTTGAGTAATTGCATTGTGGGTGAAGTAATGTGCATCCACAATATACATCGAAAGAATCAAGGTGCATTTTAGAATGCATGTGGGGTCACAAGAGGGGTATCATATCAATATACTAGGTAGAAATATAAAAGGGTATAAAAATTGTTAATGAAAAAATTAATACATACAATATCTAGTGAAAGTAGGGTTTTTTTTAAATTAGGAAGACATATTGGGAGGGGGTTAAAAAAGAAAATTTTGGAACGTATTTTCCAATATTTAGTGAAATTAGGGGTATTGTTTCATATGCCATGAACGAACGTGCTATGATAGCGGTTTATTGAGTGAAGCCCCCGTGGTTGACACCAACCGATCTCCCTAGTATGAATGGTTCGGATCTAGAACAAAGAAAAAAAAGAATGAAAACCTTTCCCTAGATCTATCAAATTACTTGAATGCAAAGATTCAAGTCCATACCTTATTTATGAAGGTTGTCCTCGTGGCTTGAAGATTTCGCACTCTTGCTTGTTGATGAAGAGATTACCTACAAAAGATTCAGAAGGACAAAGACAAGAGACTACAAGCTAACATGATACATCTAAGCAATTGACCAAGGATAACTACTACAAATGAAATTAAACACCATTTATGGGAAAGGAATACATTGACATATTAATTAAAATAGAGGAAAGAATTATAGCCAATGAAGCCTTGGTGTTGAAGATCCTTTCCAATGCAACCTTGCCTCAATTTTCCAATCATGGAAAAATGGATTCCTGGCTCAATTTCTACAGTATTTGGCTACCCTCATTTATACCCCCCTATACCATCAAGAGGAGCTTCATTTATAGGCCAAAAGAGATGAGGATGAAAGGAGAGGATTGGGGAGAAGAAGGAGGTGGGATCCTACTAAGCTGGGATGTGAGTAAGATACACACTATATGGAAGGGATAAGCCTCCATGAGAGTCTCCTTTGAGAGAATTCTTGAAAATTCTCTTTTTTCCCTCCTTACAGGAACTGATGCACCCTAGACACTAGAAACATGCATCGATGACATGCTTTGTAGTGGAGCAAGGTGCGTTGATCTGGAAAAGACACACTTTGTTAGAAGGCAAGGTACGTCGATCTCTCTAAACCGGGTTTTTACAGGGAAAAATCCTCATGACTCATCTTCTAAGGATTTTGGTTAAGTACTTTAGTTATTTAGGCAAGGATAGAGTGTAGATGGTTCGTAATCATGATGAGTACAAAATTTCCGTGTAATAGATGACATATTTTTGAAATATAATTTCAACATATAATTCCATACATTACTGAAAATCATACCATTGAGTTTATCTTTTATTTCCTATTCTTGAATCTTAAGTACAAAACATGTACTTGTAAGATCCATATATCATATAATAGGGATATAAATCTAATTATAATTTCTAATACCATGAATATAGATATTATTATATGAATAATCCACATCTCATGATATTTAACCGATTTTTCTTATTGATTGCTTCAAAGCTAATTATACATTTAATGGTTCATATACACACACACACACACATAACTATTAATCCCAGGTCCATCGATATTTTAAGCACTTAGTGTTAATAGTTATGTTAATTCAAATGTATACATATATTAGACCCATAATATATCATGAACTGTGGATCAAATTCCACTAGAATTCCGCCCACATATTGACATTCTTTTTAAAATACATAACTAAAAACACCTTCAAATTTCTTGAAAGGTAGTTATATTATATGAGGGGTAAATGTGTGTGATTCGAGATAATTAATATATTTTACTTAATAGAGCGACTCTCTCTTATATTGTTATCGGACAATCTACCAAGAGCGAACTCAAGGCATGATCTCCCTCGCTTAATGCAAACCTAGAACAAATGAGACAGAATATAAAATAACTTTCCTAGATCTAATTAGAGATAGAGTGACTAGATGCCTTACCTTTCAGATCGCGGATCCTTTCTCCTTGATGTTGTTCCAAGCTTTATGGTCTTCATATCTCAACTGCAAAACCTATTAAGACATACAGAACAACACAAGTAGTAAAATGCATCTAAACAATAACAAATCTAAGTAAGCAGTTAAGCAGGAAAACTACACAAACATCATCAATGCAATAACATTTGGTGGAAAGCATTTCTATTACTGTATAAAAGGGAAAGTACATAGAAGGAAGTCATTACAACCAAGGCTTAATGTAGCAATCCTTCTCCAGCAAGCCAATGCCAAAGACTCCAAGTCATCCTCCCCCAAGAAATCACTTGAAGCTTCCTTTTATCCATATTTACTGACATCATCGCAGGTTGTAATAGGGAAATAGGATAAAAATGAGGTTAGCGCAGGCTATATAAGGACATCATGCTACATCATCGCACTCTATCAAGGAGAAACCTGCGATAATCCTAGTCATCGCAAGATGGAAGAGAGCAAGTTGCGATGATCCACCTAGATTTTTAAGATAAAGGATCAACAACTCTTTCAAATTGAATTCCTGGTCATGGATACTTCAAGGGTATATACACGAAGTCTCATGATGGTAAGATTTAGGTGTAATAAAATACCCCCCAAAGCATGAAGCTGTTGAAACTGGATAAGTGAAATGTTTTGACAGAAGGAATGGCAATGGCTTGTCTAATAGGAAATGTTGTTGTAGTAAAAATTACTTTGAGAACAAATTCTTGTATGACTCAGAACATGGCTATTGACCAATACAATGCAGATCCATGGTAGTAAATAATCGACTGAACACAATCATGGCTATTAGATACAAGCGTAGATCCCTGATGAGGTGATAACATAGCCATGACCAATACAAATGTGGATCCGTGTGATATGAATCAAAAACAACCTCCATCGCAACCTGGGTACAACAAGACTTCCCCGGGGTCTTCAAGTCAAACTCGCAATGATACGAATCTATCCATGTGATTACAAATGTCTTGACGTCGAACATGGTAGAAACCACTTGATTACCGGTCATTGGTGTATACCGTTAACAAGCACAAGGGAAATCACCATTGACATCTATGATCCCCAAGGTATCATAGTACATATCATCAAGTGCGAATAAATGAGTTGAATTCGAACGCCAGATGAAATCTTTCAATCAAGAGTCAATGATGATTTGAAGTCAACAAGGATGAGTCTGTCGAAGGAGGGCCATGATGAATCCCCCATCATCGACATGAAACTCGATAACAAATGTTTGGAGTAGAGTAGATGGTATAGTAACATGCAAGACTGACTCAGAGCAGACAGTCATGGTGGAAGGTGTACTGACTGCATATAATGAACGATGAATGTATTCTTGAACATGGGCAGGGCATGACTTGGAAGTATTGACATGACGACAATGACACCAACTCATAATGAAACTGATGATGGAAGTATTCTTTGCATGACTCAAAGGAGTAACAAGATTCAGGAAATAAGCAAAACTCAAGGGCAAACGGATGGTCCAAGTACTGTATGCGAATGCAAGTGAGTGCCATGTTCAAGAACAACTAAGTACTGCCACTAATAAAGGTGTAATACAAAACTTTCATTTTTCCCCATCATGACTTATGAGTGCCTCATATGATTTTAAAGATCTTGACAAGGGTAACTAGATGCTCGGTATAGCTCATCTCATAGATGAGTCCAATCCCAAATATTTTTCAAACTTGAGAGAGGAGGGGTTCATCCCATAGCGGGCCCTTCAATGTTAAATTTTAGGGAGTCCATAGAAGGTAAACTCGGTCGTCATTTCATGTTTAGAGAGTCTGAAAAGAGCTAAAGAAGAATCCAAAGGTCCTTTTTCCTAAGGTTAGCCTCTTAGCCCAAAAAAGGGTAAAACAACACGAGAGAGGACTCTTCTAGTCATGATTGGCTGGAGTATTCCTTTTTCGTAATTAGTGCCCGCTCGTCCGAAAAAGGGGTAAACTATCACTAGGAAGACGATCGTTCAAATACTTTAGCAAGTGTGAAAGTGACAAGTTCGCTTGGCGATCTTTTCGTATTTTGAGATCCTAAAAAGAGCTTAAATATAGACTCTGGGGGGGTTCCTTTTCCGTAGGAGTTTAACAAGCCTGGAAAAGTGATAAATCATAACTCAGTGACTTATTCTCATGGTTTTACGAGCACAAGAAATAAGAAAGAGTTAGCTCGTCATCATTAAATAACCGAATTCTAATGGGCGAAATAACAACAAAAATATTCAACAGGTTGTTCATACTTGACAACATTTATGAGATGATCGCTATGATGCGAGAATGGTGCAAATGAAACACTTAACCTCTCCTGCATGCTTCAAAACTAGGTCAAAAATAGTCAACCGGGTATTAAAATGCAGTAAATAATCCAAACTATAGAAAATAACCCATAAAGCATCTAAATTTGAAAAAGAAATATTCCCTTTTTGTTTATAAAATAGGAAAAATGAACAAAAATAGTTACCATTTTCGTTTGCCAAATTTGGGGAGATGAACATGCCATTTGGAGATGATTTTCATTCGTCGATTTCCAGAGCTATGATTGACCATTTCATGAACCATGAGGAGCAGGTAAACCTAGACCTCAGTCAACATCTTGCTAGTGGATTACAATTTTGTTTTTTGTTCATTTTTTTGGTTTTTTGGGTTGATTTATGAGGGGATTTTGCACCCTCGGGTCATTGTAAGCCTCCTTTACGGGAACTGCGATGAACCCGGGTCATCGCAAAACCCATAAGGGTGCTTTGTGATGATGTCACCCTATCAACAATGATGGGGTGTTATGGCGGAAACGCCCAAATTCAAATCAAAACCTATCCCACAAGAAAAGTTTTCAATGGTTTGGATGATTTCTAATAGTGTTTCAATGCTTCCTTTGACATGTTTACGGCCATCACCTTGGTTCTTGAATGGCATGAATATGAACATGAAGTAGAATATATACAAGCAGAAAATGATCCATTGTGTGTGGATGCACTGAGAAACTGTGGACTGTTGAAGTACTTCCAGGTTCAGGGCATGAGGGCCCAAGTCCCATTACTAGAGCACATGATCCGGAGTTGGGATCCAGCGCAGTAGTATTTCATGATTGGGGAACACGTGCTGAATATAGATGTTGAGGACATCTATTTCTTGATAGGACTATCCTGGAGGGGGGATATTGTGTCTCTCACTGGATCACGAGGGAGTGACCAGATGGTGGATGATTTGATCACTCGACATTGTTCTTCAGATGCCATTGCCACTAGTGGGAAAATTCCCATTAAGGAGGTTTGAGAGCGTCCATTGCGCGTCATACTCTTCACTATAGTGAGGGTAGCAGGGAGCCAAGTGGCTCACTTGGATACCAAGTCCCAAATGTTATATGCAGAGGAGTGTATGTCTCATAAGGTGTTTAACTGGTGTGAGGGACTCCTCACCAACCTTTGAGCTCAGCTGACCAAGTGTCGACGTAGTGAACTCAAGCAGTTTGGCTACGGTTCAGTAGTGATCTCTTTCTTGCTGGAGCGAGTACCTCTCTTATGCCAATAGGTGAACTTGGATGATAGGGATGCCAAGGATCATCATATGGTTTGATGGACGGATGTGATGGCCCGCCATGGTGGTGGGGGTCCGATCATCTGATATGGTTCGAGATTCTTCACCTGGATCGAAGGCCAGCTGCTCATGATCGAGGAATATCCGTACAATGGTACAGACTTCAGAGAGGATCCAGACCTGGTGTTTCCTGAGGGAGCAGAGTGGGGAGATATCGTTAAGAACAATGACCATTGTATTTTTTCATTTTGTGTATTTATACCTTTTTTTTGGGTAGTGTTGGTGAGTTAATAACATGTTCATGCAGATGTGGGCCCTTCACGACTAGTCGGAGTTTCAATTCTTGTGAGGAGGGGAGAGGCACTAGTTATAGCCCCAGCCATGCATGATGCCATCATAGAGATGGAATATTTCTATGAGAACCTCACTAGGTTGACATTAGACGTTCCAGAGCCAACAGTGCATGAGTTACCGTGCGCCACGCAAAGGTACATGGTTGGCCCAACCTTACGTTTCAGTGTGTTGCTCTGCAAGGTAGCGATTGTGGTTGATTGTTTCCATGGTCAGCAGGCAAGGGTTGTGAGACCCGAGGGTGCACGGGCTAGGTGTTAGGCCTTATGATATTATGTATGTACTGAGAGCTTGTGAGCCTCAGATTTTGTATTACTGAAAGCTATTAGGCTTCAGATTTTGTATCAGCACTACTTTATCTCGATTTATATATATATATATACATTTTGGTGGCTTCATACATTTGTGTTCCATATGAGATCTTGTTTATATGTTTTCTTATGTGATGAGGTATTTACAATGTTATGTCTGCTTTTATAGTTCATGAATATGCTATGTGTGTGCAATGTACCAATCTAAGATGAAGTTGGCCATCAACTCAGAAACTGTGTTCATGTCTCATGGAATGTGCAGGTATTGAATGGATTCAAAGGACCTTTCTAGAAGACGAACTTGTTGGAAAAGATGGAGTAGAAAAGGGTTGCGGACGGTGTAAACCCGGTTAATATGAGAGACCACTAGTTGAGAGTCCAAATGGATGACAATGTGGCCCATACCCAAAGCAATAGTGTCATTTAGGGGTCCAATGACTACCTGGTATTTCGTGGCATTATTGATCGCAAATCCCAAACAACTTCCCCCTGATCTGATAAGCTCATCGGTGGGTGAGTATAACACCTAGGTTGCCAAGGCAAGATTACGGGTATGCCAGCTAGCACCATCCGTGGATCCGTAGCAAGTTTCCATATGCACATGTAGACAGAACATGGTATAAGTAATGAAAAACTACCTAAGCATGCAAAAATAAAAGCGTCACACCACATAAAACACACGCCATGTATAGTATATACAAGAGGTCTATGCATGACAGATTTAGGCATAGTACTTCTTCAGGTAGAGCCCGTTGTGGGGCTCACCCAAATATATCCCTTCATACTCTTCTAGCTCATAGGATCCCTTCTCAAGGATGCATTTTACTATGTAGGGTCCATGCCACATGGACTCAAAATTTCCTTCCCCCAGCTTATCGTGTCTCTGGTCATATGCGAGGACCAAATCACCCTCGTTATAAATGCGAAGTTCTACTGATTTTTCATACTACACTTTGATACGTTTCTTATGTGCCTCATTGGCAAGAGCAGCATTGTGGCGAATCTCAATGAGTTTTTCCAGGTAGAGGAAGCATTCTTCCTTAGCAGTAGTGTTAGGGAGAAGTTCAACTACGAGTTTGAGGGGCGAAATCTCGCACTCAATTGGGAGGAAAACCTCCAATCCATAAACTAATTGAAAGGGGGTAAATCCAGTGGTAGTTTTAATGGAAGTTCAATAAGCCTATAGTGCGAAAAAGAGCATGTTGTGCTAGTTGGACTTGTGCATACCCACCATGTGTTGGATCATGGTTTTCAAGACCTTGTTAATGGTCTCTACTTGTCCATTGGATTGTGGGTATTATGGTGTTTATTTTCCATGGTGAAAACCCAATCTAGTGCTCAATTCATCAACCATGTGGTTCACGAAGTGAGAACCATGGTCGGTCATTATAGCTTGAGGAACTCCGAACTGCACTATAATATGATTGAACATGAAGAGTGTGGATGTTTTGGTATCGTCCGTGTATGTAGGCATATACTTGGCCCACTTTGTAAAGTAGCCCACGGCTACTATGATGTAACCATGCCCCCCGACTGAGGTAAATTTATAGTGCATGAATTCAATGCCCCATTTAGCAAAGGGGCCAACAATAATAACCGAGTGTAATGGGGCTAGGTGGGTGCACTTTTTAATTTGAAAGTGCTGGCATGGAGGAAATTTTTTTATGGCCTCGATACATCTTTAAAGATAGATGGCCAATAATATCCTGCGCGAAGTATCTTCTGGGATGTAGCCATCCTAGAGAGATGACCTCCACATGCCCCAGCATGATAGTCATTTAAAACATGTTCAACCTCCTCATAAGTGAGACACCATCGAAGAATAGAATCAATGCCACGACGGTACAAGGTATCGCTGAAGATTAGGTAATACTTTACATGGTGGCGTATTCGATGGCGGTCATTACGAGATAGTTGGGGGATGAAATGTTGGGTTTGAAGATATAAGGTGATATCTCCATACCACGGATCAGATGTGCTGGTGAGGAACAATGATTCGTCTAGGAGAGAATCATTGGGCTCCAATTCAACATCAGCGTGGGGAAGATCACAGATCAGCTAAGAAAACACCAAAGACTTTTTAGACTTAGCCTTTTCGAATAGGAGATCAAATTCCTACAGTATCAAAATCCAACGTGAATACTTGCCCCCAAGCACCTAATGTGTCAAAATGTGGTACATGGGGTACGAATCGGCGATGATCGTGGTGTTAATTTTTTAGAATTTACACTATGATCTAGGATCTTAACTGAGAGAATAACATGTACAGCATATCTACAACATATCAATCATGGACACAATAAATCAAGCACACAAGACACAGAGTTTCACTGGGGAAAACCAAGAAGGTGAAAAACCCCGCAACTTCCTCAGAGATAGATAGAGCAATGATACAACCCAAGCATAAGAGATATTCCTCCTAGCAGCAGCTTCTCCTCCTTCACAAGTACGCCACTCTGCAAATGAGAGTATGAGTGAGAATAATAGAATGATCAAATAGAGTGCCTCTCGCACTCTATTTATACTTGACTTGACTTGCCTAATAACCTTTACTAGGTTGGCCTTAACTTAACCACATAACATAATGCTGACAGGGACGACCCCCAATAGGGTGGTCTAATAACCCTTTTATCCACATGACTCATACAGGGCCGACCCCATCAAGGTGGTTGAATAACCCATCAATTATAAGTTACGACACTTACAATATAAATGACGACACTTTCGTATAGAGGAATAATAACATCTCTATAGAAATACAAACACTTCCATATAGAGGAATAATAACATCTCTATAGGAATAAAATATACATAGGCGAAATACATTCCGAACTTATAATTACATCAACACTCCCTCTTAACTAGGAAGGTATTTCTCAACATAGGTCTTCTAGCACAAGTCTTCTTCTCTAGATCATCATCACTGGATCATCGACATCGAATCATCATCATCATGACTACTGCTGCTATCTCACTCAATCTATGAACTACTCGTCATAGGAAGTTCTACAGAGCCAGTCCTTTTTCATATTGGATGGAGGCCCACCACCTGCAGGTCTTCATCATCATTGGCCATACTGTGGAATCCTCAGGACTTATTACGTGCGTCGCAAAACCTCGCAATAGCATCCAAGCTTTTACGAGCACACGGCTCTACCTGTCAGATCTCCCAGGGCTATATTATATGTGATTGTCACAAAACCTTAAAAGAGTGTCTTGACTAGCAAGAACTCTAAAGAGCATCTAAGGCCTTTTACATGACTAGCACAACCTGTCCGGATCTCCAGGGCGTATTACATGTGACCCCACCACAAAACCTTTAAAGAGTGTCTTGACTAGAAAGAACTCTAAAGAGCATCCGAGGCCTTTTACGTGACTAGCACAACCTGCCCAGATCTCTAGGGCATAATACATGTGGTCATGGAAAAACCTTGAAAGAGCATCCCAGGACTGATTACGAGCATACTGCTCAACCTATTGGATCTCCCAGGGCTGAATTATATGCCATAGGACAAAACCTCGAAAGAGAATCTACCAGATATCCCAGGACCAGATTACATGCCATAGGAAAGACCTTGAAAGACTATCTGCAAATCTCCCAGGGTCGGATTATATGTCCTCCCGAAGCAAAACCTTGAAAGAGCATTTTCCAGATATCCAAGGGCCACATTACATGCCATAGGAAAAACCTCGAAAGACTATCTGCCAATCTCCCAGGGCTGGATTATATGCTTATTTGCACAACCTGTTCCACAGCCACAGAGTATCAACCTGATACTCACCATACATAATCTTGATGTACACATGATCATCCTGATCATCATCACTGCATCGTCCTGATGCATGTCATCTAGAGAAACATCCTGAAGCTCATCATCCATGGTCATCATGATCATACAATGCATCCACCTGATGCATACATAGTATCTACCTGATACATATCATCATACATGATCTACCTGATCATACAATGTATCCACCTGATACACATACAACTACATGATCCACCTGATCATATAATGTATCTACTTGATATATATCAACATACATGATCTACCTGATCATACAATGTATCCACCTGATACGTCTACAGATACATACACATGATTGCAACTGATCATACAAAGCATCCAACATGATGCATACATACATATAAATGATCCCACTAATCATATCCAACATCCAACATGATGCATATACATATACATGATCTAACTGATCATATCTAGCATCCAACATGATGCTTATACATATAAATGATCCAACTGATCATATCTAGCATCCAACATGGCGCATATACAGAGTAGTAACTGGAGCATCATCCTGATGCTCATCATCCAGTGCTTACATCAAGATCCATGGGAAGGATCCTCCTCTCACCATGCTTGGAATGGCTTCCAGCAAATGTGTCCATCACTTCTTCCTCGAAGTGCTGTCAATCTGAAGAACACCAAGCCTCTCTCTTAAGTACTCAAACTTCACTCTGGCTAGTGGTTTCGTCAACACATCTACAACCTGCTCATCCATCGCAACATACAGGAGCTTCACTGCTCCTCTCTGCACCATATCCCTGATATAGTGATATTTGATCTCAATGTGTTTCGACTTATCATGGAGCACCGGGTTCTCAGACAGCTTCACACAACTCTGGTTGTCACAAAATATACCAGTAGCCTCTAGTAGGAGATCAAATAACTCAGATAGTAGCTTTCGGATCCATACTACCTCACAACTAGCCGAAAAATCTGTGACATACTCTACTTCGGCTATACTCAGTGCTACGTAGGACTGTTTCCTATTAAACCAAGAGATCACACCTGATCCCATATTGAAGTAGCACCCAGATGTGCTCTTCCTATCTGTCGCACTGCCTACCCACTCCAAATCAACATAACCCTGCAAGTTAAACTTTTGATTCGCATCATACTTGAGCCCATAGTCAATTGTACCCTTCAGGTACCTCAGAATATGTTTTACAGCAATTAGGTGAACACCTCTGGGATCCGTCAGGAACTGGCTCAATGTGTTCACCGCAAAACAAATATCTGATCTCGTGTTCATCAGGTACATCAAGGACCCAATCATCTGATGATACATCGTGACATCAACCACCTCAGATGAAGCATCACACAGAAGCTTCAGGTTTGATGCCATCGGTGTGTCCATGGCCTTGCAGTCCATCATCCCGAACCTCTTTAGGATATCTACTGCATACTTGCCTTGTCCAAGGAAGATCCCATCTACACTCTTCCACACCTCCATGCCTAGAAAATAGTGCATCATCCCCAAGTCCTTCATCTTAAACTCACTAGCAAGCTTCCTCTTGGTATCGACAATCAATCCATCCTCACCTGTAACAAATAGGTCATCCACATACAATAATAGTATCACAAGATTGCCTTCCTCAACTTTGTAGTAAAGGTTGGAATCTGCTTTACTCTTGGTAAAGCCCAAACTGGATAGAAAGTTGTCCATCCTACCATACCAAGTCCTAGGAGCTTGCTTCAATCCATACAAGGATTTCTTCAACTGACACACGTATGACTCTCTGTCATGTGTCTCAAAACCAAGTGGCTGCTTTACATACACTTCTTCTTCGACTACACCATTCAAGAAAGTTGTCTTGACATCCATCTGGTGTATCTTCCATTTCATCACTGCAGCTAGAGGAAGTACTGATCTGATGGAAGTGTATCTAGCTACAAGTGCAGAAGTCTCTTCATAGTCTATTTCCTCTTTCTGAGAGAAGCCACGAGCTACAAACCTCACTTTGTATTTTTCTATGCTACCATATGTAGCATGCTTGATCTTATAGATCCAATTGGAAGTCACAACAGACTTCCCTTCAGGTCTTGGGACTGCATCCCAAACATCATTCTTCATGATCAACTAGTACTGCTTGATCATGGAATTCTTTCTGAATCCTGGGAACTTCAACTTATTCAATATATTCAATAGATAACTTTGTTTTTGAACAAATGTTGTAGTCCTTCTTTTGTAGGTGATGGTATACGATCTTTCCTACAAAACAAGTTAAATTGCATGATTAGAAAACATCTCATAGTTTTCAGAACAAATTCTTACACATAAATAAATATGTCATACAATCATGCAATTATCTTAGCCAATGCTTCAATACAACATTTATCCATATCCCGTAACTTTCTATATGCCTTCCAATCTCTACCAGAACATTGTTAAGAGTGTGCACAACTCCCAACATGTCAGCAAAGAGGTTTCATTCTAGATAAGTAGCAATGGAATGTTGTACAGTGCCATAGGCCACTTAACCATCACATGCATATTAGTAGTATACTATTCATTAATGCAATTATTCTAATATGCATAATAAACACCCTAAGTCTAGGAACATAAGCATATACATCATTGAACAGTATTATTTAAACAAACAAATATGCAAGAAATGACAATTAAAATACTTATCTTTGTTTGGTTTGTAGGGTGGACTCCCTCTCAATATTTGCTTCCTTGCAGGAACTACTGGAGTGTTCTCCCTCTTGATCTTTGTTTTCTGGATTACCTATCCTTGAACTTATATCCATCCTCGATCACTTATGCATACTTACTAGTATCATCATTGTGTTATCCTCGAGGTCTCATACATACATTCATTAGTATAATCTCAATACTATCAAAACACAATAATCTTAAACATGTATAGTCATGATCATTTCAAACACAGATAATAAACATTAGTATTCAAGGTTTCAGGGAATACTTCTTTTACTCATGCATATTCTTATTTGACCAAAGGACTTTTCTAGTTAGTCATATCATCAATCAAGGTAAGAGACATAATATGCATAAACCCTTGATTACTTATATTTCTAACTTCATGAATAATCATTATCAACCATACAACAGTATAAGATCCTAACACAAGGTAGGATTCTAACTTGATATAGGAAAAACATACCTGGATTCATATGTTAGCTAGTTATGTCTAACATACCCACATGATGTCTTCTTGTTCTCTTCAATGACTTGTGCTAGTGACCTGCATATCTCATAAGTTAACCATTATGGAACCAAATTATACATACCTCGTAAGTAGAGCTTCTATGTGATCCATGACAATGGATGAATCTTTGTCTTCATGTCACCATGGTCATATGTTCTTGAAATAGAACATGATTTTTCTTTCTTGATGTACCTTTCATGTTAGCGGACAACATCAACCTCATACAACATCACAATGCATTAGTACAATCATAAGTGTCAAAACCCTAATCAATGAATATCTGCATTCATAATTTTATTAAGGTGATACGACAAGTCTAAAGTTAATCAAGATTGTACTAAAGTTAATGAATACAAAAGACCATAAACTTGATCATGAACAGATCTTGAAACATACCTGGATAAGTCATACCTGTCGAGATTGCTTGTAATCTTCTTATGTAAGGTCTTAGCCTCATCTCCCTCTGAAACAGGAACGTCTTCACTTATGTAGGTGACCAATCCATTCTCTTCTAGGATTAACCCAATCCACTTGATTTACAGAAACTAGATAAGGAGCTGGATTAGGGTTTGTCAGAGAAACCCTAAAAATTCAAACTTCTGAAAGGATAGAAATATGTGCCTTGATGAGCTGATCAAGCTGGTATACTCAGAGTTTGAAAACTGCAAAGTTTCACCCCTCAAAATTGCCTTTGAAACTTTCGGATCTTCTAGACAGGATCTCGAACTAGGGTTTTATAAATCCCACCCTTCTTCACAACCAAAAGGTTCGATCCAAAGTTCTAAACTTCAATTTTTTCTGAGGAGCTTCTAACCGTGGTCACAGACTTCAGAAATTCCAACTTTTGCAAAAGCCCTAATTTTCCACCTTTCCGATCAAAATCCTGAACTAGGGTTTGATCAAGCCTGGCCTTCTTCCCAACCAAAAAATTCAATCTTGGTCTCTAAATTTCAATTTTGATGAGGATCATCCATTCGTGGTCTCTGATACAAAATATTTCAACATTCTTCAAAACCCTAAATTCCCGGAGCCATGAATGAAGGTGCTCAAAATCCAATATTGTTTTGACAGAAATATGCACCTGATTGTTTCTAGTGTAACTATGAAATTTCAGATCTACAGGGTCTGAAAATTCTTCCTTTGGTATCCTCACCTGTTGTCTTTATAACCCCATAGGTCTGACCTTAATTGGATTCTCTGAGAGAGAGATATGCCAAGTGTCGCAACGTGACCTATTTATGGGATTAAACAGGAGAGCGAACTTGTACGGCGTGCCATGTGTCACTGGTTCCGTTTTTTCCACTAAAAACTTACTTGAGAAAGTAAAATCCGTGCCCTACCTGTCACTTTTTATGAAATTTCATTTGGAGCTTCCTAACCCAAGTTATGACCTTCTTTTCTAGGTCACCTTTTTATGACTCAGATCTGGAAGAGGCAGAAACCCTATATTGTACAGATCATAAATCACAAAGTAAAACGAATTAGAGGTTTTCCTTTGGACACAAGGTACATGGGTATCTTATATTTGACCTGTAAGATTTTCAGATCCTGAAACCTCGCCGAAATGTATTTATCGAGAACGTGCTACGATGAATGGTTTTTGCTATATCAAGCCCTAGCTTTGCAAATGCAACAAGTGTCATAAATGCCATACCATGCCTTCCTTCAGGCTATCTATGATAAAATGTTAATTTTTCAGAATTTACACTCAGATCTAGGATCTTAACTGAGAGAATAACATGTACAGCATATCTACAGCATATCAATCATGGACACAATAAATCAAGCACACAAGAGGCACAGAATTTCACCGGGGAAAACTAAGAAGGTGAAAAACCCCACAACTTCCTCAGAGATAGATAGAGCAATGATACAACCCAAGCATAAGAGATATTCCTCCTAGCAGCAACTTCTCCTCCTTCACAAGTACGCCACTCTCCAAATGAGAGTATGAGTGAGAATAATAGAATGATCAAATAGAGTGCCTCCTGCACTCTATTTATACTTGACTTGACTTGCTTAATAACCTTTACTAGGTCGGCCTTAACTTAACCAAATAACATAATGGTGACAGGTTCGAACCCAATAGGGTGGTCTAATAACCCTTTTACCCACATGAATCATACAAGGATGACCCCATCAAGGTGGTCTGATAACCCATCAAGTATAAGTTATGACACTTACAATATAAATAACGACACTTCCGTATAGAGGAATAATAACATCTCTATAGGAATACAAACACTTCCATATAGAGGAATAATATCTCTATAGCAATACAATATACATAGGCAAAATACATTTCGAAGTTATAATTATATCAACAGGTGGTGGTGCAAAGCAAGATGTAATGTCGGAACTTTTGGACAGCAATAACTGCCACGAGAGCGAGTTTCTCAACATGTGAGTAACAAGTTTCAGTGTCAATGAGACCCTTACTTAAGTAATATATCACATGTTCACGGGCATTGTTGTCTTCATGTACCAAGACCATGGCGATCGTGGTGGCAGAAGTGGGAAGATAAAGGATATAATCCTTGTAGTAATTGGGCGGCTAGGGCACAGGGGCCTGCGTGATAGCATATTTTGAGACTATTGAAAGATTATTGTGCTTGGTCATCCCAAATGAATGGGACGTCTTTCTTGAGTAGTCTCATGTAACCCTGCATCTTTTGCTCCAAATTATAGACAAAACGCATTAAATAAGTTGCCTTCCCTTGCAAACTTTGAAGTTTCGCAATGTCGGTGGGAGGTGGGAGAGAGACTATGGCTTCCACCTTTAAGGGGTCAATGCATATCCCATCTTTCGAGACAATGAAACCAAGGAGGCATCCATAATCGACACAGAAAATACACTTGTGAGGGTTGAGGCGGATGTTATTCTACCTTCATCTGAGGAATACCATCGTCAGATGGTCAATGTGGTACTTGTGCTGCCGTTAATGGGCAGGTAGATCGTCCAAGTAGGGTTCCACAAATTCCTTCACATCATGAAAGACATACGACATGGCCTGCTGGAATGTGGCACCATCATTTTTAAGACCAAAAGGGAGCTTACAATATGGAAATGTAACCCAAGGACAGATCAAATCTGTCTTGTGTTGATCAGCTGGGTGGATGTCAATCTAGTTGTAGCTGGAAAATCCATCCATTAAAGAGAAAATGACACTTCCAGCACAATTGTCAATGATCTGGTCGATAAAGGGATTCGGGTAATTGTCCTTAGGACAACCTTTGTTGAGATCCCGATAATCGACGTAGACATGAATGGTACCCTGCTTTTTAGCTACAGGGACAATGTTTGAGATCCATTCTGTCAACGGGACAAGGTAGATAAAACCAACTTTCGAGAGCTTTTCAATCTCTGCCTTGATTACTGCAGTCTTTCGGGGGTGCACCAGTCACAACTTTTTCTGGAGTGGTTTAGCAACAGGATAGGTTTGAATTGTGTGTAAAACAATAGCGGGTTCTATCCTGGGTGTCTCCTCATAGATCCAAGAAAACACGTCTCGAAATTGCTTGAACAAGGATGTCAACATTGTAATCTCTTTAGGGGAACACTTCTGGCCTAAACGAATGTGTTCCATGACACCAGGAGTAACTGATGTGTCGACCGAAATGGTAGGTTCAATGTTGGCCAAGTTGTCTTCAGAGTCTGTTTGACACGTAAGTATTGAGGACTGAGAGCAAGGGTAGACATCCGGTGTAAAAATGGTGGTGATACTATTCCTCACAGTGTCCAATGAAGAAAGGAAAGACGACCAATGATGGAGGTCTTCCCACGAAGTGTCATCCACACTCATGATTTCGATAATGGACTCATCAGAGTGAAAATTCCAAAGCAGAGGATCAGGTAGGGATGATGTCTGCTTTAGAGAACAAGAGGTGGAGGCCACAACTAAGTGGTCCTTTGGGGCTGACTGGATAGCCTTGTAAGTGAGTTCAGCGGGTGAAAGATGCATAGTGTCTCCAATCAGGTATGTAGTGGCTTCATCAGCTACAAGCCATGGATCAGTAGAGTTGGGGATAGATGAAATCCAGGAGGAGATCATGTTCACCATGGCAACATGATTTGGGGGGTCGGAGGTTGGAAAAACGCCCATAAGGGATGAGTCCTTGATGAGCCCAACCCCCATGCTCTCATATGGGTGCGAGGATTGTCCAAGTAATGGAACATTATTTCCCAAATGAGTAGCAGTGTCAGGTGTACATAAATCCAGTTGGTCGACAATAAAAATTTGGCCTTGATAAGGGAATTGCACTATGCGGAAGAGAGATGATGCAACCGCAGTCATGGCGTAAAACCAATTACAACCAAGCAGAATATTACAATCCAATAGGGCATCGACCACTTCCATGTTAATGGTTGCGGTCTTGCCCCCCAACTCAAATGCTAAGGCTTGTAACATCGCATGAGGTTCAAAGCCACGTTCATCGAATGCTTTCAAGGTGGTGGGAAAATGGTTCAACTCGGGAGAGCCAATGGCTCTCTAGCACAAAATCGACATGATTGAGGTAGAGGTACCTTCATCCAAGATGGTGCAATGGATTGTCTTCCCAGCAATGTTTGTGGCGACTTGAAATGCCAACTGATGGGAAAGCCTCGGTTTAAAGTATTCCAGTAGGAACATGATGGTATTAGAAGAATCCATATCAACCGCACTGATGGCAGCGAGGAGATTCTTGCGCTAGTTAGGATAGTTCTACAAGACCTAAATCATAGACATAGCACAAGGATCTTATGCCAGGTCCTCTACAATATTGTATTTATGAGCGGCCCGAGCATTAGGATTGAAAACAGCTTTTCAAATCATTCTTTTCGAATGGGGGGCATAAGGGGTGAGGGAGAGGGAAAAAGTGATAGGGGTAAGAGGGGAGAGATAGAAAGGTGGTTGGTTAGGGGTGGGGTGAGTAGATATGGAGAGAGAGGGGATGGGTTTAGGGTTAGGGGGAGGAGAGGAGAGAGAGAGATAGATATATGGTGGGTTAGTGGTCAGGGGGATGAGGATAGGGGTTAGATAAAGAGAGGGAGGGAGAGCAAGGGGTCAGAGAGGAGGGGGTTAGGGACAATGGGAGAAATGTGTGCGGTTAGAGAGAGAGATGGGGTTAAAAGGGAAGGAAAATTAATGTGTGTACATTAATAAAACATGTGCATTATTTTTAAAAACAAGGGCACATGCGTTATTATAAACATGTGCACATTATATTTTATTTTTAAATGGTTCAAATGACTTTTTCCACCTACATGGAGGATGAGTTGTCCTCTTTGGTTTTAGGTTCAAATTATCAAAACTAAAGGTTGGGCCTACAACTAACAAAACACATCTATTTTTTAATTTCCCTATTTTTCAAGCTCGAATTTACATATGCTCTACATGTTTGTTGCTAATAAAATTGCACATACTATAGAGATCTCTATGTAGATTTCAAATCAATATATTTTTTCGGAAGACATCACTATTTTTTATTTTTTATTCATATGTAAAATTTATTAAAAGAACATAGGTCTCTTATTCTGTTTGTAACTTTTTATTGGTTCACCTATTTTGAAAATTAAAAAGAACTTGAACAAGTACATACAAAGAACTACACACACACAAAAATTTCATGGATTGTGTTAAGACCATAGCGAGGTGTAACACTTCGGATTCTCACTCTAGAACTTCACTAAATTTCTTAATTTAAAAAAAATATAAAATCAACATTAAAAATTATGGAAAAATAGTATTTCATGGGAGAGACTTGTTATCTACAACTCTATTTTTTTTTTGAAAAAAATCAATGCTTACATACCAAACACATGGCTTAACAAAAACATATGCATTATGTTTTAGGAAAAAAATAACATACCGATCTTACGATAACACTGTTTTCTTGGAGTTATACTAATTTTCCATAAATAAAAGTTATATATTATAGAATGTAACTGGATTGTCTACATTTTATCTTTTTACACTATGTTCTAAATTGTTATGCAAGTACCTCTAATATTTATTTTTAGTGATGATATTTATGCTTTTCCAGTTTTCCATTGCAACTAACGTGTCATAATTGGGTAGTATTACCTTGCACTGGCCCCATTCCTTACAATCATACCCATGGTAGAGAAAAAAATAATTGAGAATTTTTAATTGCTTGTCGAAAACATAGGGATTCATTTAAATAAGAACAACATTATCATAATAGAAAATAAGAATGATAATTATACCAGCCAAAGTCATGTGAGCACAACTTGCCTCTTCTAAATGTGTCAGAACCTCAAAAACTGTAAATTCGGGAATTAAAAAAAATTATCTACATGGAAAACATAACTTCTTCCTATAATGTAGGGGATTGAGTAATCTTTATAATGCATTTTAAACAAATAGTATAAATATAATTCCCATCTATACCATATATTTCATTACAAAATACAATCATTTCAAAGAAACACACAATCTTTTTTTTTTTGGTATGTTCTAACATTCCTCACAACATGACAATGTAACCCTACTCTTACCATAATCCTACTTAAATTACGTATACTTTACATAATATATTCCAATGATGACGTGTCTATGGATAAATTTGTCAGTGCGAACACCAACTAATATCCCTAGTATGAATGGTCCGGATCTAGAACAAAGCAAAACAAGAATGAAAACATTTCCCTAAATCTATCAAATTACTTGAATGCAAAGAGTCAATTCCATACCTTATTTATGAAGGTTGTCCTCGTGGCTTGAAGCTTTCGCACTGTTGCTTGTTGATGAAGATATTACCTACAAAAGATTCAAAAGGAAAAAGACAAGAGACTACAGAATAACATGATACATCTAAGCAATTGACAAAGGAGAACTACTAAAAATGAAATTACACATCATTTATGGAAAGGGAAGACATTGATGTATTAATTAATATAGAGGAAAGAATTACAACCAATGAATTCTTGGTGTTGAATATCCTTTCCAATGGAACCTTCCCTCAATTCTCCAATCATGGAAGAATGGATTCTTGGCTCAATTTCTACAGCATTTGGCTACCCTCATTTTAACCCCCCTATCCCATGAAGAGGAGCTTCATTTATAGGCCAAAAGAGATGAGAAGGAGAGGAGAGGACTAGGGGGATGGAGGAGGTGGGATCATACTAAGCTGGGATGTGAGTAAGATCCACCCTATAAGGAAGGGATAAACCTCCACAAGGGTCTACTTCGAGAGACTTCTCGAAAATTATATTTTTTCCCTCTGTAAAGGCACCGACACACCCTAGACTAGCAACATGCATCAATGACATGCTTTGTAGTGTATCAAGATGCATCGATAAGGAAAATACACACTTTGTTAGAAGGAAAGGTGTGTCGATCTCTCTAAACATAGTTTTTGCAGGGAAAAAACCTCATGACTCATCTTCTAAGGATTTTGGTTAAGTACTTCAGGTATTTAGGCAAGGATAGAGTGTACATGGTTCATAATCATGATGAGTAAAAAATTTCCGTGTAACAGAATGCCTTGCAAAATATGAAGCTAGAGTAACATGATAGGTGAAATAATTTGATGGATAAAGTATAAAGGATCAAGAAAAGGAACCGTTGGTTGGAAATTTGTCAACAATAACCAAGGATCTTTTGTAGTAAAATAATTTTATCATTGCAATAACTCACAAAAAAGCTTCCGACCAATACATTGCGAATCCATGTTGATACTGACCGATGATATGGGCACCAAAATACAACGTGGATCCATATCTGAATGACTGAACACAATCATGGATAATACAATACAAGCATATATCCATGATGAGATAATAACATATCCACGACCAATACAAGAGTGGATATGTGTGACAGTACATCCATGAGGCTTCCATCATAACATCTATATGGGGACCTACCAAAAAATATCCATCACAAGCTGGGTGTAATAGTAAGACACCAGAACAACCCAAGGTCTTCTACCTGTTCCCAAAATGATACAAATCTTACCATGTGATTACAATGTGTTGAAATCAAACATGGTACAAACCACTTGATAACTGATCAATGATGTGAACCATTAACAAGTGCGATGTAAATCACCAATGATGACGATGATACCCAAGGAATCACTAGTACATCCCAACGAATGTGAATAAATGAGTTGGAGTTGAACATTCGTGGAATCATTTGATCAGAGGTCATTGATGTAAATGTACAATCAAAAGCGAGGAAACCTGCCACTTAGGCATGAAGGCTCCAAGGTACTAGCTAGTTTCTAAGTCTAATTCCTGGATGATGAGATGATGTCGACAGAAATAGACTCATCGGAGGAGGGCCATGGTGCATTTTAGATCACTGACACAAAACTGACATAGGAAGGTATATAAGATGATATGTCAAATGAGTGTGAAATGACACAAAGGTGTAATTGTAAATAGGGACAACCGACACAACTTAATTTTTAATGACTACGAAGGTTGATTTTGACCAAATACTTCCTTTGAACATTCAATGGCATGACAAGTGACTTGGAAGCATTGAATCGACATAGCAGAGACCAAGACATAATGCAACAATTGACTGAAGCATTCTTCGGAGTACCCAAATGAGTAGAATGACTCATGGAATTGGTATGACTTGAAGCAAAGATGACTACCCAACTATTTGACTAGAATGCATACAAGTTCCACATTCAAAGGTTATTTTAAGCTATCATTAATACAGACTAAAATACATCTTCCCATTCCCTTAATTTCCCCATCATGATGGATGAGTGCGTCTTTGATTTTTAATGAGATGGAATAGGGTAAAAAATGCTCGATGTATTTCATCATATGATGATTCCAATCTCACATGTTTTATGAACTTGAGAAAGGAGGGGTTCGGTCCCAAAAAGGGTCCTTCCATGTATGATTTTACAAGTTCAAAGATGGTAAACTCGATGGCATTTCACATTTAGAGAGTCTGAAACGGGTAAAAGAAGGCTCCTAATGGTTCTTTTTTTTAAAGTTAGTATCCTCTCCCAAAAAAGGATAAAACAATGTGAGACATAACTCTTCTAATCATGAATGACTAGAGTATTCCTTTTTCATAAATAGTCTAAATTGTCTAAAAAGCTATAAACTATCACCGGATAGACGTCCTTTCAAATCCTTTTACGAGCGTGAAGGAAACAAGTTCGCTCAGTAATATTTTCCTATTTAGGGTGTCTGAAAAGAAAATAAAGAGGACTCCATATACAACTTTGTCATGGTTGATGATCGAGTATGACAAAGGAAAAAGTAAACTCAACACGGTTCCTTTTCTGTAAGTAGTCTAGTGAGGCCGAATAAATTGATAAACTTATACTCGTTAGACATATCTTTTTACTCAAATTTTTAACGAGCACGACAATGGTATCAAAATCACTCGGAATATTTTTCATGTTTGAACCAAAGCTTGAAAAAGCAAAAAGTAAGATCAAACAACTTTTCATATTTCAACCAAAGCACAAAAAAAAAGTGAAAAGTAAGCTCAATACTATCTGACTGTTTTTAACGAGCTCGAAGACAGGTGAAAATAATGCTCATGATGTCTACTTCATTTTTTAACGAGCTTGTAACAAAAAAAAACTATGCTCGGTATAATGCTCATTGGCAGGTTTCTTCCCAACATGATATCTAGAGGTTAGAAGTTTCCCCCTAGCATAAGAAGTTGACGGCTTACCTGCAGTATAATATATAGAGGCTAGAGACATGCCCCCCAAGCTTCGTTTCATTCTTTTACTCTTTTCATCATCCAATAAAACTCATGGTTACTTGTAGGAATACCTTCACCAATGGAGGTAGAAAAAAGAGGATTAAATAGCATAGGTGAATGAAAAGAAGGTGTAGATATTAAATCTAGTGGAAGACTCAATTCAAAGGGAGGGGATCTATTTCATTTTTAACGAACTTGACACTGGAATAGAACTATGCTCGTGGGGTGTTGTTTCATTTTTTAATGAACTTGACATGGGTGTTGACATAGTTCTGTCGATAAGTGTTCACTTCGCACTTCTGTCAACAAACACCAGCCAAACACCCTTAAGCACGGGCCCACAAAGGACTTACCCTTTCTAGCAACACCCATGGAGCGAGTGAAGTCTCACCCGAGATGATTAAGGGGGCTGCAGGAACCAAGTTCCTGCAGTAGGGGGAGGACATGCATCTATTCTCACTCTATTTCTACATAAACCAGAGATTTATCTTCGCATCATGCTTACCAATTCAAACATACATTCATCATTCGCATATTCAATATGTAATCAACATTCACATTGACATGGTAAGACTGGCGATCGCATCAATAGAAATTAAAGAACAATGGAACTTAAGCATAACACAATATTTAGGGCGCATTCATCATTCAACACAAACAGAGATAAGAAAGAGACATATCCAAACATATTCATGTATTAACTCATCAAAAACCTGCAACACAACCCTCACATGGATAGTTCCAAACAACTTATCGCGGATCCATACAAAACTTGCTGGAGGTAGAGAAAAACATTATGCAATTCATCTACTTCTCTATTGATCAACTGATTCCCTTAGGATTACAATCATAGTCCTATATATAGCCAACTATAGCGGTTACAAAATGGTCCAAATGACCCATTCTAACTAACTAAACTAATCTTGTGGTTTCGTCGGTTCCTTGTTCTCTGTGAATTGTCCTTTCTTCCGCAGATGGTATTTCTCATCGTTGTCGGCTTCCACACTTCATGCGGTCTAACCCCATTCCAATAGGACCCCAACACAAACTTGTGGCTCTCCCTCGAGACAGCTCAGCTAGACCCCATTGGAACTGTTCTCGTTCTTCGCTATTCTGTACTTCTCAAGTTGATCCTTCTATCTAGTACTCGCTGTCATGTACTTCTCAAACTCATCCTTCCATCTGGTTCTCATTGTCATGTACTTCTCAAACTCATCCTACAGTCTCTTGGAACCTTCATCGTTTATCCCATCTTGGCCATTTGTTTCCCTCATCCCTGGCTTATGACTTAACAGAAGTTTATTGACAACTCCAAATTGAGGAAAGGGCGTAGTGGTCCGGCACATCTATTTCACACATTTCATCATCCTTTACTTGTATTGGCGTTCCTTTGCTCTTGGTACTTCTGCATTCAGAGGGATTGCCTCTCTTATAACACTTGAAGCTTTCTTAGACATCTCGGATAAGACCTCATCTTTGTTCTTCCCGATACATGGTTCCTCTGCATCTATTGGTTTCTCATGAACACTTGTCATCCTTTCCCTTAGTGCACCGTGGGGGCTTCCACTGGAAACTAAATTCCTCATTGCAACTTTCTAATATCACTTCCTTATCCCACATCTTCCTTGGAATCGCTCATTTGACTTACTGGCTCTCTTCATAATGTTCATAAGCCCTCATCTTCAAATCTCTCCACTTGTATTTATGCTTGTTCCTCATGTCCTTGATGCATGATTGTCAAGTCATTCGCTAAATATTTCACGTATTCATCATATTTTGTCCTCAAGTGTGTCATCATAAACTTTCGTTGTCTTCCATTGATGCTTAGCCGAAGTAATTATGCTCTGACTTGAATCCCGCATGGTAAACATTGACGAGTGACCGGTGTTGCCATGTTTCACGCTTTTTTTTCCATGCGACTCGTGTCTTAGCTGCTATGCGCCTGGTTATGTCAATAGGGTTTCAAACGATTCCTATTGACTATATTTGTCAAAAATGTCCCATATATCCTTTTTAACTGCACCGCACCTCCATCAGTAACAAATTTTATGTTATAAGAACCCAACCAATGCATTGGCAGCTTACCTGGATGCATCTGCAACTTACCTGGATGCTTTGAAAACTTACTGTTGTATAATAGGACCATATCTCCTTGCTGGAAGTGCTTTGTTTTGATGTGGCGATCATGCCAAGCCTTCTATTGATCCTTTTCTACCTTCTGATGGAATCCTGTGAAAAATTGATACTCATCAAGCTTTACAAACTGTGTCAATCGTTCTTCAATTGCTCCATCGTCGCTCATTCATGTGGCTGCTGTGATCCATGGAGTTGGGATGATATACTCCATTAGAATTAATACTTATTTTATGTATACTAACTTGACGGGAGTCTGTCCTATCAATCATTTGTAAGCTGTTCTGTAAGCCCACAGTATCGCTCAAATCTTCAAATCCCAATCATCGTGGTTTGTGTTGCACACCTTTGTGAATGTATGATCTAATATTTTGTTGAATGCCTCAACTGTGGCATTAGCTTGTGAGTGATATGGGGTACTCTTCCTATGTTGAATTTGAAACTCTGCTTTCATCACCGTGATCATTTGATTGACAAAATGAGTACCCTGGTTGCTCATAAGTATCTTTGGGCACCCAAAACTAGTGACCACATTATTGAAGAGAAACCTCGCTACAGTCGCAGCCGTGCAATCCTTCATTGGTGCGGCTTCCACCTATCGCATCAAATAATATGTCGCACTAATTATGTAGTGCCACCATCTTCTTTTTCCTAGTGGGTTTATAGGTCCCACAAAGTCGATTTACCATTTGTTGAAAGCCTGTAGTGTCAATTGAGGTACTAATAGCATTTCATCCCTTCGTGACAGTTTCACTATTCTTTGACATACATCACATCTTTTTGCATAGTCCGTAGCATCTCCATGCATCATCGGCCACCATAGTCCAACTCTAAGTATCTTTCTAGCAACGCCACGTCCTCCATAGTGTCCTCCTGCGATCCCATAGTGAGCTTCTGCTAAGATCCTTTCCTGTTCATGCAGAAGGACATATTGTCGAAGTATTTCATTTGGTCCCATATTATATAGTTTCCTTGCAATCAATTGGAAATATGCAGCTCTGACAACTAACTATTTCTTTATATTGGTAGTAAATTCCTCCAGTGCCTTCCCTGTCACCAAAAATTGTATAATGTGCTCATACTGGTCATCGACCATTTCGACCCTAAATAACTGAGCATCGAGAAATCCTTCGTCAATATTGCTTTGTTCTTCTCCTGATTCTATCTGTGACAGATGATCTGGTCCTGCATTCAGTCACCTAGGTTTTACAATTATCTTGAAGTCAAGTTCTTGGAAGAGTAATAGCCATCGACAAATTCCCCCCCCAACACAGGCTTGTTCACTAGGTATTTGAGTGTTCAATGATGAGTGAACATTTTAAAATTTCCTTGTAAGAGATAATGTCAAAAATTCTGTAAGGCGTAGACAATCGCCAACCCTTCCCTTTCCATTGTCATGTAGTTATTCTCCACAGTATACATCTTCCTACTTGCAAACGCGATCGGGTGGAAGATCGCTCCTTCTCCTGGATGGGCCAATACTACTCCTAGTGCAACTGATGACACATCAACATGAACATGGAATTCCTTTGTCCAATTGGGAAACACTACTATTGGTGTTTCGACCATCTTCGCTTTCATTGTATCAAGGATCTTTTCGCACTCTTCGTTCCACTCGAACTTGTAATCCTTCCTCAACATTTTTTCCATCGGTGTCGTGATTGCTACATAACCTCTGATAAACTTCCTATAGTATCCCATGTGTCCTAACGTTTCTCTTAATTTTTTTAGTGTCGTTAGTGGGGGTAGGTCGACGATAATTGCGATCTTCATTGGGTCGACCAACATTCCTTCCCTACATGCAATGTGTCCCAGTAGGATCCCAAATGGAGCGGAGAAAATGAACTTCTTTAGGTTTAGTGAAATCTAGTGTTTTCAACATATTTCCAGCATCAACCTCAGGTTAGCAACGTGATCCTTAACCAACCCATATACTGTCCAATCATCCATGTATACTGCAATAAATTTTTGTATGAAATCCTTGAACACAGCAACCACCAGTATTGAAAATATTGCTGGTGCATTCTCCAGGCCAAATGGAATCACTGTATATTGAAAACAGCCCCATTATGTGACAAACGTTGAAGTTTGTGTCGATGCTCCTTTGCAATTTTTATTTGGTGATATCCTGAGAATTCTTTTGTGAAGCAGTATATTTCCTGACCTCCCACGCCTTCTAACACTTCATCCATGAACGGTGTAGGGAATGGATCGTGTAAACATGGGCCATTCATCTTTATTAAATTGACACAGATCCTGACTTCGCCAGTTTTCTTATCTTGGACCACCATCAGACTGATCCACTCAGATTCCTCCACTGGTTCTATAATTCCTGCTTCCATCATTCTCTCAATTTCGGATTTCACACGCTCCTTGTACCTCAGATTCAACTTGTAAGTTCGCTGCTTTACTGGCTTCGCATCAGGTGTCAGTGGGATTTTCATCTTGCCTAGGTCCCCAAAAATACCTTTCATCTCTGAAAATTTTGTTGGGAACAAGTCTTGAAACTCATGTAATAGGTCCTTCATCTTGGCAATGGTCGAGTCGTCCCAATAATCTTTGATGCTTGTGAACTTGGGATTCTCTTCCAACCCAATGTTTACTTTCTTGATTAGCAATGGCTACTGAAACTTGTCGGAATGCATATCTGGTGCTTCGACATTGAAAATTCCTTCTGACTCTGGAATATACGTAGCCCTCGAATCATCCTGATTGTCTAGCTCTCATGTTATGTTGTAGCATTCCATCAACATTTTCAGTGTCACAATCCACTAAAGTTCGATATTTTTATGTCGGAACTACTTTGAGTACTTTCTCACAGACCTGTTGTAACACATTTTGGATGAAGGGGTTTTCATCGGAGAAACCAAATTTTTGGCTAAAGCCAATAGTCAGTTTATCCCATGTAGTTTTTCTGAATTGCAGCTCTGCTGCGATAGACCAACTTCATGGTACTTGATCCAATGTGAGAATAAATGCATGGACCCATTTGTGTTTTGATTGTGTTCCCCATTTGTTTTGACATTTATTCAAATGGTCCTTTGGATCTCTTTTGCCATTGTACTTCCTTCCACAGTATCCTTCAGTATCATCGAACCTAACCTCCATTAGGTGTCGACATAATGGACATTTTGTTATTGTTTACTTGTGCGGTGCCCACCATCGCGCTGGTGTAGCCTTCAGGGATTCCTCTAAGGCAAGTAGTTGCTGTGGTTTTGCCACTTTTTCTTCAAAATCAGTGATAAATGCAGTCAAATTGGGAAACCCCTCATATGTTGGTACTTCACACACTTCTGTAGCTACCCATCTCAACGACTGGGTGATCCGTGCACACCTCCTAAACAATACTTCATGCAGCCGATTCTGCCAATTTTCAAGTTCTTCATCTGAATATGACAATGTCAAACTGACGTTGTGCCATCGTAACTCTCCATATACAGTAGGATTGATGTATTCTTCTGATATGTTGTAGAGACTATCCCATCCCTCAGTGAATTCATTCCTTGTCAGCTCAACATATCTCTTCTTTTTTGCAGGATCGAGAGGTGCGACTACCCTCATCTTGCGGTTTTCAAACGAGATGGTTCATTTCTTGAAATTGATGATGTCCTGATTCTCCATCGCCAGTCTATCCCTGGAAGCACTAGATAGGGGCTTGTGTTGTCGACAATATCTATCACATCAAAATATGTGTATGTTTTGAGTCCTTATATCTCAACTAGGACCTGGCATAATCGACCAATCGGGGTGACCTTACTTTGATTTGCTAGTTGTAGTTGTACCAAGGACCATTCCAACTATGGTTTCCCCATCGTTTCCCATGTCTATTTCATTATAATGTTTACATCTTATCCTAGGTCTAAGATAATGGAGATCACATCGAATGCTCTGATTTGTGCGTACATCCTCATTTCTCTTCCTATCTTCCTCTTATGTATTCGATTGACCGTCTGATCCTGTCACTGACCCTCCTGTCGATGCAACACACTGGATATCTTTGCCAATGCATCCTGATATTTTTCCAAATCCAAGAATATCTCTAGGAAGGCTCTTAAGGTGTTATTATTTTTCTGCGAATTCATTGTGTTGAATATTGGTGGCATTTCATAGGAAAATTCTTTCTGGTGAAGAGGTGGCTACCTCATATGTCTCATTGCCTCATGTGCTTTCAAGAAAATATCCCTTTGTGCTTCCACATTGAATGTGACTTGTTTTATCGCTATTGGTTGGATACTCGACTGTGACCTGTCTTCCCTGTCACAACTCCTCCGTAGTTCACTAATCCAACAGTCACAGATCGGCCTCTTACCTCTATTTATATATTTTTTACTACTGGTGGAAGATTCTGGTTCTTATTCTTATTTGGTGGAGGTGGGGGTAGGTTCTTAGTTTTCCACTTCACAATAAGTTGAGGATAGTCCTCAACACCATGAACCGCAGCGATGCAATAAGTGCATTGTGGAGTTGGATTCGGGAAATCCCTCTGGTAATTCCTCGATTGACCATAATTGTAACATATGATTGGTCGTCGACCTCATCCAGAAGCTCCTCCTTGGCCAGCACTAGTAGCTCGACCTCCGCAGGAACCCCCTCTGAAGCCTCCTTGCAGTGGTCCGTATGGTGGGTACTGTGGTTGACTGCACTTCAGTTTTTGATATTGAAGTTGTGGATACTGTGGTTGATAATACTGCGGTTGCGGATTATAGTGAGGGTGCTGCTGGTTGTATTGTTCTTGTACCAACGGTTGCTCCTCTCCCTTCATGAAAAATGTATCCGCAGTACGTTCTTGGAGTAGGTCATATGCACTAGAATATTTTTCGTCATGGCCAACCGATCGTCAAAATTTTCAATACAAATTAACTGGCTTTGACACCATCTTCTATAGGTACATGCATTCTTTTGGTTGATGTCCTCTCATCTGATAGACATGACACCAAGGCATCTCTCCCTCACTAAGGGGATTCAGTGCCCCTGACTGTAAATACTCTCAAAATTTTGGGCATTGATCCTTGTGATGTTCATCTGTTTTGCATCTACTGCACCATATGTCTTTGCATAATTATTTTCCCTTCTTAACATCTTGTAGCTGGATCATTAAATTGGCCATATGCGCTTGTATCTGATCCATTCCTATGCATGTTTCGTCGATTAGTGAAGCCTCTGGATTCATTGCAATTTCCAACACTTCTGCCTGGGACATTACTTTCTGTTGCATCAATGGTCCTCGGATGTGTGGCACAAATCCTGCGATGAACCACTCTTTATGTTGCATGTCATTCATCTCGCAACTCACCTTTTCTATTAACATTTTATACCGCTAGTCGAATTCTCGCACTCATTTGTTTGGGAACTGCTTGATTTCCTTTAGCTCTGTGATGTACTGCGACTTAGATTTTGGTTTTCTAAATTCATCAATGAGGCCCAACCTGATATAATGAAGTTTTTTATCTGGAGTTCCTTTCGATACCTTAGTAAATTTCATAAACCGGTCTAGCGCACAGCCCCTAAAGGTCGTCACTAGTTGGCCCTTTTTGATATCTTTGTCTTAGACCTACTTCATAGTCCATACCGCTTCACACAAAAGCAAATACTATTTGGGATCCTCGGTCCCGTTAACCTAGAAAATTGGCATTTTTACGTCGTCAGCTGCCATTATTGTTCTCCTACTATTATTATTTACTGATCCGCTACTCTTACCATTGTCTGACACGTAGGACAACTCTGTGAATAACTTGGATTTTTTCCTACAAAGTTCAGAGTAGTGTGCGGAGTGAGGGTACGTTGTAGCTTAGGGTCCCTCCCTCTACAGCTTCTAGGGTAGCCTGTTCACTTTCTTCATCGCCATAAGGTCACTTAGTCCCTTGTGGTCCTGTTTCACATTTTTTCATTTTGATCGCCTCAGGAGACTCTCTCTCATTCCTCCTCTTCTTCTCTAGTCACCGGAATATCGCCCCACTTCTCAAGGTACCACAATATTCCTTAGCCTCCCTTATAAATTTGTCGTCTCTCAGGTCCATCTACCCCACATATTTCTATTAGACCCACATTCACGCGGTACCCACAACCTATGCACACCAATCTTATACTCTTCAAAATTCATCTTCAGTATACCCTTTTCGCAGACGAGCATCTTAATCCACAAGTTCAGCGATAGTAGAAATCTCCCTCTAGGTCCTTTGAAAAAATTCCTTTCTGCATCACTGTATGACTTGATTGTATCAACGAAAAACTCAATGATGTATCCCTCTAGGATACTGTCTACCTAGAAGTCGAAAGCCCTTGATACCCTGTTGTTGACCCGTTTTAACTTTTGGATCAATTCTGGAGTCCAACGGTTAGGTTCTCCTCCTTGGAAAATTATTTTTTGAAATGTCAGCTACGCCAACCACTCGTGCAGCAAAACTAGAAAATCGAAGAAAAATACCTCATGAATATCAGAATTGATATGCTTTTGCAACCAGCTACTTTTCTTCTTCCCAGGGTTCCGACTTTCTCCTTCCGTGAATTCGTGTGTCTTTCTATCGAACCAATCTTGAATCTCTAGTTTCGTTCGATGCCACAGCATGTCCTCTTCTTTCTTCTTCAAGGTACCAGCAATGGAACCATTTGTTGACATAGTTATGTTGATAGGGGTTTACTTCGCACTACTGTCAACAAACACCAACCAAATGCCCTTAAGCACTGGCCTTGAAAATTTTTACCCTTTCCAACAACACCCGTGGAGCGAGTGTAATCTCACCCGAGATGATTAAGGGGGCTACAGGAACCAAGTTTCCACAATACGGGGATGACATGCATCTATTCTCACTCTATTGCTATAGAAACCAAAGATTTATCTTTGCAGCATGCTTACCAATTCAAACATACATTCATCATTCACATATTCAATATGTAATCAACATTCGCACTAACATGGTAAGACTGGTGATCGCATCAACAAAAATTACAGAATAGCAGAAATTAAGCATAACACAGTATTTAGGTCACATTCATCATTTAACAAAAATAGATATAAGAAAGAGACATATCTGAACATATTCATGCAATAACTCATCAAAAACCTGCAGCACAACCCTCGCAGGGACAGTTCCAAACAACTTATCGTGGATCCATTCAAAATGTGCTGGAGGTAGAGAAAAACATTACGCAATTCATCTACTTCTTTATTGATCAACTGACATTAGAAAAATTCCAAGGACATTATAAAAATTGAGTTTTATAGTTATTTTGTGATCTATAGTGGTTACAAAATGTTCCAAATGACCCATTCTAACTAACTAAACTAATCTTGCACTTTCGTTGGTTCCTTGTTCTCTGCGAATGGTCCTTTCTTCCGCGGATGGTCCTTCTCTTCATTGTCAGCTTCCACACTTCATGCAGTCTAACCCTGTGCCAACAATGGGAATAGAAATATGCTCATGATCATTTGTTTCATCTTTTAATGAGCTTGACACAGGAAAAGAACTTTTCTCATGGAGTTGGTTTCATTTTTATCCAAGCTTGAAATCGAATGTAAACTATTCTTGGGAATGGTTTGATTTTTACACAGGCTTGAAACTAAAAGCAAACTATGCCTTGGAATGGTTTCATTTTTACACAAGCTCAAAACCAAAGGTAAACTGTGCTTGTACGTGTCTATTCCTTTTTTTAATGAGCTTGGATACAAAGACCAATCTATGCTCATGGTAATCTATTTCATATTTTAACGAGCTTGACACAGGAGTAGAACTATTCTTGTGGGGATGGTTTCATGTTTATGCAAGCTTGAAAGAAAAGGTAAACCATGCTTGGGAGGACATGTTACATTTTTACACACTCTTGAAACAGAAAATAACTATGCTTGACGGGACCCATTTCATTTTGTAATGACGTTAAAATGGAACGAAAACTATGCTCATTGACACCTTCATGGATTCCAAGAGGACGACGCTCCAGAAGGAATACAGTTCAAAGGATAATCCTCGATCATGGCTTCTAAGAGGTCCTCATTAGAAGGAAGATAAACCATGTCAACTCTCAAATCCATGGTTAAAGAAGATGAGAAATCAATGAGAAGCCTGTGTTCAGTGGAAATTGGAAGCATGGGATATAATGACACATAATTTACCTGCAGCAGGTAAGATACCACATGGACATAAGTTAGATTATTGGTAGATGGACGAGAGTTAACAAATTAAAGCTAGTCGATAGTCACAATGCGTCCGCCATGAGAGACATACAACACTCAGAAGAGTGTGGAAGCAAGAGATTTCATCACATAGACATAATCTCGTCCAAGGAGCATATTAAAATCCAAAGGAATCAGAATTACCAAAACATTAATAAAGACCATTTTTCCACATAATGAAATAGGAAAATGAGGAACAACCCCTAGAGGTTAACTAATTCCTCTGTTAAAATCTAACAGATTCTGACTAATGGGAACAAGTTGCAGGGAACCCATAACCTGCCAAGAATTTGAGGACAAAATGATAACTGCGGCACCTTCATCAATATAGTATGAGGTACATCTATATGACCAACCTGCACAATGATTTCAAAATGTAGATAGGATGGAAGGCGAGGTGCAGAGAGTCTTTTCCAATAGATAAAAATTGTCTGATTTGGAAGCAAAGGTGGAATACTGTAAGCCTCATTACTTGGGGGAGGTCCTGTAATAGAAGGATTAATGTCCTCCTGCATGGTAGAATATGTATTAACAAGAATAGCCTGAGTGGTATTAGATTCACTCTCTAACAGGAGAGCGAGATCGACCAAGGATGAAACTAGATCAACCACTTGGGTTTCACTCTTCAAGGGAGGAGTGGGATCGATCGACGATGAAACTACATCAACCACTTGGGTTTCACTCTTCAAGGGAGAAGTGGGATTGACCGAGGATGAAACTAGATCGACCACTTCATCAATTGATGGAAAGTCAAGAGGAAATTTACTACAACTTGTTGGAGGTTGTGATTGAGACACATAAACACTTTCCAATAATCGCAAAGATTCGTACTTGCAAGGACAAAGGTAAGTACGATGTATGTCCCTACATAATAAGCAAGGATTCTTGACTTTACTTTTCTGACTCTTAACTAAAGAGTCATTGGTTGATGAGGTATCATCAGTATAATGTCCAGAGGCTGACGATATGGGTCGTTCCGAATCTTGAAACCATACTTCTCATACCTTGGGAATACTAGGGCAATCCTTAAGAAAATGGGGCCCATTGCAAAGCCTGCAAGGTAACTTAGGTTTACAAAGATTTGAAAGAGGTACATCAATACTCCCAACATGATAATTAGTGGCTGGTGGGTTCCCAACCTGATGGTCAGAGGTTGGAGCATGATAATCTCTCTCTCTCTCTCTCTCTCTCTCTATGCTCCACTGTGTCTTCTCTCTCTCTTACTGCACCACCCTTCTCTATCTCTCTCTCTCTCCCCCAACCATCTAACATTCCCTCCCCTCAGCCCCCCTCTCTCTCTCATGCCCACCTATTCCTCCCCCTACCACTAACCCCCTGTTGAGATATTGTAACTTCAAAGAATATTATATTTGTACTTTATTATTCCAGAGATGTTTCATTCCTCCGTGAAGATCTTATTGTATATCCGGAGATGTTTATTCCTCCGTCGGAATGTGGTAACTCGGGTTATTAGACTTCCCTAGTGGGGGTCGGCCCTGTATGTGTCATGTGGGTCAAAGGGTTATTATACCACCCTAGAGGGTTCGGCCCAGTCAGTTGTAGTGGGGTATTTAACCCATTGGTTAAATACGAGCCTACGTGTACTTGTGTAAAAGATATGTCAGAGTAGTGTATAAATAGAGGAGGTGTGTTCCTCATTTGACACATACACTCACTTGAGAAAGGAGCACTTGTGGAGGAGAGGTCTGCTATGGTGGAGGAGGAGATCATATCTTTGGTTTGCATCTTTGTGTATTGCTGGTCATCTATATTGAGGAAGCTTTACTGGGTTTTCTACCCCATGAGGGTTTCCCAGGATAAATCTGTGTCTCTTGTGTTTATGCTATGCTTGTTGTTTCTTCAGTGATCCTGTATATGCTATTATTGTGAAATGGAATGTAATGCTGCTATTTTCAGTCTTAGCATATTAAATATTAACATGGTATTAGAGCTAACCTGAAGGAAGGCAAGGTATGGCACTTACGACACTTGCTTTACTTACGACAATTTGAAGGTTAGGGTTTTACATAGCAAAAACCAGTCATCGTGGAACTTTCGCTATAAATCCATTTATGCAATGTTTCAGGATCTGAAAAGTTTACAGGTCGAAGATAACATCCCCAGGTACCTTGTGTCCAAAGGGCACCCTCAGATTCGTTGTACTTTATGAGTTATGATCAGTACAAGTTAGGGTTTCTGCCTCTTCTAGATCTCAGTCAAAATCAGGTAACCTTGGAAAAAAGGTCATAACTTGGGCTAGGAAGATCCAAATGAAATTTCGTAAAAAGTGACAGGTATTACACAGACTGTACTATCTTAGAAAACTTTTTCAGAGGCCGAAGGTGAACCAGTGACACGTGGCACGCCGTACACGTTCGCTCTCCTGTTTTATCACATAAACAGGTCATGTTGCGAAACTTGGCATAACTCTCTCTCAGAGAGTCCAATTGAGGTCAGACCTGTCAGGATAGAAAGCTAACAGGGAGAGATATCTCAGGAAACGTTTTCAGAGGCCGAAGGTCAAATAGTCACACGTGGCATGCCGTACAAATTCACTCTCCTGTTTTATCCCATAAACAGGTCACGTTGCGACACTTGGAATAACTCTCTCTTAGAAAATCCAATTGAGGTCAGACCTATCAGGATGGAAAGATGAAATATCAGGCTACTACAGAAAACGTTTTCAGACCCTGTGGAGCAAAAATTTCAGAGTTATAGAAGAAACAATCAGGTGCATATTTCTGTCAAAACAGAATTATTTTTGGAGCACCTTTATTCATGGCTTCCGGAATTTAGGGTTTCAGAGAAAGTTAGAATTTTTGGAATCGGAATCCACGGCTGGAAGCTCCTCAGAAAAATAAGAGTTTAGAGCCTTGGATCAAACCTTTTGATTGAGCAAAAGGGTGGGCTTCATCAAACCCTAGTTCGGGATCCTGTCAAGAATATCTAGAAGTTTGAAAGGCAATTTTGAGGGGTCAATTTTTGGAGATTTCAAAATTGAAGTATGCTAGTTTGATCAGCTCAGCAAGACACATCCTTCCATTCATTCGGAAGTGTGAAAGTCAAAGATTGAATTTTTAGGGTTTCTCTAGCAAACCCTAATCAAGCTCTAGATCAAGTTTCAGGGGGAGTTGAGGCTAAGGCCTTACATAAGAAGACTACAAGAAGTCTCGACAGGTATGACTTGAGGTTCAGGTATGTCTTGAAATCTGATTCTTGATTAAGTTCATAATGTGTTTGTCTTCATGTTATTTATTAGTACAATCTTGATTAATGTTAGAATTGTCTTATCACCCTAGTAATAGTATGAATGCATGTGAATGATCGAAGACATTCATTGATTAGGGCTATATGATTGTACTAATGCATTATGGTGTTGTATGAGGTTGATGTCGTTTGCTAACAAGATACAGGTACATCACAAAAGACAAATCAAGCTCCTTAAAACATGACAACATGAAGACAAAGACTCATCCATAATCTTTGTTCTACTTACGAGGTATGTATGACTTTGTTATATTATGCTTAACCTATGAGACATGCAGGTTCTAGCTCAGGATCTCTAAATCATTGAAGAGATTGTTTAGGTATGTTGTACATAGCTAAGCAGATATACTAATCCAGGTATGTTTTCCTATGACAAGTTAGAATCTTACCTTAGGATCCCTTATATAAGTATACTTGGTATGATTGGTTATGCTTATTCATAAAGTTAGTAATCAAGGGTTTATGCATATTATGTCTCTTATCTTGATGATCTAATTAACCAGAAGAGTACTATGATCAAAAAAGAATATGTAGAAGTAAAAGAAGACTTCCTTGAAACCTTGAATATTATCTATAATCATGACTATACATTTTCAAAGATTATTTAGAACTAGAATGTTTTGATAATATTGAGAATATACTAATGAATGTATGTCTGTGTATGAGGATGACACTAGTGCACACTTGAGCATGCACAGTGGTACAGAATGAATAGAAGTTCAAAAGTCATATAGAAGATCAAGCGGGAGGCAACCACACAAACATAAAAGATAAGTATTTGAGATGTTATTTGAAATAGTAAATGATATTGCTTGTATGCATATTTGTATTCCTAGAATATATCATGCTGAGTGTAAACATTCATAGAGCATTGAACAATATAATACTAATATGCATATGATTGGTAAGTTGGACAAACATTCCATTGTTGCTTGTCTAGAATGAAACCTCTTTGCTGACATGCTGAGAGCTGTGCACACTCTCAATAGTATGTTCTGGTAGAGATGGAAGGCATCTAGATAGCCACTGTATGCATACAGGATATGGGAAAGTGTTGTGCCAAAGTATTGGTCAAAATAGTTACATAACTATGTAAATGATATCTGTATGCATAATAGGTTATCATGTCAATATGATTTGATGATTATGAAGTATTACTAATCATGTACTTAATTTTTATTTGTAGGAAAGATCATGATGAATGATGAACACTGAACAAGCGATGGATGTTCAAACAAAAGGATTTACAAATAAAACACACTATAGAAGGCTTGTGGCTAGAAAATTCTCTTAGAAAAAGGAAGAGAATCATGATAAGATGTTTGCTCCAAGTGGCTAGATAAGACCATTCTCTTAATGGTGTAATTAAAGAATAAGTGTGAATCAGGTTCTGTATGGGTACCCAGGATCGATAATCAATTGATGAGCTTAATGATCACCATGGGTGATGAGGATCTCAACCTTTGCTACAAGGTTGAATATTGTTTCTATACACAGACGATATGGTGCAGAAAGGAACCAAAAGTTTGAATTTGTAACAATGTACTAGCCAAACCTCTACCGATCCAATGTACTAACCAAACCTCTACTTCAAGTAAATTTTTCTGAGACAAACTTAATATAGTTCAGAAGGACCCTCCTCGAAAGGGGGAGTGATGTGATAACTCATGATGAGATTGCCTGCATCGACAGTGAGGTCGATAATGAGGATACCTGTATTAGTGATGCCGACAAAGAGGTTGGTGGATGGTCCTTAGATAGGGTCAAAGGTGACAAGGGGATTGCATCATCCTTGAACATATGTTCTAAAGAGAGCCGTAGACATATGTCTTCAAGAATGAAGTCCTTGGTGGACATGATAGGATTGCATCATCTTCAAGAGAGCCGTAGACGTATGTCTTAGAGAATGAAGTTCTTGGTGAACATGTGAGGGGATTGGATCATCCCTGAACTTCAGTCCTAAAGAAGAGCCGTAGACGTATGTCTTCGAGAATGAAGTCCTTGGTGGACATGATAGGATTGCATCATCCTCAAGAGAGCCGTAGACGTATGTCTTCGAGAATTAAGTTCTTGGTGAACATGTGAGGGGATTGGATCATCCCTGGACTTCAGTCCTAAAGAAGAGCCGTAGACGTATGTCTTCGAGAATGAAGTTTTTGGTGAACATGTGAGGGGATTGGATCATCCCTGGACTTCAGTCCTAAAGAAGAGCCGTAGACGTATGTCTTCGAGAATGAAGTCCTTGGTGGACGGTTGAGGATTAAGTCATCCTTGGACGTAGTCCTAAATGTACGGTTGAGGATTAAGTCATCCTTGGACGTAGGTCCTAAATGTATGGTTGAGGATTAAGTCATCCTTGGACGTAGGTCCTAAATGTACAGTTGAGGATTAAGTCATCCTTGGACGTGGTCCTAAATGTACGGTGGAGGATTAAGTCATCCTTGGACGTAGGTCCTAAATGTACGGTTGAGGATTAATTCATCCTTGGATGTGGTCCTAAATGTACGGTTGAGGATTAAGTCATCCTTGGACGTAGGTCCTAAATGTACAGTTGAGGATTAATTCATCCTTGGACATAGGTCCTAAATGTACGGTTGCGGATTAAGTCATCCTTGGACATAGGTCCTAAATGTACGGTTGAGGATTAAGTCATCCTTGGACGTTGGTCCTAAATGTACGGTTGTGGATTAAATCATCCTTGGACAGTAAATCCAGTAATTCCGAACGGAAGGATAGTCCTAAATGAATTGAGTGGATTAAATCATCCTTGGACAGTAAATCCAGTAATTCCGAAAGGAAGGATAGTCCTAAATGAATTGAGTGGATTAAATCATCCTTGGACAGTAAATCCAGTAATTCCGAAAGGAAGGATAGTCCTAAATGAATTGAGTGGATTAAATCATCCTTGGATAGTAAATCCAGTAATTCCGAAAGGAAGGATAGTCCTAAATGAATTGAGTGGATTAAATCATCCTTGGACAGTAAATCCAGTAATTCCGAAAGGAAGGATAGTCCTAAATGAATTGAATGGATTAAATCATCCTTGGACAGTAAATCCAGTAATTTTGAAAGGAAGGATAGTCCTAAATGAGATTGAGTGGACTAATCATCCTGTAAATAGATTGGGATTGCCTCATCCCTAGACATGGTGAGATGTCTTAAATTGATAAGGACTAATCATCCTGTAAATAGATTGGGATTGCCTTGTCCCTAGACATGGTGAGATGTCTTAAAGTGATAAGGACTAATCATCCTGTAAATTGATTGGGATTGCCTCGTCCCTAGACATGGTGAGATGTCTTAAGTGATAAGGACTAATCACCCAGTAAATAGATTGGGATTGCCTTGTCCCTAGACATGGTGAGGTGTCTTAAAGTGATAAGGATTGATCATCCTGTAAGTTGATCTGGATTGCATCATCCATAGACATGAGAGTTGTCTTAAACCGAGAGGGACTGATCATCCCGTAAGCGGATCAGGATTGTATCATCCTTGGACCTATGTCCTAAAGTGAGAGGGATTGATCATCCCGTAATTGGATCTTGTGTGTTGCAGGGTATGCTTCTATTGTGTATACTTGTATTGATGAGGATACTTGTATTGATGATGTGTATACTTGTATTGATGAGGATACTTGTATTGATGATGTGTATACTTGTATTGATGAGGATACTTGTATTGATGATGTGTATACTTTTATTGATGATGTTGTTGATCGTGATGATCTAGATGACGATGTTGTTGATCGTGATGATCTAGATGACGATCCTGTTGATCATGATGATCTAGATGACGATGCTGCTGATCGTGATGATATAGATGACGATGCTGTTGATCGTGATGATCTAGATGATGATGTTGCTGATCGTGTGATGACGATGCTGATGATCGTGTGATGACGATGCTGATGATCGTGTGATGACGATGCTGATGATCGTGTGATGACGATGCTGATGATCGTGAGATGATGATGCTGATGATCGTGAGGATCCAGATGTTGATGTTGCTGTAGTTGTTCGAGTGCTGCAAAAGATAAAGACTCAGTACTGAAGATGTTGATGTTCCAGTAACTGCTTGAGTTACTGATGATGTTAAGAAAGTTTCCAATGATTTATAGATGTATCATGTATGATGTTGATGACTCCTTGCTCGTGCAGATGCTGTTATAATATCCTTCTCGTTAAGGGGGAGTGTTGAGATATTGTAACTTCAAAGAATATTATATTTGTACTTTATTATTCCAGAGATGTTTCATTCCTCCGTGAAGATCTTATTGTATATCCGGAGATGTTTATTCCTCCGTCAGAATGTGGTAACTCGGGTTATTAGACTTCCCTAGTGGGGGTCGGCCCTGTATGTGTCATGTGGGTCAAAGGGTTATTAGACCACCCTAGAGAGGTCGGCCCAGTCAGTTGTAGTGGGGTATTTAACCCATTGGTTAAATACGAGCCTACGTGTACTTGTGTAAAAGATATGTCAGAGTAGTGTATAAATAGAGGAGGTGTGTTCCTCATTTGACACATACACTCACTTGAGAAAGGAGCACTTGTGGAGGAGAGGTCTGCTATGGTGGAGGAGGAGATCATATCTTTGGTTTGCATCTTTGTGTATTGCTGGTCATCTATATTGAGGAAGCTTTACTGGGTTTTCTACCCCATGAGGGTTTCCCAGGATAAATCTGTGTCTCTTGTGTTTATGCTATGCTTGTTGTTTCTTCAGTGATCCTGTATATGCTATTATTGTGAAATGGAATGTAATGCTGCTATTTTATGTCTTAGCATATTAAATATTAACACCCCCCATCCTCCCTCTCTCCCTCCCTTCCTCCTAACCCTTACTAACCTCTCTCTCTCTCTACCCTAACCCCCACCCCTCTCTCTCCCCCCCAACCCGCTAACATCCCCTTTTCTCTCTCTCTCTCTCTCTCTCTCTCTCTCTCTTTTTATCCCCCCTACTCCTCCCCCTAACCAAACCCCACTCCTCCCTTTATCTCTCTCTCTCACCTACTACTCCACCTACACATAACCCCCACCCCTCTCTCTCCCCCTCACCCCCTAATGCCCACCCTCTCTCTCTACCCCTAAACCATTTTGATCTCTCTCTCTTTCACACACTCTCTCTCCACTACTGCTACCACTAATCACCCCCCACTATATCTCTATCTATTCCTTCCTCCTCCTAACCCTTACTAACCCACCTATCTCTCTCTCTCTCCCCTACTACTCCACCTACCGCTAAGCCCCACCCCTCTCTCTCCCCCCCAACCCCCTATTTCCACCCTTCTATATGTCTCCTCCTAACCCCCCTCTTACTCTCCCTATCCCTAATCCCCAGCTCTCCCTCTCTCCTACTCCCCATCCCCCTACAACTAACCACCCCCCCTCTCTCTCTCTCAATCTCTCTCTCTCTCTCTCTCTCTCTCTCCCTCTCTCTCTCTCTCTCTCTCTCTAGCTATCTATCTATCTGGCTCTCCTTACCCCCCCTTCTCTCTCCTACTCCCCCTACCCATAACCCCCCCTCTCTCTCTTTGTCTCTCTTAATCCCCCTCCAACTACCACTAACCACCCTGCATCTCTCTCTTTCCCTAGAACATCTATGTGTGTGTGTATGTGTGTGTGTGTGTGTACCCCCAACACCCCACTCCTCATTCCCCTATCCCTACTCCCTCCCCACACCATCTCTCCTACTCCCCTTAGCCCAAACCCCCCCTCTCTCTCTCTCTCTACCCCTAACCCCCCCACTCCTCATTCCTCAATCCCTACACCCTCCCCCACTCCTTCTCTCCTACTACCCTATCACTAACCTCTCTCTCTCTCTCTCTCTCTCTCTCTCTCTCTCTCTCTCTCTCTCTCTCTCTCTCTCCCCATAACCCCCCCTCTCTCTCTAACCCCCATATTACTACCCCTACCTCTGACCCCCACCTCTCTCTCTCTCCTACTCCTCATCCCCCCTGTCACTGACCAACCCCCATCTCTCTCTCTCTCTCTCTACCCCCAAACCCTCCTATCCTCAACTATAACTACCCTTCTCTCTAACCTCCCTACTACCCCCTAAACCTCTTAATATCTATCTCTTTATCTCCCCCAACACCCTTCCTCCCCCCCCCTACCCCTAATCACCACCATGCCCTACCGCACCACCTAACAAACCCCCCCCTCTCACTCTCTATCTATCTCCCCCACTATTCCTCCCCCTACCACTAACCTCTCTCTCTCTCTCTCTCCCCCCTACTCCTCCACCTATACCACTAACCCCCACCTCTCTTCTCCCACTAGAACCCCTATTACCACTTCTCTCTCTCTCTCTCTCTCCTCATAACACCCCTCTTACACCCCCTATCCCTAAACACCACCTCTCTCTCTTTCTCTCACTCCCCACCCCCCAACCACTAACCACCCTCCATTTCTCTCTCTCTCTCTCTCTCTCCAAACCCCCCACTCCTCAACTACACCCCCTTCTCTCTAACCACCCTAATCCTCCCCAAACCCCTAACCCTCCCCCACTACTCCTCTCTCTATCTATCTCCCCCATAAATCCTCCCCTACAATTAACCTCTCTCTCTCTCTCTCTCTCTCTCTCTCTCTCTCTCTCTCTCTCTCTCTCGCTTACTCCTCCATGTATATCCCTAACCCACACCCCTCTTCTCCCCCTAAACCCCCTATTGCCACTTCTCTCTCTTTCTCTCTCTTCATAATGCCCCTCTTACACCCCCTAGCCTTAAGCCCCACCTCTCTCTCTCTATCTCTCTTACTCCCCACCCCCCTACAACTAACCACCCCCCATTTCTCTCTCTCTCCAACCCTGCACCACTCCTAAACTATAGCCCCCTTCTCTCTAACCACCCTACTCCTCCCCAAACCTATAACACTCCTAATATTTAATTACTTCTCTCCCCCAACCTCCATCCTACACCCTACCCCTAATCACCACCCCATCCCCCCACCCGCTCAAATCCCTCTCTCTCTCTCGCTCTCTCTCTCTCTGTCTCCCCCTCTCTCTCTCCTCCAACCCAATAACATCCCTCACCCCTCTCTATCTCTCTCACTTTACTTCCCTCCCATCCTCCCTCTCCCTCTCCCCCCGTCCTCCTCCTAACAATTACTAACCTCTCTCTCTCTCTACCCTAACCCCCACCCCTCTCTCCCCCCCCAACCCACTAACATCCCCTTCTCTCTCTCTCTCTCTCTCTCTCCCTACTCCTCCCCCTATCCAAACCCCACTCCTCCACCTACACATAACCCCCACACCTCTCTCTCCCCCTCACCTCCCTAATACACCCCCTCTCTCTCTCTCTACCGCTAAACCATTTCGCTCTCTCTCTCTCCACTACTCCTACCACTAATCACACCACACTCTATCTCTATCTATCCCTTCCTCCTCCTAACCCTTACTAACCCCCCCCTCTCTCTCTCTCTCTCTCTCCCCCACTTCTCCACCTACCCCTAAGCCCCACCCCTCTCTTTCCCCTCAACCCCCTATTTCCACCCTTCTCTCTATCTCCTCCTAACTCCCCTCTTATTCTCCCTCTCTCCTACTCCCCATCCCCCTACAACTAACCACCCCCCATCTCTCTCTCTCTCTCAAACCCTACACCACTCCTCAACTATAACCCCCCTTCTCTATAACCACCCTACTCCTCCCCAAACCCATAACACTCCCGATATTTAATTATTTCTCTCCCCCAACCTTCCTCCTGCACCCTACCCCTAATCACCGCCCCATCCCCCCATCCGCTCAAATTCTCTCTCTCTCTCTCTCTCTCTCTCTCTCTCTCTCTCTCTCTCTCTCTCTCTCTCTCCCTCCCTCTCCCTCTCTCTCTCCCCCAACCCAATAACATCCCTCACCCCTCTCTATCTCTCTCACTTTACTTCCCTCCCATCCTCCCTCTCTCTCTCCCCCCTCCTCCTCCTAACCCTTTCTAACCTCCCTCTCTCTCTACCCTAACCCCCACCCCTCTCTCTCCCCCCCAACCTGCTAACATCCCCTTCTCTCTCTCTCTCTCTCTCTCTCTCCCCCTACTCCTCCCCATATGCAGACCCCACTCATCCCTTTCTCTCTCTCTCTCGCCTACTCCTCCACCTACATATAACCCCCACCCCTCTCTCTCCCCCTAACCCCCCTAATACACCCCCTCTCTCTCTCTCTACCCCTAAACCATTTCGCTCTCTCTCTCTCTTTCATACACTCTCTCTCCACTACTCCTACCACTAATCACACCCCGCTCTATCTCTATCTATCCCTTCCTCCTCCTAACCCTTACTAACCCCCCTGTCTCTCCCTCTCGATCCCCTACTCCTCCACCTACCCCTAAGCCTCAACCCTCTCTCTCCCCCTCAACCCCCTATTTCCACCCTTCTCTCTGTCTCCTCCTAACCCCCCTCTTACTCTCCCTACCCCTAATCCCCACCTCTCCCTCTCTCCTACTCCCCATCCCCCTACAACTAACCATCCCCCATCTCTCTCTCTCTCTCTATCTCTCTCTCTCTCTCTACCCTTACCCCCCCCTTCTCTCTCCTACTCCCCCTACCCATAACCCCCGCTCTCTCTCTCTCTTTGTGTCTCTTAATCCCCCTCCCACTATGACTAACCACCATTCATCTCTCTCTCTCCCTAGAACATCTATGTGTGTGTGTGTACTCCCAACCCCCCACTCCTCATTCCCATATCCCTACTCCCTCCCCACACCCTCTCTCCTACTCCCCTTAGCCCAAACCCCCCCTCTCTCTCTCTCTACCCCTAATCCCCCCACTCCTCATTCCTCAATCCCTACACCATCCCCCACTCCTTCTCTCCTACTCCCCTATCACTAAACTCTCTCTCTCTCTCTCTCTCTCTCTCTCTCTCTCTCTCCATAACCCCCCTCTCTCTCTAACCCCCTTCTTACTACCCCTACCTCTGTTCCCCACCTCTCTCTCTCTCCTACTCCCCATCCCCCTTACCACTGACCACCACCCATCTCTCTCTATCTACCCTGAAACCCTCCTATCCTCAACTATAACCACCCTTCTCTCTAACCTCTCAACTACCCCATAAAACTCCTATTCTCTATCTCTTTATCTCCCCCAACTCCATTCATCCCCACTACCCCTAATCACCACCATGGCCTACCTCACCCCCTTACCAACCCCTCCCCCCCCCGCTCTCTCTCTCTCTCTATCTATCTCCCCCACTATTCCTCCTCTCTCTCTCTCTCTCTCTCTCTCTCTCTCTCTCTCTATCTCTCCCTCCCTCACCTACTCCTCCACCTATACCACTAAGCCCCACCTCTCTTCTCCCCCTAGAACCCCTATTACCACTATTCTCTCTCTCTCTCTCTCTCTCTCTCCTCATAACACCCCTCTTACACCCCCTATCCCTAAGCACCACCTCTCTCTCTCTCTTTTTTACTCCCCACCCCCTACCACTAACCACCCCCCATTTCTCTCTCTCTCTCCAACCCCCCCCCACTCCTCAACTACACCCCCTTCTCTCTAGCCACCCTACTCCTCCCAAACCCCTAACCCTCCCCCACTACTCCTCTATCTACTATCTCCCCCACAACTCCTCACCCTACAACTAACCTCTCTCTCTCTCTTCACCTCCCCTAATCCTCCACCTATACCCCTAACCCCCACCCCTCTTCTCCCCTAAACCCCCTATTGCCACTTCTCTCTCTCTCTCTTCATAATGCCCCTCTTACACCCCCTAGCCCTAGGCCCCACCTCTCTCTCTCTCTCTCTTACTCCCCAACCCCCTACAACTAACCACCCCCATTTCTCTCTCTCTCCAACCCCACCCCACTCCTCAACTACAACCCCCTTCTCTCTAACCAACCTAATCCTCCCCAAACCTATAACCTCTAGATCTTTAATTATTTCTCTCCCCCAACCTACCTCCCACCCCCTACCCCTAATCACTACCCCATCTCCCCACCCACTCAAATCTCTCTCTCTCTCTCTCTTTGCTCTGTTGTGCCTTCTCTCTCTCTCTCTCTCTCTTACTGCTCCACCCTCCCTCTTTCTCTCTCTCTGAACCACTTAACATCCCCCCCTCACCACCCTCTCTCTGTCTCAACCCCCCCTACTCCTCCCCCTACCACTAATATCCCCTCCTCCCTCTCTCTCTCCCCTCTTCCTAACCCTTACTAACCCCCTCTCTCACTTCCTCTATCTCTCCTACTCCTCCACATACCCTAATCCCCACCCCCCTCTCTCTCCCTAAACCCACTAACATCCCTCCCCCCTCTCTATCTATCTAACTTTACTCCCCTCCCATCCTCCCTCTCTCTGTCCCCCCTCCTCCTCCTAACCCTTACTAACCTCTCTCTCTCTCTCTACCCTAACCCCTGCCTCTCTCTCTCTCCCCCCAACCCACTAACATCCCCTTTGCTCTCTCTCTCTCTCTCTCTCTCTCTCTCTCTCTCTCTCTTACTCCCCTACTCCTCCCCTTACCCATAGCCCCCCTCCTCCCTTTCTCTCTCTCTCATGCCTACTCCTCCACCCACACATAACACCCCACCCCTGTCTCTCCCCCTCAACCCCCTAATGCCCCCCACTTCTCTCTCTACCCCTAAACCATTTCCCTCTCTCTCTCTCACACACACTCTCTCTCCACTACTCCTACCACTAATCACCCCTTGCTCTATCTCTATCTATCCCTTCCTACTCGGCTTAGTTAAAAGAATCGAATCCCTTCCTTTGTGTTATCTTCATTCAGTGTTATGCCTGGTCTATAATGGTTGAGACTGCAAAACCAGATGAAAGGAAATATTGAATTGAAATAACGAGATATACTAACAAAAATCAAATCAAATCTCTTGATCATAGAGTTGCCAATATTTATTTAATATAAGTATGCAAAAATGCTTGATAATTTGCCAAGTCATTGTCTCTACCTTTCACAGATGCCACACATAAATAATTCCATGAAACCTTCAAATGCACTGAGTCTAAACCCTAAAAAACACAATTCAATTCCATGGCTCAACACTAACGCCCAATTTGATGAAGATATTTACCAGATCGTCAAAGTTTTTCTCTTCAAATGGAGAGTGCGCAGCAAAAAAAAATTAGCAGATAATGCAACAGGCAATTTACCACATGTATACAGGGTTTAGATAATGCAATGGTTTAACGTTAAAATTTTTATGCTTTTTAGATTTTTTAACGGTCATATTTTTCCTTACCGAACTTTGATTTTTTCAAATGCCTTTTGGCTTTTTTAATGAGTAAATTTCTATTTTCGTCGTGTAACCGTTAGAGGTGTCTTTCCAAAAATGTTTAAAAATGAATTTCGAAACTGAATTCAAAACTAAATGGAACCATTAGAAGTGTCTTTCCAAAAATGTTTAAAAATGAATTTTGAAATTGAATTCAAAACTAAATGGAGTGGTTTGTAAATAATGTTTTGAATTTTGAAATTGAATTCGAAACTAAATGGAGTGGTTTGTAAATAATGTTTTATTGTGAAATTTTGAATCCTACTTTTAGAGAGGCCTTTAAACTTTAGCCATCTAAATTGGACACAAAGGGAATGTGCCACTTATACATATGTTTGATAGCTTTGCTATTCACACTAAAATTGTATTTTTTATGTTAAATATCTTATGTAACCATTATATATATATATATTCAATAAAAAAAATCACTTTTTTAAAATTATAATACATTATTTAAAAAACCTTAATTTTCACAATAAACATTGGGACACCTACTTACAAGTCTTGAAACATAACTACAATCACTTTGCCAACCATTTTATTAAATTTTCACCCTTAATAAATGTTATAGGTAATAGCCTATCACCCCCATATGAACTACATATCACTCTCCAACATCCATCCTCTTGAATCCCACCAGCTAATATAAGCAACATAAAACATCCTCTTTAGTGAATAATTTGGCCTAGATTGATGAGAAAGTAACCGACACAACCTAAGCATCCTAGGAATGTTATAAGGATTTTTAGGGTTACCATTGAGTTCCCATGCACTTCCAAGTTGTGGACCATGTGTGGACAGTGTTTAGTTTGTTTAGTTGTAGTCATGAAAACAACAGTTTAAAGACCAATGCCATCATAAGATGAAATCTCTCAAGTGTGGTCCATATACTATTATCCAATAAGCCAATGATAATGCTTATAGGCTATATTTTCCTTTCCATCTTGGTATTTATAATGCGATCAATGTGAGTAAATTAAAACTCTACGAACCTCCCTTGCATGAAGAAGAAGTTTAGTTAACTCATCTTATAGATATTATTCAATATTTTTGATAGCCCCTTACTGAAGACACATTTTTGGATATTTTCACTTGATCATTGAGGCACCTTCTACATATTCATATCTTTTGCAAACAAATATTAGATTCCTAATATGGAAAAGTTGGTTTCCCATTTGTTTTCTAGACTTCTTTCCCCCATCTTGTTGAGACAACGGGGATAGTGAAACTAAACATGGATGCTTTGATGTATCATGAGGACAACCATTGTGAGGATCACACTGCCCCATAATATTGCACCTCTATAACTTCTAAAAGGGTACAAATCCCTAGGTATATTAATTAGTAAATATATTTGAAAAAGGCACAAATTTTGTGCTCCAAAAAGTTTGATAGTGATATTTGACTTTGTCATTGTAGACCTCTATAGGATTATTTTTTCTAGAATAATGATAATAAATAGGTTTTGGGTTTTCTTTCTTCATTCTCTTCTATGGTTTTCACATAATCTCCTTTTATCAAGATGTGATTTACAACATCATGAGCTCAAAATATATATATTCTAATCATCTTGAAGGAAAAGAGAGGGTTGTAGTGTTAGTTTTGCCTCACTTAGTCGATGCAATGGTTGACTTGTAGTTGATCCTTCACAAAATGTACTATGGATTTTTCTTAATCTTGACAATTGACTCCTAGGGATAACCATCATTTGCAACTCTAATGATGCAAGGGATAGAATAGATGTCTAGCTCATTAGTTAGTTCATGAAATTCTAGATGTCCCTTGGCTTATATGTGCGGTTTTGAATCTGGTAGAATGACAAGAAGTCAAAAAAGTTTCATTTATTCACACCTTGCAATTAGCAAGAAAACAATATGATTGCATTGAATGCATAGCATGTGATTTATAAATCTAAGTGAAACAATTGAGATGATTCATTGACACTTTGTTTCACTTTGACAAACTTTATGAAAGGACCTAAGAGGATCTACTAGTAGCATCATCACACCCTTCTCTATGAGAAAAACTAATTTACTTTGACTCTAGTAAGGGTTTCTTAATTCATGTTGATTACATAGACACTTTGTCCTACTATCAATCCATATGGGTTTTAAATTCTTAGGGGTTGAAAATATGCAATTTCTAAGAACTCGATACACTGTGAACATTTCCCATTTCCAAATCATGTGTTCCTTTAGGGCCCTTTAAATAAACTATAATTTTTGAAATATACACAAGAAACTTGGTTATTCTAACTTATGGCATCTAGAAATTGACACACTAAAACCTAAGAAAATAACTTTCATCTTATGTATAACTATGGGATGGATACTTGTGGCTAAGAGGTTGACTTACATGGGTGTGTAGAGCTCATAATCACTATGATAGCCTTATCTCCTTGCTCCCTCACCTAGAAGGTTGACTTGTTAGGTGACTACTTCCCTAAACCATTGAATTTCGTTCATCATGGATGCTTGTTAGAGATAAGATACTATTTTGGTTATGGAAAAGAACAGTGACGTTTCTTTCAATTTAGTTATTTCTTTGTAAGTATTTTCATGGTGTGGTGAAATTCAAAATATGTGTCAAACTATCTGTGTATATCATTGTGCATTTTCAAAAGATTAAGGTTAAAGTGAAACATTTTCAACATCTTCTCAAATATTGGAGTGGGCCCTGTTGTACTATGAGAAAAAAAACCACATATCCCACCGTGTACCATATTTTCATGATCAAAGTCATGATATTGTTGAGGCCTCAACCAAGCCCCAAGTTAGCATACTTGGTAACACCTATTTTTATTTATAAATTTGGTCTTAATTTTCATTCTCAACAAGATTTCAGATCTCTTTTAATTTGATGATATCCTTGATTTCGTTGATGATGATCTTGAGCATAATGAATAATCACTCTCACCTCATAACTACATGCAAACTAATGTTTTTGGGTCATGCTCCAAGATTGATTCATTGCACAAAACATATTCCTAATTGTTCATAAAAGGTTATTTTATAAAGTTTAGGTCTAACATGATTTCATGTTAATTGCATTTTTCTTACATAAAATTTTCTTATGCATGGAGATATTTGGGCTCATGAATGCGCTTTGGTTGGTTGAATGCTTATGCCATTTCAAAATTTAGCATGTCTTTATGCCTCATGTGTTGGTTTTTAGATTCATGTTTGTAGGTGATATCAAAAGACTAATTGATCTCATATATTGACAAATGCGAGATTTTACATAGAGCTATATAGCTCATTAACAAGTCATAAAAGGCCTAGTGACATTTACATAGGGTCATACTACAAATAAATTGAGAATAGGTTTTAAAATCATATCATAGTGAAGTTGGGATACATTTAAAGCAATTATTTATAGCATAATAAGGAAAAATGCATAATTGTATCACATAATTGAGAGTTTTTGTGCCAAAATCTAGACATCATGGATAACAAGAATGGTGCATTAAATGATGGAATCCAGGATATGGATGAAGCCATGCATAGCAGTTTGATGTTGAACGTCATATAATTATAGTATATGCCTTATTGTCATTGGAAGCCCTATAGATGAGTTTTGGGCCAAATATACAATTTTATTAAGTGTTTCTACATAGGTGCACATGGTTCCTACAAGACTTCTTTGTGAATTAAAATTTGACTCACGAAACAAGATTTGAATGGAATCAAGCCACTAGTTCAAATCCTATATAGCAAGGATCAAAGACACAAGAAGAGACTCAAGTTCCCACCAAATGGCTTTCCACACAAAATCATTACTTTCCATAGCAAGGCACTTTGTACATATTTTGGTGGTGTATCATGTTGATTTTTTAACCACCAAAAGGGTCTACAGGGTAGTTTTTGCTTCTTGATTTATTTAAAGAAAATGAAATGAGAGTTTAAGAAATGTAATCAATGTTGATGGATAATTCAAATTATGTGGAGAATGAAATGAAGATATAAATATAGATTGAATCGCATAGAGTTATTACATAGAGGACAATAATACAATGAAACCCAAATTCTATTAATGAATGAAATAGAAAAAAAACATTGCTATATGCCATGGCTAGAATGGTGGCAACTTATTTATTAGCAGACATGTTTTTGTGATGATCAATTACAAGAGATTGTTATAAGAGGGAAAAAATCTCTTTTAACATAAAGTGTAAAACCTTAAGAGGAAAAAAGAGTAAGGATTTTAAACCCTAACCCTATGAGATGACGTGACAAAAGTAACAAGGTCTCAAGGATCAACCTATTTTGATACATCAACATAACAGGGCCATAAATTTCGCATACAAACTCTATTTGAAGTGTTTCTTAAACCATTACAAAGATTATTTTATGCTTTATGTGTTTGTATACCACCCAATCAAATATTATAGGCTTTGTAATTGTCAAACACCCATGGAAAATGCCTAAAAAATGTGTTCACAATTCACAATCTAGTAGCACTATTAACATGTAGAACCATTTTAAATTAGTTGAGGAGGTTCGTGGCCACTAATATCCACATATATACCATTGAACATTTTAATTTATTGCATGTCACAATATTAAAACTTTATTTTCATGTTTATTATTTTTAGTTATGATTAGTAATTATAATCTTTATTTTGATGTTCTATAATGGTTTTAGTTATTTAAATTATAATGAATTTTAGTCATTATATAGTTATAGATAGAGTAATATAAGGAATTGTATTCACTCTCTGATTTTAGTAATAAATATAATAAGATTTAATCATTATATTGTTGTATTAGTATTTTTAGTGGAATATAGTTATTTTCATTTTTTCGGTAAGATTAAAAAAAAATTATTATTATAATTTTGAATAAATTAAAAAAAATGGTTATGATTTGAAAGAGTTAATTTTTTTCACAAATCCAATTGTTATTGGAAATAACTCATTCTATATCTTTTAGATGAAATGAATTCATTATATATATATGTATGCTTTTGAGATTATATCATGTTCAATGGAACTTTATTGTGAATGGCAAAGTATTGGATTTATTTGATATTTCATTTCTTAACAAATAGTGTATACATGATACATTCACTTGTCTAATTTAGAAATGGTTAAATATTCATTTTATTTGTCTAATTTAGAGATGATTAAAGATTACCATAAATCCATCTTAAACGGGATTTATGAAGCACCCAAAGGGATCCAATTTTTCTTAAGGTGTAATTTTTTATCTTAAATTTTTTACACATTAAGAGAAAAATTACATATAAATTCTTGACATGTAATTTCTTTTTTGTTATTTAAGTGGACATCATTTGCATTTTTATTCTTTAAGTCTACATAATTTGCATTTTTATTTATTTTTTATAGCATCTCCTTCATATTGAGTTGTGAGTACCTCACTACATTCCATACAATTAAAGTCCACTATAAAGATTTAACTTAAAATGTAACATACTTTTCATCATAAATAAATATACAACATATATTTTCAAACAATATAGTGTATACATGCACCTTCATTTTCCAATTTAAAATGGCTAAAAAAATATAGTATATACTTAATAGATTTATACAAACCATATAAAAATTAAAATTTCATATAGCAATAATAAATACAAACCATCTCCATGAGACTCAAAGTCAATTCTATCATCGAATTGTGAATTGAATTTAATTGAAAACCTATTTTCCTTAACCGTTTTGTGTAGGCCCAACCAAAACTACACATAAACATAAACGTAAGAAAAGTTGGTATTCAAACCAGCACAAAAAACTGACCGTTTCCTTAGCGGTATTTTCCTTAGCCGTTTTGTGTAGGCCCAACCAACACTACACTCATAAACATAAACGTTAGAAAAGTTGGTGTTCAAAAAAGCACAAAAGGCTGACCGTTTCCTTAGCGGTTTTGTGTAGGCCCAACCAAAACTACACTCGTAAACATAAACGTTAGAAAAGCTGGTGTTCAAAAAAGCACAAAAGCTGACCGTTAAAAGGTTGAGATACATAATGGAATGTCAAAACCCTAAATGAAAGGTTGTAGAAGAAACCCAAATGGTTGATAACATTTCATATTTCTTTTGGAGGAGCTCAACTGGATTCGTTGGCCATTCTCTCTCGACAAACATCGGCCGCGACATGACTTCCATCAAGCTCTTCACCATGGAATCGAACTATGCCGAGTGCACGTTTTGTTTCAGCGAATTGTTTCCCTCACAAATTATGAAGCAATATTTGATTACTTGTGAGATTGGTGGAACGATGATTACTATCCGCATATTGACAAAGCTCGTAATATAGAGATTTGATTTTTGTTTGTAAAATGCATAGCACATTTCAATTGAATTTTTACTTCATCTGATTTGGTTTTTCATTGTTTTTTTCCTTTCAGGTCTACCAGTTTAGAAAGGGCATAACCTTATATGGAGATAACAAAAAGGAAGGGATTTAGCTTTTTTTTATAATTTTTTGGGAGGTTTTCAGCTCCATCGGGGCAAATGAAGGGATTCGATTCAATATTCTCCAGGTTTGTATTATTTCTCTCTGTTTGTTTCGGTGATTGCTTACATAAATTCAAAATTAAAAGATACAAAAATGTATTTTAGTTATAGTTTAATTTTTGTGTTGTTGAATTTTTAAAATTAATTTTAGTTAAATAAGACCAATAACTCTTAAAATAACACGACAGTGCTTGAGGAATTCAAGAACGTAACCAAAATCAAATATAGCAAAGAATTCCATGCTATTCCTAGCCTTTCAATCCATTTATAGTGCAGCATTCATGTTCCATGCTATTTCTGTTCATTAAATTTTGTATCCAATTAATTAGTTCTTAACCAAGGATAGAGGATATTATGACGTGGATGCAGCTACATCTCTCTGTCTTCTTAGGAGTATCCTGCGAGAGGTAGAAACCCAGCGGAAGGTCTATGCTCTTTCAATTTTTTACTCTGCTCAATTTTTTCACTCTTTGCTCATGAATGAATGATGGTTTTTCTCTTTAGGGTTAGGGTTTGTTAGCTTAGTTTAAGTGGTTTTGAGATTTAGATCTCTTAGAAGTAGTATAATTAATTAAAGGTATTGTTAATCATTTCTTAAATCAATGTTGATAAGAAAATTATTTTTTATTGTTTCAGTTATTTTAATTCCCTTCCTCTTTCTTAATATGTGGGTTTTCAGTGCTCTTTTGAATATTTTATTAGCGTTGGCAGATTTTAGTATTATTTCAGTTTTTTTAAACAGATTTTAGTATTATGTCATGTATGTAATGTAATATAAATTATTTTTTTTATAAAATTATAAAATCATTTTTATTTATAGATGTAAAAGGAAAATCACTATAATGATGTTTATAATTATTTAATATTTTGTTATTGTTGATCAGTTTTTAATATTAGATCACTATATAATTATAGTCAAAACAATTTTTTACAAAATGTATAAAATTATTTTTATTTTTTATTTATAATATGTAAAAGTTATACAAAAGGGAAATGGAAGATAAAGTTGAAGTAGTCTCTCTTAGTTATTAGCATTTACATTTCTTTACACCTCCATTTTGTTATTTTGCAAGGCATTTTCTCCTTATGTAGAAAATAATGTGTATGTGTTCTTTACTGAACATTAAATGGGGTAATTGTTAGTGGTAGGGAGGAGGGGAATTAGGAGAGAGAGAGGGTGTTAAGGGTGTCGGGAAGAGAGAGATGCCTTGTGGGTTAGAGGGAAGTGGAGGAATATGGGAGAGAGAGAGAGAGAGCAGGAGAGGGTGTTAGTAAGGGTTAGGGGAGGAGGGGAGAGCAAGAGAAAAGAGGGGGTTAGTGGTAGAGAGAGAGAGAGAGAGAGAGAGAGGTGGTTAGTTGTAGGGGTTGGGATTATGAGAGACATGGAGAGGTGGATTATGAGTAGAGAGAGAGAGAGATCCATGGGTTAGGAGTAGGGGTGAGAGAGAAAGTGAGAGAGGGGGTTAGCAAGGGTTAAGGGGAGGGGAGATAGAGAGAGTGAGAGAGAGAGAGAGATGAGGGGTTAGGGTTTTAGAGAGAGAGAGGGGGTGGTTATTGGTAGGGGGTTAAGGGTAAACAAGGAGAGAGAGAGAGATATCAGGGTGTTAGTGGTTTAGAGAGAGAAATAGAGAGAGGGACAAAGCGGGGGGGGTTGGTTAGTAGTAGGATTAGGGGGGAGAGAGAGAGAGAGAGAGATTGGGGATGTGGTTAGTGGTAGGGAGGAGGGGATTAGGAGAGGTAGAGAGGGGGGATTTGGGGTAGGGGGAGTTGGGGAGAGAGAGAGAGGGGGGGTAGCTAGACATAGAGAGAGAGAGATCGGGCTTAGCTAAAGCTAGACTAAGAGAGAGAGAGAGAGAGAGGGAGAGAGAGAGGGTGGTTAATGGTAAGGGGATGAGGATTAGGAGAGAGGGGGGTAGGTGTTAAGGGGTTGGCTTTGAGAGAGAGGGTTGGGGGTAGGTGGAAGAGTAGGGGAGAGAGAGAGAGAGAGAGATGAGGGGCTACTCATAGAGAGAGGGAGAGGGGGGATTTGGGGTGGGGTGAGTAGGGGAGAGAGGGGGGTAAGCTAGGGGTAGAGAGAGAGAGGGTGGTTATTGGTAAGGGGATGGGGATTAGGAGAGAGAGGGAGGGTGTTAGGTGGTTGGGTTTGAGAGAGAGGGTTAGGGGTAGGTGGAGGAGTAGGGGAGAGAGAGAGAGATAGAGATGAGGACTTAGGGGTTTAGAGAGAGAGAGAGATGAGGACTTAGGGGTTTAGAGAGAGAGAGAGGGTGGTTAGAGGTAGGGGTTAAGGGTAGAGAGAGAGAAAGAGAGAGAGAGAGATTAGGGATGTGGTTAGTGGTTTGTGGTAGGGGCCATGGGATTAGGAGAGGTAGAGAGGGGGGATTTGGGAAAAGGTAAGTAGGGGAGAGAGGGGGGTAAGCTAGGGGTAGAGAGAGAGAGAGAGAGAGAGGGTGGTTATTGGTAATGGGATGGGGATTAGTAGAGAGAGGGGGGGTGTTAGGGGATTGGCGTTGAGAGATAGGGTTGGGGGTAGGTGGAGGAGTAGGGGAGAGAGAGAGATAATATGGGTTGGGAGGAGGGTGGTCTAGAGAGAGAGAGAGAGAGATGGGGGTCTAGATAGTGGTAGGGGGATAATGAGAGATAGAGAGGGGGGTTAGGGGTAGGGGTAGTATGGGAGAGAGAGGGGGTTATGGAGAGAGAGAGAACGAGAGGGTGGTTATTGGTAATGGGATGGGGATTAGGAGAGAGAGGGGGGATGTTAGGGGGTTGGCTTTGAGAGAGAGGGGGTGTGTTAGGGGGTTGGATTTGAGAGAGAGGGTTGGGGGTAGGTGGAGGAGTAGGGGAGAGAGAGAGAGAGAGAGAGAGAGAGAGAGAGAGAGAGAGAGAGAGAGAGATATGGGGGTCTAGATAGTGGTAGGGGGATAATGAGAGATATAGAGGGGGGTTAGGGGTAGGGGTAGTATGGGAGAGAGAGGGGGTTATGGAGAGAGAGAGAGAAAGAGAGAGAGAGAGAGATCATGCGGTTAGGGGTTTACAAAAAGAGAGATTGAGAGAGAAGGGGGGGTGGTTAAGGGTAGGGGGAAGAGTAGGGGGCAAAGGGAAAGAGTGAGAGAAAGGTATGGGAGGGTGGTTAGTGGTAGGGGGAAGGGGATTATTTGAGAGATATGAGGATATTAGGGGGTTGGTGGAGAGAGAGGGATGGGGGTTGGGGGTAGGTGCAAGAGTAGGGAAGAGAGAGAGTGAGAGAGAGGTTTAGTAAGGGTTAGTGGGAGGATGGGAGGGAGAGAGAGGAGGGGGGGTCAATGGTACCTAGAGGATTAGGGGGGATAGAGAGAGAGGGTGAGAGATGGGGGTTTATCAAGAGAGACAAAGAGAGAGAGAGAGGGAGGGGTAGGTGGGGGAGTAGTGGGAGTAGGAAAGAGAAACAGAGAGAGAGCGAGGGGTAGGGATATGGGTAGAGAGAAAGGGGGAGAGAGAGAGAGAGAGAGAGAGAGAGGGAGAGATATGGGGATTATATTAATGGTATGGGGTGGGGTATTAGGATATATAGAGAGGGGGGGTTAGAGGTAGGGAGAGTAGGAGAGAGAGAGGGGGGGGAGGGGGAGGGGGAGGTGTAGGGGGTGAGAATTAGGGGTTTGGGTGTATGAATCAGAGAGAGAGAGAGAGGTGGGAGGTGACTAGGTGTAGGGGGGAGGAGGGGGGTTAAATAAGAAGGAGACAAATTGGGGGGATGTTAGGGTTTTGGGGAAGGGCGTTGAGAGAGAGAGAGAGAGAGAGAGAGAGATTAGGGGGTATAATGGGGGAGAGAGAGAGAGGGTGGGTTGGGATAGGAGGGGAGAGAGGGAGAGAGGTGGGGGGTTAAGGTTAGAGTGGGGAGAGAGAGAGAGAGAGGTGATGGGTTTAGGGGTAAGGGGAGGATGGGAGAGAGAGAGATAGATGGGGGTACTAGTGGTTGAGGGGAGTGGGAGAGGGGTTAGATAGAGAGAGGGATAGAGAGCAGGGGGTTAGGGGAGAAAGGGTTTAGGGAAAATGGAAGAGAGAGGTAGGTTTAGAGAGAGATCAAAGGGGTTAAAAGAGAAAAATGGAAAATAAAGGGAGGTAGGGGTAAGGGATTTGTGGGTAGAGAGAGAGAAGGGGGGAGGTTAGTGGTAGCGGGAGGGGGATCAGGAGAGACATAGAGAGAGAGGGGGGATTAGGGGTAGGGGGAGTAGGAGAGAGAGAGAGGTGTGAGGAATTGGGGTAGGGAGAGGAGGATAAATGGAGAGAGAGAGAGTGAGATTGAGAGGATTAGGTTTAGTGGAGAGGAGGGGGTTTGCAAAAGACGGAGAGAGATCTAGAAATAGAGAGGGGTGGTTTTAAGGTTTGGGAAGGAGGGGGGTTGTGAGAGGGAGAGAGATATATATTGGGGGGTTATGGGTTTGGGTAGGATGAGGGAAATTAGAGAGAAGGGGGGGTATAAGAGGAGACGAAGAGGGAAAAAGTGATAGAGGTAAGAGGGGAGAGAGAAAGGTGGTTGGTTAGGGGTTGGGGGAGTAGGACAAAGAGAGAGGGGATGGGGTTAGGGTTAGGGGGAGGAGGGGAGAGATATAGATAGATATATCGGGAGTTAGTTCTTGGGGGGAGGAGGATAGGGGTTAAATAAAGATAGGGAAGGAGATAGGGGGAGTCAGAGAGGAGGGGGTTAGGGACAATGGGAGAGAGAGGTGGGGTTAGAGAGAGAGATGGGGTTAAAAGGGAAGTAAAATTAATTTGTGTACATTAATAACACATGGGCATTATTTTTAAAAACAAGCGCAAATGTGTTATTATAAACACATGCGGACAAATGAATTTTTCCACCTACATGGAAGATCAGTTGTCCGCTTTGGTTTTAGGTTCAAATTGCCAAAACTATAGGTTGGGCCTACAACTAACAAAACACATCCATTTTTTCATTTCCCTATTTTTCAACATCGAATTTTCATATGCTCTACATGTTTGTTGCTAATAAAATTGCACATATTATAGAGATCTCTATGTAGATTTGAAATATATATATTTTTAGGAAGACATCACTATTTTTTATTTTTTATTCATATGTAAAATTTATTAAAAGAACATAGGTCGCTTATTATCTTTATAACTTTTGATTGGTTCACCTATTTTTAAAATTAAAACGAACTTGAACAAGTACATACGAAGAAATACACACCCACAGAAAGTTCATTGATTGGGTTAAGACCTTCCTAGCGGGGCATAGGCTCCGGCTTCTCACTCTAGAAATTCACTAAATTTCTTAATTTAAAAAATATATAAAATCAAGATTAAAAACTATGGAAAAATATTGTTACACAAGAGCCACTTGTTATCTACAACTGTAGTTTTTTTTTTGGAAAAAATTCAATGCTTGCATACCAAATGCATGGCTTAACAAAAGCATATGCATTATGTTTTAGGAAAAAAATAACATACCAATCTTACAATAACATCGTTTTCTTGGAGTTATACTAATTTTCCATAAATAAAAGTTATATTTTATAGAAGGTGACTGGATTGTCTACATTTTATCATTTTACACTATGTTCTAAATTGTTATGTAGGTACCTCTAGTATTTATTTTTAGTGATGATATTTATGTTTTTACAGGTTTCCATTGCAACTAACGTGTCATAATTGGGTAGTATTACCTCGCACTGGCCCCATTGTTAACAATCATACCCATGCTGGAGAAAAAAATGCTTGAGAATTTTTAATTGCTTGTCGAAAACATAGGGATTCATTTCCATAAGAACAATATCATCTTAATAGAAAATTAGGATGATGATTATACCAGCCAAAGTCATGCAAGCACAACTTGCCTCTTCTAAATATGTAACAACCTCAAAAACTGTAAATTCGGGAATTAAAAATATATATATATATATACATGGAAAACATAACTTATTCCTATAATGTAGGGGATTGAGTAATATTTATAATGCATTTTAAACAAAGAGTATAAATGTAATTCCCATCTATACCATATATTTCATTACAAAATACAATCATTTCAAAGAAACACACAATTTAATTTTTTTTTGGGTATGTTCTAACATTCCTCACAACATGACAATGTAAACCTACTCTTACCATAATCCTACTTAAATTGAGTATACTTTACATAATATATTCCAATGAGGATGTGTTTATGGATAAATCCGTCAGTGCAAACACCAACCGATCTCCCTAGTCTGAATGGTTCGGATCTAGAACAAAGAAAAACAAGAATGAAAACCTTTCCCTAAATCTATAAAATTACTTGAATGCAAAGAGTCAATTCCATACCATATTTATGAAGGTCGTCCTCGTGGATTGAATCTTTCACACTCTTGCTTGTTGATTAAGAGATTACCTGCAAAAGATTCAACATGATAAAGACAAGAGACTACAAGATAACATGATACATCTAAGCAATTGACCAAGGAGAACTACAACAAATGAAATTACACATCATTTATGGGAAAGGAAGACATTGATGTATTAATTAATATAGAGGAAAGAATTACAACCAATGAATACTTGGTGTTGAAGATCCTTTCCAATGGAACCTTGCCTCAATTTGCCAATCATGGAAGAATGGATTCTTGGCTCAATTTCTACAGCATTTGGTTACCCTCATTTCAGCCCCCCTATCCCATGAAGAGGAGCTTCATTTATAGGCTAAAAGAGATGAGGAGGAGAGGAGAGGATTAGGGAGATGGAGAAGGTAAGATCCTACTAAGTTGGGATATGAGTAACATCCAACCTATATGGAAGGGATAAGCCTCCACAAGGGTTTCCTTCGAGAGACTTCTCGAAACTTCTCCTTTTTCCCTTTGTACAGGCACTGACACACCCTAGAGACTAGAAACATGTGTCGATAATGCGCTTTGTAGTGGAGAAAGGTGTGTCGATCAGGAAAAGACGCACTTTGTTAGAGGGAAAGGTGTGTCGATCTCTCTAAACATGGTTTTAATAGAGAAAAACCTCATGACTCATCTTCGAAGGATTTTTGTAATACCCCATTTTGACCCTTAGGATATGTTAGCTTTTAATGTAAATGTTGTATACATGTGATATATGTTTTCCTAGTGTAGAGCTCAAGGCCAAGGCCCCGCTAGTGAAACCTAGAATTTTATTTAAAGGCAAGTATTAGACATTATGTTTTCCATGTGCTATTTAGCCATGGAACATTGTAAAAATGATGTAAATAAACATCATGCAATAAAATACCAAAACTGGCTATGGAGGCAATGAATGAGAAGGGGCCATGTGTATCCACTAGGGAGTGGTGAGGGGGCTGTGGAATTGAACCATAGGCTGCCATATGTCACCTTGAGAACCCATTTGACTTACCTTGCTGACATTTTTTTCTATTGTAAGGAAGTGGTTGAGGAATTCAGTCCATGGCTTCAATGGAGCATGGGCAATCCAGAAATTCGTAGGTCAGAGTATGGGCTATGTTTTCTTATACCACAAGCCACTCTACCTCATGGGAGTTTCTCCTTCCTCATCTCCATTCCATTGTGGAAGTCACTAGCATCATTTTCCATCAAAAAACGAATTGCCAGCAAAGAGAAAAACCAAAAATCGCAACTTTGAAAGAACCCACATTTTGAAGAGCCATAAATGCCCAGAATTGGTATTTGATAGTGAAATCCAATGGGGGATCCATAGGTATGAACCTTGGGGTGAATTTGGGAGCATTAGATACCCTGAAATCCATTGGAAAACCCAATTTTGATAGCCTAGAAACCCAGTGACGGGATTGAGTTATTTGTTGCTAGAATGGTGAGAAATCCAAGTGTGGAGGTTTGAACAAGGGATGGGATTGCTTGAATTGAGCTTGAGGTGTCTATATCTCTGTGGTTGAGCTCACGGTCTTAGCATCCTCATAATTTCCTTATTGCATGCTTGATAAACCCAGTTGTGTGCTGGCTTAGCATGACTGTTTGAGTGAATCCATGGCTGTGAGTGAGCCTGTCTAGTTCCTCCTTAGTGGATACACAGCCCATCTCGGGGGTGATCTCTCAGCTGAAAGAATATAGGCTGGATAGAGATCTATGGTTGGGTGGAACATTGCTCTCACGTAGCTAGCTGTTTGGACATTTGCATTTCAAGATAAGTATTTTCTGTGGATTAATTTATTTGCATTATGTGTTCAACAATGTGTTAATCCTGTATGTTAAATTACTCATGTTACTTGGATGAAATAATATCTTAAGTTAAGTTGGCATGATGCCTATGCATAGCATGATAATGAGATGGATTATTGTATGACCGTTTCATCATTATGCCTGGAAGAAATAGGTTGATGCATCTCCTTCTGCTTGTATGTTATTATGATTATTCCTCTGTGTTTATTAAATGAGTTGTGTTAATTCTATGTTATGTAATGTATTAAATAATGATTGGTATTTGGATGATGAATGCATATCTTATTATGGTTAACATTTAATCTGTGTATATCATGAGGATGTGATTGCTTCCTCGCATTATAATTCATCACCTGTTTGTGAATAGTATGCTGATGCATTCCATTTTAGCTGTGTGTTAATATGTTTAATTCCGCTATGTAAATGAATTGTGCATCTTATTTTAAATGGAAAAATTTTATCATTATGGCTTGGGGATGAATTAGACACCCCATGTTGTAGTCATGTTCCCTTCCTTGCATTGGATAGATGGAAGGGGTCGTGACAGAGTGGTATCAGAGCCCAGCTTGTAGCACTAGGGCTGCTTGGGCCAGACTCTAAGTTTGTAGGCATGTAATAGGACGTTTTAGCATAGTATTGGGAAGTTGGGGGCATCATTTTGATTGGGACAAATAACAGGATCAGATTTCTTATATGTGGAAGAGGATCACACAGGTGCATAGATCGCTCCAAGAGATTTCCAATGGTACCAGACTTGCCTCATTTGGATAAGGGACGAAGGAGATACGGACCCCGAACGTTATTGGAAACGTGGGTGTTTTCCGGTTTTCGGCTTTCGACTTTCGGCTTCAGCTTCCGGTTTCAGCTACCAGTTTTTGGCTTTCAGCTTTCAGCTTCGGCTTCTGGTTTTGGCTTCCAGTTTTCGACTTTCGGCTTTTGGCTTCGGCTTTCGGTTTCGGCTTTCGGTTTTCAGCTTCTGGTTTTCGGCTTTCGGCTTCCGGTTTCGGCTTCCGGCTTTCGGCTTCCATCTTCGGCTTCCGATTTCGGCTTTCGATCTTCTGCTTCCGGTTTTCATCTTTTGGCTTTTGGTTTCAGCTTCTGGTTTTGGCTTTCGATTTTCGGCTTCTAGTTTTCAGCTTCAGCTTCCGATTTTTAGTTTCGGCTTTTGGCTGCCAAAAAAAAAGGTATAGAGCTCAAAATTTGGAATTTTGGGAAAATGTGAAAAGTGAGAAGTAGTAAAACCCAGAAATTCATTAAAGATGAATGGTGCATCGAAATAGAGATCCACGAGATGCTGAGCGTTCCTTGTTATATGGGCCAAAATTTATAGAAATTTTTTCATGATTCTTCATAGATTTTCCTCCAAAGGTGGCTAAAGTTGGCATTTGGGACCAAAATACAACTGTGTAAAAGTATGCAGAGTTGGGGTGAAAGTTGTCATTTTGAAATAATGCAGTTTCCACACCCGATGTCGGAATGGAGCAATTGTATAGGCATTGGAAATCTTTCCCAGCAGGGAACAATGGTGCATAGTCAGAATCTGTATGGGGTTATCATACACCATAGATATTTAGAGTAGAAAAGTGCCAGTGATTGCTTGTCAAATTGTTGTCAATATGGTAAATTTCTAGAATTGCATGCCTGGAAGTGGCATACCATGAAATCATACCAGCTACGATGTGGAAGAGGAAGTTCATGCAAGATGAGGGATTGGAAAGGGAAAATTCCTTAACCCCTATCTTTCTAACTGCATTGTTAAATTTTCAGAATTTACTTCAATCTGATCTAGGATCTTAACTAAGAGAACAACATGTACAACAAATCTACAGCATATCAATCATGGAAACAATAATGCAAGCACACAAGAAACACAAAGTTTACTTGGGGAAAACCATAAAGGTGAAAAACCCCAATAACTTCCTCAGAGATAGATAGAGCAATGATACAACCAGAATACAAGAGATAGTCTTCTCCTATCAGTAGAGCCTCCTCCTCCACAAGTGCACCACTCTCCAAAGTGTGAGTGAGAGAATAGAATGTGTAAAATGAGATAGACACACTCTCTATTTATACACTAACTTGACTTGACCTTTACTCAACTAGGTCGGCCTCAACTTAACCACTTAACATAATGCTGACTGGGCCGACCCCCACTAGGGTGGTCTAATAACCCTTTGACCCACATGGTCGACCCCCAATAGGGTGGTCTAATAACCCTTGGACCCACATGACTTATACAGGGCCGACCCCAACAAGGTGGTCTAATAACCCATCAAGTATAAGTTATGACAGTTACAATATAAATGACGACACTTCCATATAGAGGAATAATAACATCTCTATAGGAATACAACCACTTCCGTATAGAGGAATAATAACATCTCTATAGGAATACAATATACATATATGTGAAATACATTCTGAAGTTAAATATACATCAACACTCCCTCTTAACTAGGAAGGTATTTCTCAACACAGGTCTTCTAGCACAAGTAATCTTCTCTGGATCATCGTCATTGGATAATTGTCATTGAGTCATCATCATCATCACTGCTACTGCTATCTCAATCAATCTCTAAGTCTACTCATCATAGAAATTTCTACAGAGCCAGTCCTTTTTCATACTGGATGTAGGCCCACCACCTGCAGGTCTTCGTCATCACTGGCCATACTATGGAATCCTCAGGACTTATTACGTGCGTCACAAAACCTGGCTACAGTATCCCAGGATATTACGAGCACACATCTCTACCTATCGGATCTCCTAGGAGCACATTACATGTGACCCATCACAATACCTGGTTGAAGCATCTCAGGCTGTTACGAGCATACAGCTCTACCTGTCGAATCTCCCAGGAGCACATTACATGTGATCTCACCACAAAACCTGGCTGAAGCATCCTAGGCTATTACAAGCACACAGCTCTACCTATCGGATCTCCTAGGAGCACATTACATGTGGTCCACCACAAAACCTGGATGAAGCATCTGAGGCCTTTTTCATCCTGTCCAGATCTCCCAGGAGCAAATTACATGTGGTCATGGCAAAACCTAGCTGAAGCATTTGAGGCCTTTTTTATCCTGTCCAGATCTCCTAGGAGCAAATTACATGCCATAGGACAAAACCTCGCAAGAGCATCTCAGGATGTTATGGGTACACAACTCCAACCTGAAGATCTCCTAGGGCACAAATTACATGTCCTCCCAGAGCAATGTCTCAAAAAAGCATCCTAGGCTGTTACGGGTACACAACTCCGACCTATAGGATCTCCCAGACATGCTCATATACACAACCTGATCCATGACCACAAAGTATTGTCCTGATACTCACCATACATCATCCTGATGTACACATGATCATCTTGATCATCATCATTGCATCGTCCTGATGCATGTCATCTGGAGAAGCTCGTCATCCATGATCATCTTGATCATACAATGCATCCATCTGATGCATACCAAGTATCTACCTGATACATATCACCATACATAGTGTATCCACCTGATACATAGATACATGATCCACACAATTTATCCATCAACATACATTATCTACCTTATCATACTTGATATATGTCAACATACATGATCTACCTGATCATACAATGTATCTACCTGATACATATACAGATACATGGTCCAAGCATCCAACATGATGCATATACAAAACATATAAATGATACAACTGATCATATCCAGCATCCTCCTAATGCATATACAGAGTAGTACCTGGAGCATCAGCCTGATGCTCATCATTCAGCGCTTACATCCATAGCCATGTGAAGGATCCTCCTTCCAACATGCTTGGAATGGCTTCTGTAGATGTGTCCATCACTTCTTCCTCGAAGTGTCATCAATCTGAAGAACACCGAGCCTCTCCCTGAAGTACTCAAACTTCACCCTGGCTAGTGGTTGTGTCAGCACATCTGCAATATGCTCGTCCATCGCAATGTACAGGAGCTTCACAGCTCCTCTCTGCACCATATCCCTGATATAGTGTTATTTGATCTCTATGAGTTTCGACCTGTCATGAAACACTGGGTTCTCGGACAACTTCACACAACTCTGGTTATCACAAAATATACCAGTAGCATCCAACGGGAGATCAAATAACTCAGACAGTAGCTTTCAAAGCCATACTGCCTCACAACTAGCTGAACAGGCTGCAACATACTCTGCCTCAGCTGTACTTAGTGCTACACAGGACTGCTTCCTACTGAACCAAGAGATCACACCTGATCCCATACTGAAGCAACATCCAGATGTGCTCTTCTATCTGCAGCACTGCTAGCCCAATCTGAATCAACATAACCCTGCAGGTTAAACTTTTGATTCACTTCATACTTGAGCCCATAATCCACTGTACCCTTCAGGTACCTCAGAACATGCTTTACAGCAACCAGGTGAACACTCCCTGGATCCGTCAGGAACTAGCTCAATGTGTTTACCGCAAAGAAAATATCCAATCATCTGACGATACATAGAGACATCAACCGGATCAGATGAAGCATCACATAGAAGCTTCAAGTTCAATTCCATAGGTGTGGCCATGGCCTTGCAGTCCATCATCCTGAACCTCTTCAGGATCTCTACTGCATACTTCCATTTTCCAAGGAAGATTCCATCTGCACTCTGCCACACCTCCATATCTAGAAAGTGGTGCATCATACCCAAATTCTGCACATATATGACTCCCTGTCATGTGTCTCAGAACCAAGTGGCTGCTCCACATACACTTCCTCTTCAACTACACCATTAAAGAAAGCTGTCTTGAAATTTATCTGTTGTATCTTCCCTTTCATCACTGCAGCCAGAGCAAGTACGGATCTAATGGAAGTGAATGTGGATACAGGAGCAAAAGTCTTTATGCTACCACCTGCAGCATGCTTGATCTTGTAGATCCTCTTGGAAGTCACTACAGACTACCCTTTGGGACTGCATCCCAAACATCTTCATGATCGACTGGTACTCCTCGATCATGGCATTTTTCCCAAATCCTGGGAACTTCAATATCTTCAATATTTTCAATAGATAACTTTGTTGCTGAACAAATGTTGTAGTCCTTCTTTTGTAGGTGATGGTATACGATATTTCCTACACAACAAGTTAAATTGCATCATTAGAGAACATCTCATAGTTTTCAGAACAAATTCTTACACATAAAGAAATATGTCACACAGTCATGCAGTTATCTTAGCCAATGCTTCAATACAACATTTATCCATATTCGGTAACTTTTGAGATGCCTTCCAATCTCTACCAGAACATTGTTAAGAGTGTGCACAGCTCCTAACATGTCGGCAAAGAGGTTTCATTCTAGATAAGTAGCAATGGAATGTTGTACAGTGCCATAGGCCACTTACCCATCAAATGCATATTAGTAGTATACTTTTCATTAATGCAATCATTCTAATATGCACAATACATATCCTAATTCTAAGAACATAAGCCTATACATCATTGAACAATTTTATTTAAACAAACAAATATGTAAGGAATGGTAATTAAAATACTTATCTTTGTTTGTTTGTTGGGTGGACTCCCTCTAAGTCTTTGCTTCCTTGCAAGAGCTGCTGAAGTAGCTTCTTTTACACCTTTCTGTTATGGAATGCAGAAGGATGGTCAACTCCCTCTGGATATCTGCATCCTTACAGAAACTACTAGAGTGAGCTCCCTCTTGATCTTTGCTTCCTGGATTACTTGTCCTTAAACTTATATTCATTCTCGATCCCTATGCATGCTTGTTAGTATCATCATTGTGTTATTCTCTGGGTCTCATACATAATGAAACATTCATTAGTATAATCTTAATATTATCAAAACATAATAATCTCAAGCATGTATAGTCAGGATCATTTCAAACACATATAATAAACATTAGTATTCAAGGTTTCAGGGAAGTCTTCTTTTACTCAAACATATTCTTATTTGATCATAGGAATCTTCTGGTTATTTAAATCATCAATCAAGATAAGAGATATAATATGCATAAAACCCATGATTACTCAAACCTATACCTTCATGATTCTTCTGGTTAGTCATATCATCAATTATGGTAAGAAACATAATATGCATACAACCATGACTATTCAAACCTATGACTTCGTAAATAATCATTATGAACAACGCAACAGTATAAGATCCTAACACAAGGTAGGATTCTATCTTGATATAGGAAAAACATACCTGCATAATGTCTTCTGGTTCTCTTCAATGACTTGTGCTAGTAGCCTGCATGTCTCATAAGTTATCCATTGTAGGACCAAGTTATACATACCTCGTAAGTAGATCTTCTAAGTGATCCATGACAATGGATGAATCTTTGTCCTCATGTCATCATGATCATATGTTCTTGAACTAGAACATGATTTGTCTTTCTTGATGTACCTTTCATGTTAGCAGACAACATAAACCTCATACAACACCATAATGCATTAGTACAATCATAAGTGTCAAAACCTTAATCAATGAATATCTTCTATTAGGGTGATACGACAAGTTTAGATTTAATCAAGATTGTACTAACCGTAATAATACGAAGACAAATATACCATACAATTAATCATGAACAAATCTCAAAACATACCTGGATAAGTCATACCTGTCGAGATTGCTTGTAATCTTCTTATGTAAGGCCTTAGCCTCATCTCCCTCTGAAACAGGAACTTCTTCACTTATGCAGATGACCAATCCATCTTCTTCTAGGATTAACCCAATCCAATTGATTTGCAAAAACTAGACCTAGAGCTAGATTAGGGTTTGTCAGAGAAACCCCAAAAATTCAAACTTTGAATTTCAAACTTCTGAAAGGATAGAAATATGTGCCTTGATGAGTTGATCAAGCTGGTATATTCAGAATTTGAAAACTGCAAAGTTTCACTCCTCAATTTTGCCTTTGAAACTTTTGGATTCACTAGACATGACCTCGAACTAGGGTTTGATGAAGCCCACTCTTCTGCCCAATCAAAAGGTTTGATACAAAGTTCTAAGCTTCTATTTTTATGAGGAGCTTCCAGCCGTGGTCACAGATTTCAAAAATTTCCATTTTTGCAGAAGCCCTAATTTTCCACTTTTCTGATCAAAGTCCCGAACAAGGGTCTGATCAAGCTCGGCCTTCTACCCAACCAAAAATTCTGATCTTGGTATCTAAATTTCGATTTGGATTAGTAGCATTCATCCATGGTCTCCGATTACAAAAATTCCAACTTTCTCCGAAACCTTAAATTCCGGAAGCCATGAATGGAGGTGCTAAAAAATAATTATGTTATGATAGAAATATGTACCTTATTGTTTCTAGTGTAAATCAGAACTTTTCGATCCACAAGGTTCAAAAATGTTTCTTGAGATAGATTGACCTATCATCTTTCCATCCCAACAAGTCTAACCTCAATTGGATTCTCTGAGAGAGAGTTATGCCAAGTGTCGCAATGTGACCTGTTTATGGGATAAAACAGGAGAGCGAACTTGTACGGCATGTCACGTGTCACTGATTCAACTTTGGCCTCTGAAAACTTTTCCTGAGATATTACAATCTGTGTACTACCTGTCACATTTTACAAAATTTCATTTGGATCTTCCTAGCCCAAGTTATGATCTTTTTCCCAAGGTCACTTTATTTTGACTCAGGTCTGGAATAGGCAGAAACCCTATATTGTACAGATCATAAATCACAAAGTACAATGAATTAGAGGTTTTCCTTTGTATACAGGGTACATGGGGATCTGGTATTCGACCTGTAAAAGGTTCAGATCTGAAAACTTCACCAAAATGGATTTATAGCGAAAGTTATATGATGCCTGATTTTTGCTATATCAAGCCCTAGCATCGTAAGTGCAACAAGTGTCATACATGCCATATCATGCCTTCTTTTAGGCTAGCTCTGATACCATGTTAAATTTTTAGAATTTACTTCAATATGATCTAGGATCTTAACTGAGAGAACAATATATACAACAAATCTATAGCATATAAATCATGGACACAATAATGCAAGCACACAAGAGACACAGAGTTTACTTGGGGAAAACCATAAAGGTGAAAAACCCCAATAACTTCCTCAAAGATAGATAGAGCAATGATACAACCAGAATACAAGAGATAGTCTTCTCCTATCAGTAGAGCCTCCTCCTCCACAAGTGCACCACTCTCCAAAGTGTGAGTGAGAGAATAGAATGTATAAAATGAGAGAGACACACTCTCTATTTATACACTAACTTGACTTGACCTTTACTCAACTAGGTTGGCCTCAACTTAACCACTTAACATAATGCTGACTGGGCCGACCCCCAATAGGGTGGTCTAATAACCCTTTGACCCACATAACTTATACAGGGCCAACCCCAATAAGGTGGTCTAATAACCCATCAAGTATAAGTTACGACACTTACAATATAAATGACGACACTTCCATATAAAGGAATAATAACATCTATAGGAATACAACCACTTCCATATAGAGGAATAATAACATCTCTATAAGAATACAATATACCTATATGTGAAATACATTCCGAAGTTAAATATACATCAACATGCATTTATATTTTATAATCCTTATGTGCATAAATTATGACATGAGAATGTTGAGAATGCAAAGGGATTAGATGAGTGGCATGAATATGCATTGATTGGCATATTAATAAATATTGAACAATGCATGAGTATATGTTTTACATGCATATGACATTACATACTAGTAAAAGTAGTGAGACTTTACATATGCAGTGAACCACTAATGGTAAATATTGTAGTTGATAATCACTATTGGTGATTGGTTTTAGTTGTAGGACCAAAGACAACAAAAACATGGCTAAATATGTTGAGGATGTTGTTGCATGAAGCTAACAACCTTATGAAGAAAGGATGGTGCAGCAAATCTGTGATCATGAGGTTGGTAAAAGGACTATGTAGCCTTGGCAAGAGGCCAACCGATTAGGTAACATCAAGTGATGATAATGACAACCATGCAGGTAATGGTTATTGATGCATAATTGCATGAATGTTGAAAGAGGATTTGGTAAGATAACTTTGACTATGTTTGAACTACGTTGATTTGGTTTGCATGGGGTATTGAGTGCCCAAATGGGAATGTCAACCTACCGAGTATGGCGAGGTGTGGGTAAGTGAAGGCAATGATCCTTACACCCTATACTTGCTTAGAATCTCAATGCATTCATATGAAATTATATCATGCCATTTGGGTATGTCGATTGTGAGTTTAACAACTAAAGCAAGTGAGGATCGGTGGTCTTGATTATGGTAATGCATGTTATATGAAATAGTCATGATTAAGTCATAATATGCTTGAATGCATAGTACTCATGAAACAATGCAAGGTGGCATTGAGTGGATATGCATTAAGAGATTTTATAAATCTTGTAGTTAAGCATTGAGTGAATGCATATGAAAAACTTGAGTAAATATTGTGAATATGCATGCATGTGGGTAGCTACACCTGACGAGATGTATTGTGTGCATGCATGATTGTGATATATGTATATGTCTCATTACAATTGAGCAATAGATGAAATGATGAATTAATGATAATTCTGAGATCATTTCATGAGCTGCTATGAATGCAGGGGAAGAATTGCATGAAGGTAGTCATGATTGACAGGCTTCCAGAGTGCTCTGTTGGAAGGCCAGAGTTGTATAAATGATATGGCTATGAATTAATGAGCATTTAAAAGCTTTAAGTTGATTGCATAAATGATGTGACTGTACATTGCAATTTTAGTATGACAATGATCTACATGAAGTAAATGAGTTTGTTATATTGATATGTTAACAGTTGGAAGTGTTTGAATTATGGAATGTTATAATTCTGGAAATGCTTCAGTGATTGTTGCAGCAATGAAATATTATATGCATGGAGACTTACAAAGTGTTGGCTGATTGAAGTTTCATATTTCAAGTAGATTTTTCTAGGCATGGCAATGTGGGTAAGTCCATGATGAAGGCTGGAGTCTACCATGTGCAAAAGCCAAAGGTTATGAAAAGATTTTTATGGGTGTGAAATTTAACTTATGCATGAAACAAATATGAAATTATTCTCATTTAAATTTATGAGAATAATATCATGGTTGCAAATCTAATTACGGTAGGGAGCAGATTTGAAAATTCGATTTAGAGCTTATGAGAAGGAATCTCATTGTTGAGGAATCTAAGCTCTGTTAGAAAGAAGATTTGTAAATCTCAGATTTGTAAACTTTCAGATTTGAAATTTTGCTTACAACTGCTAAAGACTGTTTGGCTTATGTAAAATTGTGTCAGGAGGACATGTTGTAGGTGGATGTCCATGTATGGCAGCAAACATAAATCCATAATGGACAGAATGGTGCCATTTACAAGAGCCAAGCAATATGATGATAGCCTCATGGCTAAGAAAATCAATTTTTGTAGTAGACAGAGTTGCAAATTTATGTTGAATTTAATTATTAGTGCCATTGATCATTTATGAAATAATCAGATTTGAATTGCATTGTTAAATGTTGCTGACTGTTTGGCTATTTGATAAGTGTGCCAGGAAGACACATTGTAGCAAGACCAAGAGAGAGGGTTTATAGAAGCCAAACTTCATGGGAGGGATTCCATGAATTGGAAATGGGTTTCAGGTGAAATGCCATTAGACATTATTAATGTCTCATCTACACTACATGATTGGTAAACAATATGAGTGAGATGATAAAGATTATGATAGTAAGACATATGAGAAATATGTAACATCAGAAGGAGTTGGGATGGCAAACCGAGGGACTGTCAACTCAGAGATGGAGCCCCCATTCCTCATTAGTAACGAGAAATTACATCTGCAAAATGGATAAGTGTTCTGTAAACCTTGATTGATATATATATATATATATATATATATGTACTTATATGTATGCAAGTCTAATTGTTAGAATTACTATGCAGAACATATTCTATTTATGTACATTATTCAGACTACTTGAAGTATGATTAGGACTTGCATAGATCCCATTAGTGAGGAGTGCACGCCTTTTTTATGATGAGTTATGTTAGGGATGCCAATATTGATTACACCCTAAGGGAATGGACACATTCCTGGCGTTTCAGTACTTGATAGTGAATGCTATGGTTATGGTTACAATTTTAGAATAACAATGCTGACAAGTTTGCCTATACTACTTGTGTTGTCAAGCTTAAACAGATGCAATTTGGTGCTACACACTAAAGAGGCAAAGTAAAAGGTTGTTGTGAGGGGTTGTGGTGGAAGGGTTAACGTGTATGAAAGGATGTTGTGGAGGTTCTGGAAATTTTGATGAAGGGTTGTGAAGGTGTTGATGAAAGGGCTGTTATATTTCTATGGCTCCATAGTAGAGCCTTGACCTAGAAATGGTCATAGTGAAGTGTCCTTCCAAGTCAGCGTGAAGGTGTACTAGTTGGATAGTAATTATTTGATGTTTTGGAGTAGCCTGCATGCTGGCCAAACATCTCAGTCCGTAGGAGGATCCCAAGGCTTATAAAGTAAAAGCAGGACCCTGTGGACCAGAGAGGAAATGCACAATACAGATAAGTATTTAATTTCATTTATTTCTTGTTTGAAATAATGAAGATTTCAAGTATAAGTCTTGTAACAGTTAAGCTGATGCACTATTGTTTCTTAGTTGGAAACCTTGGCCATACAGGAAGCAAGGACCCTGAAAGAACTATAAATTGCTTGGTAAATCCAAAGAGTGACTGGTTGGGCATTAATTATTGATGATTTGGAGTAGCCTGCGTGCTGGCCAAACATACAAGATTATTGATGATTTGGAGCAGCCTGTGCACTGGGCAAACATCCAAGTCCATAGGCGATTCCAAGGCTTGTAAAGCAAATAAGGACCCTATGGAATAAATTGAAGACATCCAATGCAGATAAGTATTTGGTTATCTTGTAAATTCTTGCTTATAAATATACATGTGTATATGATTTGGTTATGAATTCCTAAACTCTTGTTTAGAGATAAATCCTATGACAATAAACTAAATATGTGAATTGATTCAATGATTGAGTGTAGGTATTGTTGGAAGCAAGGACTATGAAAGCATCTTAAGGATGCATGTGGACATGTGACTGCCTAAAAAGCTCAGCTTGAGTAGCAATGAAAGATGGAGCTAGTGGGACTGTGTGGGTCCTAGTAGCCAAGAGCTATAGACAAACCATGTAGAGGGACTCCATGGTTGAGAGGTATGAAATAGACCATAGTCACTAAGTGTCATAGCCAAGAAGGGCAGGTCAAGCATTCATGTTGAAGTGAAAGAGGCTAGGAGCATGAAAATCATAGTGGTGGTGTGGGCTCCACAATGGAACAAGGCTAAGAGAAGAAAACTCTTACTACTCTCTCTTTCCTTTTTATTGATGCATTTATAAAAACAGAAAATTGTTAAATGCATGTATGGCTGAAAGTAGAATGCATTTACTTGCTTGACATAAATTGTGAATGCTGAAGTAATTATTTAATTGTGAATGGATGAACATGAAAGAATTCATGTGTATGCTGGAAAAGCATGGAAAGTGTGAAAGTCTCATGAATAGAACATGGGACCTCCATGTCAATTGGGGAAAAATAATTGACTGATTTTTAATGTTTAGATTACGCTTGGCCTAACAAGATTTGTAATGATGAATTTCACATGTGGAAATTAAATCGATTGGTTGTAGTCGTACGAGAAAGTGCTTCTTGTGAGCAAAGTGAGAGCCAGCTGTGCACAGTGACCATGGCAGCAGACCATAGGCTGTTGGAATTCGCTGAAAGTCTTCTTTAAACAATTTACACAACCCAAGAAAATCTTGGAGAACTGTAGCTAGGTTTTTCACCCTAGCTTGTGCAAATGAGCACCTACTAAGGAGAAGGGACTCATTAGTAGCAGTTCAGAAAATATAGTAAATAAAAGACAGTAAATAAAACAGTAACTACTCTAAGCATGTGCATAAACAGAAAAGACAAGATACTAAAATGTTTTTTTGTATTGATTATACCTTCAATGTGAAGGTTGATGAAGCCTTTGCAGCAGTCCAAGAGGGTTGCTTCCAAGCTCCAGTGTTGTTCCTTTCTCTTTCTCCAAAGGGTTTTGGAAATGGGCCAAAGGGGCACTCAAATGTGAAAGTAGCTCAAGGGTGAGCTAGGGTTTCAGGAGTGATTTTGGCAGAGTAAGGATGTGGTTGACTGTGGATATGAAATGAGGGGCCTCCATCACCTATTTATAGGTTTTTAGTGGTGGAGTGCTAGCCCATGGTTTTGGGCACCATATGGTTTAGGTCAGGTGTATAGGGTTTTTGCTTCCTTTTTCCCTCTTTTTCCTCTTTTTTGTATTTTTTATTCCCTTTTTAGAGGGTTTTTGCTATTTTGGAGAAATTTTGGATTATTTTGGGGGAAAAGGGGGTTTTTTGGCCTTTTGCAGGCTTTTTTAATGGTTTTTTGGCCTTTTGGAGGCCTTTTAATGGGTTTTTAAGGTTTTGGAGGCAAATATGGTAGGAAATATGGACAAATGAGTCATGTAATGGGGTAGATGAGGTAGTGAGCACTTTTTGGGTGTTAACAGATTACCCCCTGATGTGTGAGGGCAGGAGCTCATCGTATGGCCGATAGACATCATAAGTCTTTTATGGTTTTATAGGGATGTGGAGAAGAGAAGAAACGAACTAGATCCCGGAACAACGGTCCCGAACAAACTGCAAAAACTGAAAGTACATGACCTCAATAATGAATGAGGAATAATCTGAACATATGGACGAGGCGGGCATTCCCATGCTCGTATCAAGATATAGAACAACAATAAAAATGGGGTCCAAAATATGGGGACTTGAAATATACATGGACTCAAATAATGAATGAGGAAGAATCTCAATATATGGACGAGGCGGGCATACTCATGCTTGTATCAAGATACATAAAAAATAACTGTGAGGCCTGAAAAGGGGGACCTATAAGATACATAGAGAACCACTGTGTACATAAGAAGGGTCCAGAGGGGACACAAATCTGGGACATACTGCTGGGCTGACCATGTCTGAGTGGAAGAACTGATACACTGGAATAACAACAATGCTACTGAGTGTGGTACCAGAGGAACTGATGAGTTGCTGGATCATAGCGACGGGGAGTCATACCCTCAATGGTACACTGAACTGGAACTGAACTGGGTACTCAAGGAAGCATATAATTGGATGGCTTCCAAATACAATTTCCAACGCAACCCGGACATCCACGGGAACATATAACTGGGTGTTCCGAAGTGACTCACCAATGTGCTAGAGTCGAGGGAAATCCGAGGTCTTCAACCAATAACTGAAGGGATATAAACCCTGCGCGATTCTCAACAATGCAATCAAGGTGTTGAAGTCGAGCATGTGAGAAAAAACCACTCGGAGAGGCAATGATGACTCCTCTCAAAATGGTCCGTAGGCACTCACCATAGATGGTGATGAGTCTAAGGCGTAGGGACCTCTGGGTCTATCCTCTGGAATAGAGGGGCTGTCATCGACAGAGGGAGACCTGCAACTAGCAAGGCAATGATGTTTCCTTGATAGGAGCACGAGGTGGAGAACCAAAGTGTGAGAGTACTGATGGTAGGACTAGCATACTGTGGGGGATAACTGGGCAAGTAGAGTGGGTGGACTCAAACTTCCTTTGTTCAGAGTATGATGATGGGGATGATCGGGCAGCATATAAAACTGACTCGTGGGAAAGGGATCATAGTTGTAATGGATCAAGGATAGAGACTAGGATGAGTGGTACTCAAGTTGGTGTAAAATGGCAGGAGATTGCAAAATACTCTAAACAAAGGCGACCTGATTGGGGGTGCTGCCGAGATGATCGATCACGGTGCCGAAAGGCACGGGGGGAACTTCTTCATGGGTTTAAGGAACTAGAAGAAGTGTGTTCAAAATGGTACTGTCGTGTGGATTTATACGAGCCCAGGACAATTCATGCTCGTGGTTGCTTTCAATTTTAAGGAGTCTAAAAGCGATAAGAAGACTCTGAAATATTGGAATGGCACTGTCGTGTGGATTTATACAAGCCCAGGACAGTTCATGCTCGTGGTTGCTTTCAATTTTAGAGAGTCTGAAAGCGATAAGAAGACTCCAGGGGGTTGCTTTTTTGTGTGTTAGTCTCCAAGGCTCGAAGAAGCATAAAAGGATGCAATGAAGAACTCTTCTAGCTGGTGTGACTAGAGTATTCATTTTTGGTAATTAGTCTACTAGGTCCGGAAAATGGTTAAACTTATACCAGATAGACGCCCTTTCAGGTACTTTAACGAGCATGAAAGGAAGAAAGATTGCTCGGCGATCTTTTCATTGTTTTAGGAGTCAGAAAAGAGCTTAACAAAAACTCCCTAAGTGCCTTTTTCGTAAAGGACTTGTCCGGCCCGAAAAAGGGATAAAATTATACCGAACAAAAGGAATGGTCAGGCAAGGAGGAAGTGCTCAATCAAGGAACATTGATGATGACCAAGAATGAGGGTAGGGGGGAACACTGGTGGGCCTCCTTGCAGGATAATGAAGAGTGGCAAAATAATGAAATAATTGCAGTATGGAAGGAGTGAATGGCTCATGTACAAAATGGGGAACAATCCGATGGAGGTTGATGTGGTGCGCAAACCGAGGCAGCAAAGTGTCAGGACACAATGGTGAAATTGTATCGGGTGAGAGCAAGAAATGATCTCAAGCATCATCACGAGCTCGGAAAACTGAATTCGACGATATAAAAAGTGTCAAAAATGGATAACGGCCGATGTGGAATGCAAACCGAGGCGATGGGGGGCATTTTGGAAAAAATACCCAAAAAATATGGGGGTGAGAGCAAGAAATGATCTCAAGCATCATCATGGGTTCAGAAAAATGAATCCGATGATATAAAATAATAAAAAATGGAGAGCATCCGAAGTGGCATGCAAATCGAGGCAACTAGTGGTGTCTAGAAAAAATGCTCAAAAAACGATGCAAAAAAAATAAGAAAACAAGTCGACCATCATGACAGTCTCGTCATGCTAATTCCAGTGGTGGAAACGATTCGAAAAATGGACTCTGTATGGGTTCATAATGGCCAAAACAAGAAAAAGTCAATGGACTATAAATAGTAAGTGGGTCCAACATGACAAGTGTCATTTAGACTTATTGACTTTGACTAGATCAGAGTTGACCAGAGCTTAGTTGGTGTTTCTGGACAATCCGATCGGCCATTTTCAGATCCGGGAGTTACAGGTATTCTAATAAACTCATACCTGCATTTTTCATTATGCTCGGGGGGGTAGTGGGTCCCAGGGGATTTTTTTGTACGGTCCACGTGGGGTGGATTGTGGGTTTGTGGGGTAGAACCATGGTTAGGTACTGTGGGTTCTAAGGCTGATCACGTGGATGGGGACCGTGAGTTCTGGGTTGGGATACGCAGTCTAGTTCCACGAGTTTCGAGGCTAGACTCGCAGTTCAAGACCGCAAGTTTGGCTCCTACAGGCATGGTCCCGGACCATGACTGTAGCCCTAACAGCCGCGGTCGGAACAGCGGCAAGGGGCCCTAAAGCCGTGATTGGGATCGAGATTTTAGGGTTTCCCCTGGGGGGGGAAGGGTTACTTCTTTGACATGAGTCTGATGAGTTTTCCTTGTGTGATTGACAAGATGCCGTTGGTGCTTTGGCAAGAGAGGGATGTTCCGGATGACATAGTGGATGTCATCCGGAGGGATCGGCATGTGCGGTCTACGTTGGGGTTGTGCGGGCTGCTGAAGTTCGCACAGGTGCCCACGATGTGTTCAACAGCGCTGCTGCTGAACCGGTTAGTGAGCTTTTGGGAGCATGACATTCATGCATTCAAGGTGCAGGGAGAGAGGGTGGATCTCACCCTGTTTGGGTAGGGTGGCTGATACACAGCCACGAGTATCCGCAGATGTGGATATCGAGGATATGTTGGAGTGGTACTGCACTCCAAAGGCTAGGGTGTAGAGGAATGCACTCTGGGTGGTGAACCTGTGGGAGCCAACAGTACAGGCGATCGCGGCGTGCATGGTTCGGGTTTTGGGGTCCTAGTCACCTGAGAAGGTGTCAAGGGGCCAGATGCAGCTGGTGGAGCAGGTGCTGGATGGTGTATACTATGCCTGGGGCCAGATGTTCCTCACTTTTGTTCAGCGGCAGCTAACCTCGGTGAAGGAATCTGGCAAGGGATTCTGTTATGGATCATTTCTTTGTGCCTTCTTCATGGAGAGGGTACCTACACTGCGGCCGCGGGTGTCGATCAGGGCAGCAGGGCCTATGGAGCTGCGCAGGGTGCGGTGGGGAGAGATGATGCACCAACGGGGTGGCGATGAGATTGGAAGGTAATTCACCCAGGAGCTCTACCTATAGTGGTTGCAGATGCCGCTGACACTGCATGATTATCCATACAGAGATATGGACTACACCGGGGATCCAGAGGCAACACGGTCGCCAGGGCAAGCGTGGGGACGAGATGGTATGTATGGATTTTCTTTATTGTTGGTCGATGTCAGGTTTTGTGTATGATAGCTTTGAGATGTTGATATGCTGTCACTGACTGATGCATGATCTGCAGATGTTGGCCCGAGACCACCACCAAGACATGTATCTCGCAGGGGGCATGTGGCGATACCAGCCCTGCCGGGCCGACGGGATGTTGAGAGGACTCTAGAGTCCATATGAACACTTCTCGATCGTTTGCTGGTTGGAGTGACTAATGATGGGTGGCGGGACGTGGATCAGGAGGTGATTCAGGACTGTCTGAGGGCACCATAGGAGTTCCGATCGATCGCAATCCAAGTGGCCATTTTGGCGGATAGGGGTCGGGCACAGGAGCTTGCAGGGGATGAGGAGCTGCCAGAGGAGGAGCGGGGTGAGGACTCGGAGGCAGCTGATGCAGGCAGTGATGGAGGGTATGACTCTCAGTAGGGAGTGCAAGGGACTCCCCCACAATTTTGTAGCTACGGCATGTATTCTATGAGGCTTATTGATGTATAGATATTTTTTTTTGTATAGCTAAGTACAGGGGTACTCAAGACATGTGTAGCACATTGACATTTATTTTATATATATATATATATATGCACATGGATGCACCTTTTTGTGATGATGATTTAGTGTACGCATGTGGATGCGCTTATGGTTTGTTATAGGTGTGTACTACACATGGATGCAAGTAGTGTAGGATGATGGCCACATGGATGCCCCTTGTGTATTTTATGTTATGTATTGCACATGGATGCAACATTATGTATGTAGGATAGGCACGTGGATGCCCCTTGCAATCCTTTTGGAATTTTATATATTTTTGATGAGATGATATGGGATGATGAAGCATGATGGACGTTTTACATGGTGTGATTGATGTGCCAATATAGGATGTTGTTAGCCATTTGATCTGTGACACTATTCTGAGCTCTTGGGACATGGGTGAATGTTATGGATTCAAATTGTCGGCTGAGTTGTTTTGTGCGCAGGAATTTTCTAAAGAGGTAGGGATCACGCACCTGGTAGCAATTGTTGAGTTGGGAGACAAGTAGCTAGGAGTCGAAGAACACATGAAGGTGACATATGCCCATCTGAAGGGCAACGGTTAGGAGACCGGTCACAGCATCATACTCTGCCTGGTTATTGGTAGCAGCGCCTATACATATTCCATCAAGGTGAATCAACTCATGTGAAGGGGAATATAAGACCCATGCTGTAGAAGCCAGGTTTGGAGAACAGTGGCTTGCTCCATCAGCGAAGCCAATGTAATGATGTGGAAGATGGTCCATCTGTGATCATGCAAAAATGATGAATGTAAGGTTGCGGTAAAAAAGGTAAAAAACAAAAAGAGAGCAAACTGTACAATACGGACCAATGGGGCCGTGGGTTTGTTTAAGGATAAAAGCGTTTAAGATACAACCCATTACGAGGGTTACGCAAAGGGTGACCCTCTGAATTAGTTAAAATGTATGCCCCATTGCCGAGGTAGGTTTGCACGATGTAAGGGCCTTGCCACATGGATTCAAACTTTCCTTTACCAGTCTTGTCGTGGGCTTGGTCATAGGCAAGGACGAGGTCCCCTTCACGGAAATTTTGAGGGTGGACATGTTTGTCGTAACCAGCTTTGGAGCGATTCTTGGCGGCTTCAATGGTTTGGAGGGTGGCACGACGGTCTTCATCAGCTTGTTCTAGTGATAGCAAACGTTGCTCGAGTGGGGAGGTATCTGGGAGAAGCTCAACGACGATGTGTAACGTAGGTATCTGACACTCGATGGGGAGGACAAACTCTACACTGTGAACTAAATGAAACGGAGTAAAATCGGTGGCGGTATTGGTGGATGTACGGTAAGCTCATAATGCAGGGAACAACATGTGATGCCAATTGGACTTATGCTGGTCAACAGTGCGTTGGAGGATGGTTTTTAAAATTTTGTTAATGGCCTCTACTTGGCTGTTCCCTTGGGGGTAGTAAGCAGAGGAATACTGATGTTCGAACTGCAGTAGGGAGGATAACTCGCGCCAAATGGAATCTTCGAAGTGTGAACCATGGTCTGAGACCAACTATTTGGGGACCCCGAATCATGTGATAACATGGTTAAAAAGAAATGGGCAATGGTGTCAGCTTTACAATTGAAGGTGGGCATGGCTTCAGCCCATTTGGTGAAGTAGTCGACTGCGACAATGATGTACTTATGGCCGTTGGTCGATGAGGGTTTACATTCCATGAAGTCGATGGCCCACTTACAAAAGGGGCCAACAGTGACAACTAGGTGTAATGGAGCCGGTGGTGTCCGAGCGTTAGGGGCAAAACGTTGGCAATTATGACAATGTTTGACCGCTATGATGTAGTCGGTAAAGAGTGTGGACCAGAAGTATCTGGTGCGGATGACCTTTTGGGAAGTGGCCATTCCAGAGAAATGTCCGCTGCAGGCACCGCTATGACAGTCATTGAGGACTTGTTCGGCTTCCTCATGAGTAAGACAACGACGGAGAATCGTGTCAACCCCTCACCGGTAAAGGACATCGCCCAAGAGGAGATATCAAGAGGCCTGGTGACGGATACGACGACGTCCATCACGATTTATGTTGGGTCGAAACTTCTGTTTGCGAAGGTATAACAAAATATCACCATACCATGGGTCATCAGACGAGATGGTGAACAAGTGATTGTCGAATAACTCATCGGAGATTTGTGGGGATGGCACAAGGGATGGGAGATCGGTGATGAGCTAGGCAAGCATGAGGGATTTAGCGCTCTTAGGGGTTGTGAATGTGAGGTCATATTCTTGGAGGATAATTACCCATTTAGCAACGTGACCTTGCAGGAGGCACTAGTTCAAGAGATAGACCATGGGGTTGGAGTCGGCGACAACTGTGGTATGACTGAGTAAAATTTAATGTCGCAATTTTTGGACGGAAAAGACCACAGCAAGGGTCAGTCTTTCCTCATATGGGTAACGTAGGGGTGGTCCAGACAAGGTTTGGCTAATGTAATAAATGACATGCTCCTGGCGAGTGGCGTCTTCTTGAACAAGGACTCCGGACACGGCATAATCAGATGCCGAGACATAAAGGATGAAGTCCTGAGAGAAATCCGGAGGGGAGATCAAAGGGGCTTGTGTGAGATCTTTCTTAAGGGCTTCAAATGAAGCTTCTGCTTGCTCATCCCAAACAAAGAGTATGTGGGTACGAAGCAGGCATAAGAAACCATGAAGCGTGGTGGCATAATTAGGAACAAAGTGATAGAGGAAATTAGATCGCCCCTGCAGACTCTGAAGCTGCCGGAGTGTGCGAGGAGAGGGAAGGTCTATGATGGCTTGGACTTTCAGGGGATCAACAACAATTCCTTTATGGGAAACAATGAAACCCAACAACCGGCCTGCCGAAATGCAAAAGACACACTTGTGTGGGTTCAAGCAGATTTGATATTTGCGACAATGCAGAAAGACTTGCCGGAGGTTGTTAAGGTGGTCTGATCATTTCCGGGAAGGAGCTGTAAGATTATTAAGATAAACTAGTAGGATATGGACCAAGTTGTGAAAACAGTAGGTCATGGCCCGCTGGAAGGTGGCACCAGCATTTTTGAGGCCGAAAGGCATGACATGATAGGAAAAGGTGCCCCATGGGGTGGTAAAGGCAGTCTTGTACTGATCTTCCTTGCGGATCTGAATTTGGTTGTATCCAAAAAAAATGTCCATGAAAGATAGGACTTCATGCCCCGCACATGCATCGATGAGTTGGTCAATAAATGGCCTGGGGAAGTTGTCCTTGGGATAGGCTCGGTTTAAATCGTGGAAGTCAGTACATACTCTAATGGTGCCTTGTTTCTTGTTAACAGGGACGGGGTTAGAAACCCAAGTGGTATATGCAATAGGATAAATGAATCCTTCTTTGCGAAGTTTCTCAATCTCTGCTTTAATAGTGGGGAGCTTTGAGGGATGAATGGGGCGCTGTTTCTGGCGAATAGGGGGTACATCTAGCCATGTGTCAATGTGGTGTTCTATAATAGCGGGGTCGAGACCAAGCATTTCGATATAGGACTAGGCAAAGACATCACGAAACTCTTGGAAAAGTTTTTTGTACTATCTGATCTCATATTCATTGCAGGAGGATCCTAAAGTTATGAGTCCAGGGGCACCTCCTAGGGCAGCGATATCAATTTGGATTGTGGGTGAGATGTTGGCCATGTTACCTTCCTCAAAGGAATCAGGAGTGGGAATGGGATCCTTAAACTAGTCGACTTTGGTGGGAAGGAAATCTTTGGACTCAACCACAAATTCAGTGGCTGTGGTGGAGGAGGACTCTTCTGGGAGGAAATAGGAACGATGGTGCATGTCTTCCCAGGGATAATCCGGGGCAGTGAGAGCCTCTAGAATCTCCTCATCATTGCGGAAACTTTGAGTTGTCAAATCGGTTGACGAGGGAGTGGTAGTCGAGGAGATCATATAGATGGTGTTAATCTCTCTAGATGAGGGTGATACTGGGGGGTGGATCTCCTCAATTGTTGGGGGTTCCGTCTCAAGGTCCAAACTATTCATCTTGTAGAGAGCTTCTCTGTAATCTGGGAGATCAGGACAGTGATGTGAGTAATGGTTGTAAATACTGCATATTGCACAAGGGTGGTTAGTACGCAATGATTTATCACGAAGCTTAGGGGCTGGATCAAGTTGGACAATCGGGATGTTGGGGTCGTCATCAAGCATTTGCATGTGTTCCTGTAATGCAGGTAATTGTGGACATTGATGAGTGAGATGGCCTAACTCATCACACAACGAGCATTTGGGAGGAGCACGAAGCACCGAGGGGGGGGGGGGGTTTAACTATTTTGAGTTGGGGTACAACAGTGTATGGTTGTGGGCCTCTACCCCCAGTGTGCTTGATAAGGGGGGGGGATTCGTAGATGATGAAAGGGTAGTGACACTGGGAGGTGGCTGACTAGTAGTGGCAATGGGTTGCACTGGTTGTAGGATGACATTTGGTGTTGGCGGGGGAACAGGAGGCGAAATATACCACATGGGTAATCCTAAGGTTAACCCAAGGAGGCTGAGAGTAGCCATAATTGGGGCGCTTACTACTCCCGAGGAAGGGAATAGGAAGGAGATTGTGTGGATGGGTGTAACACCAATGTGACTAGGTACCAATGGTGGTTTGGGTAACAAGGGCGGTTGATTGTTGGGTGTTTGTGTATTATGGGAAAGGGTACATAGGTCAGATACTTCGGTCGCGGGTGACGGGGGTGGAATGGATTGGAATGTCGAGGTCATCGACATATCTGAGTAAACTCTGGGTCCCACAGAGGAAACAAACGAGGTAGTTGCACCACAAATAGGTTGTTCAACCATGGGGAGAACATTTTCGGGTGCAGCGGGGGCATTGGGATTGTAATAGGTGAGTTGGTCAACCTTGATCACGTGTTCGTCATGGGGGAACATCATGGTACAAAAAATGGATGAGGCAACTGCCCGCATGGCATACATGTAGCTGCGGCCAAGTAAGAGGTTATAATCAAGTTGGGCATTGATGACCTCTATGTCAATGAGCACAGTTTTTCCAGCCAACTGGACAGGGACATTAGCTAAGAGACCTTGGGGTTGAGCCGAATGGCCATCGTAGGCTTGCAACACAGTGGTGGACTGCTGGAGAGTAGGGAATCCCAACTTATGCCAAATGAATGTGGATATAATGCATGTAGAGGCACCTTCATCGATAATGCACCGATGGATGACAAGATTCTGAATGGAAACAGAAACTTGGAACGCTAAAGTGGAAGGTAGGCGTGGTACGGATTGGTCCAAATCGAAGGTCATTAGTCATGAATCATTTGGGTCAATAGCACCAATGGCGAAGAGCAAAGTCTTGCACTATGAAGGACAGTTTTTTAAGACTTCTAATGCAAACATGGCTGCGGGAGACTGGGCTAAGTCATCTACAATATTGTAATTAGACGCAGCACAAGCATTGGGATTATTGTTGATGCGACGAAGTGGGAAGCGAGGTGCTTTGGAGGCGCCATCTAGTGGAGCTGGAGGTATACGTAACGTTAGTGTTTTTGTTGGCGGGAGGGGATTTAGGGGTGGAGCCATATTGGTTCCGACAGGTTTAGAGGTTGACATCGACGGATGACATCATTAACAAGTGGTGGGTACCTAAGTTAATCATGGGTTGATCAGGAGCGGCATAAGTGATTTACTGTTGTGGTGGCGCATTTCCTTGAGGGGGAGCCAACGGCTGAGTGTTCACTATGCCTTGGGTTGGTAAGGGGTTTTGTAGCACCAAGGGTTGACAGTGAGGTGGTGGGGGTTTGGGCGGCACCTGAGGAGTCGCGTGCCCTTGGCGATGGGCATCATCGGTCTAGAGTTGTTGAGCTCGCTCCAAATGTGGGAAAGCATGAGTATAATGGCCATAGACCCCATAAATAGAACAAGGATGGTTTGTTCGCAAATTAGGATTTTTGGCTTGTTTGGGTGGTCGATCAGGGTTCTGGTTGGCAGGGGCCACGTTATTGTTGTTTGGGGGATTGGGAGGTTGACCGCCTTGGTTTGGAGGGGGGTTTTTCCCATGGTTACGGAATTTGCCATGGTTTTGCTGGCCCTGTTGGCACTGGTTATTTTGGTTCTGCTTCAGATTCTGTTGGGCATACACTTGCCCTTGGGAAGCAGGTGGGTTATGGGGTTGTGCAGGTGCAGGAGTAGGCTGCAGTGGATAATAAGTAGGTGGAGGCGATGCAGGTGTTGAAACTTGTGGGGGTTGCTGATACATCTGCGGAACGGGTTGTGGGTTTGCTGCAGGGGCTACCTGTGGTGGGTAATAAGCAGGTTGGGCTTGAGAGGACACAGGAGTTGGTGCAGCCTGTGGGTGGTAATATGGCTGAGGTGTGACTGGTGGGGCGTAAGTGGGGGCGGCATGGCCAAAGCAATGAGGTGGACACGAGGGTCCATGGGAATGATGGTGATGTGCCATGGGAGCATGGGATGCCCCCAATGCATCGTGTCGGGAGGAATCACTACGAGGGGCGTCAGGTATGATGGAATACAAATAACCCGACTGGGTGTAAATAAGGTCAAATTGTTGGGCTTTGAGGATGGCCTCTTCTTCGGACTAGGGTCGTTTGGATGCCACATCCTTGGCAATGACAGGAAGGAGGGATTTTAGAAACCAATCTAAGAGGATACGGTCGTCTAACTTGATTTTGCAGAGGCTACAACGTCGACGCCACTCATGAATGTGGTCAGTGATGTGGGTAGCCGTGTTCTGTCTGCAAGATAGTAGGATCTCAACTCCCGCGTCATAGCGGACAGGTAACTGAAAGAACTGCAGGAAAGTCGAGGCAAGGGAAGTAAAGGTGGCATGGGTCCCATGGGGCTGCTCGATGTACCACTTAGGTGTAGAGCCAGTGAGGGTGTACGGTAACAGACGGAGGTGGACAGAGCTGTCCACTATGGAGTTGGAGGAACACCATAGATGGAAGGACATAATATGGTTCTGGGGGTCCTCACCTGCCTTTCCCTCAAACTTAGGGATGTCAGAGGGGAGCTTGGTGGGCATGTGAGGCCACGCAGGGTCATGTCTGATGGGATCGTTAGTCAGTCTAGCTAGGTCAGGAAGGTTGAGACTAGCCATGAATGGAAAACTAGTAGAAGGATGTGACATACTAGTGGTTGTGACCATGTTGGGGCCAATGCCCCCAAGTGGGGGGGCTAGGTTTGGGATGTTGCCCCCAAGTGGAGGAACAAAAGTGGTATGGGACGGTCATGCACCGCCAAGGGTAGTGTGAGTCACTGATGGAGTGGGGATAGGTATGCTAGCTACTTGAATGGGTACAGTGATCGGAATGGTAAATGTGGGCCCCATCGAGGGCATACCCAAAGCAAGTGTGGTAGCTGGTGTGGTGGTGGATGCTCCACCAATAGTCCCTACAAGAAAGGGGTGGAAGTCATGCCAGCCATGGGGCTGGTTGGTTCAGTGTAAGTGGGGTTCTTAGACTCTACCTCAGAATCAGAGGTAAAATAAGGGGCGTCTAGATCGTGTGACGGAGTTCTATGCCATTGACAAGTGGAGTCAAGTGACAAAGCTCGAGATCTATGATGAGTGGTATCAAGTGATGAAGATCTATGTCTATGATGGGTGATGTTAAGTGAACCGTGCTGTGGGGGCTCGCCTCAGAGGCACCGAGAATGTCTCGGGGACTCAATGGTGACAGATAGTGTCAAGTATCTAGGGGTTGTGTTGAGTGACAAATAGCTCAAAAACCCTAATGCAACCGAGTGTGCAGAAGGAGAGCGCAAAAAAATATGGCACTCAGGCCAACAACCAACTCAAAACACTTACTGTAACAGCTGTGCTATAATAAGTGGAGTATCAACAGAAATGGTCAGAATACCAACAAGCAGCAGGTTTCCTAGAAAATAAAAATAGTGGACTCGCTAGACCAAAAGGAGGTAAGGGAGCGTGCAAACACCTAGCTAAATAGTATTCCGACTCAACTGGACATATCCTCTGCAAGGTGATGAAATCCAAGTTAGACAATATGGATAGTAGAGCCAAGTGGCTAAAGATATCCCCCTACCGGGAGGGACACCAGGTAGTCAATCCTAGAAGAAAAGCAACTAATATACCCCGTTCATGACACGTTCAGTTGGGTGAATCTACCGTTTGGTTCTATCGCCGCTGTATCCCCATATGGGTGATACACCGAGAACTACGAAAGGTATCCTTTGGTTACTGAATGGATTGCGGTATTCCACTCAGGCTTCCGGAACCAGTCTAGCGACTTCAACCCTCCTAGGGGAGAGGCCTTCCCGATAAATTGGTTTTAAACCATGTAAAAAAATACTAGGGGATTTTGGTTCCCTAATGGACAACAGCTATGTCTCAAGTGTAAGCAACCGAGGGGTGTTATTTGGATGCCTATCCCCCTGATCCTACCTAACTACAAGATTCTTATGTGTTCCCAAAGTGGGGTTAGAATGTTGGTTGTGTTAAGTAGTATTTTAGGGCTCACTTGAATTAGGTGACAAAGTATGTGCGTGTGAGATGATGAACCCAAGTAAAAGTGCCACAGGGTGGGCAACTTTCTAACTAAAAATATCAATGCAGAAATTAAACTTTAAAATGCAAAATTTCCTCATTTCAATAAAAATGTTGAAATTTTAAAAATGTTCTGTAAATGGAACAGAAATAATACTGTAGAAAAAAGGATGTAGGGAAGTATGGCTACAGATAGGACAGATGGCTGTGCAGGTGCAGAAAATATTGCAGCAAAGTGCTAGGTTCAAAACAGGAAAAAAGTACAAAAAACAAACTGTGGGTCTGTGGCAAATATTAGTGGTCAGACTGCGGGAAATAGGTCGACAGTCATGGACAGATTGCGGGAACTTGGCCGAAAGACGCAAAAGGACCGCGGGAAAAGGGCCGAAAGACGCAGGTGGGTTGTAGGAAAATGGCTAAAAGATGCAAGCGGGATGTGGGGAAAAGGCCGAAAGACGTAGGCGGGTCGCGGGAAAAAGGCCGAAATGTGTAGGCGGGTAGCAGAAAAAGGGCTGCAAGCCGCAAGCGGGACATGGGAAAAATGCCGAAAGATGCAGGCGGGTTGCAGGAAAAGGGATGCAAGCCATAGGCGAGATGCGGTAAAAAGGCCGAAATGCGTAGGCGGGTAGCAGAAAAAGGGCTGCAAGCCGCAAACGGCCCGCGGGAAAATGGGTTAAGAGCCGTGGTTGGACCACATGAAATAGGCTAATAGCCGCGGTCAAATCGCAGGTAATAGACTGAAAACTGCCGGTAGATCACCGGAAACAGTCTGAGAGCCGCTGTCGGATCGCAGGTAAAAGTCTGAAAGATGCGGTCGAAATGCAACTGCGCAGGGGAAAAGACATGGTTTATGGCGGCCGAAAGGGACAGCCGAAAGGAAAAAACAGAAAAATATTGCAGAAAATTAAAAACGTTTAAAACTATAACCAAAAATTCAAAGGAACATAAGGGGAATCGCCAAAAACTGTAGCTAGGGTTTTCACCCTAGCTTGTGCAAATGAGCACCTACTAAGGAGAAGGGACTCCTTAGTAGCAGTTCAGAAAATACAGTAAATAAAAGACAGTAAATAAAATAGTAACTACTCTAAGCATGTGCATAAATAGAAAAGACAAGATAATGAAATGTTTTTTTGTATTGATTATACCTCCAATGTGAAGGTTGATGAAGCCTTTGCAGCAGTCCAAGAGGGTTGCTTCCAAGCTCCAGTGTTGTTCCTTTCTCTTTCTCCAAAGGGTTTTAGAAATGGGCCAAAGGGGCACTCAAATGTGAAAGTAGCTCAAGGGTGAGCTAGGGTTTCAAGAGTGATTTTGGTAGAGTAAGGGTGTGGTTGACTGTAGATATGAAATGAGGGGCCTCCATCACCTATTTATAGGTTTTTAGTGGTAGAGTGCTGGCCCATGGTTTTGGGCACCATATGGTTTAGGTCAGCTGTATAGGGTTTTTGCTTCCTTTTTCTTTCTTTTTCCTCTTTTTTGTATTTTTTATTCCCTTTTTAGAGGGTTTTTGCTATTTTGGAGGAATTTTGGATTAATTGGGGGGAAAGGGGTTTTTTTGCCTTTTGGAGGCTTTTTAATGGGTTTTTAAGGTTTTGGAGGAATATATGGTAGGAAATATGGACAAATGAGTCATGTAATGGGGTAGATGAGGTAGTGAGCACGTTTTGGGTGTTAACAACAACTACTCAAGCTACAAAAGCAACAGAATGAGATGAACCACAAGGTTTTGCAGGACTCTATTTATTTGCAAAGGGAGGTAAAAAGCATTATGAGAGAAATCTGTAGGGGAAATGAAAGTGGATCAATGATGAGGCATTCAGCCAATCGGTCCAATAAGAATCGTTCCAGGCATAAAGACTCAAATGAAATTGAGTAGGTAAAAATGAAGTAGCCAATGAAATGTTGGAAATGTGGAGGACATCATTGCCTTCGCAAGTGCCCAGCAAGGGAACATCAAGAGGGTAGCAGCCATAAAGTTTTTAGACTCGTGGATGAGCTAAAAGATCATAACCAGCAAGAGAAACTTGTGGAAGTCAAAGGACTTGGTCCTGAAAGTTCAAAGTAAATGATAAAATGTAGGGCAGACCTGTAAAGTTTTTGAAATTTTGGACATGTGTAAATTGTATATGTATTCCTAAGTCTTGGAACACCAAGGATGGTGTTATTCTAAGCGGGAGGGGATTGTAATACCCCATTTTGACCCTTAGGATATGTTAGCTTTTAATGTAAATTTTGTATACATGTGATGTATGTTTTCCTATCATGGAGCTCAAGGCCAAGGCCCCGCTAGTGGAAACTCAAATTTTATTTAAAGGAAAGTATTAGACATTATGTTTCCTATGTGCTATTTAGCCATGGAACATTGTAAAAATGATGTAAATAAACATCATGCAATAAAATACCAAAACTGGCTATGGAGGCAACGACTGAGAAGGGGCCATGTGTATCCACTAGGAAGTGGTGAGGGGCTGTGGGATTGAACCATAGGCTGTCATATGTCACCTTGAGAACCCATTTGACTTACCTTGCTGACATTTATTTCTGTTGTAAGGAAGTGGTTGAGGAATTCAGTCCATGGCTTCAATGGAGCATGGGTAGCCCAGAAATTCGTAGGGCAGAGTATGGGCTGTTAAATTTTTAGAATTTACTTCAATCTGATCTAGGATTTCAACTGAGAGAACAACATGTACAAAAAATCTATAGCATATCAATCATGGACACAATAATGCAAGCATACAAGAGATAGAGAGTTTACTTGGGGAAAACCATAAAGGTGAAAAACCCCAATAACTTCCTCAGAGATAGATAGAGCAATGATACAACCAGAATACAAGAGATAGTCTTCTCCTAGCAACAGAGCCTCCTCCTCCACAACTGCGCCACTCTCCCAAGTGTGAGTGAGAGAATAGAATGTGTAAAATGAGAGAGACACACTCTCTATTTATACACTAACTTGACTTGACCTTTACTCAACTAGGTCGGCCTCAACTTAACCACTTAACATAATGCTGACTGGGCCGACCCCCACTAGGGTGGTCTAATAACCCTTTGACCCACATGGCCGACCCCCAATAGGGTGGTCTAATAACCCTTTGACCCACATGACTTATACAGGGTCGACCCCATCAAGGTGGTCTAATAACCCATCAAGTATAAGTTATGACACTTACAATATAAATGACGACACATCCGTATGGAGGAATAATAACATCTTTATATGAATACAATATGCATATATGTGAAATACATTCTGAAGTTACATATACATCAACACTCCCTCTTAACTAGGAAGGTATTTCTCGACACAGGACTTCTAGCACAAGTCATCTTCTCTGGATCATTGACACTGCTGCTGCTATCTCAATCAATCTCTGAATCTACTTGTCATAGGAAGTTCTACAGAGGCCGTCCTTTTTCATACTGGATGTAGGCCCACCACCTGCAGGTCTTCGTCATCACTGGCCATACTGTGGAAATATCAGGACTTATTATGTGCGTCACAAAACCTTAAAAGAGTATCTTGACTAGCAAGAACCCTAAAGAGCATCTGAGGCCTTTTTCATCCTGTCCAAATCTCCAGGACTTATTACATGTGACCCAACCACAAAACCTCGAAAGAGAATCCCAGGACTGATTACAAGCATAAGGCTCAACCTATTGGATCTCCCAGGGCACAAATTACATGTGGTCACCACAAAACCTCGAAAGAGCATCCCAGGACTGATTACGAGCACAAGGCTCAACCTATCAGATCTCCCAGGGCAAAAATTACATGTGGTCATGGAAAAACCTAGAAAGAGCATCCCAGGATTGATTACGAGCACACGGCTCAACCTATCGGATCTCCCAGGGCACAAATTACATGCCATAGGACAAAACCTTGAAAGAGCATCTGCCAGATATCCTAGGGCACAAATTACATGCCATTGGCAAAACCTCGAAAGACTATCTGCAGGTCTCCCAGGGTACAAATTATATGCCCTCCCAAGCAAAACCTCGAAAGAGCATTTGCCAGATATCCCAGGGTACAAATTACATGCCATAGGAAAAACCTTGAAAGACTATCTGCAAATCTCCCAGGGCACAAATTACATGCTTATCTGCACAACCTGTTCGACGGCCACAGAGTATCAACTTGATACTCACCATACATCATACTGATGTACACATGATCATCCTGATCATCATCACTGCAGCATCCTGCTGCATGTCATCTGGAGCAATATCTTGAAGCTCGTCATCCATGATCATCCTGATCATACAATGCATCTACTTGATGCATACCAAGTATCTACTTGATACATATCATCATACATGATCCACCTGATCATATAGTGTATCCACCTGATACAAATACAAATACATGATACATATCACCATACATGATCCACCTGATCATACAATGCATCTACCTAATGCATACCAAGTATCTACCTGATACATATCATCATACATGATCCACCTGATCATACAGTGTATCCACCTGATACAAATACAAATACATGATACATATCACCATACATTATCCACCTGATCATACAATGTATCCACCTGATACATATACAGGATACATGGTCCAAGCATCCAACATGATGCATATACAAAATACATACAAATGATCCAACCGATCATATCTAGCATCCAACATGATGCGTACATACATATACATATAAATGATCCAACTGATCATATCCAACATCCAACATGATGCGTACATATATAAATGATCCAACTGATCATATCCAACATCCAACATGATGCATATACAGAGCAGTAACTGGAGCATCATCTTGATGCTCATCATCCAGCGCTTACTTCCACAACCATGTGAAGGATCCTCCTTCCAACATGCTTAGAATGGCTTCTGCAAATGTGTCCATCACTTCTTCCTCGAAGTGTCATCAATCTGAAGAACACCAAGCCTCTCCCTGAAGTACTCGAACTTCACCCTGGCTAGTGGCTTCATCAGTACATCTGCAATCTGCTCATCCGTCGCAATGTACAGGAGCTTCACAGCTCCTCTCTGCACCATATCCCTGATATAGTGATATTTGATCTCTATGTGTTTCGACCTATCATGAAACACTGGGTTCTCGGATAGCTTCACACAACTTTGGTTATCACAAAATATACCAGTAGCATCCAACGGGAGATCAAATAACTCAGACAGTAGCTTCTGTAGCCATACTACCTCACAACTAGCTGAACAGGATGCAACATACTCTGCCTCAGCTGTACTCAGTGCTACGTAGGACTGCTTCATGTTGAACCAAGAGATCACACCTGATCCCATACTGAAGCAGCACCCAGATGTGCTCTTCCTATCTGCAGCACTGCCTGCCCAATCTGAATCAACATAACCCTGTAGGTTAAACTTTTGATTCACTTGATACTTGAGCCCATAATCCACTGTACCTTTTAGTTACCTCAAAATATGCTTTATATCAACCAGGTGAACACTCCTCAGATCTGTCAAGAACTAGCTCAATGTGTTCACCGCAAAGCAAATATCTGGTCTCATGTTCGTCAGGTACATCAAGGACCCAATCATCTGACGATACATAGTGACATCAACTGGTTCAAATGAAGCATCACACAGAAGATTCAGGTTCGATGCCATAGCCTTGTAGTCCATCATCCCGAACCTCTTCAGGATCTCTACTGCATACTTCCCTTGTCCAAGGAAGATTCCATCTGCACTCTACCACACCTCCATACCTAGAAATTGGTGCATCATACCCAAGTTCTGCACATATACGAATTCCTGTCATGTGTCTCAGAACCAAGTGGCTGCTCCACATACACTTCTTCTTCAACTACACCATTCAAGAAAGCTGTCCTGAAATCCATCTGTTGTATCTTCTATTTCATCACTTTTATATTTCTCTATGTTGCCATATGTAGCATGCTTGATCTTGATAGATCCATATGGAAGTCATAACAAACTTCCCTTTAGGTCTTGGGACTACATCCCAAACATCATTCTTCATGATCGACGGATCATGGCATTCTTCCCATATCCTGGGAACTTCAATATCTTCAATAGTTAATTTTGTTGCTGAACAAATGTTGTAGTTCTTCTTTTGTAGGTGATGGCATACGACCTTTCCTACACAACAAGTTCAATTGCATGATTAGAAAACATCTCGTAGTTTTCAGAACAAATTCTTACACATAAAGAAATATGTCATATAGTCATGCAATTATCTTAGCCAATGCTTCAATACAACATTTATCCATATCCCATAACTTTCTAGATGCCTTCCAATCTCTACCAGAACATTGTTAAGAGTGTGCACAACTCCCAACATGTCAGCAAAGAGGTTTCATTCTAGATAAGTAGCAATGGAATGTTGTACAGTGCCATAGGGCACTTACCCATGCATATTAGTAGTACACTGTTCATCAATGCAACTATTCCAATATGCATAATACACAACCTAATTCTAGGAACATCAGTATATACATTATTGAATAGTATTATTTAAACAATAAAATATGCAAGTAATGACAATTCAAATACTTATATTTGTTTCTTTGTTGGGTTGAATCCCTCTCAGTCTTTGCTTCTTTTCTGCAACTCCATTCTTATGTGGATTGTGAGAAGTGGTCAACTCCCTCTGAATATCTGCATCCTTGCAGAAACTACTGAAGTGTGCTCCTTTGCTTTCTTGCAGGAACAACTAGAGTGTGCTCTCTCTTGATCTTTGCTTCCTGGATTACCTGTCCTTGAACTTACATCCATCCTTAATCACTATGCATGCTTATTAGTATCATCATTGTGTTATCCTTGAGGTCTCATACATAATCACACATTTATTAGTATAATATTAATACTATCAAAACACAATAATCTTAAACATGTATATTCATGATCATTCACAGATAATAAACATTAGTATTCAAGGTTTCAGGGAAGTCTTCTTTTACTCATACATATTCTTATTTGATCATAGGACTCTTTTGGTTAGTTGAATCATCAATCAAGATAAGAGATATAATATGCATAAAACCCGTGATTATTCAAACCTATACCTTCGTGATTCTTCTGGTTAGTCATGGTAAGAAACATAATATGCATACAACCATGATTATTCAAACCTATGACTTCATGAATAATCATTATCAACAACACAACAGTATAAGAACCTAATACAAGGTAGGATTCTAGCTTGATATAGGAAAAACATACCTGGATTAGCATGCTAGCTAGTTATGTCTAACATACCCGCATAATGTCTTCTGGTTCTCTTCAGTGACTTGCGCTAGTAACCTGCATGTCTCATAAGTTAACCATTGTAGAACCAAGTTATACATACCTCGAAAGTAAATCTTCTATGTGATCCATGACAATGGATGAATCTTTGTCTTCATGTCACCATGAGCATATGTTCTTGAAGTAGAACATGATTTGACTTTCTTGGTGTACCTTTTGTGTTAGCAAACAACATAAACCTCATACAACATCACAATGCATTAGTACAATCATAAGTGTCAAAACCTTAATCAATGAATATCTTCTATTAAGGTGATACGACAAGTCCAGTAATTAATCAAGATTGTACTGTAATGATATGAAGACAAACATATGATAAACTTAACCATGAAACATACCTGTAAGCCATACCTGTCAAGATTTCTTGTAATCTTCTTATGGAAGGCCTTAGCCTCATCTCCCTCTAAGACAGGAACTTCTTCACTTATGCAAGTGACCAATCCATCTTCTTCTAGGATCAACCCAATCCACTTGATTTGCAAGAACTGGACCTGGAGTTGGATTAGGGTTTGTCAAAGAAACCCCAAAAATTCAAACTTTGAATTTCAAACTTCTGAAAGGATAGAGATATGCGCCTTGATAAGCTGATCAAGTTGGTATATTCAGAATTTGAAAACTGCAAAGTTTTACCCCTCAAAATTGCCTTTTAGATTTATGGATTCACTAGGGAGAACCCTGAATTAGGGTTTGAGTTTCCCAGAGCTTCACCCAACCAAAAGATTTGATTCAAAACTCTAAGCTTCTATTTTTCTGAGGAGCTTCCAGCCATGGTCACAGATTTCCAAAATTCCAATTTTTGCAGAAGCCCTAATTTTCCATCTTTCTGATCAGAACTGGGGTTTGATCAAGCTCGGCCTTCTACCCAACCAAAAAATATGATCTTGGTCTCTAAATTTTGATTTTGATGAGTAGCATCCATCCATGGTCTCCGATTACAAAAATTCCAACTTTCTTCGAAGCCCTAAATTCCGGAAGCCATGAATGAAGGTACTCAAAAATAATTCTGTTTTGACAGAAATATGTACCTAATTGTTTCTGGTGTAACTTTGAACTTTTTGATCCACAGGGTCTGAATTTTTTTTTTGAGATAACCCGGCCTGTTATCTTTCCATCCCGATAGGTCTTACCTCAATTGGATTCTCTTAGAGAGATTTATGCCAAGTGTCACAATGTGACTTGTTTATGGGATAATACATGAGAGCAAACTTGTACGGAGTGCCACGTGTCACTGGTTCAACTTCAGCCTCTAAAAATTTTCCTGAGCTAGAATCATCTATGTACTACCTGTCACTTTTTACGAAATTTCATTTGGAGCTTCCTAGCCAACGTTATGACCTTTTTCCCAAGGTCACCTGATTTTGACTCAGATCTGGAAGAGGCAGAAACCCTATATTGTACAGATCATAAATCACAAAGTACAATGAATTAGAGATTGTCCTTTGGACACAAGGTACATGGGGATCTAATATTCGACTTGTAAACGTTTCAGATCTGAAAACTTTTCCAAAACAGATTTATAGCGAAAGTGCTACGATGACTGGTTTTTGCTATATCAAGCCCTAGCATTGTAAGTGCAACAAGTGTCATACATGCCATATCATGCCTTCTTTCAGGCTAGCTCTGATACCATGTTAAATTTTCAGAATTTACTCCAATGTGATCTAGGATCTTAACTGAGAGAACAACATGTACAACAAATCTATAGCATATCAATCATAAACACAATAATGCAAGCATACAAAAGACACATAGTTTACTTGGGAAAAACCATAAAGGTGAAAAACCCCAATAACTTCCTCAGAGATAGATAGAGCAATGATACAACTAGAATACAAGAGATAGTCTTCTCCTAGCAGTAGAGCCTCCTCCTCCACAAGTGTGCCACTCTCCCAAGTGTGAGTGATAGAATAGAATGTGTAAAATGAGAGAGACACACTCTCTATTTATACACTAACTTGACTTGACCTTTACTCAACTAGGCCGGCCTCAACTTAACCACTTAACATAATACTGACTAGTCCGACCCCCACTAGGGTGGTCTAATAACCCTTTGACCCACATGGCCGACCCCCAATAGGGTGGTCTAATAACCCTCTGAACCACATGACTTATACAGGGCCGACCCCAACAAGGTGGTCTAATAACCTATCAAGTATAAGTTATGACACTTACAATATAAATGATGACACTTCCGTATAGAGGAATAATAACATCTCTATAGGAATACAATATGCATATATGTGAAATACATTCTGAAGTTACATATACATCAAGATGGGCTCTGTTTTCTTATACCACAAGCCACTCTACCTCATGGGAGTTGCTCCTTCCTCATCCCCATTCCATTGTGGAAGTTACCAGCTTCATTTTTCAATCAAAAAACGAATTTCCAGTAGAGAGAAAAACAAGAAATCGCAACTTTGAAAGAACCCACATTTTGAAGAACCATAAACGCCCAGAATTAGTATTTGATAGTGAAATCCAATGGGGGATCCATAGGTATGAACCTTGGGGCAAATTTGGGAGCATTAGCTACTCTGAAATCCATTGGAAAATCCAGTTTTGATAGCCTAGAAACCCAGTGATGGGATTGAGTTATTTGTTGCCAGAATGGTGAGAAATCCAAGTGTGGAGGTTTGAACAGAGGATGGGATTGCTTGAATTGAGCTTGAGGTGTCTGTATCTCTATGGTTGAGCTCACAGGATTAGCATCCTCATCATTTCCTTATTGCATGCTTGATAAACCCAGTTGTGTGCTGGCTTAGCATGACCGTTTGAGTGAATCCATGGCTGTGAGTGAGCCTGTCTAGTTCCTTCTTAGTGGATACACAGCCCAGCTCGGGGATGATCTCCCAGCTGAAAGAATATAGGATGGATAGAGATCTATCGTTGGGTGGAACATTGTTCTCACGTAGCCAGTTGTTTGGACGTTTGCATTTCAAGATAAGTATTCTCTGTGGATTAATTTATTTGCATTATGTGTTCAATAATGTGTTAATCCTATATGTTAAATTAATTATGTTACTTGGATGAAATGATATCTTAAGTTAAGTTGGCATGATGCCTGTGCATAGCATGAGAATGTGATGGATTATTGTATGACCATTTCATCATTCTGCCTGGAAGAAATAGGCCGATGCATCTCCTTCTGCTTGTATGTTATTATGGTTATTCCTCTGTGTTTATTAAATGAGTTGTGTTAATTCTATGTTCTGTAATGTATTAAATAATGACTGGTATTTGGATGCGGAATGCATATCTTATTATGGCTAACATGTAATCTGTGTATATCATGAGAATGTGATTGCTTCCTCGCATTATAATTCATCACCTATTTGTGAATGGTATGTGAATGCATTCCATTCTAGATGTGTGTTAATATGTTTAATTCCGTTGTGTAAATTAATTGTGCATCTTATTTTAAATGGCAAAATTTTATCATTATGGTTTGGGGACGAATTAGACACCCCATGTTGCAGTCATGTTCCCTCCCTTGCATTGGATAGATGTAAGGGGTTGTGACAATTTTTGTTAAGTACTTCAGGTATTTAGGAAAGGATAGAGTGTACATGGTTTGTAATCATGATGAGTAAAAAATTTATGTGTAACAGAATGCCCCCGAAAGTTTGAACCTATATTAATATGATAGGTGAAATAATTTGAGGGATAAAGTATAAAGGATCAAGGAAAGGAACCGTTGGTTGGAAATTTGTCAACAATAACCAAGGATCTTCTGCAGTACAATAATTTCATCATCACAATGACTCACAAAAAAGTTGTCGACCAATACATTGTAGATCCATGTTGATAATGACTGATGATATGGCCACCAAACTACAACGTGGATCCATATCTGAATGACTGAAAACAATCATGGATACTAAAATACAAGCGTAGATCCATGATGAGATAATAACACAGCCATGACCAATACAAGAGTGGATCTGTGTGACAGTACATCAATGAGGTCTGCATCATAACATATGTGTGGGGACCGACTAAAAAATCTCCATTGCAACATGGGTGTAATAGTAAGACACCAGAACAACCCAAGATCTTCTGCCCATTCCCAAATTGATATGAATATTACCATGTGGTTACAATGTGTTGAAGTCAAACATGGTACAAACCACTTGATTACCGGTCAATGATGTGAACCATTAACAAGTGCAATGGAAATCACCAATGATGACAATGATACCCAAGGCATCACTAGTACATCCCAATGAATGCGAATAAATGAGTTGGAGTATAACATTTGTGGAATCATTTGATCAGAGGTCAATGAGGTAAACCTACTGTCAAAAGCGAGGAAACCTTCCATTGAGGCATGCAGGCTATAAGGTACTGAATAGTTTCTAAGTCTAATTTGTGGATGATGAGTTGATGTTGACATAAATAAAATCATCAAAGAAGGGCCATGATGCATCCCACATCCTCGAAACGAAGCTAACACAGGAAGTGATATAAGATGGTATATCAGATGAGTGTGAATTGACACAAAGGTGTATTGGTAAATAGGGATGACCGACACAACACAATTTTTAATGACTGCGAACGTTGATCCTGGCTAAAGACTTCCTTTAAACATTCAATGGCACGAAAAGTGACTTGGTAGCATTGAATCAACATAGAAGAGACCAAGACATAATGCAACAATTGACTGAAGCATTCTTTGGAGTACCCAAATGATTATAATGACTCATGGAATTGGTATGACTCGAAGACAAGTTGGCTACCCAACTGTTTGACTAGAATGCAGACAAGTGCCACGTTCAAAGGTTACTTTAAGTTGTCATTAATACATACTCAAATACATATTCCCATTCCCTTAATTTCCCCATCATGATGGATGAGTTCCTCTTTGATTTTTAACGATCTAGAAGAGGGTAACAAATTCTCGATGTAGCTCATCATATGACGAGTCCAATCTCTCATGTTTTACGAACCTGAGAAAGGAGAGGTTCGGTCCCAAAAAGGGTCCTTCCATGTATGATTTTACAAGATCAAAAAAGGTAAAATCGGTGGCATTTCACATTTAGACAGTTTGAAATGGTTAAAAGAAGACTTCTAATGGTTCTTTTTCGTAAAATTTAGTTTCCTCACCATAGAAAAGATAAAACAATGTGAGAGAGAACTCTTATAATCATGAATGACTAGAGTATTCCTTTTTCGTAAATATTCTAAATGGTGTGAAAAAGGTATAAACTATCACCTGATAGATGTCCTTTCAAATCCTTTTGCGAGCGTGAAAGAAACAAGTTCGCTCAGTAATATTTTCCTATTTAAGGAGTCTGAAAATAAATTAAAAAGGAGTCCATGTACAACTTTGTCATGGTTGATGATTGATTACGACAAAGGAAAAAGTAAACTTAGCATAGTTACTTTTTCTGTAAGTATTCTAGCGAGGCCAGATAAAGTGATCAACCTATACTCGTTATACACATATTTTTACTCAAATTTTTAATGAGCACGATGGTGGTATCAAAATCACTGGTAATATTTTTCATGTTTGAACCAGAGCACGAAAAAGGAAAAATTAAGCTCAAACAACTTTTCATGTTTCAACCAGAGCATGAAAAAAAAGTGAAAAGTAAGCTCAATACTATCTTACTGTTTTTAATGATCTCGAAGAGAGGTGAAAAGAATGCTCATGATGTCTGCTTCATTTTTGAACGATCTTGTAACGAAAAATAAACTATGCTTGGTATAATGCTCATTGGCAGGCTTGTTCCCAACATAATATCAGGAGGTTGAAAGTTTTCCCAAGCATAAGAAGTTGACAACTTACCTCCAGTATGATATCCAGAGGCTAGACACATTCCCACCAAGCTTCGTTTCATTCTCCTACTCTTTTCATCATCCAATCAAACTCGTGGTTACTAGTAGGAATACCTTCACTAGCGTAGGAAGAAAAAAGAGGATTAAATAGAATAGGTAAATGAAAAGAAGATTTAGATATTAAATCTAGTGAAAGACTCAATTCAAAGGGACAGGATCTATTTCATTTTTAATGAGCTTGACACAAGAATAGAACGATGTGTAGAAATTTCACTTCTCTAACAAACTTTGAAGTTAAATCAAATTAACAATGTTTAATAAACCATCTCATTCAACCATAGACAACTGAAAATGAATTTCACTCATAAACACACCTAAATTGGAAGCACAAGAAAATTTCTAGCAAAATACCGAGAACAGAAAGAACATAGCATCCATGCATAGAAAATTTCAGACTCAGATATTTTAGTCAAAATGGTCCCGATAAAAACCCTGAAGGGAAAACCTGTGAGAGAGTGGTCTTTAATTATATTTCTTCAACAAAATAAAAAATTTGCAACAACAAAATTACAACTTATCTCAATAGAAAAATGCAAAAAATTATGTCTTGTAATTTGTGCCAAACCAACAGTGTATGGACTATATGGACTGACTATACAGACCTCAAAATTTGTGCCCAAAATTAATTTTTTACTCGAAGATCGTGCCTATCTCAGACCTTGATTTTTGTGCCACTATACGGAATTGTACAGACTGTATGGAATTAATTTTCTGTACTTGCCTTGAAATTTGTGCCTCTGCCTAGAAATGTGTTCCACTATTTTCTTCTAAAAAATTGTGCCCAGAAATGTTGTACTGTGTTGTACCTTATCTTGGGAATTGAGATGCTATCTCAGACAACTACCTTCTCTCTCTCAAACTCCAACTCTCTTGGAATATTTTCACTTCTCCAACTCTCTTGGAATATCTTCATTTCTCCAACTCTCTTGGAATGTCTTCACTTCTCCAACTCTCTTGAAATGTGTGCAAATGAATGAGGGAATGCTTATTTAATTCAAACAACTTGTCTCTTGGTTTTCCTCTCAAAGGTAAATAAAGAGTCATCTAATCCAAGTGTTAAGATTCAATATGTTAAGAAAGAAAATATCAGCATTACATTCCTTTTCACAATAATAGCATATATAGGATCACTGAAGAAACAACAAGCATAACATAAACACAAGAGACACAGATTTATCCTGGGAAACCCTCATGGGGTAGAAAACCCAGCAAAGCTTTCTCAATATAGATGATCAGCAAATACAAAGATGTAAACCAAAGACATGAGCTCCTCCTCCTCCATAGCAGACCTCTCCCTCACAAGTGCGATACTTTCTGAGTGATACAAGTGTGTGATAAGTGAGGAACATCCTCCTCTACTTATACTAGTTTCCCGACTGACTTTTACACAAGCTAGGTAGGCCCCAACTTAATTACTAGGTTAAACACCCCATTACAACTGACTGGGCCGACCCCTCTAGGGTGTTCTAATAACCCTTTGACCCACATAACACATACAGGGACGACCCCTACTAGGGAAGTCTAATAACCCAAGTTACCACAATCCGACGGAGGAATAAACATCTCCGGATATACAATAAGATATTCTCGGAGGAATGAAACATCTCCGAAATAATAAAGTACAAATATAATATTCTTTGAAGTTACAATATTTCAACACCTAGGGCCCCACATTGGTTTAGTTCAATGGATGAGAATAAATGCTCATTATTCTCTCCATAAATTAAATTTATTCGCCTACCAATTAAATAAACCAAAAGTCACTTTATAAAAATAAAGTGAATTAATTGCTCATCTCAAGCAATTAATACAAGTGTCATGTCCCATTTTCCTTCATTAATTACTTAGGAAAAAATTAACTAGGAGAACACTTCCTAGGTACAATTTCAACACTCCCCCTTACCAAGGAAGATGTTCTCACTGAAAAGCAACTCATATCTGAAGAAGATAACTTGCTTCCCCCACCAAAGCTAGTAAACTTCTCATGTGCTTCTCGCATAATGTCAAATTCTGCTCATGTGCTTCTCGCACAATATCGAAGATGCCCACATTTTTTAAAATCTTCCCTATAAGGTTCCAATCAAGTTTCCATTCATGTAATGCATCATCACATGAAGGAAATCATCATGAGCTACAAAGCTCAGTGCTTCCGCTTCATGTGAGAATACCTTCTGGCATATCCTCTGCCAGAACCTGTCTCCAGTCTCACACTATCAGCGGTAGAAGATTCCCCTGTCTCTGGAAGTTGTCCTGCATCCTGCACTAATGCCTCATATCAGGACATCTCATCTCACTCATCCATCAGTGACAATTCATACTGGCTAACCCTCTTGTCAGCACTAGATGAAGTAGCCTCTCGCTGACTCCTCTGAATAGAATATGAACTACACAGTACCACAATAATATTTGGAGCATCTCACTCTCTCCTTTGAACTGTGGACTAACTACTCGGAGCCACATCAATCCTCGAAGCATCTCGCTCACTGTCTGTCTCAAACTCGGGATCTATTATCCATCCAGATCCTCCAACTGTAGGATGACCACACACTAGATACTCTCCATCTCTCCGATGACCTATAAGCATAGGGTCAACCAGATCCACTCCCAATACATAAATGAATATGTGTTCACTCTTGAACATAACTGCATATCCTACTCCCTCCAAGGATGGAATTGAAATTATTTTGTCCTACAGCCCTGGAATATAGCGTACTCCTGTAATCTCCAGAATCTCTCCAAAATCAAGCTGGAACCATACTCGTCCCAAACCTCTGACGGCATGCACTGTCCCATCTCTATCCTGTACGATTTGCTCTGAAATAGACTCAAAAGTGAGGAAGCCATATTGCCTCCCGGTCATGTGACTGCAATAGGAACTATCCACAATTCACATCCCAGTATCAACTCGTCTGCTACTGTCACAACTCGAAATAGTAGTGACAAGAGAGAACTCTTTGTTGAAATGTGTAGTGAAACACTCAATCACTGCTGTAGCTATAACATGCTCTTGTTTCTCCTACTTTCCCTTCTTCTTCTAAGGACATTGGCCTGCATAATGGCCAAAATCATTGCAGGCATGGCACCTGACTCTGCTCAAGTCCCTCTTCTGCTTAGCTCCTCCCGGGCCGTTCTTAGACTTCTTTCCTTTAGATGATAAGGAAATGTTGTGATCATCAGTATCCTACTCAGTCTTCCCTTGAGACCCTTCTCGAAACTCCTCCTGAGTAAAATCATCCCACAATCTTTCCCAAGATGGAAATTTCTCTCTACTAACTACACACTTCACAAACAAATCTCACTCCTTAGTGAAGCCTTTCAGGGCTATCCGCAATTGCTCAGAATCGAAAATCACCTCACCAACTGCACCCAGTTCATCTTTTACTTGTTTGAGTCTAGTGAGGTAAGGGGCTACAGTCTCACCTCGCACCATCTTTGTGCCATGAATCTTATCCTTTAAATCCATTTTATGATTTTCATTCTTGTTCTCATACCAATTTTTCAAAGTATCCCACATCTCCTTGGCAGTATGTTTCTCTCCCAAATGAGGAATGAGGTGATCACGAACACCATCTAGAAGCAATATCTACATTCTATCCTCCTTCACCTCATGTATTTCAACAACTATAGGATTAGCTAAAGGAGGAACTGCAGTGGTATTGACAAAGGTCCATAACTTGTTCTCCTTGAGAACCACTTTCATCTGGGATTTCCACTGCAAGTAGTTGGAAATCCCTTCCAACCAATATTCATACCAGATGCAAGCCATCATTAACTGAGACTAATAGTCCAATAAATATGCTAGGTGAACAAGGACTAAATCTCCCACAAGTATGAAAATTCTAACTGTCAATCTACCCTTAATAGGTCTCTGATACCATGTAGAAATTTCACTTCTCTAACAGGCTTTCAAGTTAACTCAGATTAACAATGTTTAACAAACCATATCATTCAACCATAGACAGCTGAAAATGAAATTTCACTCATAAACACATCTAAACTGGAAGAACAGGAAAAGTTCTAACAAAATACTGAGAACATAAATAACATAACATCCATGCACAAAAAATTTCAGACTCAGATATTTTAGCCAAAATGGCCTAGGCAAAACCTCGAAGGGAAAACCTATGAGAGAGAGAGATATTTAATTTTATTTCTTCAACATAATAAAAAATTTGCAACAACAGAATTACAACTTATCTCAATAGAAAAAACAAAAAATTATGTCTTGGAATTTGTGCCAAACCAGCAGTGTACGGACTGATTGTACAAACCTCGAAATTTGTGCCTAGAAATTAATTTTCTACCTCCAAAATTTGTGAAAATCCTCACAACAGATCTAAGAGATGATGTATACATCACTAGAGTAATTATGATTAAGTAGGAAAATAGAAGAAGAGTGAATAATACAATATAATGAGCAACAGAATAATATGGTACAGTAGAACTCAGATAGAAGCAATAATACTTCACACACACTAGTTAATTAATCACAATATGGACAAATAAATAGTACAATGGTAGAGAGGATTCGAATGCCTAAGGTGGCAATTCAAATTAGCCTCTTAGAGTGATCATAATATCAATAAAGTGTCATCGGAGCACAACTAGGTGTCCTCATGATCATCGGAGCACAACTGGAAGTCTTCATCATCATCAATGGAGTCATCAATGCTCAAGTAACTGTCAACCATCAGTCAAACTGAGTCTGGTAGGTGTAACTGAGTGTAAATTGAAGACAACTGGACTGGTAGGTGAAGAAGGGTGAGTTTCTTCCTAAAATCAAGGAAGAAGGGCGCATTAAGCAACTAGAGGGATAAAACTGAATAGTGAGAAGCTCCTGGGGGCTGGCTAACTGAGTGCTAGGTGTTGGACTGATGACTAGGATGCATGTAAACCCTAGAATGCATGCAAACCCTAAAAGTGCATGCATGACTGAAAATGTAAATTATCAAAATACTGGTGGGACTAGGATGGATTATAGGAATATCCTAACACCCCCCCTTAATCCATCCTGGGCCCTGGTAACTAAGACCAAAGGTCACCCAATACAATGAATAATAACAGTCAATAAACCAAGGAAGTGGGAAAAATTTCATGGGAAACATACCCCCTCCTAAAAAACAAGCTGTAAGGCACACACAAAAATAAATGCTCCAAACTCAAGCAGGTGTGATGCTTGGTCATATGTCTGGAGGTATCTTCTTCTTGGGAAGAAGTGGATCATGCTCAAAAAACATGTGCTTGTACTTGCTCTTCAGATCGAATGTGATGAGAACAAATCCAAAAGCATGAGGATGATCCTTGAACCTGTGATTCGAATCAGCTGAGGTAGGATCAAAATCATGAATATGTAGATAGTCTTTTGTCTTCTCCTTCGAACCATCATGGGAGAGATTACGCCAAAAAGAACCATCAAATAATAATTGCTTCGAATCCAAATCAGATTTAAGACTTGAAGAATAGTTTCTTGAGATCTCCTTTGAACCAGCAGGGGTGAGATCAAAACTATCATATGCATGAGAAATTATCCCAAGCGAATGGCAATGGTTTCTTGAGATCTCCTTTGAACCATAAGAGGTGAGATCAAAACCAATGGATGCATGAGAAATTATCTCAAGTGGGTGGCAATGGCCATATTCTTCAATAACCTTCTGAAAGCATGTGCCAATGATCATATAGTAGTAAATAAGAGATGATTGCTTGAGAGGAGCGAATGCATTACCTCCAATAGCTGATTTTATCTCTGAAATAATCATCTGATCATGATGCAAACAAACATACTTTGGTGCAAGAGAGGATTTAGGACCTTCTGCAATATCTAGAGTGTGAGCTGGAACAGAAAGAGAAGAAAGTTGGAGCATGAGTGGAGAATCTGCAAGTTCTTTGTCAACAACTTCAATATGAGATGATACTGGTTCATGATCTAAGAGACCATCAAGGGGAGCGAATGCATCACTTTCCTTGCTTTCGAATGGGTTTGGACCAATCCCTTCATTCTTTCTGCCAAAATTTTCATCCAGGTGAGCCCATAACTCTTTTGGAGTCCATAACTCTATTGGAGTTTCAACACCATCACGGTATTGGAAATGAAATCTCAGGTATTTAGGCAAAGAAAGCATCATTGCTCCAAAGGCTCCATCACCTTTATTTAACCAATCAATCTTCTCTTCAAGGGATTCGAACTCTCTTTCAAAATGACAGTAAAAAAGATCATGGATCTTCAAGTATGCTATCATTCTTGGTTTCCATTCATCATAGTTGAATGGAGAAAGAGGAGTAATTCTTGATAGATACATAGAAGTTGTAGAAGACCTACAAAAACAATATAAAATAACTGCAACTGCTACTGCTGCACTCGAAATCTTGGTAATAACCTGCAAAAAACTCTCAAGAATGGAGATAAACAATACTCTCAACATGCTCTGATACCATGTGAAAATCCTCACAGCAGATCTAAGAGATGATGTATACCTCACAAGAGTAATTATGATTAAGCAGGAAAATAGAAGAAGAGTGAACAATACAGTATAATGAGCAACAGAATAATATGGTACAGTAGAACTCAGATAGAAGCAATAATACTTCACACACACTAGTTAATTAATCACAATATGGAAAAATAAATAGTACAATGGTAGAGAGGATTCGAATGCCTAAGGTGGCAATTCGAATTAGCCTCTCAGAGTGATCATAAGATCAATAGGGTGTCATCGGAGCACAACTAGGTGTCCTCATGATCATCAGAGCACAACTGGAAGTCTTCATCATCATCAGTGGAGTCATCAATGCTCAAGTAACTGTCAACCATCAGTCAAACTCAGTCTTGTAGGTGTAACTGACTATAACTGAGTGTAAACTAAAGACAACTGGACTAGTAGGTGAAGAAGGGCGAGTTGCTTCCTAAAATCAAGGAAGAAGGGTGCATTAAGCAATTGGAGGGATAAAACTAAATAGTGAGAAGCTCTTGGGGGCTGGTTAACTGAGGGCTAGGTGCTGGAATGATGACTAGGATGCATGCAAACCCTATAAGTGCATGCATGACTAAAAATGTAAATGATCAAAATACTAGTGGGACTAGGATGGAGTATAGGAATATCCTAACAAAATTGTGCCTATCTCAGACCTCGATTTTCATGCCATTGTATAGATCATACAGAATTGTACTGACTGTATGTAATTGTCTGGACTGTACATAATTAATTTTTTGTACTTGCCTCGAAATTCATGCCTCTGCCTAGAAATGTGTGCCACTGTTTTCTTCTTGAAAATTGTGCCTAGAATTGTTGTATTGTGTTGTACCTTGTCTTGGGAATCGATTTTCTATCTCAGACAACTACCTTCTCTCTCTCAAACTCCAAATCTCTTGGAATATATTCACTTCTCCAACTCTCTTGGAATATCTTCACTTCTCCAACTCTCTTGGAATGCCTTCACTTCTCTGACTCTCTTGGAATGTGTGCAAATGAATGAGGGAATGCTTATTTAATTAAGAAAACTTGTCTCTTGGTTTTCCTCTCAAGGGTAACTGAAGAGTCATCTAAACGAAGGGCCCACATTGTTTTATATCAATGGATGAGAATAAATGCTCATTATTCTCTCCATAAATTAAATTTATTCACCTACCACTTAAATAAACCAAAATTCACTATATAAAAATAAAGTGAATTAATTGCTCATCTCGAGCAATTAATACCAGGTTCATGTCCCCTTTTCCCTCATTAATTACTTAGGAAAAAAATAATAGGAGAACACTTCCTAGGTACAATTTCAACACTATGCTTTTGGGGTCTTGTTTAATTTTTTAATGAGCTTGAGATGGGAATAGAACTCTACTCATGATCATATGTTTCATGTTTTAATGAGCTTGACACATGAAAATAAATCTACTCATGGAGCTGGTTTCATTTTTATGCAAGCTTGAAATCGAAGGTAAACTATTCTTGGGAATGGTTTCATTTTTACACAAGCTTGAAAATAAAAGTAAACTATTCTTGGGAATGGTTTCATTTTTACACAATCTCGAAACCAAAGGTAAATTGTGCTTGTATGTGCATGCTTCTTTTTTAAATGAGCTTGGAGAGAGAGACCAATCTATGCTCATGGTCATCTATTTCATTTTTAACGAGCTTGACACAGGAGTAGAACTATGCTCGTGTAACATACCAAAATCCCATACACTTTTAAGAAGGACTGGGGATAGTTTTTTTTTTTTTTTAAATCAACATAACTGCAAGTGTCGTACAATCATGAATTCACCTACCAAGGTGAATAACATATAGACCATCAAATACATAGCTTTACTGCAATATGGAAAATCCTTTCCAAGCATAAATGCATGACAACCAAGTTTTCTCTTTATAACATTAATTGCAATAGTATACCAACATACATCCATGTGTTAGACTCCATTTCATGCAAACATACTCCTTCAAGAAGCTACATACTCACTCGACCTTTAGAAAACTTGTCGACACCTCATTAATGCATAATGGAAAACCTTTTCACACACATGAATATGCAAACCAAAATAATATTCAACATCTTGGTGTCGTAGTTTCATTAACAAGAAGTTCAACTAACCATTAGATGTACAGGTGACACAATTAAGCACATGCATAACAATGTGAGAGTATTTCAAGTCTCTCTCTTACACCAAATGAATACTAAGTCAACCATGGACTATGTCGAAAGGTTTAATAATAACCTTAGGCTAGGTTATAATGGCTAATCTCTTTTACAATCAAATACAAATTGCATACAGACATGTTCTTTCACACATATCCTTACATAGATCATTACCAAGTGCAAATTGATCTAAGGTCGTGTTTAAGTCATAATCCACATAATATTTTACACATTTATTCCAATGCACATGAAGCTCATTCATTACTCTATGCATTCACAATCATATGCTTTCCCATTAAATATAATGTCTACTATATGTTCTCACATCAATGACATAAAATGGTGAAACTCTAAGCATGTGTATGATACTAACTTTCCTAGGGTTAGCATCATATACAAATCTCTTTTCAGAAAAAGGTAGCATCTTTCTCATGGCCATCCAACCATCAACTTTACATGAACACATGAATAAGTAAAATTAACCTTTACTTACATTCATATCGAATACAAATAAGGACAAAATCAGACGAGCCAATACATAAGTCAATGCGTATGATAACTTTACAAAAATACTTTTTCTTACCCCCTTGGTAACACTGAGGAAGGCTTATTCCTTCTGTCGTCTTATTCCTCTATCCATCATTCATACTTGCAACATACATTAGTACCATAAAACATATTACAAAAATGTAGATATCTTTTCATTAATCAAGATACATAAATTAAATCACAAAACATAATAATGTAATAAGGGGAAAATAATGTGGGCAATGCAACACTCCACCCAACTGTAGGATCTTCGATGCCATATACTCAGTCCATCCGAAGGCCACCCTCAAGTTGGGCATGGTGGTCCACAATGGGATAAAGAGTCTTAAGTCTCGTCACCCTATAACTAACCATACATAACTCTAGAGGTTAATGCTGCACTCTTGCAAGTCAAGGGTATTACTCCTACCCAGACACTTCTCGTGTCTTAATCTCGTGCATAGCTTGGTGTTGTTCTTGGCTGTAATACCATAAGTAATATAACAGGTGCATTTGACAAGCCACCCAAGCATTCGACATGCACTCAAGCATTCAACATGGAATCAAACATATCATGTGAGACAAGCATCCAAACAAATGTAGCTGAAACATAAGACACGCATTCGTCATGCGACCACACAAAAGGTGTACATAACAACAATAGCATGAATATGTATATAAAACCTCTTCAATGTATTCGACATGCAATCTATGCATTCGACATGTAACTGACGGACGTAAAGTGATACAAACATAATAAACATGTGCATAACACCTATCCAATGCATTCGACATGCAACTAATGGATAAAAGGTAACACCAACCATCATTGCCTCTATGTAAATGAAATTCAATGCCTGAGGAAAATAAATGCATTAAAACATACTCAATCATGATATGAAGTAGTTATATACCTGTTGTTGATACAACACCCCTCCCCAAAATTTTGAAGATATTTGGGGCCCCTCCTTTCAATGCTTTTTTAGCAAGTTTTTTCCTTTGTATCTCGAGTTTATTTCTTTCTCTAACTTGACATATTTTCATCACCCGTTTCCAAAAGAGTTCTCTCATTGATTTTTTCTGAGGCAAAATCAGTCTTTTCTCTTCAGCGTGTTTTTTAGTTTTAATTCACCCACTGTAGCACAAGTTTTGTCCTTAAATCCTTAGTCGCTTTGGCGTGTCCTGCAACCCCAAGACCTCCGTTTGGCGCATACTCTGGCTCCAACTCTGCTGCCCCTTTTGAAAGTCCCAAGTATTTTATCTGGCACACATTTTTAACAATAAGCCAGCCACCGTTAGCTCAAGTGATAACCATTCCTCATCCGTTGATGGCGCAAGAAATATCCTTATCTTCCCCGCCTTGGAGTTGCGCTTCACCTTCTTGGAAGAATTAAGAGTTGTTGCGTTCCTCACAGCGCAAATCTTGATGATAGAACTGGCCACTGATGGCACAGGAGCTATACTTATCCTTCCCGCCTTGCAATGTTGCGATTGGTCTCTTTAGATCGCCCAAACTCTTTCGTAGTTTTGGAATGCATCCGTAATGGCGAGATCACTGCTTGAGCGCAAGATTTAATTTTCAAACCTACACTTAGCGCAAGACGCATAAGATATGATCGTTGCCTTAGCGAAAAATTTAAATCATTGCTCAGTGCTTGGCGCGGAAATCTCCTCAACCCTTGTGCACTGGCGAGGTTGGTGGGGTCTTTAATAGAGCCATGTGCCGTTTTAATGGCAGAGAGCCTCGAGCCCCGTGAAATTAAATCTACCAACCCATCGTCGTATGTGACATAAATGCCACCCTTATTTAAACAAGTGCAATGGGGTTTTCAACACATTTTATATTCGCCGAGAAATTGGAGTTCGCCATTCTCATCAAGAGTGAGGTTTTCTATTTTCCAGGTGCCTGCGGAATTCATCTCCTGCCTCGGAACGTTCACCCTCGACAGACCCTACCAGTCTAACAGGAAGGACCTTCGCCTCTTCTATTTGCATGAGTTTGTTTTATGCCATAAGGAGTTCTTTGCATAAATCTTTAAGAAGCTTTTAGGGCTTAGAGCAATTGCTCTCATCCTTGATCCCAAAAATGAGAATCCGAAGTTGCCCTATGCGAACCGAAACCCAGAAAGCTTTGTCCCCGCTTACGAGCATAAACTCTTTCCTGTCGTCATGTCCTCGACGTCCTGAGTAAGTTTTTCTCCCACCTTAATACCCCTAAATTGTCCCAGTAGTATCTTAGCAGCTGTAGAGTTTCTTTTACTCAAACCCGTAGAAGCTGCGGCATCCCATGCAAAACAAAACTCCCTGCCAAGCATCTAATGCACGTAAAACCCAATCCTTATCGTTCCTTGCAACTAAAGTTTCATCCTCTGAACACTGAGGTACTCTTCTCAACTGAAAGCAATGTTCATTCACGCCAAGGGTGCGTAAAACCCACAATGTTCGGCCGAAATTTCCTTAGGATATATTAAACCAACCCATCGTGCCCACTTAGAACCCTGATAACCTAGCCCGAAATTCTAACTCATAGAAGCCAACAGCTACGGGGTTTATCCATCTTCTACGCAATCTCCACTATTAGCTGCCGGCACATAAAATGTTTAAACACTGATGCATTGTAAATATCACATGCATAATGTTAAGCGCTAGCGCAGAAATAAGGTTAGGATAGCGCATGCAGAGTTGTTTGGATTAGCGCACGATTTTTTTTAGCTTTGGCGCATGGATAAAGTTGGGGCACTGGTGCACGAAATATTTTGGGCATTAGCGCTAAAAATACATTTTCACTTGGCACACAAATAATCTTAGGCGCCGGCGCACATGAAACGTCTAGGTATTAGCGTATAAAATCCCACTTGTACCTTAGCGCACATTAGATAGCTGATCTTAGCGCGCGCAGAATCCCAAGCACGACGCAAGACTCTATTTAGGCGCTAGCACAGAAATCTTCATCAGACTCCCGCAAGTTTTTGTTTCAAGGGATACTTGCATGTTGAAAATGAATGGCACTGATTCAAAGATGATCTTGCTCGTTGTCCTGATGTCTTGTCTTTACTTTTAGCATGGAATGGCATTGTTGAATTAAGCTTAAACTTGAAATGAAGATAATTATGATTTTTAGGACAGCCTCTATATTGTGAAAATGTTATATTTTGGCTCTGCCATAGAGTGTTTCTAATTCTTGAAGAAGTGGTCTAACTAAAGTCTTTATTGACATTGCCTTGCCCACCACAGGATTACCATGCATAGGAAGTCAGCAAAGAAGAAGGCAACGCAGAAAATAACCTCAGATTTAGAGGTTGAAATCCTATTAGATACTTCTCTTGAGATGATGTTTGCTGACACACAAGCTACCACTGGTGTTTCCCGTGGGTGCTCTGCCCCTGAATTTCAGTGGGGCAATCTGTACAAATTCATCGTGGCTCAAGACAGTACAATAGCCTCAATAGAAGATGCTCTGGTATATGGCAACATACGAAGGTCTTGTTTGTATAAAGCAACAACTCATCCCGAATTGTTCCCTTGTTCCGAAGTTATTGGATGGCTAATTATGCACATCCAGACTGACACAAGGCTGATGAATGATAAAAATGGGTTGAGCCTGGCATCTTTCGCTCCTGAGCATGTGTTACACAGAAATCATCCACCTTGTGAGCATTAGCATTCTTTGGCCTGTAGGATCCATTTCAGTGACTCAGATCCATTTTCATCCTTCAGTGATACTAGTTTATCTTATTTTTGTTCCTACCCGCATGTTGCATCACTATAGCATGCCTACCCATGAGTTGCATCCCTATAGCCCGCGGGTATCATGTAAAATAGTAAAAACCACTATTTTATTACTTTTTACTCCCAAAAAGCGGTCATTGGGTGACCTTTGGCTCTCCATCTGCCCAAGTAACGTCTTGATGAATCCTTTCACCTACCTTTGAGAGGTTTATATATTGAGCACATATGGCTTATGGACGAGAGGAGGAAGAGAATAGTAAAGGCACTCTAGTGGATTTTTGCCCTATCTTGAGTCTGCACTTCTTGATCCTTGTAGTTGTGAACGAGTTATGTTCACCTTCCAAACTCCTTTCTAGTTTGAGTTTGCCATTCATGGAGGATTGAAGTGGTGGAGGCACAAGTGGATTGATCTAGATCTTGGTTTAGCTTGGTTGCCGGCAAGAGGTCGTATCACTTTGTACTTCTTTATGTTCATTAATAGAATACTCATATTCTCATCCATTCATGGTGTGAATGTCATTTATTATACATTGGGTTGCATTTGCTTATGATATTATGGACCATTGTTATTGATGGTGTTAATGTTATTTATATATCACATGTACTTGTTAGATATTTCTTGTCAAGACTAATTTGCAGATTACAAGTGCTTGGATGTGCGCAGATTGAAAGCTCCAACGGGATCTACATCAAACGTTGGATCGAGGTTGGTTACATTTCTCCATTGTTTTAACATTGTCATTTATAATAGCATTGTTTTGAGAATTGAGTAGATTTCTGGTAGTCATCTGTCTGTTGTGGTATTCCCAAGCCATAGTGAGTTTTCTCCAATACAGAAATGGCGACTCCGCTGGGGAAAACATCCATGTTTGGGAATTTTTTTGAGCATTAGTCCATATTTAGAGTTGCTGTTTATCGAAGCTCTGTGTCACTGATTGGTCGTTAAGATACAATGTAGAAAACTTGCTTTTTATGAGCCTCTGGACTCTCTGTTTGACCATTTTCTATTTCTCACCCATGGGCTAGCTTAGTTCTGCCCGCATACACCTGCCTCTATTTACACTACTGCTCGTGGGTACCCGCAAGTATTCCTTCGACAGTAGCATGTAACTCCGGCTTTTATTGGTTTATGGCTATTGGTTGTTGCTGGGTGATTTTGGTTGATTCCTGAGTCTTTGTTGGGCTCTTTCTTGACTGTTCCATGCCTTGGTTGTGACCAGATCTCTTGGTTGAGACTTCTTGGTTTTTTACCATCCTTGGTTTTAACCTCTTGGTTTCTTCCTTTTGAGCTCTTCCTTTTGGTTGAGTCTTGCTGTTTAGGATCTGTTGGGTTGTCTTAGTGATCTTCTCAGCACTTCAGTGACTGAATAGTAGGATTTTGCTTGCATTTTTTCATTCCATATATATTGAAAAAATACAAAAATATTCATTTAGTTTTTGCATTTTCCTTTCTGTTTATAAGAGAAAATACAAAAATATTTTATTTCCATGTACTGCATTCTGCATTGAATGCTTATTGCCTTCATTTTAGGTTCTGCTTGTGCATTGAAAAGATAAAAGTTTGCATATTTATTTCGGAATTGTTGGTTGATTTTGCATATTAGTGACATTGTTTTATTGGATAGTTGAGTCTAGGATTGGACGATGGTGCATATTATTGAGTCTACACATCACTAGTTTCACAACCATATCCTTTGAGTAATCACAGCCACTAAAATTAATGCTTAATCATAAAATTGATTAGACTTATTTTATTTACAGGGTAAACAACCTAGCATAGGTTTAGAGTCTTGGAGATCATTGTGAGTTAACAATCCAAGACTACTTAACGAAACATTAGGTGTCTGACCAGGGAGTGCAGGAATCCATGGTATAGATATGTGTTCTCAGGAAAGCTCTACTCAAACCAGAGTTAAGCACGAGGTCACGGGAGGTTGGTTGAGGAGATATCTCTCTGATACTGGCTGAACGTGGGAGATATATCCAAGATTTGTTCGTATCTGGGGGTACCGAAGGTTTTCCCTCTTGTGCTTTGGGCTTATCTACCCTGCCCATATGACGGGTCCCACCTACGACTGTTCCCCTGAGCATTGGTTATATTGCGGTAGACATAGTTTCCTTACCTAGGTACCGCACAAGGTACTTGCAGTGGTTATGTTGTTTGTGTCCTGAGTCAAATAGGGATTGGATAGCATAGTTGTGTTCATGCAGTGGACTTGATCCAGTCAACACAGTGAAGCCTGGGTGTCTCTATAACGGATTCTGTTACCTCCGGCTATAGTTTGGGAGTCTCAAGCCTCTCCTAGGAAAGACATACCAGCTCTAGTGTCGGGAGCTCATTTAGCCACTCTGTTTGTCTGCTCTTGGCTGTAGATTCTCTAGGTGTGTGCTTTTGATTTACTGTTTTTTGATCAATAGTTGGCCTTTAGGAGACGCTGTGTCTCTCTCCGGAGAGATTGTGGCCCGAAGCCCTACACTCCGCCAGTCCTGTCGTTTGGTTGGTTTAAAGCCAGCTTTGGTTACATAATGCATTACTAGAGGATGCCGGAGGGCTCCCTCTAAGTCTTCAGTTTCTTACATGACTTACATTGAGGATTACATGGCTACACATCCTGATATCGGGTAAGACCTTTCTACTCCTTTGGGTAGAGTTGAACACATTTCCGATCCCCAGAATCCTCATGAGAATTTGGGAGGTGATCCACCTGTGACTCAACCTGGTTCTATTTGGCCTAATCCACTTGACTGGGATCTGTTTGATCCTTCAAATCCAGATAATTATCTTTACGAGATGCCCGACTTACCTGAGGAGGAAGAACAGGACTAGCCTTTCATTCTTTCATTTCCATGCGATTCTAGATATAGGAGGCCTAAGACTCATGATGATTCTGGCCATATGGTCAACCCCACTGCACTCTCTTTTGTTATGCCTAGTTACAATACTGTTGAACCTTCCACTATGGTTGGTACTCATGCTAGCACTAGTCAAAGTGTTAGCCATACTATACCCACTGGGGGTACTACCCTAGCTGGGGGCACTACGTTATCCACCCACTCACATAGTATGGGGACTGGTCCAATTCCTAACCATGCTAATGTTGGAACACGACCACCTCCTAGGAATACTCAACCTAGTCAGAATGTTGTCTGAAACACGACTCGCCATCCACCTCCTAGTACACATGTCGCTACTCGTCAACCTAAGACCACTTTTGCACATGATACCGTTCCTCCCAACCACGGGGGTGGACACTTACCGCATACTTTTGCGTCCACTACCGCCACTAGTAATAGTAATGTAGGGGGTGGGAATATTTCCTATCTACATGGACATCACACCACTAACCCTGCTACTCGTCACACCCATATTGGACCTGGGAATACTTCTAATGCTTATGGTCATCACACGACTGCTCAAGCTAATCTGAATATTGGGGGTCGGAACATACCATACCATTATGGTCAATACAACATGGTTCTCACTATGAATAGTACATACATTCCCCATACCCATGGTGGAAACCCTTACTACAACACAGTCGGTGTTGGCCACCAGTATCACCCACCACCCTAATATGGTGTTCAAAACGCACATATACGTGCTTACTCTCAAATGGGTCAGGTAGGGGGAGGTTATCCATCTTATGGCCATGGGTAATATTATGGGCCATCAGGTCCTCAATATCAGTAGTTTAACCCTCATGGTCAAGCTTTTGGTCCGTTGTACAACACAATTCCATTCAATCAACCTTTTATGGGAGATTATAATCAAGCTTTCCAGTCGCAGCTCCCATTCCTTGCATGCTTGAATCTCTCGGATCTTTCAAAGCTCATGAATGATCCGGTGTGTCACGACCCTACTTGGCCCCCGGTCCCTACCAAGCTCCCTTCAGACATTCCAAAGTTTGAGGGGAAAGGTGTTGAGGACCTGGGAGATCATGTCACGACATTTCACCTTTAGTGCTCCTCCAACTCCTTGAATCATGATTCCATTCGATTATGCCTATTTCAACGTACCCTCATGGGGGAAACCTCGAAATGGTATGTGGAGTTGCCCGGAAACACCTATAGGGGTTTCAACGAGATTGCTTTGGTTTTCTTAGACCATTTCCAATTGCCGGTTCGTTATGATACTGATAGTGAGTTGTTTTCCACCTTCCCTCAGAATAAGGCCACACATATTTCTGACCACGTTCAAGAGTGGCGTCGACGGAAGAGATTAGTGAAATCCAACATTCCTCCAGAGTTCCTATTGGAATGGTTCCTCAAGTCTTTACTTCCATATATTGCTAAGGATGTTTCGATGTCTGGCATTATGACTGAGGAGCAAGCTATCTTGAAATTCCAACAGTTAGATATTCTATATTCTCAGTCTGGCATATTGTATGACATTATTCCTAACGCACTGAGAACAAGACATGAGCCCACGTCAGTTCCTGGACCACATGTTGATGGCATCGTGGGGTCCGCATGCACTTGCCCTATAGACTTGGTAGCTAATCAAATGAAAAATTTGTCTCTAAACCAGTTTGCACCCGGACAGGTTCACACCTTGTCCACTTCCACTCCATCGTCTGATGTACACAATGTGCAATCAACGAAACCGTCGGGTAACCAGCAACCTGGTGGTAAGAAAAAGGGGATAAATAATCGTAGGGGTGGAAACAATGGAAGTAACAATAATAGCAATCATCATACTCCTCGTAAAGAGAATGCCAACCCTCCTCGGGAAGGTGGTAATGCTGGCGAGGATCGTAAACCTAGGCGTAAGGTGAAATTCCCTTGCAAGCTTTGTGGGGAGGATCATCTTACTCACTTATGTCCTCGTATTGAAGAAGCATCGAAGCATTTGGCACAAAGCCCAGTTGTGTTGAAGGATCCCCTACCTCATCACCAAAACATGGCTTCGCATGCTCCCACCACTAGCTATGGTAATAATGAAACGACAATGTCTTCTTCCAATACCAGTGGTTATGGATGTGTGAATATGGTTCAGTCAAAGGTTTGTGTTGCCACTCGTCAACGTGATTATGGTGCACCACAACCGAATTTGGGGAATGAGCCTCCCCCTCCTCCTGATAATTCCTTGCATATCAAGAAGCCTTCTATTATGTCGCGGATATTGAAAGGTGTTCTCAAGCACTCTATGCATAATCCTAATGCTTGAGCCACCCAGAACTACTCCATTGTAGAATATTTGGGCCAAACTCCGTGTGCCATGTCGGCTCTTGAAGTTTTGCAAGCTTGTTCTTCTCAGAAGCATTCCCTTTTGAGTGCGTTAGGAGTTTAGGATGGGGGAAGTCCTAGTGTTATCAAGTTCAATACTACTGATGTCCAACCTTGCTTGCCTTACCACATGGCTTTTCAAATCCAGGTGGTTTTCCCTAAGAGCTTCGTCAAACGTACCATGGTTGATGAAGATGCTTCCGCATCAGTAATGTCGTTGACTTGTTGGAAATATCTTGGCTCTCCTCCCCTACTCGCATCTAGAACTACACTCACTGCATTCGACAGTAGATCTTTTACGCCGCATGGAATTATCCCTTCCCTTGTTGTGTCCTTGGGAGGTAAGTCTGTGCCTATTGAAGTCGAAGTGGTTGATGCGCCAATTGACTACAACCTTTTACTGGGTCGGAACTGGATGTACGCTATGAAGGCTATCGCGTCTACTATATTTCGAGTCATTTGATTTCCCCATGAAGGCAAGATTGTGACGATTGATCAGCTGGATTATGTTGGCACTCCTTCCACAGCATCTACGGGATCAGTAGTCCCGCAAGTTTCTGATTCTCAGTCGAAAACTGGGAACATAGGTGTTGGAATGTACCCCTCATTGATGGGAACCTTTAACCATTCTGCACCTATGAATTTTATTGGAACCATTTCCAATAGTGCGCCTCCTCCTTCAAATAGTATGTCATTCCGGACTTCCTATTGTGATGATCCATGGATTTTTCCATCCGTAGATTCTATGTCTGGAGACATTGTGCGCGTTGGGATGTCTATGCTTTTATTTGTACCGGAGCTCACTTACATCCAACAAACCACTATGGATCCAGATCTCTCTTCTCCCCAGACAGTTGAAGAAGATCCCGTTACGCTGCCAGTTTGGGCAACCAACCCATCTTGCTCTCATGATTGCCTCGATGATACTTTCCCATCTGATGAAGCTATCCTCGAAGCCATGTGTGGTAGTGAGAGGCCTTGGGAAGATATGCACCATCGATCTTATTTCCTTCCCAACCTTGAGCTCATTGAGCAAGAGGAGTTTAGTATGACTCTAGCTGAGATGGTTGGTCACCCTGTGGCTCTTTTGTAGTCGCATGATGTTTTATTGGAGGGGAATATGGCCAATCTTTCCCCAACCACATCGATCAACATCTCTCGCACTCCCAGAAAGATTGAGAATGTTTATGTCAATGACAATTGCACTCTTGAGGAGATTTCTATTTACACTGATTTGTTTACTGAACTCTGGGAAGCTTTCACCTGGTCATATGAGGAGATGCCAAGAATAGACCCCCGCATTGTTGAACATGAGATTAAAACGTATCCTGATGCTAAACCGGTTCAACAACGCTTACGTGCTGTGAACCCTAGGAAGGCAGCTGCTATTAAGGCAGAAGTGGAGAAACTACTCAAAGCTGGTTTCATCTACCCCATTCCTCTTACCGAATGGGTGTCAAACCCTGTTTCTATGGATAAGAAGCAGGGAATGATCCGTGTATGCACTGATTTCAGAGATTTGAACCGTGCATGTCTGAAAGACAACTTCCCCACGCCATTCATTGATTAAATATTGGATGCTTGTGCGGGAAGTGAGATTTTTTCATTCATGGATGGATTCTCAGGTTATAATCAGATTCAAATCAAACCCGCGGACCAACATAAAATGACATTTATTTGTCCATGGGGAGCTTTTCGGTACCAGAAAATGCCCTTCGGCCTCAAGAACGCTGGAGCTACTTTTCAGCGAGCTATGACCTATGCCTTTCACGATCTTAAGAATATTATGGAAGTTTTCTTGGATGATCTTGCTAGCCATTCTCGCAAGAGAGTGGACCACCCCAAGCACCTCCGTATGATTCTTGAACGATGTATCCAATACAAAATTTGATTGAATCCGAACAAATGCATCTTCGCTATTAGGACTAGTCGCCTTCTAGGATTCATAGTTTCGAAAGAGGGTATTAGAGTTGATCCTCTTAAAGTTGAGGAAATACTTTAGTTGCCTCCTCCGCGTAATCTGTTTCAACTTCAGAGCCTCTAAGGGAGAGCTACTTTTCTGCATCGGTTCATAGTTAACTATGCTAGTCTTAATAAAGGTTTCGCATGCCTGTTGAAGAAAGGCACACCTTTTATCTGGGATGAGAGAGCCCAGCAGTCTTTCGACGCCCTTAAGAAAGATTTGGTATCGGCCCCTGTACTTAGTCCACTGGACTTTACATGAGATTTCATTCTTTATGTGGCCACGTCTCAAGAGACTATTGGCATGGTCTTGTTTCAGGTAGATGATGCGCTCGTCGAGCATGTTATCTATTATCTTAGTCTAAATTTAGTAGATGCCGAACTAAGGTACACCCATGTAGAAGAGCTGGCACTTGCGACTATTCACGCAATCCAGCAGTTATGGCATTACATTTTGCTTCGAAAAACCACTGTTGTAGCTCATATCAATCCGTTTTAGTTCGTGCTATCATGACGCCTTATCAGGGGTAAGTATAATAAATGGATTGTGATTCTTTAGGAATTTGATCTCGAGTTTGCTTTTGCAAAGTCGGTGAAATCATTGGTATTCGCTGAGCTTATGTCAGACCTTCCACGGCTTGATGAGGATGTCATTCATGAAGATTCCTTTGTGGATGAACACTTATTTCTTATCTTGATCGAGGACCCTTGGTATGGGGATGTCATTAGATATATCCAAACTTTGAAGTTTCCTCTGCATTATTCACGAGACGAGCGATGGCATGTGGGACATCACGCTAAAGATTATACTATCGTCAGTGACACTTTGTATCGCCGAGGAAAGGATTCCATTCTCCGTCATTGTTTGACTCACGAAGAAGCGGAGTGGATACTTAATGATTGCCATGCGGGGGCGTGTGGCGGTCACTTATCTGAGCACAACCCAGCGTATTATGCGTGCAGGTTATTTTTGGCCTACTATATTTAAAGATTGTATTAACGCTGTGAAGATATGTCACCTTTGCTAGGTGTTTTCTTGGAACATACACTCGCATCCAACAGCCCTCCATCCAGTTGTCACCGTCGGTCCCTTCACTAAGTGGGGGGTAGATTTCATGGATTGCAAACCAGCTTTAGCTAGGGAGCATCATCATATTATTGTGGCCATGGATTATTTTTCCAAGTGGGCTAAGGCCATGCCTACCGTTAAAGCTGATGGTGCTATTGCAGTCCATTTCGTATTCAACCAGATTATCACTCATTTCAGTATCCCGAAAGAGATTGTCACTGACCATGGCAGTCACTTTCAAAATAAGATGATAGAGGATTTGTCTCTCAAGCTTGGGTTTCGTCAGGAACACTCGTCTTCCTACTATCCTCAAGCGAATGGTTAGGTTGAAGCAGTCAATAAGTCTTTGAAGACCATTCACCAACGTACCATCCAACAAAGCAAGACCAATTGGCATATCATGTTATATCCTGCTTTGTGGGCTTATCGAACTGCAGTTAAGACTGCCATCGGGTTCTCACCATTCCAGTTGGTTCATGGTGTGGAGTCACTTTTACCGGTTGAATGCGAGATTCCTTCACTCAAGCTAGCCATAGAGCTCCTCCCTGATACGACAGAGATTGAGCAACGTTTAGTACACCTCGAGCAACTTGACGAGCACCATCGAGATGTCGCTGTGGCCATTGATGTTAACAAGCGTCCTGTCAAGGTTCAATATGATAGGTCTGTCCGTCCCCAGAAATATGCTGAAGGTGAATTGGTACTCTTGTATGACCAAGCTAAAGAACCCCTAGGGGTAGGAAAGTTCAATCCCATGCGGCACGGTCCTTACATTGTGAGACGTGTCCTGGAAAACGGAGCTTATGAGTTAGAAGATTACGAGGGAGTTGTCTTGAAGGAACCTAGAAATGGGCTCTACCTCAAGCGGTATTACGCTCGAACCTTTGGTTCGAGCTGATACTTTTGTACACTATTGTATAGTTTTTCTGTACATAGTCTAGGTTACATTTTTGGTTGTCGGGTCTACTGATTAGCCTCTGTTTGATTGACAGATGTCAGCGGGATGTCCTACGTTCTTAGGTTTCGCGGATGGTGCTAGCTGACATACACATCAACTTGCTTCTGCTTCCTGGGTTATCTTTTCACCTGACCATCTAGTTGTGTCCTCAGGAGGTGCCTGTCTCGGTCCTACATTCAACAATGTGGCTGAGTATAGTGTCGTTGTTGAACTACTTCGAGATGCCATTTCACATGACATCCAGTCTTTAGAAGTCCGCCTGGATTCACAACTAGTTGTGTCTCAGCTAAATGGGCAGTACTGTGTACGAGACCCTACATTACTATGGATATTCCTTAAGGTACGACTCTTGGAGAGACATTTTGTTTCCATTACATATATTCACATTCTGAGAAGTCATAATTATATATCTGATGCATATACTAACTATGTATTAGATTGGCATTTGTCACATTCATCGTGAAGCACATAAATACAAATACATTCATACATTTGTACCATACACACATATAGTAGAACCAAGAACCAAAGTTGTATATATATATAAATATGTCCAAAAATGGTAGTGTCATACAAGACTGGAGCCCATAGCCCTAAAAAATATACATATCGATACAAAAAATGATGAGACCCTGGGATATCTACTCCCTCCGAGGAGGTCTAGCTGCCGACTCGATGGGATGTGTCTCATAATAGTACTGTACTGCAGTTGCCATCCGCTGCAGTAGCCACACCCACTCACCAGGAACACCCACTACCTGGCGCTGCATAGCCTCCGGTAGTCGGGCTACATCTATCAGTGGTACTCGGGAAACCATCCATGATATGTTGCACCACAACATATGTAGTGTGCGCCCTGTTGCAGCATCTGCTGCCACCTCATCTCTACCCCAACGACCATGTCTCGGGAAGCCCTCGAGTCTCACTGGGCCTTTGTCTGCGAGCAAATAGTCACCCATTAGCACATGACATTACCACCAAAAATATTTTTTGCATTCTAACTATCATCAAAAAATCCATAAAAATTTAAAAAACACAAAACCAAAAAGAGTACTCACCGATGTCTCTGAAGGCTGCACCTGGTGGGTGCGGCATGTCACGGTCCTGTCTGAAGTCTATCCCTGCATAGGGGTAGTCCTCGATAGCAATCACCTTCCGGTTCCACCAGTGGAAGAACTCCTCAGTATATGGTGATGCCAAATGGCCACCACCCTGTCATGTCAGTATCTCGGCCCATCGGGTCAGGGCTAGATCTCGGAGACTATGAGGAGGGACATCCACCCTCGGGCTAAGTCCCAGAACCCTCTCAAAGAAGAAACTGCAAAGGATGCTACCATACCCAAAGTTTTTGGCCTTCCCCTCTTTGCATTCCATCAGTTGTGTCTTCATAAACACCAGCAGAGTAGTACACCAGTCGAATATAGTAGGCTGCAAGCATTGTGATGTATAGAACATCACCGGTCTGGATGCTTGATGTAGTGCTTTGGATCCCGTGATCTGCACCAGAGTTTCCACTATGATATTTTTGCTCAAGTCTGTTATGAGATTGATTGGCACTTGACTTCCCACTGGTCGTGTTTCGGTAGGACAATACCGTACTATGTAGTCTTGCACAGTGATCCCACCACCCACGGTCCGTGACTGAAGACTAGCCACTTCCCCTCTATGGGACAAACCTGTAGTGAAATAGATATCCTCTACATCTAGTGTCAGTGTTTTCCCATTGAGGATGAAGTGTTGTGCATCCACATCCTAGTAGTTGACCAAATGACGGAGTAGTAGGTTTTGGGCCCTTAAGCCCCCAAGACTCCAGTATTTATATAAGCCACATGCTTGCAATGCTTGTTGTGCTTCCAAATCATTGCGCACGACCTCATCTAGCTGGTCATGCTCTCTCTCCCTCCACTCTAGAACCATCCTGGAGTGCAAAGCAAGAGATTTTTAGTCAGTTTCATGCTTAAAAACTTCTTCACGGCCTTACCTATGAGCTATATTGTATACAGGTGCGGGTAGATGCGGGAAACCAGTTTTTTGACTGCGCGTTTGATGCCCTACCCGCGACCCTCATTCTTACAACCTGCAGGTAGTGCCGAAGCCATGTAGGGCTTGACCAAACAAAAAAACCCACTGACCAAAATTGAAATAAAAGCACTTAAATGAAAGGTATGGCAGTGACCACTAACCTGCTCCAGACGGTTCGCTGAACGGTTGCTCGTAGCTCTCACGATCGACGCTTGAAATTTCAGGTGCAAACTTACCACTCAATTCCAAAATGGTGAATAGTGCAAATGAATTGAAAATTATTAAATTTTGTTACTATTTATAATTTTCTGGACCCACTTTTCTATAGTTTTGTCCATTTTGGGGTGTTATGAACTAATATCGTGTCATGGAGTAATTTTTTTTCAACAGATTTCCTCGGCGAGAGTTGTTCCGATTCATTTCACACCTATGGCAGGTATGTTTCACACCCGGCATATAGGTTAGATGACATTTCCACATGCATTATGCATTTGACCTGTTGACCATTTTCATAAACCCTAGGTGCGACCCTGCTTCATGACTGACACGAAACCTTCACACTATTATAGAAGTGTCGTCATGTGGCGGTAGGGATTTCCCGAACATGGGTACCCTAGTTAGAACCCCCTTATGCATTTTGGTGCCCATGCCATTGTTTGTCCTCAGGATTGGGAGTCCTTTGTAGTCACGCCATGACTTTGCGATAAAGACTCATACTCTACTTTGTCTTATGCTGGCCATATCCCTTAAGGACTCCCCTCAATTATGTCATGTTGTGATTGCATTGCATCATCCTGCTTGCCACTTGAGCCTTGTGCCAGCTCCTACTTTCTCAATTGTTAGCCTGGTGCCTAAGCACTTTCCCTGTCGATCCCTGCAGAGCTTATATATTTTCCCTTCACAATTTGATGACCCTTTGACCTTGAGGGAACACACCCCTGAGTGTCCACATCCTACACGCACTTCCTTGCATTGAGCATAGGTATGTTCCACTACTTGGGTATAGTCTGCTAGCTATTTGACACTTGTTCCCTCACTTGTTGTACTATAAGCAATTTTATTCTTTTTCAAGCTTTTCCCAAATATGAAAAAGACAAAAAAAATCAAATATTCCAAAAAGCCGGACGGGATTATGGTCATTATTTCTTGTTGGCAGCTGTTTTGTCGCCTTTGAACAGAGCATTTATTCCACTCCGTACATTATGAGTCGGGACTATAGTTGGGCCTTAGGAGCTGTACTTGTTTCTCAGTTTTCTCCACCGATTGTTTAAGCTTCCAGTCATTATGGAGCCCCTTTGTAATGCCTCCTGCATTGCATAGTTTATGTTGAGTCTATGTTGCCTGAGTCTATCCATCTGCTCATGCTCTTGTTCAAAGGAAGTCCTAAAACTAGTGTCGGCCACTCCTCAGATATCTTGACTATTGCATGTCGGTCATCCTTATTGAGTCAGTCCATTTCACCTGCAATCTTCCAAATCTTTCAGCATTGCTGGTACCTCGTGTTGGTTGATGGGGGATGCCTTAATGCCCTCCTTCCAGCGAGTCTCGTTTCGTCGACCTCGACTCATTTATTTCGGGACTTGAGGCTTAGAGTTTGGTTGAGTACCTTGAGGCTTGCAGTCATTAGTGGTAGGTTCTCTCGCCATTGACAGTTTTGGGAATACATCAATGTCCCCTGATTGATGGATTCATCCTAGTGTTCGACTTCAACCCATTTATTCACACTCTGATGATTGTGCTCTGTGCCTTGATGCCCATTTTCATTATCGGTGGGTCATCTCGTGTCTGTTAACGGTATACATCAATGACCGGTAATCAGACGATGTCTCATCAGGTTCGACCCCAACTCCTTTATTCACTTGATGGGACTTGCACCATCGAAGACCTGTGTAGAAGAACCCAAGTGATTGTGGCATTCAGTATGCTACATATGACTTTGACTTTACATATGAGATATCACCTCTCAGATTTCAGCAGTTTGTACCTCCAGTTTGCACCAGTTGTCTTCTTTTTAGCATAAGACCATATCTTACTATAGAGGGATCATGGCTATGATCACTTATGACATGTATCTACATATGTACTTCCTATTCATGGCCATTGTATCATATTGTTGTACTATACCAACATGTATTCAGAGATACTATTGTATTATGACGAGTGATCCGTTCTTTACACTTGCGTCTCCATCACTCCACTTCTGAGTTTTATAATGTATTTCGGCCATCATACCACTTTCAGTCTCTGACCTCACACATTACGGGGCATCTGTTACACATAAATCTTCCACTTTGTGAGCATCAACATTCTTTGGCCTATAGGATCCATTTAAGTGACTCAGATCCATTTTCATCCTTCAATGATACTAGTTTATCTTATTTTTGTTCTTACCCGCATGTTGCATCACTATAGCATGCGTACCCATGAGTTGCATCCCTATAGCCCATGGGTATCAAGTAAAATGGTAAAAACCACTATTTTATTACTTTTTACTCCCAAAAAGCGGTCATTGGGTGACCTTTGGCTCTCCATCTGCCCAAGTAACATCTCGATGAGTCCTTTCACCTACCTTTGAGAGGACTATAAATTGAGCACATATGGCTTATGGATGGGAGGAGGAGGAGAATAGTAAAGGCACTCTAGTGGATTTTTTCCCTATCTTGAGTCTGCACTTATTGATCCTTGTAGTTGTGAACCAGTTATGTTCACCTTCCAAACTCCTTTCTAGTTTGAGTTTGCCATTCATGGAGGATTGAAGTGGTGGAGGCACAAGTGGATTGATCTAGATCTTGGTTCAGATTGGTTGCCGGCAAGAGGTCGCATCACTTTGTAATTTTTCTTGTTCATTAATAGAAATACTCATATTCTCGTCCATTCATGGTGTGAATGTCATTTATTATACATTGGGTTGCATTTGCTTATGATATTATGGACCATTGTTATTGATGATGTTAATGTTATTTATACATCACATGTACTTGTTAGATATTTCTTGTCAAGACTAATTTGCAGATTACAAGTCCTTGGATGTGCGCAGATTGAAAGCTCCAACAGGGATCTACATCAAACGTTGGATCGAGGTTGGTTACATTTCTCCATTGTTTTAACATTGTCATTTATAATAGCATTGTTTTGAGAATTGAGTAGATTTCTAGTAGTCATCTATCTGTTGTATTATTCCCAAGCCATAGTGAGTTTTCTCCAATACAGCATGTCACTACTGCCTACAGATTTTCGTCACCCAGGGCTTGTTTAGATGATGATTGGATAGCAAGACATCCAATGGACCCACTAGAATCTTCCCATAAGCTGACGATAAACGACAGGAAGATTAGGAGGAGGCAGGACAATGAATATGAAAGCAACCTCCTGAAGACCCCTTACAAACTCATCGTCCTGATGTTGAGTCGACTCTTCGACATGCCTAATGGCAATATGTTTAAGATCGGATGGGTGTCGGTAATGTCTCATATAGCCATGAATGGCACCATCTTCAACTGGGCTGAAATAATTTCAGATAGTTTGGTCGCGCAGCTAACAGCAGCCCAAGGAGGACTAACCCAAAAGAAGGTAGATTTCTTCATGTCTTCATACCCGATTGACTGCCTGCTAAGCAAGAATACGTTCTCGGACTTGGTTTTCTCATGGAAGCCAAAAGAAACAACCCTCTTCTTAGCTTATGAATGTACATGGGCAAGTAAATACGCAAACCACTACAAAATTATTTGCGAGACATTTATCATGCCATTATTCCAGCTTATCTTCGTAGAAGAACCAGACTGTATGTCAAAGAATGCAATGCCTATCATTTTAAAATTTGGGGACTATTATCACAGTTCAGAAGGCACATACATCAGGATGAGTGGACGAACTAATGAGCCATTTATGTTCCCTCAGTATGTTACAGATTTTATAATTCACAAGGAGGCCGTGAGACAACTCTTCGGCACCGGCGCAATAAGTAAGTTCTTAACAGACCAGAGGAAGGGCATGTATCCTCCCATGCCATTTACCATCGGAGCTTACAGCCTCCTGAGAGCCAGAGACAGGGGAAAATTACGCTCAAGGCTTAGAGGTTTTCCATTTTGGCTGGGTCCCTTTCAGAAGGAATGACCCTAACGGTGTAGTAAGCTAGTATTGTCTTATCCTCAAGATCGCCTTTGAATATGCTCATGCTATGGACCGAGATGAGGAATTCTTCAGGAGCACCCACAACCTAACTGAGCTAAGGAAGCGTTACAAGAAGAAATTTGTGAAAGATCCGAGCCCCAAACCCGTCGGTTTGATCCAAAAGGAGCGGGAGGCATCGGCCTCACAATCAGGGGATCCATCAGAATTAGAGCAAGACAAAGTGCTCCAAGAGAAAACCCTCAAGTAGGAGCAGGACAGGGTGATCCAAGAGTAGGCTCTCAAGCAGCAGTAGGACCAAGAAGAAGCAAGAATTCAAGGTGAGATAACTGCCAAGCTTCAGCAAGAGGAGATTGCTAGGAAGCAGCAAGAGCAAGCTTCTTAGTTGAACCAGTAGGAAGAGGCTGCCGGGATCCAGAAGGAAGAAGAAGATCGGGTATCCTAGGAGCGAGCTTCCAAGCAGCAGCATGAGGAAGAAGAAATGCCCCTAAATGAAGAAGCAGATGGATTATAGACACAGCAAGAAGAGTCAACAGGAGAGAAGGAGAAAGAACTGACAGAGAAGTCTCCCGAGGCGGAGCCATCCACTCTGATAGATATGGAGGTGGACCCACCATTGATATACACTCTAGGGGGAACTCAGGAAGAAGGTTCCTATTCACGGAACTTAGCGCTGACCCCATATAACCCTAGGAAGTAGCGAAAAGTAGCAGACTTGGATACTATATATTTCAATGAGCGGAAAAGGGCCATCATTGATAGGAGGGTAAAGAAAATGGAAGGCAGAACAAAGAATATGGAAACCGAGGAGGACGAATATGAATTATGGATAACAGAGAAAACATTGGTCCAAAGAACTGATGCCGAACCCACGTTCCAAGCCTAATGCACTGTAGCATCAGCTAAGGCAACTAAAGTGAATATTGATTTTTTGAAAGGTGAGATAAAGCATTATAGGGAGCAATGCTTTAAGATCAGAGATGATAGAAAGAGGGAGGTGTTGGAAGCAAAAATATTGAATGAGAAATACAACGATTTGTTAGGAGAGCATCTGGTGCTAAATTCGGGAGTTCTCTAGCTTGAGAATGAGAAGAACTCCTTAGAAATGTAGTTGGCTATCTCTGAAGATGAACTAAAGAATCTGAAAGCTCAAATAACAGAATTGGAGGAACTCGAAGCAAGCAGGGCTCATAAAATTCAGCTCCACCAGCATGAGTATGAAGGGTTGATTCAAGAAAAGGAACAATTTGGAAAACACCTCAAAGAGGCAGCGGAAGACCAGCAAAATTTGTCCACATTTCGCAAACAAGCATGTGATATGCGGATTAAAATCCATCAGCTGCTAGTACTGATCTCAGAATAGATTTGGAGCATTAAAGAAATGATTAAGAAAATGACAAAAATTGAAACCACGGCCCTAAGATCTCGAGAAAAGTTTTCAAATCATGTTGAGGAGCTGAAACGACAATCTGAGTGGAAAAAGGGAAAATCTCAACTCCCTTCGCACTTGCGCACCGCTACAGGGGATGAGTTGGACTTGGATATAGGGATCCTTGAATTCGCCAAGGTTTGTGGCACCAAGCTAAGTTTTGAAATCAGGAAGACGGTTCGCAAGTGTTGTTCATTTTACTCCACACTCAGGGAATCGCATAGCAAGTGCCATATGATTCTTCCTGCCTCCATTTATGATTTCCCAAAGAGAGAAGATCGATTGTTCAAGCTGCAGTGCAAGCTAGATGAAGGCTTCCATCAAGAAGATAGAAGTGTTGACCCAGGCTGAATTTTAGCAGTTCATTTGCTAGCCTGCAGTACATATTCACTTCCTAGAAGCGATGGCTAAAGAGGCCACAAAGGGAAAAGCACTGATCAAATCGGACCTATGCAAACATGAAATAGCGTCCAAGGTGACAATATCTTCTCATAGCAAGCTTATCATAAAGGATATCAACCAATGGACCACATATTCTCGAGTTATAGATGGCTCGATAATTTCAAGCGAGCCGACTGGTGGAGGTGAGTCTTCTAGTCAATAGGTAGAAGCCCCAGCAGAATAGATAGACCTTTTGTATTTTGTTTTAATCAAAAGGAGAAGCTGAAATTATACCTTTTTGTATAAATGCTTTAAAAGGACAGCTGGGTCCTATTTTTTTTGTCCTATATGGAAGGTCTTCCATGTATTTGTGGGTCTTGTAAGGATACGATGAAAACCAAAAGGAGGTTCTAGAATTAGGGTACACTTGTCATCCCAAGGGGTGTTTTGTAAAGCTATAAATAGAAGATTAAGAGTAAGAGAAAAGGACTTTTTTTGCAGGGAAAATAATTTTCTTATCTTGTATGAACTATTTTGTAACTTGCTCCAAGAAAGCGATTTTTCCTAATAAGAGCCTGGAGAGGATGTTTTTGCCTTGAAATGTTGATTGGATGCATGCTGGATTATTCTTGTGACATTCAAACACTGCTATGAGATATTTCTTTGTTGTTCTGAATTATTTCTGTACAATGAATGATTTTACTACTTTTTGTATAAGGATGTTCCTCCTAAATGAGTAATAGAATATTTTCATGTGGATTAAAAGATATCTTTTATGTCTTTAACCTCTTCCTGTAGATGCATCTTTATGATTTAATGGCTACCTGTTGATCTTTAGATGTTTCTTTTAGCACATTACTCATATTTATATTTTGCTCCTTGCAAAGATATATTAGATTTATTTCAGTTTTAGATACAGATTTGTTTCAAGTTCTGCATTTAGATTAAATTAGCTTAGGCACTTGCATATCATCTTAACAATAAAATCCAAAAAGAACGGTGGATCGGGCCATAACTGGTGTAAAAGAAAACAAATCTCTAAATCTAACGGTAGTCAGAACCGCTAACCAAACAAATTCCCCATACCAAACGGTGGACAATCTAATTGGGATAGTTTACTGGGGAGAATCCCTTTCTCCTTGATGCTGCGATCTTCAGGGCATCAATAGTTTTTGGCACTAGAAGGAGAGCCTGAAGTGCATGGCTGATAAAGGAAAATCTCCCATTGTCAAAAATGTTACTGAAAACCTGCTTAAAACATGAATTTCAAATAGCCCAAATCTTGAAGTAACAAATCAAGAAAACTCCATCTCTAATTCTAAACATCAAGAGCAAGTGTTGTATGCTGTACCTTTTGCAGAAATAGAGGATTTAAGAAGACATACATGATCTTATGTTAGGCAACTAGGTGGTTTAAACGCAGTGAATTTTCTCCCTAGGAAAAGTACTCCCAGAAAAGAAAGACAGTACACTCGTGATTCGATTCTTGTGCAGAATTTTGAAGAGCTTGTAAATTTAACTTTGGAAGAGATCGCAAAACCCCTGAAAGAAATTGATCTTGAAAACCCAGAAAATTTTTAAAATCTAGAAAATCTTGGAGAACTTGTTACTCCAAAGAACACTCCACTTAATTCACCACTCGATTCTCCACCTGATTCTCCACATAGAACCATGGTAGTACCTGCTTGGAGAGCAAGGGGAGCATTAAATCTAGCTGGGCCATTCCACAATCTGCCAAAAAATCTAGAGAAAGCCTTGCCCAAATTCGACCCAGGAAAAGCCATTTTTGCTAAAGATCATCTCAAGAGTTTTTATCTAGCCTTGAATCTTTTGAATGTACAGCATGAAGATGTAGTTTGTAGGCTTTTCCCATACACATTTGAACCGATAGTTTCTTCCAGGTATTTTAGCTTACAAGCTAGCTCAATTTCCAGTTGGGAAGAATTTGAAACATGTTTCTTAAAGAAGTATGGAAATCAAAAGACTGTAGCTACACGCATGAAAGAATTATTGTCCATGAGAATGGAAAAGAAAGAAAAGGTTCAAGACTTCAACCAAAGGTTCACTACACTCTTGAATAATTTCAGCGAAGCAAATAAACCGGCAGAAGAATCTCTAGTTGAATATTATACAACAACACTATCAGCCCCCGTGTTAAGCCCCCTTGTTAAGCCCGCCTGATTATACAAAGGATTTCCTCTTATATCTGGCAGCAGCAGTATACACAATTGGCATAGTACTAGTTCAGGAGGACGACACGCTCCAAGAGCATGTCATTTATTATCTCTCGCACGCATTTATATCTCCTGAGATTAAGTATTCACATGTTGACAAGTTAGCACTACCTGCGGTCTATGCGGTGCAGAGGCTTCGTCACTATATCCTATTACGAACCACTACTGTGATTGTGGAGGTCAATCCTCTCCAATATGTTCTCACTCGACATATCATCGGCGGGAAATACAATAAATGGATTGTAATCCTGCAAGAGTTCGATTTGGTTTTTCAGTCTGCCAAGTCGAAGAAATCACTAGTGTTCACTGAATTAATTTCAGAATTTTCGAGTGACTTAGTGCATATTGAAGAAGAGTCATCATTGTCGGATGAACATATTTTTATTATTGCCTCCTCTGACCCATGGTATGGAGATATTTTAGTATATCTCTAGACTTTGATGTGTCCTACCACTTTTTCTAGAGAGGAACGATGCAAACTGAAAAGTCATGCGAAAAACTATCTCATTATCTCTGATACTTTGTACAGACGTGGGATAGACTCCATATTACAATGTTGTTTGACTTTACAAGAAGCAGAATCAATATTGAATGATGCTCATAGTGGAGCTTGTGGGGGTCATCTTTCTGGGTTGGCAACAACTCAGAAAATACTGCGTGCTGGGTATTTTTGGCCTACAATCTTTAAAGATTGTGTGGAAGCTGTGAAACGCTACCATCCGTGTTAGTTTTTCACCAGAAAAATGAGAGCACATCTAGCTCCTCTTCATGCTATGATCAGAGCAGGTCCCTTCACAAAAGGGGGGGTTGATTATATGACTTGTAAGCCAGTTTTGGTTAGAGGCCATCGTTATATCATCGTTTTCGTCGACTACTTTACCAAGTGGGTCGAGGCAATGCCTACTGTTAAAGAGGATGGAGAAACCGCCGCTTATTTCGTATTCAATCAGATTATCGTAAGGTTCGGCATACCAAAAGTGATCATGACAAATCATGTTCATCATCTTCAGAACAGCATGATGACCGAGCTTTATACAATGCTAGGTTTTCTTCAGGAGCATTCGTCCTCATTCTATTCATAGGAAAATGGTTAGGTCAAAGCGGTTAACAAAACTTTGAAGACTATTCTACAAAGAACCATTAATGTCATTCGGAATAACTGGCACATCATGTTGTATCCTACTCTTTGGGTTTATCGAGCAAACGTAAAGACTGCTATCGGGTTCTCTCCCTTCCAACCTGTGCATGGGATAGAAGCAGTCGTTCCAATTGAATGCAAGATTCCCTCATTAAAGTTGGTTGTCCAACTGTTACCAGAAACTTCAGTACTAGAAGAACGTTTGCTACATTTAGAGCATCTATTTGAGCAGCGCCGTGATGCGCTAACAGCAAATGAGATCCATAAGAATCGAGTCAAAGGAGAGTACGATAAGTCTGTCAGACCTAGGGTTTTTCTCGAAGGAGACCTTGTTCTACTTTGGGATCAGGAAAAGGAACCTTTAGGGGATGGCAAGTTTAAGTCCATGTGGCTCAGTCCTTATATAATCTCGAAGGTACTGAAGAAAGGTGCTTATGGGCTAACATAATACGAGGGTAATAAGCCTCCCAAGCCTAGAAATGGGCTCTACCTGAAGAAGTACTACGCTTAGGCATTTGTGCTTTTTCATGTATCATAGTTGTACATTTTGTAGAACTACTTTTTGCTTGTGATCATTAGTTGACCTTATGTGTGTTTTCTCACTTCGTGTTTCAGATGTCGACTGAACACTTTTTAGGATTTGTTGATGGCGCTAGTCGCCACACCCGACAGTTGGATTCAACACCTTGGGTCATTTGCTCACCGAATGGCCAACTGGTTTCTTCGGGGGGGTTTGTTTGGGTCCCACAACGAATAACGTAGCTGAGTACAGTGCGATCAAAGAAATTCTCCGAGATGCTCTTATCCAGGGAATTTCACATTTGGAGGTAAGACTTGATTCACAACTAGTTGTATTTCAGTTGATGGGAGTTTATCAGATTAGAGATCATGTTTTGCGACAACAGTTTTTGCGAGTTAAATTATTGGAAAGATAGTTTGATTCCATCATATATCAGCATGTTCCAATAAATTTGAATGCATTAGCTGATTCATTTGGAAATTATGTTTTAGATTGGAATTTGTATCATACACTTCCATAAATAAACATTGCACATAAAGTTAAACACACACAGATAAATATAAGCCGATACTGTATATATATCTGATATTGTATAAAAAAATAGTATGACTTTGGAACATAAGTATATCATAGAGTCATGTCATAAGATAAAAAATTGGGCTCGATGGCCTCAAAAATAAACATAAAATATCCTTCTCCTATGGAGAAGGTGGGGCCTCATCAGCATCCACTACCTCTCGGTAGCATATGACCAACCTAGCTACCTTTCGCAGCAATCTAATCCAGGCTAGGGGCACACCAACTACATCCTCATGCATGTCAATGGGCATCCACTCAATGCGATATGTGGGAATGTCATGATTCAATTTACTCGTATTCCTCTCTATATCCCCTAGCATAGCATCAGCTGCACCCACATCAATGGGCCTCATGAAACTAGTAGGATGTCCCTCAGGACGAATTGGTCCAACATCTGCATATGACACTTTGTTTTAGTATTTCAAACTCATCATAAAAATAATATACTTTAAATTGAAAAAATTAAATAAATTTCAAAGCAAAAACATACCTACATCTCCCCAGGCACCACCTGGAGGAAGTACCAGCTCTGGATCATGACGGAAGTCTAAACTAGCATACGACAACTGCTCAAATGCTGGCACTTGTCTCTCCCACCATCCCCAGAAATCATCGATGTGATAGCAAAAGTGGCTTTCACCACCACCTTGGCAGAGAAAAATGTCACCCCAACGGCCCAATCTTGGCTCACGAGGAATGACTGGGGGCAAAGGCATGCCCAAGCTAAGATCAAGTGCCCTCTCAAAGAAGAAGGTACAAAGAATGCTTCCATATCCAAATTTCTTCATTCTCTCGGTCTTACACCCTGAGAGTTGAAGCTTCATGTTTGTTAAGAGACTAGTGCACCAATCATACACATGACCTTGCAAGCATTTGATACCAATATAAATGTAGTGCCTTGAGGCTAAGTGTTGTGTGGCACTCCCTCCCATTCGATTCAACATACTTACAATAACTTTCAAAGGGAGGCTGTCAATAGTAGAAATAAGAATCTGACTTCCTGATTTCTTAGTCCCCGCCACACAGTATGCATTCACATATTCTTGTATAGACATGGCACCCACATTGCGTGAGGACCCTTTCAGGTTTACAAGATATCCCCTCCTAGAGAGTCCTGTAATGAAGTATATGTCATCAATGGTGAGGTCTAGGGTCTCTCCCCGGATATTAAACACATTGGCATCTGCATCCCAATACTGAATGAGTCTCTGAATCAATCGGTTAAGTGCCCTCATGTTCACGGTTCTATAGAATTTCAACAAACCACACCTTTGGAGTGCATGTAGAGTTTCCAGGTCTTGCATAGCCACCCTATCCATCTCTTCATGCTCCTTCTCTCTCCAAACAAGCACCATCCTGCCAAAAGAAAGTCAAATTTTTAGTCCTTGAAACTTTTTAGCCATTTTCATGGGTGTGCGCTACTCTTCAAGTAAGACAGTCACGTTTGGGCGCTACTGTCCTTAAGGAAGAGTAGCACACACCTCTAGTATGCCCTACTTTCCTTCATACACAGTAGCGCACACACACTTCATGAGTTGAGCATGGCTCCAAAATGATTTTTAAGCATAAAAATTGATAAATAAAGCATCAAAATGCAAGTTGGGATGAAAATAACTTACTTGGTGGAGGAAAGGGGTCGAACGGTTGCCTGATTTGATCGCTACGAATGGATGAAGATCAAGGGTTTGCTCCAAAAACTTGCCCTACAATTCCAAATGTGATATTTGAGTTTTCAAGTTGAAATTACATATATGAATTTGAATTTGATTTTTTACCCACTTTTGTGAAAAGTCTATAGTTTCAAATTGCATAAAAATGATCTATTTAATCATTAAATACCTACAAATGTTGGTAGAATGATTTCAACCTATGTCTCTCAAATTTTCACTAGATTTTCGTAGCATCGATCTATTATGACTTAACTTCTTTACCGACAGATCATTTTCCATACTTTATGGTTGAAATTTTATGTCATTGAATATTTTTTGTCATTAATACTAACTTGGTTGTTGAGATCCTAGTCTTTAGCACGTAATGAGTCGTGATCCTAGAAGCTATCTTTAAATTCATCTTAAGCTCTTGTTTGGACTATTAAAACCTAAACAACATTGCTGAGCAGACTTGTCCTCTTCAAGCTCCTTAAAGGAATTGAAGGCCCATCTGCTTAAGTATAAGTTTAACCCTTTTTCCGAACTTTTGCGGATTATTTACGAAAAAGGAATACTCTAGTCATCCATGGCTAGAAGATTTGTTCTTCCATTGTTTTATACTTTTTCGGGGGAGGAGACTAACTTTACGAAAAAGGACCTTTTGGAGCTTTCTTTAGAGTTTTCAGGCTCTCGAAACATGAAAACACCAAGCAAGAACTCACCTACTCGGGCTCGATGTGAAATCCACGAGAGGGTAAATAGAGGATTGTTTAAGTTCTTCAGACTCTATAAACAAGAAAACACCGATGAGTATTAACCTACTTGGGCTCGATATTAAAATCCACGAGTAGGTGTATGGAGCTACTATTTAAGTTTTCCAGACTCCTTAAAATTGAAAACACCGGTGAGCAAGAATAGATCTCGGCTTGATATTAAAATACAGAGATCAGTATCATAGAGTATTCTTCTATCTCTTCTTCGAACTCTGTAAACAATAAAGAAGGTCCTGAGTCTTCCTCCCATGGGCTCGTTAAAATGTTTACATGGTTGGATCTATCGAGTTTTCATTCTTTCTTGGACTCATTAAAACAACAAGAAAGGTATTCTTTTATCTAAAAAGAATAAGGGATAAGAAGGGTATATCACATCTTGCAGTTTCAAAGGCAGTTCAGTCAGTCCTATCCTTGAAAAAAGCACCTATTTTGAGTCTATCATTTCAATTGGGTTATTTTTTGACCTTACTGTGAACCTGATCTCCGAGTTGCTTACTCCCTCGGTTGGTTATCCTTCCAACCATATGGAGGGTCTGCTAATGTCTCCTACATTGCAGGCTTATATCACTTCCCCATCATGTTGAAAACTGCCTAAGTCACTTTGTCTCGTGCTTACTGTTCAAGGATACAGCCTATGTCAGCCATTCTGCAGTTTATCTTGACCTCATGTGTCGGCCATCCTAGTGTCAGTTTTGTTACTTGTACTACTCCACATTATCTCATACCATTTGAGTGTTCCTCGTGTTGGATGATGGAGGATGCCTTAAGGCCTCCCTTCCAACGGACTTCTTCCCATTGACATCAACTCATTTTACTCTAGGACTGAAGTTTAGAGGTTTGGTTAGTACCTTGGGGATTGCAGTCATTGGTGTCAGTTTCCCTCGTTGTCGAATAATGAGAATACATCAATGTATTTTATTCGATGGGTTCCTCAAGTATTAGACTTCAAGTCCTCTTATTCAAACTTTTTGGATCATACTAGTTACCTTGGGCCCCATTATCATTATTGGTGGAAGCCCTCTCATTTGTTAACGGTATACATCAATGACTAGTAATCAAATGATTCCCCCCATGTTCGACTATCAGCTCATTTATTCACATGGTTAGGGTTTGTACCTTGGGTTGTTTGGATGGAGACCTTGGGATTTTGATAGCATTACCTGTTTATGTTATCACCCAAGCTGCGCAAGACTTAGCCTCACTCATTTTGGCTCTCCATGAGTCATAGATCCAGTTTGTTGTTATGTATATGATCTCTCATTCTGACATGGATCCACGTTTGTATTTTAGTGGTCATTCTATATATACATCTCCTAGTTATGTATCGAAGATCATGTTATATCATGCTTCACATCTATATGATGTCAAGATTATAATTGCTCGTTGACCTTGATCTTTATTTCAAGTACTTTTGTGACTTGGTTTTGTGGTTTCTTGCTCCTCTGATGACTTGGAATTATAATGTGTTTCTGCCATCATTTCCCTTTGACCTCACTCATTAGGGCGCATCTGTTATAGGTCAAATCTGCACTTCTCTGTTTGTGACCACATTAAGTTGCCGATCACACAAAAGGACAACATGGATTGAAGAGCAAGATTGCCTTAGATGATACATGGACTTGGCTTACCCCTCAGCAGCTGATAAAACCCTGTTTTAACCTACCTTTTGACATGTGTGCTACCCTACAGGCATGATAGTAGTGCATTTCTTGAAGTGTACCCTACTCTATAGGCATAATAGTAGCTCACACCTGCTAGTATGCCCTACTTTGCTTAAGCAAACTAGCGCACACCTTTAAAAATCTTGCAAACGCTGGTTGTAAAGCAGTGAAGTTGCATATTGTGCGCTACTCTACTGTGAAAAACTCGCACACATCTTAAAATGTAATAAAAATATATATTAATTTGACGAATTGGGATTAGTTGAAGTTGGTTTTGCAACTTCCCCAACTTCCCAATCAAACTACCTCTCGATCCAAACTGCCTACCTTGTCCCATAAATACAAGGGGGATAGAGGAGAGGGGGGAGGAGAAACTATGCATTAAGGGTTGTTATGCTGGAGGAATTCCAAGTTGGTGTGAAGAGCAGGAGCCCAGGATCCGGTTGCACAAGCACTCTGAATGATCAGGTATAATTGTATTGATTATTTGCTTTTGACAATAAAGGTTGAAATACCCTTCCCTCTCCTCGCTATAGGGTAGAATTCCTGAAAAACAAGCCCCCCTCTGTATATATCCTAACCCCCCACCCCATACCACTAATATACTCCCCATCTCTCTCTTTTTCTCTCTCTCTCTCCCTCTCTCTCTACCCCCTATCCCTACCCCTCCCTCTCTCTCTTTCTCTTTCCTACTCCCCCTACTCCCCCACCTACCCCTCCCTCTCTCTCTCTCTCTCTTTGTCTCTATTGATAAACCCCCATCTCTCTCCTTCTCTCTCTATCCCCCCTACTCCTCTTGCTACCATTGACCCCCCCTCCTCTATCTCCCTCCCAGCCTCCCGCTAACCCTTACTAAACCTCTCTCTTGCTCTCTCTCTTTCGTACTCCTGCACCTACCCCTTACCCCCATCCCTCTCTCTCCACCACCCCCTAATATCCCCATATCTCTCAACTAATCCCCTTCCCCCTACCACTAACCACCCTCCCATACCTTTCTCTCACTCTTTCCCTCTCCCCCCTACTCTTCCACCTATCCTTAACCACACCCTCTTCTCTCTATCTCTCTCTATCTCTCTAAACCCCTAACTACATGATCTCTCTCTCTCTCCCATACGCCCCCTACCCCTAACCCCCCTCTCTATCTAGCATAATCCCCCTACCACTATCAAGACCCCCATATCTCTCTCTTTCTCTCTCTCTCTCTCTCTCTCTCTAGACCACCATCCTCCCAACCCATATTATATCCCTGTCTCTCTCTCTCAACCCTACTCCTCCACCTATCCCCAACCCTCTCTCTCAAAGCCAACCCCCTCACACCCCCCTCTCTCTCCTAATCCCCATCCCGTTACCAATAAACACCCTCTCACTCTCTCTCTCTCTCTCTCTCTCTCTCTCTCTCTCTCTCTCTACCCCTAGCTACCCCCCCTCTCTCCCCTACTTGCCCTACCCAAAATCCCCCCTCTCTTCCTCTCCTAATCCCCTGGCCCCTACAACTAACCACATCCCCAATCTTTCTCTCTCTCTCTTTCCTAATCCTACTACTAATCCCCCCCACTTTGTCCCTCTCTCTATCTCTCTCTCTCTCACTACCTTTAACCCCTATGACTAACCACCCTCTCTCTCTCTCTCTAAACCCCTAAGTCCTCATCTCTCTCTCTCTCTCTCTCTCCCCTACTCCACCACCTACCCCCAACCCTCTCTCTCAAAGCCAACCTTCTAACACACCCCCTCTCTCTCCTAATACCCATCCCCTTACCAATAACCACTCTCTCTCTCTCTCTCTCTCTCTCTCTCTCTCTACCCCTAGCTTACCCCCTACTCACCCCACCCCAAATCCCCCCTCTCTACCTCTCCTAATCCCCTCCCCCCTACCACTAACCACTAACCACATCCCCAATCTCTCTCTCTCTCTACCCCCACCACTCCTCACTCTCCTACCCAAACCACCGAAATCTCTCTCTCTCTCTCTCTCTCTCTTAATCCTACTACTAACCACCCCCCCCCACTTTGTCCGTCTCTCTATCTCTATCTCTATACCATGAACATTCTAATCTCTCTCTCTCTCTCTCTCTCTCTACCCTTAACACCTACTACTAACCACCCTCTCTCTCTCTCTAAACCCCTAATCCCTCATCTCTCTCTCTCTCTATGAGAAACCCCTCATCTCTCTCTCTCTCTCTCTCCCCTACTCCTCCACCTACCCCGAACCCTCTCTCTCAAATCCAACCCCCAAACACCCACCCCCCTCTCTCCTAATCTTCATCCCCTTACCATTAACCACCCTCTCTCTCTCTCTCTTTCTCTCTCTCTCTCTCTACCTTTAGCTACCCCCACTCTCTCTCTCTCTCTACCCCTAGATACCCCCCCTCTCTCTCTCCCCTACTCGCCCTACCCCAAATCCCCCCTCTCTACCTCTCCTAATCCCCTCCTCCCTACCACTAACCACATCCCCAATCTCTCTCTCTCTCTCTCTCCTAATCCTACTACTAACCACCCTCCCCGCTTTGTCCCTCTCTCTATATCTCTCTCTAAACCACTAACACCCTGATATCTCTCTATATCTCTCTCTAAACCACTAACACCCTGATATCTCTCTCTCTCTCTCTCTTTGTCTACCTTTAACCCCCTACCACTAACCACCCTCTCTCTCTCTCTAAACCCCTAACCCCTCATCTCTCTCTCTCTCTCTCTCTCTCTCTCTCTATCTCTCTATCTCCCATCCCCTTAACCCTTGCTAACCCCCTCTCTCAGTTTCTCTCTCACCCCTACTCCTCCACCTACTCCTAACCCCTTGCTCTCTCTCTCTCTCTCTCTCTCTCTACTCATAATCCACCTCTCTATGTCTCTCATAATCCCGACCGCTACAACTAACCACCTCTCTCTCTCTCTCTCTCTCTCTACCACTAACCCCCTCTTTTCTCTTGCTCTCCCCTCCTCCCCTAACCCTTACTAACACCCTCTCCCACTCTCTCTCTCTCTCCCATATTCCTCCACTTGCCTCTTACCCACAAGGCATCTCTCACTTCCCCACACCCCTAACACCCCCTCTCTTCCCTATTCCCCCTCCTCCCTACCACTAACAATTACCCCCCTTAATGTTCAGTAAGGAACACATACACATTATTTTCTACATAAGGCAGAAAATGCCTTGCAAAATAACAAAATGTAGGTGCCTACATGTAAAGAGGTATAAATGCTAATAACTAAGAGAGACTACTTCAACTTTATCTTCCATTTCCCTTTTGTATAACTTTTACATGTTATAAATAAAAAGTAAAAATAATTTTATACATTTTGTAAAAAATTGTTTTGACTATAATGATATAGTGATATAATATTAAAAGTTATCAACAATAACAAAATATTAAAAGATCATAAACACCATTACAGTGATTTTCCCTTTACATCTATAAATAAAAAATAATTTTATAATGTTATAAAAAAATTATTTATATTACATTACATAGATGACATAATTACTAAAATCTGCCAATAATAACAAAATATTCAAAAGAGCACTGAAAAACCCCATATTTTCATATTAAAAAAGAGGGAGAGAATTAAAATAACTGAAACAATAAAAAATATTTTCTTATAAACATTGATTTAAGAAATGATTAACAATATTTTTAATTAATTATATTACTTCTAAGAAATCTAAATCTCAAAACTACTTAAACTAAGCTAATAAACCCTAACCCTAAAGAGCAAAACCATCATTCATTCATGAGTAGAGAGTGAAAAAATTGAAAGAGCATAGAACTTCCGCTGGGTTTCTACCTCTCGCAGGATACTCCTAAGAAGACAGAGAGATGTAGCTGCATCCACGTCATAATATCCTCTTATCATTGGTTAAGAACTAATTAATTTAATACAAAATTTAATGAACAGAAATAGCATGGAACATGAATGCTGCGCTATAAATGGATTGAAAGGCTAGGAATAGCATGGAATTCTTTGCTATATTTGATTTTGGTTCCGTTCTTAAATTCCTCAAGCACTGTTGTGTTATTTTAAGAGTTATTGGTCTTATTTAACTAAAATTATTTTTAAAAATTCAACAACACAAAAATAATGAACTAATTAATTTAATACAAAATTTAATGAACAGAAATAGCATGGAACATGAATGCTGCATTATAAATGGATTGAAAGGCTAGGAATAGCATGGAATTCTTTGCTATATTTGATTTTGGTTACGTTCTTAAATTCCTCAAGCACTGTTGTGTTATTTTAAAAGTTATTGGTCTTATTTAACTAAAATTAATTTTAAAAATTCAACAACACAAAAATTAAACCATAACTAAAATACATTTTTTCTGTCTTTTAATTTTGAATTTATGTAAACAATCACTGAAACAAACAGAGAGAAATAATACAAACCTGGAGTATTGAATCGAATCCCTTCATTTGCCCCGATGGAGCTGAAAACCTCCAAAAAAAAAATTAAAAAAACTGACTGAATCCCTTCCTTTTTGTTATCTCCATATAAGGTTATGCCCTTTCTAGACCTGAAAGGAAAAAAACAATGAAAAACCAAATCAGATGAAGTAAAAATAAAAATTCAATTGAGCATATAAGTATGCACCATATCTTGTCACGAGGGCCTTCTTTCTTCTTTGGTTTAGAGACTTAATGCATATAAGTATGCACCATAAAATACAAATATTGGATATAAAAGAATATTGATTATTATTGCAGCAGGGGGCACCCCAAAGACAAGCCAGCTAATAATAATTATATAGATACATTTTGTTTATTTATTAAATTAAGTTAGGACCCTATTTACTCTTGAATCTAGATTGAGTGATCGTTATATGGTACTTATTGTTGAATATGAAGTAAAGAATACATTCACACCATTTGTACGAGATAAATATATGTGGAGATGAAAACATATATATATATATATGTAAGGGTAGTATGTGTATGTATAAATTAAAGGTATCCCTAAGTATATTTTAAAGGAATGTTTGCCTTGAGCATAAAAGTGAAGACAAAATATTCATACACATTCGAATGAACTTATGCCTCGAATGGCACAGTAAAAAAGCCAAATTATCGGGAAGTTAAGTATAAGAGGAAAAACATATTTTCTTTAATTATTATAAAGAGTGAGACTTCTTAAGTGACCATCTAGCATAAGCTATCACGCCTGGTGGAGGGGTATCCGTTGCATGTGCTAGACGAACTTCTCGAAGTGCCAAGTGAAGTTACGTGTTAGGTTGGGCGAACTCCTCGAAGAACACTTTTGTTATAAGTTGGGGGGAGAGCGATTACAGCTCCTTCTTGGTTGATTATTGTATTAGTAATCGTGTCAGGGTTGGGTGGAAATGGTAGGTAGCCTCCTCAAAAGGGAGAGCCAAGCGCTTGGCTATTTGTTAAAGCGGCGAAAATCTACCTTTGTTGATTTTTCTGTGTGCGCACAATCGATAGGGTAGTCGGATTATTGCTACCTGCGTTTGTTTTGCAGTAAACTTTGTTCGTGTACTCTTTTCGTCGTGTAAAGACCCCGTGGTATGCAGTGATTTTGCGGGGGCTTCGAAAGAACCTACATTCCTGTGTGGGATAGGTTATCAAGCTTGCAGAGCATGATCCCTAGATTACTGTTGGAAGGGTAAGCGTGAGTTTGATCCCCGTATGCGCTCTTTTAATTTCTAAACGTTTTCCAGATTGATAGTAGGGGTTTAGCTACTCGGTGAAGTTGTATTCAGAATCTCCATAGTATTCTCTTTGATTATTATTTAATTGATTGATTATGTCTTTCCTAAGGCGCCCCGAAGCTATTGTGTAGCAAAGCCTGGAAGGATAGCTCTGCATCCTCTAGGTATCCTTCGTTGGGGTGGAATCCTTGATTTAATATCAGCTAAGATTATTTTCTCAGCATTCTGAGAATTCGTCGGGATGGATCATTGATTTAAATATTTGTTAGATAAAATTCTTTTACCATAGATATATGTAACATCTAGTATTTTCGTAAAAATTTAAAACTTTTAAAAACATCCATTAATATTAAAAACACAAAAACATAATGGGGAAGTAATAATTATTTATCAATCAGTATTGTGTCGTTTTAACTAATGACATTTTAAGATAGTGACAAGTCATACTTCTATAATGCTTAAGATGCTAAATTATCTTTGTTGTAATGTTTCTTTTAAGAGAGAGTTCTTTTGAGTGGGTACTAACGACTTGTTTTCTTAATGATGATGAAAGGGGTCCCTTGAGGTGCCCCATGCTTACTTAGCTATGTTAGCTAAAGCATTTGTACCGGTTCTTCATGCACACATCCACACGTAAGAGAAAAAGCTACCGAACAGGTGTTAAGAGTATTTAAAAATTCCAATGGTCATCAATATTTATAAAGAAATCTATGTGACTCTTTGCTGTAGGTATGGATCTCTTATCTGCTCTAAAATATGATGTTTTAAACATGAAAACAACTTGCCTCATTAGCATAGCTTTTTTAATTGATACATCTCTCAGAAATGAATATGTCGACAAAATGCTTTTTCTCTAAAGCTTGTTATAATATAGGCTAGAATACAAAATTAGACATTTTGATGATACTTCTATCTATTTTAATCGTCAATGTACTACGCATCGATATAGAGATACCTGACTTTGTGTAGGCTTCGAATCTATACAAAAATACCATATGAAAAGTTATGACACATTTAGACCTTTAATTTAACTCTACTTGAAGTTTTGGTAACAATTTAAACTATATAAAAAGAAACATATAGTTATATACGATACTAACTAGAGAATACAATTTGGATCAATATGTCCAATATGAATTCCAGGCATCGCTCATACGAGAACTATCTGAGTTAATTGATAGTGCAAGCTATGAAGATTTATGAAATGTATAATATATTCTAAAGTCAACCGATATAAATAAATCATTCATCCTACCTTTGATATTATTTAAAACAATGGATTTTTTTGTATTGCATTAACATCGAAGTGGTAATTTGGCAGGTGATGCCATCGTAATGAGTAATGAGTACAGAGGGGTTGTATCACGACACCAGTCTTGGTCTTGGTATTGAAGTCTCTTCACAGTGGTAATTAATGGAAGCACGAGTGTAAGCCACCATGGAGAAAGATATGTGAAAGAGCTTGTTAAACAAGTGATTCGAGTCTTACCTGTAATTATCTTTACCCATTGATTTGTTGATATGGCACTTTGTGGTTGTAACATTTAATAGAGCAATAAATGTGGTGGTTGTCCATACTCCAATATGCCCGTTTGGCAATGATCTCCACCGTTGATTTGTGAAATCTTGAGATTGTAATGAGAAACCCTATTTGCATACTACATCAACTTGGAATCGTGTTTCTTGGCATTCATTTTGCTAGGTTAAGGTTCGGAGAGGGGGCCGACAGGCCGAGGAGTTTTAGGGTTTGTTAGTGTTTTTTCTTTGTATTCGAACCCATGACCTCTGTGAGTTCATCGTGTAACTATCAATTATGTTTTTAAGAAGCCGAGCTATGGTTTTGTAATGTCACGATGATTTACTTGTTGAAGGGTTTGAGTCTACAACTTCTTTCAATGTAAGAGTTTGAGTGGTGTTTGTCTAGGGTCTGTATTGAGTAATGGCGCTTGTTTTTGAACCTCTGTAAGTTCGTTGTTGTTTCTCAGAACTGGGTATCTCATTTTCCTTGGCTGGACGTTGGCTTTGTCCATCCTTTTCTACAAGAAGTCTTCTTGATGCGAAAGTAAGAATCCTTCTTACCCATTTCTTGTTTTTACAAACCTACATACGTAATGTGGAATCTTGTTTTAATCAATGCGTTGTTCTTGTGGTAGGTTAGCTTTCGTAAGAGAACCATTCTCTTGGAGATGAAGGGGGAGTTTTGCGTGTTCACCGGTAAGCTTCGGTGGTTTCCTTACCTCAATGGACATCCTGTCAATTGAAGTCTGTGAAAGATGTTTCACACAGTTCTGGGTATTTGAATTTGACATGGTTTTTATTCAAAGAACTTTGTGGTCAGTGATATTATGTTCTTAGCTCCACTATCGTGCTGGCTAGTAGTTTGATGCAGTGTCTATTGTAATAGTTTAATGAATAAGTGGCTCATCTTTGGTATTGTAACTCTACGGAGTAAACCTTCGTCATATGGTTGTTACAGTGGTTAAAAACTACCAAGTTTACTGTATAAATTTTGAGATTCTCAACATTGATGGTAATATAAAAGAAACAGTGTTTATAATGACAAGTGTTATGATAGTGAATTTGTTTTCCGTAAATGAATAGATGGACTGTGGTTTTTCAACAAAATAACAATGTATTAAAATGTTAATGTTTTAGTATATGAATGTTGGCCGATAGCCTATGGCTTGCTTCACTTAAATTCCTGTACAACGTTTTTGTTGTTGGATAATCGTGATTTAGAAAATAGTTGAAGTGGTTTATACTATAGAAGTTTGTTGTGAAGGTTTGTCTTCACATTCTAGTTTTCGTTTACAATGGACACTCTACCTGCGTCCTTCAATTTGTCATCAGCCTATGCTAGGGATTGTCCAACTTTTAGTTTCGGCTATAAAATTAAATGATGTAAAAATACCTTGTGTAAAGAGAAGTGTTTAAGACCAAGAACGGGAATGCATCCTACTAAATGAAATTTAGAGTAATGTAGTAGTCTCGAATGCTAGTTAGGGTTTATAATGTAATGGGTTTTGATGCTACTGATATAAATGATTGATACATGAAATCAATAGGATAATAGTGATGAATTACAGTACATGTAAAGATAAGAATACTATTTAAAATTCTAGCAGCTGTTAAAATCATTGGAATCACTATTACTTGGAAAACATGATATATATGATTTTAATTGCATTTGTTTATCATATAGAATGAAAATAAAACATGAATGCTTGTATTAGAGTGGTATGAAACTAATTATTAAAACAATTATAGTTACAATGGAATGCTCTATGATAAATGAAAAGTATTTACTTATGACAAATTTCGTATGAAATGAATTTCCAGCTATTATATTTTTGCAAAATTCCTGTACTATGAAAATTGGAAATGTTTAATACTGAAAGCATTTACTTGCTATTTGAATAGGATAGAGATTAAGAGGAAAATACATAACTGTACAAAAATTTAAACTAGATTTGTATTTTTGAGATAACAAAAGAATTCTAAAACACTATCTATGGTTGTACAGTAAATTCTTACTCTGATTAAATATATGTCAAAATGGCAAACAAATTACTTACAACAATTATCTATCCAATCAAATGGCAATATGCCTATCTCTAATCTATATTTTTAATTTGCTTCTCTATACTGGAGTACAATGCAAATAACAACATGTGGAAAAATATAGAGTTGATTTTCTAATCAGATTTTAAACAAGTTTATCATTCAGACTTAAACAAGTTCAGAGATAAATTCATTTACAAAACAGAGTTTGATCATTTCACTAAACATAATTATTAAACTGTAAACAAAATAGGAAACAACAAAACTTGATTAACTATAGGGAAACAAACAACCCAAGGAGCCTGTTCCACGCAACCAATTCTCGAAGACAGCCAAGTTACTTGCCTTGGGACCCCCAAGCCTGTTCACTGAACCACCAGGAGGAAGAAACCTAGAAGCTTAGGATCTCCACTTGCAGTAGCAATAGTTGTCCAATCTTTGAAACTAGCAGTCCAAAGGACCTACACCAGCACCTTCGGTTCTCTTATCAAAATAGTATGCAGACTTATGATTGCACTCACAACTAGCCTCCTTATTTGAATCTCTCCATGATCACCTGATGCACATGAGGAATATTTCTGCAGAAAATATTGTCTAAGAGCTGCCTGCTCAATTCAAATCTTCCTTATGTAGGCTGCCTAGGCCTTTTAAGGTTTTACTGGGTCATTAAATGAGCTGCATGCCCACTCCCACCACTTGGGGGATAATGCCACATTTTTAGGGGTAGTTGTCCCATAACCAATAGCTAGTGGTCAAGTGCAATTGCTACAATCTCTCCCATGCCTTCTAACAGCTTTCATTCCTCCTAGTGGGTCAGTGAACACTCATTTAACAGTTCCCTTGGGTGTTTGTCTCCTATTTTAATTAATTAAATAATAATAATTCAGTAATTACATTCATCCTTGACCAAACTTGGTCATAATTTCAAAACTTTGAAATTAAAATTTAACATAAAGTATTTTTGCAAATAAAATATTATTTTCAGAATTTCGGTAGGTGACATACACCCCCCCTTAAGTCTCAACATCGTCCTTGATGTTGTTTAATCACTCCTTGAGTGTTCCTGAAACAGAGTTGGGTATGCTGCCTTCATACTACTCTCCAACTCCCAGGTTGCCTCTTCCGGGCTAAGGTGCTTCCATTGCACCTTCACTTGCCCAATGGTGCGATTCCGGAGCAGAGTTACCCTCCTTTCGAGGATACAGTCCAGTTCCACCTGAAAATCTCCGTCTTGTCCCACCTGTACATCATTCCAGTTTAAAACATGAGTAGCATCGTGTACATACTTCTTTAAAAATGATATATGAAAAACATTATGTATTTTTAAAGTTGGTGGCAAGGCCAGCTGGTATGCCACTGGTCCAACCTTGGACAATATTTCAAAAGGACCACAATACCTGGGTGCCAACTTGGCACAGCTTCCCAATTTCAACAAACTCTTTTTCGGTCTTACCTTGAGAAATACATGTTCACCAACCTGGAACTCTTTATGAGTCCTTTTTAAATCTGCTTGAGTTTTCTGCCTATCTTGGGCAGCTTTCAAGTTGTCTTGTACCTGTTTCACAATTAGTTCTAACTCCTGCAATAATTCAGGTCCTAAAACAACTCTATTTACTGGGTCATTCCAAGAAACAGGTGTATCACATTTCCTACCATAAAGAATTTCAAAAGGACTAAGTCTGGCTGATGCATGATAATGATTATTATAAGCAAATTCTGCTAAGTGCAAGTAGTCTTCCCACTTACCAGGCTGATCCTTAACATACATTCTTAACAAATCTTCTAAAACTTGATTTACCCTTTCTGTTTGTCCATTCGTTTGTGGATGAAATGCTGTGCTAAAATTTAAGGTTGTATTCAACCCCTTAAACAGTGACCTCCAAAATTTTCTGGTAAACTTAGAGTCACGATCTGAGATTATCACGTTTGGTATCCCATGTAGTTGAAAAATCTGTTTCATAAAGATTTCTGCAATGTCTCGAGCTTTATGAGTAGTCTTGACAGGTATAAAGTGTGCGGCTTTGCTGAGTTTGTCCACTACAACCATAATAGAGTCATTTTGTTTCAGGTTTGTAGGTAATCCAGTAATAAAGTCTATGCTTATCATTTCCCATGTCCAACTTGGTATAGGTAGCAGTTGCAACAATCCAGCAAGATGTTGGTGCTCAACCTTCACCTTTTGACAATCCAAACATTTAGCTATATACTTTGCTACTTCATCTTTCATTATGTGCCAATAATACTCCTTTCTTAGCATAGTAATGGTCTTTTGATAACCTGGATGACCAAAATAATGAATTTTATGCATCTCATTTAATATCAGAATTTTTATTTCTGGTATGTCTGGTACGTACAATTTGTTCTTATACAGCAATAACCCATTTTCCTTCATGCTGTAATCTGCCATAAAATTTTCAGAACTATTGTTTGCTATCTTTTCCTTCATTTTTTTGTATTCTTCATCTGTTTCACTCTTTTCAAGAATCTGATTTTCCAAATCTGTTGAATAAGTACTGATGGCTGAAATAAAATTTAGTTTTGCATTACGACTCAAGGCATCTGCAACCTTGTTCTCCTTTCCTTTAATATGCTGAATTTTGAAATCATACTCACTTAAAAAAGTCAACCATCTAGCTTGTCTAGCGTTCAGATTTGTCTGGTCTAATAAATATTTCAGACCCATATTATCTGTCAACAATGTGAATTTTCTGCCAATAAGGTGGTGACGCCACATTTTTAAAGCATGAATTACAGCTAATAACTCTAAATCGTAAGTGGAGTAATTCTTTTCATGTACTTTAAGCTTTCTTGATTAATATGCTACCGCATGCCCTTCCTGTGTTAGGACTCCACCGAGTCCGTCATTACAAGCATCTGTGCAAACTATGAAATCTTTATTAGGATCTGCTATCCTCAGAATAGGTGTTGTAGTCAACAATTCCTTTAATCTCTTAAAACTGTCTGAACATTTCTGATCCCACACAAATTTATTCCCTTTCTTCTGTAAGGAAGTTATGGGGTTGGAAATCCTTGAAAAACCCTCTATAAATTTTTTGTAATATCCAGTAATGCCCATAAATGATCTTACATCCAACACATCCTTAGGAACTGGCTAGTCATTAATGGCCTTTATCTTGTCGGGGTCAACCGAGATTCCTTCTTTAGAAATTATGTGTCCTAGATACTGAATTTTGTCCTTGTGGAAGTCACACTTACTAAACTTAGCGTATAGTTTATGGTCTCTCAGAACTTGTAAGATAATCCGTAGACGTTCATCATGCTCTTCTTTGCTTTTAGAATACACTAAAATGTTGTCTATAAACACACTAGCAAACTTGTCTAAGTATTTGTGCAAAATATTATTCATCAAACACATAAATATAGTCGGGGCATTAGTCAAGCCAAATGGCATGACTACGAAATCGTAATGTCCATACCGAGTTCTGAAAGCTGTCTTGAAAATATCTTCATCCTTAACCCGTACTTGATGATATCCTGACCTTAGATCAATCTTTGAAAATATTGTTGCTCCACGCAGCTGATCAAATAGATCGTCTATGCGGGGCAACGGATACTGATTCTTGATTGTCATCTTATTAAGTTGGCGATAATCTATGCACAGTCTTAAGGTTCCATCTTTCTTCTTAACAAAGATGACAGGTGCTCCCCAAGGAGACACATTGGGTCTTATATAATTCTTATCAATCAGTTCCTTCAACTGTGATTTCAATTCGTTTAATTCCAGTATATTCATTCTGTATGGAGCTTTAGAATTTGGGACTGCTCCTGGTATTAACTCGATGGTAAAATCTAAATCTCTTTTAGGAGGTAATCCTGGAATCTCCTCAGGAAATACATCCTTAAAATCCTTTAGGACAGGTATGTCTTCTAGTTTCAGTTTTTCCTCTTTACAAATAATCTCATCGTTTACTACATTTACTGCAAACAACTGACATCCTTTCCTAACTTCCCTCTTAACTTGCATGGCTGAAATCTATCTAAGGGTCACCTTTCTTGGGATACCTTTTACTTCTACAGTTTTTCCTTCTTCATTTAAACATGTAAAACTTTTTTTGTAACAGTTTAGAATGACATGATGGGCTTCTAACCAGTCCATCCCGACTATAATATCGTAAGATCCTAAAGGTAAAATATTCAACTTGATTTGTGTCTGTAATTGATTCATGGATAAAGCACAACTTTCTATAAAATCTGATACTTTCCTCTTTGTTCTAGTTGTTAGTCTAACTAACCAAGATTTACAAAAAATTTCTGTTTTCAATTTAAGACTTTCCACAAGATCTGGTGATATATAACTTAAGCTAGCACCTTGGTCAATTAAAACAATAACAGGATGATTTTGTAGCATACCTTCAATCTCTACCATGGAGATTTGATGATGTGCTTGCCTGTTGTCGAGTGCTACATTGACTCTAGGTATTTCCCTCGCCACGTCTCCAATAGTAGGTTCAGTCTGAATAGAGTTGATGTTGTTAGTTTTTCACTTCCTCAAGGGACATTCTGATGCATAATGGGGACCTTGACATTCAAAACATTTGATAGTTTCCTTTTGCTCATTGGTTCTGGTATTATTAGGTGCATTCCTGGGTGCTGTAGAATTCTGCTGCTAACTGTTTCTGAAGTTATTCCCTTGAAAATTTTGATTCTGGAAATTTTTCTTTTGGAAACCGGAATTTCCATTGAACCTGAATTTTTTCTTTTTCAGCTCGAAATTGTTGGGCTTATGATTCTTCCAATTCGACATTCCTTCTCTTTTCCAATTTGTGTCATAATAGAAAACTACCTTTCTCATAGCCTCTTTCAAGGTTTTAGGACTTTCATATTCGATTATGTCCTTAATATTGAAAGGTAGGTAGCTCAAGTATCTTTGAATTTTTGGTTTTTCGTCTATGAGGTATGGCACATATCTTAGTAAATTCAGAAATTTACTGTTCATTTCCTTCATGTTCATACCTCCCAGCTTCAAATCGTAGAACTCTTTGGATTTTTCTTCATAGTACTGTTCAGATAAATACTTCTTCTTAAAGTATCGTTTAAAAGTACTCCAGCTTACATATTTATCTTTGATGCCTTTTACTCTTTTGATGTCCTGCCACCAAATATCCGCTTTTCCGGTCAAGTTATATATAGCCATTTTTTCCTTCAAGGACTCTGAATATTTGTAAATCTAGAAGTATTTTTTCATACCGGACAGCCAAGCTTCAGCTGTCTCGCCCTTCTCTGTTTCTACATTGAAAGTTGGAGGTCTAATATTTTTGAACTCCCCAGAAATCTGCTCATACTCCTTATGATTTTTCCTTCTGGGTTGGAAATCTCCTTTGCTGCTATCACTGGTGTAGTTACCTTTCTTTTTACGCACTTCAATAGCATCTCCTGATGAGGTTGAACTGTTGTTCACCTCACTGGTTTTCATTTTCTTATTTTTATTAGCATGAGGCAGATCCTCAACTTTGGAGATATCTTCATTATCTCTCTCTTGCTCCTCAATTGGGCACTGTTCAAACAACACTTGGTTTAATTGTTCTTGTGCTTGCAGAATTCTTTCATTGTCTTGTTTCACAGATCTGATTTCTGCCTTTAATTCATGAAAAGCATGTAACAGTTCTGACGAACTCTTATTTAGTTCGCCATGACCTTCTTCTGCATAGTGTTGTCCCAAGCTGTGGCTGTTTGGTTGAAATCTGTCTTCTACATAATCAGCTGAATTCTCCATACCTATAGCTTAAAATTATTTCTGAACAACATCATAATTAAAATTCAAATTAGTAATATTTTCTGTTGTATAAAATTTTCTGCTGCGTGTTCTTGGACCTCTTTCAGGCCTAGAGTTCGAACTTGAGCTTTGATACCACATGGTACATCCCATATTTTTGTAAAAATTTAAAACTTTTAAAAACATCCATTAATATTAAAAACCCAATGCGGAAGTAATAATTATTTATCAATCAGTATTAAATAACAAAATCACTAATGTAGAAAACAACTTAACTTTTGTGTCGTTTTAACTAATGACATTTTAAGATAGTGACACGTCATACTTCTATAATGCTTAAGATACTAAATTATCTTTGTTGTAATGTTTCTTTTAAGACAGAGTTATTTTGAGTGGGTACTAACGACTTGTTTTCTTAATGATGATGAAAGGGGTCCCTCGAGGTGCCCCAAGGCTTACTTAGCTATGTTAGCTAAAGCATTTGTACCCGTCCTTCATGTGCAGATCCACAGGTAAGAGAAAAAGCAACCGAACAGGTGTTAAGAGTATTTAAAAATTCCAATGGTCGTCAATGTTTATAAATAAATCTATGTGACTCTTTGTTGTAGGTATGGATCTCTTATCTGCTCTAAAATATGATGTTTTAAACATGAAAACAACTTGCCTCATTAGCATAATTTTTTTAATCAATACTTCTATCGGAAATGAATATGTTGACAAAATGCTTTTTGTCTAAAACTTGTTATAATATAGGCTATAATACAAAATTAGACATTTTGAGGATACTTCTACTATCTATTTTAATCATCAATGTACTATGCATTGATATAGAGATACCTGACTTTGTGTAGGCTTCGAATCTATACAAAAATACCATATGAAAAGTTATGATGCATTTAGAACTTTAATTTAACTCTACTTGAAGTTTTGGTAACAATTTAAACTATATAAAAAGAAACATATAGTTATATACGATACTAACTAGAGAATACAATTTGGATTAATATGTCCAATATGAATTCCAGGCATCGCTCATACGAGAACTATCTGAGTTAATTGATAGTGCAAGCTATGAAGATTTATGAAATGTATAATATATTCTAAAGTCAACCGATATAAATAAATCATTCATCCTACCTTTGATATTATTTAAAACAATGGATTTTTATGTATTGCATTAACATCGAAGTGGTGATTTGGCAGGTGATGCCATCATAATGAGTAATGAGTACAGAGGGGTTGTATCACGACGCCAATCCTGGTCTTGGTATTGAAGTCTCTTAACAGTGGTAATTAATGGAAGCACGAGTGTAAGCCACCATGGAGAAAGATATGTGAAAGAGCTTGTTAAACAAGTGATTCGAGTCTTACGTGTCATTATCTTTACCCATTGATCTGTTGATATGGCACTTTGTGGTTGTAACATTTAATAGAGCAATAAATGTGGCGGTTTTACGTACTCCAATATGCCCGGTTGGCAATGATCTCCACCCTTGATTTGTGAAATATTGATATTGTAATGAGAAACCCTATTTGCATACTACATCAACTTTGAATCGTGTTTCTCAGCATTCATTTTGCTGGGTTAAGGTTCGGAAAGGGGGCCGACAGGCTGAGGAGTTTTAGGGTTTGTTAGTGTTTGTTCTCTGTATTCGAACTCGTGACCTCTGTGAGTTCATCCTGTAAATGTCAATTCTGTTTTTAAGAAGCCGAGCAATGGTTTTGTAATGTCACGATCATGTACTTGTTGAAGGGTTTGAGTCTGCAACTTCTTTCACTATAAGAGTTTGAGTGGTGTTTGTCTAGGGTCTGTATTGAGCAATGGCGCTAGTTTTTGAACCTCTGTAAGTAGTAATCGTTGTTGTTTCTCAGAACTCGGTATCTCATTTTCCTGGGCTGGATGTTGGCTTTGTCCATCTTTTTCTATAGGAAGTCTTCTTGATGCGAAAGTAAGAATCCTTCTTACCCTTTTCTTGTTTTTACAAACCTACATACGTAATGTGGAATCTTGTTTTAATCAATGCGTTGTTCTTGTGGCAGGTTAGCTTTCGTCAGAGAACCATTCTCTTGGAGATGAAGGGGGAGTTTTGCGTGTTCACTAGTAAGCTTCAGTGGTTTCCTTACCTCAATGGACATACTGTCAGTTGAACTCTGTGAAAGATGTTTCACACATTTCTGGGTATTTGAATTTGACACGGTTTTTGTTCAAAGAACTTTGTGGTCAGTGATACTATGTTCTTAGCTCCACTATCATGTTGGCTAGTAGTTTGATGCAGTTTCTATTGTAATAGTTTAGTGAATAAGTGGCCTGTCTTTGGTATTGGAACTCTACGGAGTAAACCTTCATCATATGGTTGTTACAGTGGTTAAAAACTACCAGGTTTACTGTATAAATTTTGAGATTCTCAACGTTGATGGTAATATAAAAGAAATAGTGTTTATAATGACAAGTGTTATGATAGTGAATTTGTTTTCTGTTACCGAATAGATGGACTGTGGTTTTTCAACAAAACAACAATGTATTAAAATGTTAATGTTTTAGTATTTGAATGTTGGCCGATAGCCTATGGCTTGCTTCACTTAAATGCCTGTATAACGTTTTTGTTGTTGGATAATCGTGATTTAGAAAATAGTTGAAGTGGTTTATACTATAGAAGTTTGTTGTGAAGGTTTGCCTTCACATTCTAGTTTTCGTTTACAATGGACACTCTACCTGCGTCCTTCAATTTGTCATCAGCCTATGCTAGGGTTTGTCCAACTTTTACTTTTGGCTATAAAATTAAATGATGTAAAAATACCTTTTGTAAACAGAAGTGTTTAAGACCAAGAATGGGAATGCATCCTACTAAATGAAATTTACAGTAATGTAGTGGTCTCGAATGCTAGTTAGGCTTTATAATGTAATGGGTTTTGATGCTACTGATATAAATTATTGATAAATGAAATCAACATGATAATAGTGATGAATTACAGTACATGTAAAGATAAGAATACTATTTAAAATTCTAGTAGCTGTTAAAATCATTGGAATCACTATTACTTGGAAAACATGATATATATGATTTTAATTGGATTTGTTTATCATATAGAATGAAAATAAAACATGAATGCTTGTATTAGAGTGGTATGAAACTAATTATTAAAACAATTATAGTTACAATGGAATGCTCTATGATAAATGAAAATTATTTACTTATGACAAATTTCGTATGAAATGAATTTGCAACTGTTATATTTTTGCAAAATTCCTGTACTGTGAAAATTGGAAATGTTTAATACTGAAAGTATTTGCCTGCTATTTGAATAGGATAGAGATTAAGAGGAAAATACATAACTGTACAGAAATTTAAACTAGATTTGTATTTTTGAGATAACAAAAGAATTCTAAAACACTATATATGGTTGTACAGTAAATTCTTACTCTAATTAAATATAGGTCAAAATGGGAAACAAATTACTTACAACAATTATCTATCCAATCAAATGGAAATATGCCTATCTCTAATCTATATTTTTAATTTGCTTCTCTATACTGGAGTACGATGCAAATAACAGCATGTGGAAAAATATAGAGTTGATTTTCTAATCAGATTTTGAACAAGTTTATCATTCAAACTTAAACAAGTTCAGAGATAAATTCATTTACAAAATAGAGTTTGATGATTTCACTAAACAGAATTATTAAACTGTAAACAAAATAGGAAAAAACAAAACCTGATTAACTGTAGGGAAACAAACAACCCAAGGAGCTTGTTCCACCCAAACAATTCCCGAAGATAGCCAAGTTACTTGCCTGAGGACCCCCGATCCTGTTCACTGAACCACCAGGAGGAATAAACTTAGAAGTTTAGGATCTCCACTTGCAGTAGCAATAGTTATCCAATCTTTGAAACTAGCACTCCAAAGGACCTGCACCAGCACCTCTGGTTCTCTTATCAAAATAGTATGTAGACTTATGATTGCACTCACAACTAGCCTCCCTATTCGAATCTCTCTGTGATCACCTGATGCACATGAGGAATATTTCTGCAGAAAATATTGTCTAAGAGTTGCATGCTCAATTCGAATCTGCCTTATGTAGGTTGCCTAGGCCTTTTCAGTTATTACTGGGTCATTAAATGAGCTTCCTGCCAACTCCCACCACCTGGGGATATTGCCACATTTTTAGGGGTAGTTGTCCCATAACCAACAGCTAGTGGTTAAGTGCAATTGCTTCCATCTGTCCCATGCCTTCTAACAGCTTCCATTCCTCCTAGTGGGTCAGTGAACACTCATTTAACAGTTCCCTTGGGTGTTTGTCTCCTACTTTAATTAATTAAATAATAATAATTCAGTAATTACATTCATCCTTGACCAAACTTGGTCACAATTTCAAAACTTTGAAATTAAAATTTAACATAAAGTATTTTTGCAAATAAAATATTATTTTCAGAATTTGCGTAGGTTACAATAAATCCGTTGATGTTGTATTTTTCTTTATCTTTGGATAAACGACGGGAAGGGACTACTTGTAAAGCCTGACCCCCAAATACTGTTCTATCCATTATTGTATGTTGACTGCGTGAAGCATTCTGTGTTGATGGGCGACTTAGTTAGAGGAATGGCCTCTTTCTTGAGTTCCTGTTTCCCTTCTTAATAGTTATGGGATGGAGAGTGAAAGTTGAAGGGACAGGATCTATGGGGAAATAGTGATCTCTCACATTCTTGATAGAATTTGACTTTATGTCTCTGCTCACACCTTGTTTGACAGAGATCAGTATAATAGTAAACACTATGTTTTTAGATTTTTGTGGATCTGAGATAATAAGGGAAGGGACGGCTCACTAGAACCTGATCCCATAGAAACAATGTGTTTTATTCTGTTGCAAACATGGGATTTGGTGATCCCCCTATGGGAAAAGTCGACCCATACTATTTGTAAGTTGCTATGTTACAATTTTAATTATTTATGATACTGCCAAATCATCAATCTCAGAGGAGAGTCATTGCTCCCTTCTACTCAAATGGTTAGCTTAGTAAATGTTTTTAACAATCTCAGATGTCATGTCCTCAATACTGCTTGAAATCGTTGTCTCTTCTTGCAATATTTAGCTTGCATTGTTCATTATATTCTTTGTTTGCTATATCGATCTAAGAGGACCGCCTGCCCTTCATATAATGGAGTGGTACAATTGCGACATGGGAAAGGATGGCTCAACTATGAGCTTGATCCCATTTCTTATGCAGTGAATAATATGTAAAGTTTGATAGCAAGTTAGAAGGGATAGCTCAATCCCATTTCTTCTGTAGTAAGTGTTATGATAAGTCTGTGATAATGTTGGAGGAGGGATCATTCTTCATGAGCTTGATCCTGATCCCTTTTTACATATTTATTGTTTAACATTTATCACCTAAATGTGTAGATCCATTTATTACTGTGTTGATAGGGGATAGGATGGATCCAAGAGATCGATCCCACAAATTTGCTTGATTATAATTTTATTATGTTAAGTGATCGATCACAATCTACCTAAATATACATATATATATTTATATATTTAGCTGAGCGATTGATGGATTTAAGAACATACGTAAGTATCACGTTGTGGATAGCATGATACTTATTCCAATCTTATCACTGGATCTGCTTGGTAAATCTGTTAATTTATTCACTTAGGAATTGTGCACCGAAATTTATGCTGCATGTTACTTCTTTTTAATTACCTACTGAGTTGTCGAGTTAAATGAACGGAAAAATGTTTAATAGATTTGTTTAAAAGACACTCCTTACGAATACCAGAGAATGACTCTATTAACTAGTTTTTAATTTAGACAAGAGGATTTTGAAATACATCCTGAGTTGTATGAATTATGTAGTTCATATGCATGTATGGAATATGCTGCTTATTTATTTGTCGACTTATTCCATATAGTGTAATATTATATGCAGAATGTTAATGGTGGTTGCTGTGTAGAGTTTTGGGTTACTAATTACCTTATGTATTCCACCTAATAGATTAGATGTATATACAACTATGTGCAAGAATGAATGTAGGAACTTCTTTTATCCATTCATAGAGTCATTGGGAAGGGATTGCCTTTTAAAATCCCTATCCCTGTATATTTTAATTGAGTTACGGGTAATCAGTATGGAAGGAAGCTCTGTAAATCTTCTAGGCGCTCTAGGGAAGCAACTTTGGAAAATAGAAAGCAATAACATTATTGCAGGATGTAACTGTCAAATTACGAACATAGAATATATAACGCAACATCTGGTGGACGTAGCCCATGGTTTGGGTGAACCATGTGTATATATGGTGTCTCCCTCTCTTATGTGTGAATATGATGTTTTGATGTTCAATGAGATGCATCCTTCTTTAAAGTTCTTCAAGCATGCAAAAATAGTTATACCCATGAAGGAAAATTTGTTGTATATGCATACAATTAAGAATGTCTGAACATCTTTTTATTTGGTATTAATCGTTATTATGTTGTTACGAAGATAGCGATGTTATGCGTCTTGACCCAAGTAAAGTCTCATATAAAATGGTGAAGAACATTCTGGCTATTGAATTACAAAGGAGAATTGGTTTTGTACTAATGTAAGAGTCAAATGATAGATACCCAGGAGAATGGTGATAATTGCTTCGAATGTAAACAATAGTCATCAATTATCTAATGAAGTCCTTATGAATATAGTTATTCAGTAAGTAGTCTTGTGGATAAGTTTTTGAAGATTCACTAAATACTGACTTGGATTCTCGGGTATGTCACAAGTGGTATCAGAGCATTAGGTTACAACACTAGGGCCTAATGAGCTCAACATGCGATAAGTAAGTATAAAGGTTGTTAAGTTTACTAATCAAATGTTTTTGTTTCTTTTTGGATGCATGGAATGTATTGGACGAGGGAAAAATGAATCTCCAAGCTCGACTTCAAGTTTCTCCCGCCAGGTCTTTCAGATTTCAATTAAGTATGCTCCTTTGAATTATCATTTCTTCTTCTAAGATGTTGTATTGTAGTTATGCACATTCCTGTTGTATGGTACAATTGTGATGTTTCGATTAAGGTAGTATTACTGCTTATAAAAGGTTGAATTGTATTCCCATATATTCTTGTTATATGGAAAAGGTGACATGTTCTTCTTGATGTAACTTGTTGGAGAGAGAGAGAAGTGGGGGGTATTTATTTGTAGAGGGTGGGGAGTAAGAGAGAGAGAGAGATAGGTTGGGATTAGGGCTAGCGGGTGTAAGAGGGGCGTTATGAAGAGAGAGAGAGAGGGAGAGAGAGAAGTGGCAATGGGGGGTTCAGGGGGAGAAGAGGGGTGGGGGTTAGGGGTATAGGTGGAGGAGCAGAGGGGGAGAGAGAGAGAGAGAGAGAGAGGTTAGTTGTAGGGGGAGGAGTTGTGGGGGAGATAGATAGAGAGAGGAGTAGTGGGTGAGGGTTAGAGTTTTGGGAGGAGTAGGGTCATTAGAGAGAAGGGGGTGTAGTTGAGGAGTGGGGGGGGTTGGAGAGAGAGACAGAGATAGAGAGAGAGTGTAACATCCTGAAAAATTTACTAAAATTTAAAAAAATTTACTAAAATTTAAAAAAATTTACTAAAATTTAAAAAAATTTAAAGTAGCATTAATTACTAAAAATGTTGACTGTGGAAATAAAATATTTGTTAACCATTAACTAATAGCAGTTTAACAAAGTGACACTTCATAGTTCTTAAACCCAAGAATACAATAGCTCATTTGTAATAAGATATAAATCTATAAACGGTATTTAAAATCTCATGCGATAAAGTTCTTGCGATAAATACTGACAACTATGTTTGAATGTTGATGAAGGGGTTCCTACGAGGTGCCCTGAGGTTTACTTAGCTTGGATAGCTAAAGCATTGAACCTGTTTCCTTTCACAGATTCGCAGGTAAGGTATTACAACAATTCAAGTACTTCAAGTAATTCAATATTTGTTTCAGCTAGCCGTCATTGCAATAAGATAGCGAAGGCATTTTCTGTACAGGAAATATGTCAATGGTATGGATCTTCAGTTTTGTTCTTTCAATTTAACAAGTGTTATCCTGGATATTTATAAAATTTGTGGATGTCACTGTTATTACAATCTACTTAAATATATGGATGCTCCAACTTTTACATTGATTCGCGTCATAGTAACATAAGTTACTTTCTATTCTAATACCTGCAAGGGTTAGGTAAGTTTTACATTTCAAAGTACAAGTGTTATCGTAAAAAAATTTCGACAGAAGGCTTTATTAATGAATGATATTAATAATGCGTAATGGTGAAATCATTGAATTCTAGACTGATCCTTTGATATGCTATTTAAGACTTTAATGGAATATCATAACATTCCTATGTGTATTGTAATGGTCTTTAACTTATATATTGAGACCTCATACTATATCAAATTTCGACCAAATGCCAAATAGAATCCTATAAATCATATATATATATATATATTGACTATACATTTGTGAATTAAATGAATTCTTTTTTTAATATCTCTACTGGTCATTTTATTTATGCATTGATGCAGTGCGGGTTTAGATATGTCAAAATAATATGATGCTTATTGTATCGGGTTCTTTTTCTAATGTACTTACCATATAATGCAAATATTATATGTTTTGCATAATGCAATTACCATATGTTATTTATTTTGTAAACAACATATGTTACACATGAATTACGACTTATGCATCATAGAAAACTAACTATATGATTTGTAAACATTGCAATGGATGTATTATTGAACGTTGATATCATACAAAACCCTAGCTATGAAATATGATATTGTGTAACTTGCGTCAATGATAATTTAATGGTTGTTGACAAGTCTTTATGATTATGTAGTCCTTCGATGGTTGTTACTAACATGACTAAGCTGAGCTCTTAATGCTCCCATCCACTCTTTCGGTGGAATGTCTTGTTGGCTGTCCAGGTATTGGATTCCATGTGACTTCTTGTGCAAAACGCTGATGATAAATCAAGCTGTGTGATTGTAACTGGATGAATCTCCTCCGCGTTGGACTCTATATTAATGAAGTTATTAATAACACTTTGTAAGTGCCGGTGCTTTGAACTTCGTGATCCCCAACTGCCTTGATCCTCTCCGTTGATCTGGCTCTGTCCTCTAGTTTGGGTTTTGACCTAACTGCTAAAACTAAACTTTCGCTTGTATTACTTCTTGGCGTTCATTTGGAGGGTCTAAGCTTGGAGAGAGGCCGACAAGCTGCATATTTGTAGGGTTTGATACCAGGTTGCTTGAGGATTTGAATACCCATTTTCGATGGTGGGATCTCTGGTTAAAAGGATTGATAGTTTCAGGTTTTAATGGAGTTTGAGAGTCAAACACCCTGTGGCTTTCGTCGTGTTCTTTGATAGAGGGTTCTCAGGTTCCTCTGCTGTGTTTTAGGGTTTTTAATTAGAACCTAAGGTCTTTAAATGAGATCAAAGGTGAAAATTGTAGCATCTGAAACTTTTTCTGCAGTTGTTAGGTGAATTTGAATCTTAGTGCTATCGGCGTTCCAGCTTCATTCTCCTGCAACAGAGGTAATGTTTTCAACTCTATGAGCATTGTTTTCAATGTTTAAAGTTTGAACTTCATGCATCTTCTTGGTTTTAAAATGGGTTTTAACTTCATGATGGTTTCTATGGTAGGTATTAACATCATCTTGGAGGATTGCAATGATAAAAGCTCTGTGGAAGGTGTTAGAACAGTAACCACACTTAGTACCATAATCCATAAATTTTAATTATCCATGTGCTTAATTAAACCATGTTTGGATTAAGTGACTATAGTTGGTCAAAAACCCACTTTGAGAGTGTTCACACCCACTTCTGAGCAAACCAGTTCACCCAGCCTCCAGTTTTGTCCACAAGTGCGCCCTCATTTATTGCTGGTGCGCCCTCTCTCCTTGTTTTGGGGAATTTAGTTGACCAAGGGCGCTAGGGTGGATTTTTGCCCACTTTTGGCTAGATTTGGAGCATTTAATGCTCCCTTGGGCCCCCAAACCTCCTCTATTTGCTCACCCACGCCTGCCTTGAGCTAATTAATGACTCAGCATGCTTCAGCCACCTCCACACCAGAATTCGTAGCTGTTTGGGGTGATTGGGATTGAGTTGGACCCACCTAGGGGGGATTGAGGCCAATTTGGCATTGATGACTTGTACACTCAGCTTGAGCCACCTAATGCTCTCGATTTTCTCATGGATGTAAAAAAAACCTGTTACTAACATTTTCACATGTTAGACAGTCAGTTAATCAAAGATTTGAGCATACATTGTGTGTAAATTTATCTCTTTTTTCAAATTTTTCCACTGTAATTGCAAATTAATTCGATTTTGTGAGGTTCTCCATAGCTCCTCGATCTTCTGTGATCAAAATACTCACATGGTATCAGAGCCATCGTGGAGTTAGTGAGTTGCAGGCCAACATTGAGCGTTGAACTGCATTCTAGAGAGGATTTCCAGACAAAAATTGAGTGTTTTTTGCAGGTGTTTCAGTAGTTTTCTCACCATCAACGCAGCAGTCATGGAAGCAAACCAAATGTTGCTCACACCCTTCAATTTTTTCGATTGGAAGGCTGAGATGGTCATCAAGCTGAGATCTAAGGGTCTCTATAGAGTGACCATGGGCACAGAAGTGGAGCCAAATTCTGCTGTGGAGAAAGCAAAGTACTACAATCGAATTGATGAAGCTTATGGATTGCTATGCCTGAGCATTTCAAGGGAACTCTTGTTTCATACAGACAGTTTGACAACTCCCAATGAAGTATGGGTGAAGCTAGAATCACTCTTTGGGAAAACTGATGAACTGAGAGGCCACCAGCTTGAAAACGAGCTCATTAGCTTGAGCCCAGCGCATTTTGAAACCATCCAGGAGTTCTTCACGAAATTCAAGTCACCGGTGCTTCAACTGCAACAATGTGGAATTGTTAAGAAGGAGGAACAACTGATTCTGTCCATCCTTTCGAAGCTAGGCCCAGAGTTTTCAGTATTTGTTAGCACATTTCACTCAGCCAAAATGACCCTTCGAAATTGGCAAATGCCATCACTAGCTACCTTCATGGAGTGTCTCACTCAGGAGCAGGATAAACTAGTTCAGATGGGCACCATAAAATCAAAGGACCAAGCATTGGCAATGGGTGTTTCAAATGCAAGCAAAGGAAAGCAGAAAGCCAAGAATTCGAAGCAGCAAGAGAAGAGGAAGTTTGACAAGACCAAGTCTGCAGATGGGGGTTCGAATCTGTCAAAGGAGAAGGACAAGAAGGGAAAGGAAAAGACCAAATGCACCTATTGTCATAGGGGATGGCATCCAGAGAGCTCATGTATGAAGAAAACCATTGACTCAATGGCGCAGCTGCTGGAGAAGAACAACATCCCAGTCCCTGAGGGCGCAAGGAAGAAAGAGAGCACCTCAAACCCTGACAATAAGGAGAAGTGTCATGCTTTGGTAGCAGGTACTTCGAATCCCTCTTCCTTCATCATTGATTCAGGAGCTTCCAGACATATGGTTTCATCCAGAGAGCTCTTCTCCTCTTTGCATTCGAATGGTGGCCCAACAGTTCGAATGGGAGATGATTCAGAACTCCAAACCAAGGGGATTGGAAGGATTGACATGGAGCATGGCTATTTCAGTGATGTGCTCTATGTACCTTCATTGGCTGCAAATTTGCTATCAGTCTATCAAATGACTCATACAGGAGAAGCCAAGAGAGTGACATTCACTCCAGATTTGGTAGAAATCTCAGAAATTTCCTCAAATCAAGTTGTGGCAGTAGGGTATGCAGATCATGATGAGAGAATGTACAAATTCTCAAATTTCATTCCAAATTCTAGTGACCATGCTCTTGTCTCTCATGCCAACGAGACCTCCAAGTTGTGGCATGAAAGATTTGGCCACATGAACTACAAATATCTCCAGCAATTGCACAGGGACGAGATGGTGGAAGGGCTTCCAGAAATCAGATCATCGAATGGTGCATGCATTGGGTGTGTAGTTGGAAAGCATCCTGAGCGCAGCTATGAGAAGGGAATGGCAAGGAGAGCCACTCAACCACTTGGATTGGTACATTCAGACCTCATTGGTCCTCTTCCCACTCCATCATATGGTGGATCAAGGTATGTACTTACATTCATAGATGACTACTCTCGATTCTGCTGGGTTTACTTCCTTAAATTGAAGTCAGAAGTGTTTGAGAAACTGAAGATTTGGAAAGCCCTAGTGGAGAACCATAGTGGTCATAAGATAAAGATCCTTAGGACTGATAATGGAAAGGAATATGTGAATAACAACATTCAGCACCTTTGTGAGGAATGTGGCATCCAAATGCAACATTCAATCCCCTACACACCTCAGCAAAATGGTGTGGCAGAGAGGAAGAATAGATCTCTCAAGGAGATGGCTACTTGCATGATTGAAGCTAGGGATCTAAGCCCTAAGCTATGGGCTGAAGCCATCAATTGTGCTGCTCATATTCAGAACAGAGCCTTTCACAAATCAGTCAAAGGAAAAACCCCCTATGAGGCATGGTTTGGCCAAAAACCAAATGTGTCAAATTTCAGGATTTTTGGGTCTAGAGCATGGGCTCGAATTCCATCAGAAAAGAGGAAGGCTTTGGAGCCACAGAGTAGGGAATGTATCATGGTTGGATATGGTGAGGACACAAAGGGCTACAAGCTCTTTGACACATCCACACTTAAAACTTTCATTGAGAGAAGTGTGCAATTCGAAGAAGAACCAATTCCAGATTTTGAGCTTGCACCGGGGGAAAGCTCCTCTCCTCCACACCTCAATGAGATTAGTGATGATTCTTCCTCTGATTTTTCTGATATTGCTGAAGATGACATAGATGAAGATGACATTGCTGTACATGAGTCACCATCAAGGCCCAAGTGGGCTGAAAAAATCATAGAAGCTGCAGGTGAATTGGCAGGCAATCCCCAAGAGCCTAGGAAGACTAGATCCCAAACAATCAATGCTTCATTTGCAAATGAGAGTGAGCTTGCTGATCACTGTTATATGATGATTGGATCTTATCCAACATCATATCAGGAAGCTCATCATGATCCAAGGTGGAGGGCAGCAATGCAAGAAGAATTCCAATCTCTCCAAGAGAACAAAACATGGGATTTGGTGCCTCTTCCTCCCAAGAGGAAACTAGTGCAATGTAAGTGGATTTTTCGAACCAAACCTGTTGCTGATGGTTCTGATCTGAAGTATAAGGCTAGGTTAGTGGCTAAGGGCTACTCACAAATCCATGGTGTGGATTATACAGAGACCTTTGCACCGGTTGCAAAGATGGACTCAAATAGACTAGCTCTAGCCATGGCAGCTAGTAAAGGTTGGGAAGTTCACCACATGGATGTCAAAAGTGCATTCTTGCATGGTGAGCTACAGGAAGAGATATATATGCAGCAGCCTGAAGGATTCCAAGAGGATCCCACACTTGTATGCAGGTTGAAGAAGTCACTCTATGGACTCAAGCAAGCCCCCAGGGCTTGGTATGCCAAAATGGATGCTTTTTTGCTCTCAATTGGTTTCTGTCGATGCAAGTCTGATCCAAATGTTTATTTGCAGCATTGTGATGGTAATTTGCAGGTCATTGTACTGTATGTTGATGATCTCTTAATTACAGGGAGCTGCACCAAACAAATTGGCTCAATTAAAGCTTCTTTGCACAGTGAATTTGCCATGAGCGACCTAGGATTGCTAAGGCAATTTTTGGGTTTGGAAATTGAGCAATATGAGAGAGGTATTTTGCTGAGTCAATCTAAGTATGCTTCGGACCTGTTATTCAAGTTCAAAATGGCTGAATGTAAGGCAGCCAAGTGCCCATTCCTTTCAGGCATAAAACTAGGTGAATTTGAAGACTCTCCGGTGGTGGATTGCACACTCTATAGGCAGCTAGTTGGAAGTTTGCTGTACCTTACACATACAAGACCTGATTTGTCTTATGCTGTAAGTGCTGTAGCAAGGTATATGCAGCAGCCACATGAGATCCATTGGAAGGCAGCCAAAAGAATCCTTCATTATGTCCAAGGAACTAAGAGCTTCGGGGTACACTATGCAGCTGGTTCTTCACTTCAACTAGCTGGATTTTCTGATTCCGATTGGGCGGGAGATCCCATCGATAGAAAGTCCACTTCAGGTTTTGTGTTTATGTTTGCTGAAGGTCCTATTTTCTGGTCAAGTAAGAAACAGCATACAATTTCTCTTTCATCAGCAGAGGCCGAGTACAGGGCAGCAGTGAACGCAGCCACACAGTGTGTTTGGTTGCAAGGCATTCTTCGGGAGTTTGGTGTTGCTATTGATTCTCCAACCAATATTTGGGTGGATAATCAAAGTGCCATCAAGATATCTACTGATCCAGTACAGAGGCAAAGAACAAAGCACATTGAGATCCACATGCATTACATTCGGGGCTTGGTGCATGACAGGGTGATTTCATTGCAGTATTGCCCATCCACCGAGCAAACTGCTGATATTTTCACCAAGTGCTTTACAGAGAAGACCTTCACTTACTTGAGATCTTTGCTTGGAGTGAGTGATGGATGGTGATTTCTGCAATTTAATTGCAGGTTCAGCCCCATGTCCATTTTTGAGGGAAGTTTTTATCCCATGAGGTTTTACTTCTTTTCCTCGGTTCATATGGACAAATAAAATTTCTGTTTGTATTGAGGTGACTTGAGCCTTTGTTGCCAAGGCCTCCCACTTATCTTTCATGAGATGTACAAAGTTATGGTTAAGGGGGGGTGTTAGAACAGTAACCACACTTAGTACCATAATCCATAAATTTTAATTATCCATGTGCTTAATTAAACCATGTTTGGATTAAGTGACTATAGTTGGTCAAAAACCCACTTTGAGAGTGTTCACACCCACTTCTGAGCAAACCAGTTCACCCAGCCTCCAGTTTTGTCCACAAGTGCGCCCTCATTTATTGCTGGTGCGCCCTCTCTCCTTGTTTTGGGGAATTTAGTTGACCAAGGGCGCTAGGGTGGATTTTTGCCCACTTTTGGCTAGATTTGGAGCATTTAATGCTCCCTTGGGCCCCCAAACCTCCTCTATTTGCTCACCCACGCCTGCCTTGAGCTAATTAATGACTCAGCATGCTTCAGCCACCTCCACACCAGAATTCGTAGCTGTTTGGGGTGATTGGGATTGAGTTGGACCCACCTAGGGGGGATTGAGGCCAATTTGGCATTGATGACTTGTACACTCAGCTTGAGCCACCTAATGCTCTCGATTTTCTCATGGATGTAAAAAAAACCTGTTACTAACATTTTCACATGTTAGACAGTCAGTTAATCAAAGATTTGAGCATACATTGTGTGTAAATTTATCTCTTTTTTCAAATTTTTCCACTGTAATTGCAAATTAATTCGATTTTGTGAGGTTCTCCATAGCTCCTCGATCTTCTGTGATCAAAATACTCACAGAAGGGTCCAAGCTTGATCCACCCGGTAAGTCTCGGTGGTATAACTCCTCGTAGGTTCTCCTGGCATAGCTTGTGGATGGCGTTTCTCATTCAATACCTGTTGCTAGATCCTGGCATCGTTTTAGCCATAAACGTAAAAATTTTAGTGTAATGTTTTAATGGATAGAGGGTGAATCCTCATCATGTTTTGATAACCATCCTAGCCATGTGTTGTTTTGACATTTTCCTAAATGTATTGAACTAGGGAACGAAACCCTCTTGTAAATAAATGAATTTATAGTTACGATTTTGAAAACAATAATGGTGCAGTTCTGTGTTTAAATTATAATGTGGTTTGATGTTATGATTGAAGTAATTAAACAGTTAATGAATACCCCAAATGGATTAACCGTTCACTCTGATAGATGTTCAAATTTGCAGAAGTTTTGAGTGACGAAAACCTAAGTGAAATGTTTTTGTTTCCTGAGCTATAAAATAATATAATTTTTAAATCGATGGTTTCATCCTAATGAAGGATTAGCGCCTGCATCGATTTTAATTGAAATAGAGTGAAGGATTTTCACCAAGAGGATAATAGCCCTCGATCAATAGACCATAAAATAAATGTGATTTCACAAATCTTTGATACTATTTAAAGAAGTAATTACTAACTCTGTCATAAAGAATGTTTGTGAAAAGAATGTTAAAGTGTTTAGGGTTTCAATCGTGTATTTAGAGACGTTTGACAAAACTGATATAAATTATGTTTATGAGGTTTTGATGAAATGTTTTTAAGAGTTTGATCGGCTCTTGTTTTCCTATTCGAAATGTTAAATGCTACGATTTTTATTGCATAAATTATTATATAGGAAAAGGAAATAGAAACTGCTTTAAAAGTTAGAAAGATGAAATGAAAATAGCATAAACCCTAGACTAATCTATTACTATTGAAATAGAAATGAGATCAATTGTTTGATGATGCTATTTAATTTACAATTTTTATAATTTCTAAATAATGTATAGCAGAAAGATAATTTCTATACTTAGTTATGAAAACTGTTTATTTTCATGATAAATATGCTTGCTAACAGTAAGGGGTAACAGTATGGTATACTTAGAAAATAAATGTTTTTGCATCTTGTTAAATTCAATACATCCTGATGAAAGAAATACAGTGAACCTGAAACATTTAACTAATAAAATAATGATAAGAGAAGGACATAGAATTGTGTTATTTGATACAAAATATTAATGGTAGGGAAAACTAACAAAATACAACAGGGTTGATCTTCTCATTCACTTGGTAATCTGCCTATCAATTTATCTACCTTAATTTCTTCTCTGTACTGGAGTACGATGCAGATCCATTAGCATGGGGAAAAATACAGAGAAATATTTCATTCATTTCATCTTACATAATCATTACTATATAGAATCCTATTTAAGTCAGAAACTAAAATAGATGCATTTGTTTAATAATAACCTTGATAACAGTAAATCGATAATTTGCAGATAGAAACTTTAACTGCTTAGAATTTGAAAAAGACAAGTAGAACCCATAAATGAAGATAGGGCCGACAAACACCCAAGGAGGCTTGTTCCTCCCAACCTTCTCCAGAAGAAGCAACCAATCTACTTTCCTCCTTTGAACCCCCGAGCCTATTCATTGAACCACTAGGTAGAAGCAAGGCATTCAACTTCAACACTCTGTAGAATATCTTCAGCACTCAATACTATAGCTTTAGCACTCAATAGTATAACTTTGCACTCAACTGTATAAGAGGAAGACTTAATCCATGATAAAAAACTCAGCATATCCCCTCATTGAATCTCTTGGGTGTAAGCACAGCAAAACCCCAAGGTAAATTTCCTATTCAGGAAAAGTGATGAACCTCAGTTCACAATTCAATGGCTCTTTTATAGATTGCCTAGATCTTGAGTGGTTGGTTTCAAAATAAATGAGCCTCAAGCTCCAGTCCCACCTTCCAGGGCACTATGAGCACATTTCAAGGGAGTTTTCCCATACCAACAGCTAGTTAGTTGAATCATGATGCTGCCATTTGTTCAATGCCTTCTACCCCAGATTCCATTCCACCTAGTGGGTTAGTACACACTCTTTCAACAGTCTCCTTAGGTGTTTGTCTCCTATTTAATTTATTAAATAATAAAATATTGTGCAAATTACAGTCATCCTTGGACACTTGTCCAACATAAAAACTTTACAATAAAATTTAACATAATGTTTCCAACATAAAATGTCCTTCAGCAAAAAGGGTATGTTACAAACACCCCCACTTAAGCTCAACATCTTCCTCGATGTTTCTTATTCTTCATCAGATTCCTCATGGAACAGAACTGGATATGCTTCTCACATATTACTTTCCAGTTCTCAAGTAGCTTCATCAGGGCTAAGTTGCTTCCATTGCACCTTTACCTACCCTATGGTGCGATTCTGAAGCATAATTTCCCTTCGGTCGAGAATACAGTCCGGTTCCACCTGAAAATCTCCTTCGAGCTCCACCTGTATGTCATTCCAATTTAGCACATGAGTAGCATCGTGCACATACTTCTTTAAAACAAAAATGTGAAAAACATTGTGGATTTTTAAATTATATGGCAATGCCAATTGATATGCAACTGCTCCAATCCTTGATAGGATTTCAAATGGTCCACAATATCTTGGTTCTAGTTTATCACAACTCCTAAGCTTCAAAGAACTTTTCTTGGGTTTTACCTTTATAAAAACATGGTCTCCCACCTGAAATTCTCTTTCAGTGCGTTTCAAATCTGCATAAATTTTCTGCCGATCTTAGGCAACTTTTAAGTTACCTTGAACCTGTTTCACAATTAGCTCCATTTCTTTCAATAAATCTGGTCCTAGCATTAATCTGTCTACAGGGTTATCCCAAGAAATAGGAGTACAACATTTTCTTCCATACAAAATCTCAAATGGACTTAACCTAGCAGATGCTTTACAATGATTATTGTATGCAAATTCTGCTAAATGTAGATAATATTCCCACTTAGATGGCTGATCTTTGACATACATTCTTAGCATGTTTTTTAAAATCTGGTTTACCCTTTCTGTTTTACCATCAGTTTGTGGGTGGAAAGAAGTGTTGAAATTCAGTTTAGTATTTAAACCTTTAAACAGTGTTGTCCAAAAATTTCCAGTGAACTTGGAGTCCTGGTCAGAAATAATTACCTTTGGAATTCCGTGCAAGCAAAATATTTGCTTCATAAATACATCTGCAATGTTAGAATCTTTAAAAGTGATTTTAATAGGAGTAAAATGAGCAGCCTTACTTAACTTGTCCACAACCACCATAATGGAGTCATTGCGTCTCTGGTTTTTAGGCAAACCTATAATAAAATCAATACTTGTAATTTCCCATTTCCATTCTAGAATTGGCAATGGCTACAATAGTCCAGCTAGATGTTGATGTTCAGCCTTAATGGTTTGACATTCAAAACATCTAGCTATATACTCAGCCACTTCATTCTTCATGTTGGGCCAAAAATAATCCTTCCTTAACATAGTTATCATTTTCTGATAACCTGGATGTCTTGAATAAGGACTCTTATGAACTTCATCCAAAATTAACAGCTTAACCTTTGACACATTTGGTACATAAATTATGTTTTTATAAGTCATTAAGCCCTTTTTATCAATGCTGAAATCTGTTATTAGATTTTCAAATACATTTTCAGCAACTTTACCAAGCAGTTTTTGATAATTTTCATCTTGTTTAATTCCTTCTTCAATTTGATTTTCCAAATCTGTCTTAAACGTGTTGATTGCTACCATAAAGCTTAATCTGGGATTCCTGCTTAATGCATCAACAACTTTGTTTTCTTTTCCCTTAATGTGTTGAATCTCGAAATCATACTCGCTAAGGAAAGCTAGCCATCTAGCTTGCCTTGCGTTAAGATTTGTTTGATCCAACAAATACTTTAAACCCTTATTATCTATCATTAGTATGAATTTTATTCCAATCAAGTGATGGCGCCACATTTTTAATGCATGTATCATGGCTGCCAACTCAAGATCGTAAGTTGCATAATTTTTTTCATGGATTTTTAACTTTCTAGACTCAAAAGCAATAGCATGATGTTCTTGAGTTAAGACCCCACCAAGTCCATCGTTGCACGCATCAGTGCATACAATGAAGTCTTTTTTAGGATCAACAATTTTTAAAATTGGTGCAGTGGTTAATAATTATTTTAACTTATTAAGGCTTTCTTGACACTTTTGATCCCATACGAATTTTTTCCCCTTCTTCTGTAAAGAAGTAATGGGGTTCGCAATTCTTGAAAACCCTTTGATAAAATTTTGATAGTAACCTATTATACCCATAAATGACCGAACGTCAATTACATCTTTAGGTACAGGCCACTCGTTAATTGATTTTATCTTATCAGGGTCGACAGAAATTCCGTCTTTAGAAATTATGTGACCTAAGTACTGTATTTTATCTTTATAAAAATCACATTTACCGAACTTAGCGTAAAGCTGATGTTCTCTTAAAACTTGAAGAATTATTCTTAAATGTTCGTCATGCTCTTCTTTCGTTTTTGAGTAAATCATAATATCAACAATGAATACAACTACAAACTTATCCAAATATTTATGCAAAACGTTGTCCATTAAACACATAAACACTGCCGGTGTGTTGGTTAGCCCGAAAGACAAAACTACGAACTCATAGTATCCATATCGCGTTCTGAATGCAGTTTTGAATATGTCTTCATCTTTTATTCTAACCTGATGATACCCAGACCTTAAATCAATTTTAGTGAATATCTATGTTCTCCGTACTTGATCAAATAGAGCATCTATGCGGGGTAAGGTATATCGGTTCTTAATTGTCATTTTATTAAGCTGATGGTAATCAATGCAAAATCACATGGTACCGTCCTTCTTTTTAATGAAAATTACTGGTGCTCCCTAAGGAGACACACTTGCCATTATGTAGTTTTTATCTATTAATTCTTTCAGCTGAGATTTTAACTCATTTAACTCAAGAATATTCATCATGCAGGGAGCCTTTTAGTTTGGTACCACACCTGGTACTAACTCAATGGTGAAATCAAGTTCCCTTTTCAGAGGTAATCCTGGAATTTCTTCCGGGAATACGTTAGAAAAGTCCCTAAGGATGGGAATATCCTCTAGTTTTAACTTGTCTTCTTTAGATGAACACCTGTCATTAATAACATTAACAACAAACATTTTACAGCCCTTTCTGGCATCTCTCTTAACTTGTAATGTAGAAATTTGTCTCACTGAAATATTTCTATGAATTCCTTTTACTATTTCAGTTTTACCTTCATTATTCAGACAAGTAAAAGATTTCTCATAACAATTAAGCACTACTCTATGTTGTTCAAGCCAATCCATGCCAATCAACAAGTCATATGACTCTAAGGGTAAAACATTCAGATTAACTTGGGTTTTCAGCTGATTCAAAAATACATCACAATTTTTAACAAAGTCTGTAACCTTTCTTTTAGTGCCTGTTGCTAACTGAACTAACCAAGAATTATCAAACTTTTCTATTCTTAACTTGTAGTTTTTCACTAATTCAAGTGAAATGTAGCTCAAACTTGCACCTGGATCTATCAAAATAGAAATAGATCGGTTTTGTAGCATACCTTCGATTTCGACCATGACATTTGATGGTCTACTTGCCGATTTTCTAGCGCTGCATTTATCCTTGGCATTTCTCTTTCCACATCACCAACTGTTGGTTCTGCTTGTATGCTATGAATGTTGTTGACTGTCCTTTTGTTGTGTGGGCAATCTGCTCTCTTATGTGGTCTGCTACAATCAAAACACTTCATAGGTCCTTTCTATTCAGCATACCTGGTGTTGTTATTATTATTAGGTACATTTCTTGCAGCAAAAAAATTCTGTGGTGCATTACTCCTGTAACTATTATTACTTGGAAAACTTTTGTTGTTAAAACTTTTCTTAAAACTTCCAGAATTTTGATTAAAACTCTTCTTTTTGTGATCAAAATGATTAGGATTATTACTCTTCCAGCTAGTTGTTCCTTCTCTTTTTTTGTTTTGATCAAAACAGAAGTTAGCTTTCCTCATAGCCTCTTCCAGAGTGGAAGGGTTATTATACTCGATCCTGTCTTTTATGTTGTACGGTAGACAGCTTAGAAACCTTTGTACCTTAAGCTTCTCTTCGACCATGTAAGGTACATACCTTAGTAAACTGAGGAACTTGTTGCACAACTACTTCATGTTTATAGTACCCAATTTTAAATCATAAAACTCTTTTGACTTATCTTCAAAGTATTGTTCGGACAAGAACTTTTTCTTAAATAAATTTTTAAACATACTCCAGGTTACATCTGTTTCCTTTATGGTCTTTATCCTTTTAAGATCCTGCCACCAAATATCTGCCTTTACGGTCATATTGTAAATAGCCATCTTGGCTTTTAACTAAGAAGAGTAGTCACTAATATTAAAATACTTATTCATCCCAGACAGCCATACTTCATCTGTTTCACCCTTTTCACCTTCACCATTAAAAGTTGGTGGCTTAATCTTTTTAAACCCCCCAGTAATTTGTTCATGATGCTTATGTTTTCTCTTTTTAGAACAACAATTACTGTTATTGCTGGCATGATCAGAATTATGATTACTTTGATCAGATTCAGATGATGAGTCACTATTACTTTTACCATTCCTTGCTTTCTTGTGTTTATGCTTGTGGGACATTGTAACAGAATCAGACTTCACTTTTGATTTCCTGCCTCTTTCCTCCTTGTGATAGTTCTCCATTAAAATATGATTTAACTCCTCCTGAGCCTTCATAATTCGTTCATTCTCTTCTTTGATAGTCCTTATTTCAGATTTTAAATCCTTTACAGTACGTAGCAATTCAGAAGATTGATTATTTAATTCGACATAGATTCCTTCATGATTATTATTATTATTATTATGCTCATTACGAGGAGATTTGTCCTCTGCTAATTCCTATGGTATTTCCATACCTGCAAAATGTCAAACTGTTCTGTACAAAAACATAATTTAAAAATAAAAGTTAGTGACATAAACTTTCTAATTTTTATTTTCAGTTTTGAGCGCATGAGCCTATTTAAGGCCTAGAGTTTGAACTCACGCTCTGATACCACATGTAACATCCCAAAAAATTTAATAAAATTTAAAAAAAAATTAAGTAGCATTAATTACTAAAAATGCTGACTGCGGAAATAAAATATTTGTTAACCATTTAACTAATAGCAGTTTAACAAAGTGACACTTCGTAGTTCTTAAACCCAAGAATACAATAGCTCATTTGTAATAAGATATAAATCTATAAACAATATTTAAAATCTCATGCGATACAATTCTTGCGATAAATACTGATAGTTATGTTTGAATGTTGATGAAGGGGTTCCTACGGGGTGCCCTAAGGTTTACTTAGCTTGGATAGCTAAGCATTGAACCTGTTTCCTTTCGCAGATTCACGGGTAAGGTATTACAACAATTCAAGTACTTCAAGTAATTCAATATTTGTTTTAGCTAGCCATCATTGCAATAAGATAGCGAAATCATTTTCTGTACAAGAAAGATGTTAATGGTATGGATCTTCAGTTTTGTTCTTTTAATTTAACAAGTGTTGTCCTGGCTATTTATACAATTTGTGGATGTCACTGTCATTATGATCTGCTTAAATATATGGACGCTCCAACTTTTACGTTGAATCGCTTCATAGAAACATAAGTTACTTTCTATTCTAATACCTACAAGGGTTAGGTAAGTCTTACATTTAAAAGTACAAGTGTTATCGTAAAACAATTTCGATAGAAGGCTTCATTAATGAATGATATAACTAATGTGTAATGGTGAAATCATTGAATTCTAGACTGATCCTTTGATATGCTATTTAAGACTTTAATGGAATATCATAACATTCCTATGTGCATTGTAATGGTCTTTAACCTATATATTGAGACCTCATACTATATCAAATTTCGACCTAATGCCAAATAGAATCCTATAAATCATATATATATATTGACTGTACATTTGTGAATTAAATGAATTCTTTATTTAATATCTCTACTGATCATTTTATTTATGCATTGATGCAGTGTGGGTTTAGATATGTCAAAATAATACGATGCTTATTGCATCGGGTTCTTTTTCTAATGTACTTACCATATCATGCAAATATTATATGTTTTGCATAACGCAATTACCATATGTTATTTATTTTGTGAACACCCTATGTTACGCATGAATTGCGACTTATGCATCATAGAAAACTAACTATATGATTTGTAAACATTGCAATGGATGTATTATTGAACGTTGATATCATACAAAACCCTAGCTATGAAATATGATACTATGTAAATTGCGCCAATGATAATTTAATGGTTGTTGAAAGGTCTTTATGATTCTGTAGTCCTTCGATGGTTGTTACTAACATGATTGAGCTGAGCTTTTAATGCTCCCATCCACTCCTTCAGTGGAATGTCTTGTTGGCTGTCTAGGTATTGGATTCCACGTGACTTCTTGTGCAAAATGCTGATGATAAACTGAGCTGTGTGATTGTAACTAGATGAATCTCCTCCGCGTTGGACTCTATATTAATGAAGTTATTAATAACCCTTTGTAAGTACCAGTGCTTTGAACTTTGTGATCTCTAGCTGGCTTGATCCTCTCCATTGATCTGTTTCTGTCCTCGGGTTTGGGTTTTGACCTAACTGCTAATACTAAACTTTCGCTTGTATTACTTCTTGGCATTCATCTGAAGGGTCTGGGCTTGGAGAGGGGCCGACAAGCCACGTATTTGTAGGGTTTGGTACCAGGTTGCTTGCGGATTTTAGTACCCATTTTTTATGGTGGGATCTCTGTTTAAAAGGATTGATAGTTTCAGGTTTTAATGGAGTTTGAGACTCAAACGCCCCATGGCTTTCGTTGTGTTCTTTGATAGAAGGTTATCAGGTTCCTTTGCTGTGTTTTAGGGTTTTTAATTAGAACCTGAGGTCTTTAAATGAGATCAAAGGTGAAAATTGTAGCATCTGAAACTTTTTCTGTGGCTTTTAGGTGAATTTGAATCTTAGTGCTATCGGCATTCCAGCTTCGTTCTCCTGCAATAGAGGTAATGTTTTCAACTCTATGAGCATTGTTTACAATGTTTAAAGTTTGAACTTCGTGCATCTTCTTGGTTTTAAAATGGGTTTTAACCTCGTGATGGCTTCGATGGTAGGTATTAACATCGTCTTGGAGGATTGCAATGATAAAAGCTCTGTTGAAGGGTCCAAGCTCACTCTACCCGGTAAGCCTCGGTGGTATAACTCCTCGTAGGTTCTCCTGGCGTAGCTTGTTGATGACGCTGCTCGTTCAATACTTGTTGCTGCATCCTAGCATCGTTTTAGCCATAAACGTGAAAATTTTAGTGTAATGTTTTAATGGATAGAGGGTGAATCCTCGTCATGTTTTTATAACCGGCCTAGCCATGTGTTGTTTTGACATTTTCCTAAATGTATTGAACTAGGGAACCAAACCCTCTTGTAAATAAATGAATTTATAGTTACGATTTGAAAACAGTAATGGTGTAGTTCTGTGTTTAAATTATAATGTGGTTTTATGTTATGATTGAAGTATTTAAATAGTTAATGAATACCCTAAATGGCTTAACCATTCACTCTGATAGATGTTCATATTTGCAGAAGTTTTGAGTGACATAAACCTAAGGGAAATGTTTTTGTTTCCTCAGCTTTAAAATAAAATGATTTTTAAAATCGATGGTTTCATCCTAATGGAAGGATTAGCGCCTGCATTGATTTTAACTGAAATAGAGCGAAGGATTTTCGTTGAGAGGATAATAGCCCTCGGTCAATAGACCATAAAATAAATGTGATTTCAAAAATATTTGATACTATTTAAAGAAGTAATTACTAATTATGTCGTAAAGAATGTTTGTGAAAAGAATGTTAAAGTGTTTAGGGTTTCAATCGTGTATTTAGAGACGTTTGACAAAACTGATATAAATTATGTTTATGAGGTTTTGATGAAATTTTTTTACGAGTTTGATCAACTCTTGTTTTCCTATTCGAAATGTTAAATGATACATTTTTTATTGCATAAATTATTATATAGGAAAAGGAAATAGAAAGTGCTACAAAAGTTAGAAAGATGACATGAAAATAGCATAAACCCCAGACTAATCTATTACTGTCGAAATAGAAATGAGATCAATTGTTTGATGATGCTATTTAATTTGCAGTTGTTATAATTTCTAAATACTGTATAACAGAAAGATAATTTCTATACTTAGATATGAAAACTGTTTATTTTCATGATAAATATACTTGGGAACAGTAAGGGGTAACAGTAATGTATACTTAAAAAATAAATGTTTTTGCAGCTTGTTAAATTCAATACATCCTAATGAAAGAAATACAGTGAACCTGAAACATTTAACTAATAAAAGAATGATAAGAGAAGGACATAGAATTGTGTTATTTGATACAGAATATTAAGGGTAGGAAAAACTAACAAAATATAACAAGGTTGATCTTCTCATTCACTTGGCAATTTGCCTATCAATTTATCTACCTTAATTTCTTCTCTATACTAGAGTACGATGCAGATCCATTAGCAATGGGAAAAATATAGAGAAATATTTTATACATTTCATCTTACATAATCATTACTATACAGAATCCTATTTAAGTCAGAAACTAAAATAGATGCATTTGTTTAATAATAACCTTGATAAAAGTAAATCGATAATTTGCAGATAGAAAATTTAACTGCTTAGAATTTGAAAAGACAAGTTGAACCTGTAAATGAAGATAGGGCCAACAAACACCCAAGGAGGCCTGTTCCTCCCAGCCTTCTCCAAAATAAGCAGCCAATCTACTTGCCTCTTTTGGACCCCCGAGCCTATTCACTGAACCACTAGGTAGAAGATTCTAGGTAGAAGCAAGGCATTCAACTTCAGCACTCGGTAGAACATCTTCAGCACTCAATACTATAGCTTCAGCACTCAATAGTATAACTCGGCACTCAATAGTATAAGAGGTAGACTTACTCCATGATAAAAAACTCAATATATCCCCTCATTGAATCTCTTGGGTGCAAGCACAGCAAAACCCTAAGGTAAATTTCCTCGTCAAGAAAAGTGATGAACCTCAATTCACAATTCAATGGCTCTTTTATAGATTGCCTAGGTCTTGAGTGGTCAGTTTCAGAATAAATGAGCCTTAAGCTCCAGTCCCACCTTCCAGGGCACTATGATCACATTTCAAGGGAGTTGTCCCATACCAACAGCTAGTTAGTTGAATCATGATGCTGCCATTTGTCCATTTCCCTCTACCCCAGATTCCATTCCACCTAATGGGTCAATAAACACTCTTTCAATAGTCTCCTTAGGTGTTTGTCTCCTATTTAATTTATTAAATAATAAAATATTGTGCAAATTATAGTCATCCTTGGACACTTGTCCAACATAAAAACTTTACAATAAAAGTTAACATAATGTTTCCAACATAAAATGTCCTTCAGCAAAAAGGGTATGTTACAGAGAGAGAGAGGTGGTGCTTAGGGATAGGGGGTGTAAGAGGGGCGTTATGAGGAGAGAGAGAGAGAGCAGTGGTAATATGGGTTCTAGGGGGAGAGGAGAGGTCGGGGTTAGGGGTATAGGTGGAGGAGTAGGGGAGAGAGAGAGAGGTTAGTGGTAGGGGGAGGAATAGTGGGGGAGATAGATAGATAGAGAGGGAGAGCAGGGGGGGTTTGGTAGGGGGTGAGGCAGGGCATGGTGGTGATTAGGGGTAGGGGGGAGGAAGGGGGTTGGGGAAGATATAGAGATAGAGATCAGGAGGTTTAGGGGGCAGTAGGGAGGTTAGAGAGAAGGGTGGTTATAGTTGAGGATAGGAGGGTTTCGGGGTAGAGAGAGAGAGAGATATGGGTTGTGGTCAATGACAAGGGGGATGGGGAATAGGAGAGAGAGAGGTGGGGGGAAGAGGTAGGGGTGGTAAGAGGGGGCCTGGAGAGAGAGAGAGAGAGAGAGAGAGAGTTTATTTCTAGGGGAGGGTGTAGGGATTGAGGAATGAGGAGTGGGGGGGTTAGGGGTAGAGAGAGAGAGGGGTGGGAGGTTTGGTCTAGGGGGAGTAGGAGAGAGCGTGTGGGGGAGGGTGTAGTTATAGAGGGAATGAGGAGTGGGTGGTTTTGGGTACACGCACACACACACACACACACACACACACAGATGTTCTAGGGAGAGAGAGAGATGGGGGGGTGGTTAGTAGAAGTGGGGAGGGGGATTAAGAGAGACAAAGAGAGAGAGAGAGGGGAGGGTTATGGGTAGGGGGAGTAGGAGTGAGAAGGGTTGGGGTAAGTGGAGAGAGAGAGAGAGAGAGAGAGAGAGAGTGAGTGAGAGAGAGGGAGAGATGGGGGGGTGTTAGTGGTAGGGGGATGGGGAGTAGGAGAGAGGGGAGAGGTGGGGATTAGGGGTAGGGAGAGTAAGAGGGGGGTTAGGAGGAGATAAAGAGAAGGGTGGAAATAGAGGTTTGAGGGGGAGAGAGAGGGGTAGGGCTTAGAGGTAGGTGTAGGGAGTAGGGGAGAGAGAGAGAGAGAGAGAGAGAGATGAGGGGGGGGGGGTACTAAGGGTTAGGAGGAGGAAGGGATAGATATAGATAGAGTGGGGGTGATTAGTGGTAAGAGTAGTGGAGAGAGAGTGTGTGAAAGAGAGAGAGAGAAAATGGTTTAGGGGTAGAGAGAGAGAGGGGGGGCATTATGGGGGTGAGGGGAGAGAGGAGAGGGGCGGGGGTTATGTGTAGGTGGAGGAGTAAGTGAGAGAGAGAGAGAAGGGGATGTTAGTGGGTTGGGGGGGGGGTGAGAGAGGAGTGGGGGTTAGGGTAGAGAGAGAGAGAGAGCTTAGTGAGGGTTTGTAGGAGGAGGGGGCAGAGAGAGAGGGAGGATGGGAGGGAAGTAAAGTGAGAGAGATAGAGAGGGGGAGGGATGTTATTGGGGTTGGGGGAGAGAGAGAGAGAGAGATGAGGAGAGAGAGAGAGAGAGAGAGAGATTTTGAGCAGGTAGGGGGATGGGGTGGTGATTAGGGGTAGGGGTGCGGGAGGGAGTTTGGGGGAGAGAAAGAATTAAATATCGGGAGGGTTATGGGTTTGGGGAGGGGTAGGGTGGTTAGAGAGAAGGGGGGGTGTAGTTGAGGAGTGGGGGCGGGGGTTGGGAGAGAGAGAGAAATGGGGGGTGGGGAGTAAAAGAGAGAGAGAGAGGTGGGGGCTTAGGGCTAGGGGGTGTAAGACGTGTGTTATGCAGAGAGAGAAAGAGAGAAGTGGCAATAGGGTTTTATGGGGAGAAGAGGGGTGGGGGTTAGGGGTATACGTGGAGGAGTAGGGGAGAGAGAGAGAGAGAGAGAGAGAGGTTAGTTGTAGGTGGAGGAGTTATGGGGGAGATAGATAGAGAGAAAGAGTAGTGGGGGAGGGTTAGGGGTTTGGGGAGGAGTAGTGTGGGTTAGAGAGAAGGGGGTGTAGTTGAGGAGTGGGGAGGGGGTTGGAGAGAGAGATAGAGAGAGAGAGAGAGAAATGGGGGGTGGCTAGTGGTAGGGGGTGGGGAGTAAGAGAAAGAGATAGAGGTGGGTGCTTAGGGATAGGGGGTGTAAGAGGGGGTGTTATAAGGAGAGAGAGAGAGAGAGAGTAGTGTTAATAAGGGTTCTAGGGGGGAGAAGAGAGGTGGGGGGTTAGGGGTATAGGTGGAGGAGTAGGGGAGAGAGAAAGAGAGAGGTTAGTGGTAGTGGGAGGAATAGTGGGGGAGATAGAGAGAGAGAGAGAGAGAGACAACGAGGGGGGGGGAGGGGCTGGTTAGGTGGTGAGGCAAGGCATGGTGGTGGTTAGGGGTAGGGGGGAGGAAGCGGGTTGCAAGAGATAAAGAGATAGAGATCAAGAGGTTTAGCAAGGTAGTAGGGAGGTTAGAGAGAAGGGTGGTTATAGTTGAGGATAAGAGGGTTTTGGGGTAGAGAGAAAGAGAGAGATGGGGGGTGATCAGTGACAAGGGGGATGGGGAGTAGGAGAGAGAGAGAGGGGGGGTTATGGAGAGAGAGAGAGAGAGAGAGAGGTTTAGTGGCTAGGGGGAGTAGGAGAGAGGGTGTGGGGAGGTAGTAGGGATAGGGGAATGAGGAGTGGGGGGGTTGGGGGTACACACACACACAAACACACAGACACATACACACACACACAAACACACAAAGCGAGAGAGAGAGAGAGAGAGAGATTTGCTAGGGAGAGAAAGAGATGGGGGGTGGTTAGTGGAAGTGGGAGGGGGATTAAGAGAGACAAAGAGAGGGGGGGGTTTATGGGTAGGGGGAGTAGGAGAGAGAGGGGTTCGATAAGGGGGGGAGAGAGAGAGAGGAGAGAGAGAGAGAGAGAGAGAGATCAGGGGTGGGTTTGGTTGTAGGGGGATGGGGAGTAACAGAGATGGAGAGGGTGGGGGATTAGGGGTAGGGAGAGTAAGAGGGGGGTTATGAGGAAATAGAGAGAGGGGTGACAATAGGGGGTTGAGGAGGAGAGAGAGGGGTGAGGCTTAGGGGTAGGTGGAGGAGTAGGGGAGAGAGAGATAGAGAGACAAGGGGGTTAGGAAGGGTAAGGAGGAGGAAGGAATATATAGAGATAGAGCGGGGGGTGATTAGTGGTAGGAGTAGTGGAGAGAGAGTGTGTGAAAGAGAGAGAGAGTGAAATGGTTTAGGGGTAGAGAGAGAGAGGGGGGGGCATTATGGGGGTGAGGGGGAGAGATAGGGGTGGGGGTTATGTGTAGGTGGATGATTAGGCGAGAGAGAGAGAGAAAGGGAGGAGTGGGGTTTGGGTAGGGGGAGGAGTAAGGGGGGAGAGAGAGAGAGAGAAGGGGATGTTAGCTGGTTGGGGGGGGAGAGAGAGGGGTGGGGGTTAGGGTGGAGAGAGAGAGAGGTTAGTAAGGGTTAGGAGGAGGAGGGGGAGAGGGAGAGAGGGAGGATGGGAGGGAAGTAAAGTCAGAAAGATAGAGAGGGGGGAGGGATTTTATTGGGTTGGGGGAGAGAGAGAGGGGGGTGGGGGGTTAAGGTAGGTGGAGGAGTAGGGGATATAGATAGAGTGAGAGAGGGGGTTAGTAAGGGTTAGGAGGAGGGGAGGGAGAGAGGGAGGAAGGGGTGTTAGTGGTAGGGGAGGAGTAAGGGGGGCATGAGAGAGAGAGCGGGGGTGTGGGGAGGGGATCTTAGTGGTTGGGGGAGGGAGAGAGAGAGAGAGAGGGAAGGGTGGTGCAGTAAGAGAGAGAGAGAAGACACGATCGAGCATAGAGAGAGAGAGAGAGAGAAAGAGAGAGAGAGAGATTATCATGCTCCAACCTCTGACCATCATGTTGGGAACCCACCAGCCACTGATTATCATGCTGGGACTATTGATGTACCTATTTCAAATCTTCGTAAAACTAAGTTACCTTGCAGGCTTTGCGAGGGGCCCCATTTTCTTAAGGATTGCCCTGGTATTCCCAAGGTATGAGAAGTATGGTTGCAAGATTCAGAACAACCTGTATCGTCAAACTTTGGACATTATACTGATGATACCTCGTCAACCAATGACTCTTTGGTTAAGAGTCAAAAAAGTAAAGTCAAGAATCCTTGCTTATTATGCAGGGACATGCATCATACTTACCTTTGTCCTTGCATGTACGAATCTTTGTGATTATTGGAAAGTGTTTATGTGTCTCAATCACAGCCTCCAACAAGTTGTAGTAAATTTCCTGTTGACTTTCCATCGAGTGATCAAGCGGTCAATCTAGTTTCATCCTCAGTCGATCCCACTCCTACCTTGAAGAGTGAAACTCAAGTGGTTGATGTAGTTTCATCTTCGATCGATTCAACTCTTCCCTTGAAGAGTGAAACCCAAGTGGTTGATCTAGTTTCATTCTCGGTCAATTCAACCCCTCCCTCAAAGAGTGAAACCCAAGTGGTTGATCTAGTTTCATCCTTGGTCAATCTCGCTCTCTTGTTAGAGAGTGAATCTAATACCACTCAGGTTATTCTTGTTAATACAGATTCTACCATGCATGGGGGAATTAATCCTTCTATTATAGGACCTCCCCCAAGTAATGAGGCTTACAGTATTCCACCTTTGGTTCCAAATTAGGCAATTTTTATCAATTTGAACACACTCTCTGCACCTCGCCTTCCATCCTATCTGCCTTTCGAAATCATTTTGCAGGATGGTCATATAGATGTACATCATACTATAGTTGATGAAGGTGCTGCAATTATCATTTTGTCCTCACATTCTTCGTAGACTATGGGTTCCCAGCAACTTGTTCCCATTAGTCAGAATGTGTTAGATTTTAACAGAGAAATCATTCAACCTCTGGGGGTTGTTCCTCATTTTCCTATTTCATTAAGTGGAAAAATGGTCTTTATTGATGCTTTGGTAGTTCTAAGTCCTTTGGATTTTAATATGCTCCTCGAATGATATTATGTCTATGCAATGAAAACTCTTGTTTCCACGCTCTTCTGAGTGTTGTCTTTCTCTCATGACGGACGCATTGTGACTATCGACTATTTTTAATTTGTTAACTCTCATCCGTCTACCAATCATCCGACTTATGTCCATGTGGTATCTTACCTACTACAGGTAAATTATGTGTCATTATATCCCATGCTTCCAATTTCCACTGAACACGGGCTTCTCATTGATTGCTCATCTTCTTTAACCTTGGATTCGAGAGTTGACATGGTTTATCTTCCTTCTAATGAGGACCTATTAGAAGCCATGATCAAGGATTATCCTTCAAACTTTATTCCTTCTGGAGCGTCGTCCTCTTGGAAGCAATGAGCATAGTTTTTGTTCCATTTTAACCTCATTAAAAAATGAAATGGGTGCCTTCAAGCATAGTTATTTTCTATTTCAAGATTGTGTAAAAATGAAACACATCCTCCCAAGCATAGTTTACCTTTTCTTTCAAGCTTGCATAAACATGAAACCATCCCCACGAGAATAGTTCTACTCCTTTGTCAAGCTCGTTAAAAAATGAAATAGAATGAGCATAGATTGGTCTTTGTATCCAAGCTCATTAAAAAAGGGAACACACACATACAAGAACAATTTACCTTTGGTTTTGAGTTTGTGTAAAACTGAAACCATTCCAAGGAATAGTTTGCTTTCAGTTTCAAGCTTGTGTAAAAATGAAACCATTACCAAGAATAGTTTACCTTCGATTTCAAGCTTGGATAAAAATGAAACCAACTCCATGAGAAAAGTTATTTTCCTGTGTCTAGCTCATTAAAAGATGAAACAAATGATCATGAGCATATTTATATTCCCGTTGTTGGGACGGGATTAGACTGCATGAAGTGTGGAAGGCGACAACGACGAGAAGGACCATCCACAGAAGAAAGGACCATTTGCGGAGAACAAGGAACCAACAGTAGATCTTGAATCACAAAATACCTATAAAACTCAATTTTTCTGATGTCCTTGGAATTTTTCTAATGTTAGTTGATCAATAGAGAAGCATATGAATTGCGTAATGTTTTGCTCTACCTCCAGCAAGTTTTGTATGGATCCATGATAAGTTGTTTGGAATTGTCCCTGCGTGGGTTGTGCCACAGGTTTTTGATGAGTTATTGCATGAATATGTTCAGATCTGTCTCTTTCTTATATTTGTTTTTGTTGAATGATGAATGTGACCTAAATACCATGTTATGATTAATTTCTGCTATTATGTAATTTATGTTGATGTGATCACCAATCTTACCATGTTAGTGCAAATGTTGATTGCATATTGAATATGTGAATGATGAATGTATGTTTGAATTGGTAAGCATGATGTGAAGATAAATCTTTGGTTTCTGTAGCAATAGAGTGAGAATAGATGCATGTCCTCCCCCTACTGCGGAAACTTGGTTCCTATGGCCCCCTTAATCATCTTGGGTGAGACTTCACTCGCTCCGCGGGTGTTGTTGGAAAGGGTAAAACATTTTTGGGCAGGTACTTGACGGTGTTTGGTTGGTGTTTGTTGACAGGAGTGCGAAGTGAATCCCTGTCAACGTAAATATGTCAAAAAATGGTTCCATTGCTGGTACCTTGAAGAAGAAAGAAGAGGACGTGCTGTGCCATCCAACGAAACAAGAGATTCAAGATTGGTTTGATAGAAAGACACAAGAATTCAAGGAAGGAGAAAGTCAGAACCCTGGGAAGAAAAAATGTAGTTGGTTGTGAAAGCATATCTATTCGGATATTCATGAGGTATTTTTATTCAAATTTCTAGTATTGCTGCACGAGTGGTTGGCTCAGCTAACATTTCAAAAAACAATTGCCAAGGAGGAGAACCTAACCATTGGACTCCAAAACTGATCCAAAATTTAAAATGGGTCAAGAACAGGGTATCAAGGGATGTCAACTTCTGGGTAGATAGTATCCTAAAGGAATACATCACTAAGTTTTCCATTGATACAATCAAGTGATACAGTGATGCAGAAAGGAATTTTTTCAAAGGACCTAGAGGGAGATTTCTACTATCGTTGAAGTTGTGGATTAAGATGCTCGTCTGCGAAAAGGGTATATTGAAGATGAATTTTGATGAGTAGAAGATTCGTGTGTGGAGGTTGTGGGTACCACATGAATGTGGGTCTAATAGAAATATGTGGGGTAGATGGACATGAGAGATGACGAATTTTTAAGGGAGGCTGAGGAATATTGTGGTACCTTGAGAACTGGGGCGATATTTCGATGACCAGAGAAGAAGAGGAGGAATGAGAGAGAGTCTCCTGAGGTGACTGGAATGGAAAAATGTGAAATAGGACCATAAGGAACTAAGCGACCTTATGGCGATGAAGAAATTGAACAGGGACTCTAAGATACAACATACCCTCAACTCCGCACACTACTCATAACTTTGTAGGAATAAATCCAAGTTGTTCGCAGAGATGTCCTACGTGTTAGACAATGGTAAGAGTAGCAAATCAATAAATAATAATAGCAGGAGCGCAATAATGGCAGCTGACAACATAAAATTCTAATTTTCTAGGGTAACGGGACCGAGGATCCCGAACAGTATTTGCTTTTCTGTCAAGCAATATGGACTATGAAGCAGGTCCAAGATAAAGATATCAAAAAGGGCCAACTAGCAACGACCTTTAGGGGCCGTGCGCTAGACTGGTTTATGAAATTTACTAAGGTACTGACAGGAACTCTAGATAAAACACTGCAACATATCAGGGCAGGACTCATTGATGAATTTAGAAAACTAAAATCTAAGTCGCAGTACATCACAGAGCTAAAGGAAATCAAGCAGTTCCCAAATGAATCAGTGCGGGAATTCAACTAGCGGTATAAAATGTTAATAGAAAAGGTGAGTTTTGGGATGAGTGACATGCAACATAAAGAGTGGTTCATCATAGGATTTGTGCCACACATCTGAGGACCGTTGATGCAACAGAAAGTAACGTCCCAGGAAGAAGTGTTGGAAATTGCAATGAAGCTAGAGGCTTCACTGATTGGCAACACATGCATAGGAATGGATCGGATACAAGCGCATCTGGCCAATTTAACAATCCAACTACAAGATATTAAGAAGGGAAAATAATTCTGTGAAGACATATGGAGCAGTAGATGAAAAATAGAAGGACATCACAAGGATCAGTGCCTAGAATTTTGAGAGTATTTACAATCGGGGGCACCGAATCCCCTCAGTCAGGGAACGATGCCTTGCTGTCATGTCTATGAGACGAGAGGACATCGACCAGAAGAATGCATGTACCTGTAGAAGATGTTGTCAAAGCCAGTTAATTTGTATTGCAAATTCTGTCGATCTGTTGGCCATGAAGAAAAATATTGTAGGGCATATGACCTACTCCAAGAACGTACTACGAATACATTTTTCATGAAGGGAGAGGAGCAACCATTTGGTACAACAACAATACAACCAGCAGTAGCCTCACTATAATCCGCAACTGCAGTATTATCAACCGAAATATCCACAACTGCAATATCAAAAACCATAGTGCGGTCGACCGCAGTACCCACCATACGGGCCGCAAAGGTCGAGGTACTAGTGTTGACCGAGGAGGAGCTTCTGGATAAGGTCAAGGACCAATAATATGTTACAATTGTGGTCAATCAAGGCATTACCAAATGGATTTCCCGAAAACCAACTCCACAATGCTCTTACTGCAGTGCTCTGGACCATGGTGTTGAGAACTGTCCTCAGCTTATTGCGAGGTGGAAAACTAAGAACCTACCCCCGCCTCCACCAAATCAGAATAAGAACTAGAATCTACCACCAGTAGTAAAATATATATCAACAGAGGTAAGAGGTCGACCTACGACTATTGGAGTAGTGACCTGCGGAGGAGCTGCGATAGGGGAAGACAGGTCACAGTCGAGCGTCCAACCAATAGAGATAAAACAAGTCACATTCAATGTGGAAGCACAAAGGGATATTTTCTTGAAATAACAGGAGGCAATGAGACATATGAGGCATCCACCTCTTCACCAAAAAGAATTTTACTATGAAATGTCACCAATATTCGACACAAGGAATTCACGAAAAAATACTAACACCTTAAGAGCCTTCCTAGAGAGATTCTTGGAGTTGGAAAAATATCAGGATGCATTGGCAGAGATATCCAGCCTGTTGCATCAACAGGAGGTTCAATGACAAGATCGGATGGTCAATCGAATACATAAGAGTAAGACAGGAAGAGAAATGATGATGTATGCACAAATCAGAGCATTCGATGTCAACTCCATTATCTTAGACCTAGAATTAGATTTAAACAATATAATGAAATAGACCTAGGAAACGATGGGGAAACCACAGCTGGAATGGTCCTCGGTACAACTGTGACTAACAAATAAAAGTAAGGTCACCCCGATTGGTCGATTATGCCAGGTCCTAGTTGAGATAGAAGGAATCAAAACATAGACATATTTTGATGTGATAGATATTTTCGACAACACAAGCCCCTATCCAGTGCTGTTAGGGATAGACTGGCGATGGAGAATCAGGACGTCATCAATTTCAAGAAACGAACCATGTCATTTGAAAACCACGAGATGAGGGTAGTCGCACCTCTCGATCTTGCATAAGGGAAGAGATATGTTGAGCCGACAAGGGATAAATTCACTGAGGGATGGGATAGTCTATACAACATATCAGAAGAATACATCAATCCTACTGCAGATGGAGAGTTACGATGGCACAACATCAATTTGACGTTGTCAGATTCACATGAAGCACTTGAAAAATTGGTAGAATCGGCTACATGAAGTATTGTTTAGGAGGTGTGCATGGATCACCCAGTCACTGAGATGGGTAGCTATAGAAGTGTTTGAAATACCAACATATGAGGGGTTTCCCAATTTGACTGCATTTATCACTTATTTTGAAGAAAAAGTGGCAGAACCACAGCGACTACTTTCCTTGCAGGAATCCCTGAAGGCTACACCAGCGCGATGGTGGGAAGCGCACAAGTCAACAATAACAAACTGCCCATTATGTCGACACCTAATGAAGGTTAGGTTCGATGACACTGAAGGATACTGTGGAAGGAAGTACAATGGTAGAGGAGATCCAAAGGACCATTTGAATAAATGTCAAAACAAATGGGGAACACAATCAAAACACGAATGGGTCCATGCATTTATTCACACATTGGATCAACTACCATGAAGTTGGTATATCACAACAGAGCTACAATGTGGAACAACTACATGGGATCAGCTGACTATTGGATTTAGCCAAACATTTAGTTTCTCTGTTGAAAACCCCTTCATCCACAATGCATTACAACAGGTCTGTGAGAAAGTACTCGAAGCAGTTCTGACAGAAAAACCTATGGGACTTCAGTGGACTCTGACACCAAAAATGTTGATGGAATGCTACAACATAATAGGAGAACTAGATAATGAGGATGATTCGAGGGCTATGTATATACCAGAGTCAAAAGGAAGTCACAATGTCGAAGCACCAGATATGCCTTCCGACAAGTTTCAGCAGCCATTGCGAATCAAGAAAGTGAACATTGGGTCAAAAGAGAATCCCAAGTTCGCAAGCATCATATATTATTGGGATGACTCAACCATTGCCAAGATGAAGGACCTATTACATGAGTTTCAAGACTTGTTCCCAACAAATTTTTCAGAGATGAAAGGTATTTCTGGGGACCTAGGAGAGATGAAAATCCCACTGACACCTGATGCGAAGCCAGTAAAGAAGCGACCTTACAAGTTGAATCTAAGGTACAAGGAGTGTGTGAAAGCCAAAATTGAGAGAATGATGGAAGGAGGAATTATAGAACCAGTGGAGGAATCTGAGTGGATCAGTCCAATGGTGGTCCAAGATAAGAAAAATGGCGAAGTCAAGACCTGTGTCGATTTAAGAAAGTTGAATGGCGCATGTTTACATGATCCATTCCCTACACCGTTCATGGATGAAGTGTTAGAAGGTGTGGGAGGTAAAGAAATATACTCCTTCATAGACGGATTCTCAGGATATCACCAGATAAAAATTGCAAAGGAGGATCGGCACAAGACAACGTTCATCACAGAATGGGGATGTTTTCAATATACAATGATTCCATTCGGCCTGGAGAATGCACTGGCAATATTTTCAAGACTAGTGGTTATTGTGTTCAAGGATTTCATCCATAAAATTATTGTAGTATACATGGATGATTGGACAGTATATGGATTGGTTAAGGATCACGTTGCTAACTTGAGGTTGATGTTGGAAATATGTCGATAACACCATATTTCACTAAACCTAAAGAAGTTCATTTTCCATGCTCCGTTTGGGATCCTACTAGGACACATGGCATGCAGGGAAGGAATGATGGTCAACCCAACGAAGATCGCGATTATTGTCGACCTACCCCCACCAACGATAGTAAAACAATTAAGAGCAACGTTAGGACAGACGAGATACTACAGGAAGTTTATCAAAGGTTATGTAGTGATCATGGCACCAATGGAAAAACTGTTGAGGAAGGATTCCAAGTTCGAGTGGAACGAAGAATGCCAAAAGATCCTTGATACAATGAAAGCAAAGATGGTCGAAACACCAATACTAGTGTTTCCCGATTGGATGAAGGAATTCCATGTTCATGTTGATGCATCATCAATCACACTAGGAGTAGTATTGGCCCAGCCAGGAGAAGGAGTGATCGACCACCCGATCGCATTCGCAAGAAGGAAGATGTATCCTGCGGAGAATAACTACATGATGATGGAAAGGGAAGGGTTGGCGATTTTCTACTCCTTATAGAATTTTTGACATTATCTCTTAGGAGGAAATTTTAAAATGTTCACTCATCATTCAACACTCAAATACCTAGTGAACAAGCTTGTGTTAGGGGGGGGAATCTGTCAATGGCTATTACTCTTCCAAGAACTTGACTTCGAGATAATTGTAAAACCTGGGTGACTCAATGCAAGACCAGATCATCTGTCACGGATAGAATCAAGAGAAGAACCAAGGAATATTGATGAAGGATTTCTCGATGCTCAATTATTTAGGGTCGAAATGGTTCATGACCACTACGAGCACATTATACAATTTTTGGCGACAGGGTAGGCACCGGAGGAATTTACTACGAATCTAAAGAAACAGTTAGTTGTCATAGCTACATATTTCCAATTGATTGCAGGGAAACTATATAAGATGGGACCAAATGAAATACTTCGACGATATGTCCTTTTGCATGAACAGGAAAGGATCTTAGCAGAAGCTCACGATGGGATTGCAGGAGGACACTATGGAGGACGTGCCACTACTAGAAAGATACTTCGAGTTGGACTATGGTGGTCGATGATGCATGGATATGCTACGGACTACGCAAAAATATGTGACGTATGTCAAAGAATAGCGAAACCGTCACGAAGGGATGAAATGCTATTATTACCTCAATTGACACTGCAGACTTTCAACAAATGGGCAATCGACTTTGTGGGAACTATCAACCCACTAGGAAAAAGAAGAGGGTCACGCTACATAATTACTGCAACAGATTATTTGACGCGATGGGTGGAAGCCGCACCAATGAAGGATTGCATGGTTGCGACTACAACAAGGTTTCTCTTCGATAATGTGGTCACTAGTTTTGGGTTCCCAAAGATACTGATGAGAAACCAGGGTACTAATTCTGTCAATCAAATGATCATGGTGATGACAACAAAGTTTCAAATTCAACACAGGAAGAGTACCCCATATCACCCACAAGCTAACGACACAGTTGAAGCATTCAACAAAATATTAGAGCATGCACTCACAAAGGTGTGCAACACAAACCACGATGATTGGGATTTGAAGATTCCAGTGATACTATGGGATTACAGAACAACTTGCAAACGATTGACAGGACAAACTCCATTCAAGTTAGTATATGGAAACTAAGTATTAATTCCAATGGAGTATATCATCCCAAGACTGCGCATCGCAGCAGCCACAGGAATGAGCGATGATGGAGCAATTGAAGAATGATTGGCATAGTTTGTAAAGCTTGATGAGGATCGATTTTTCACAGGATTCCATCATAAGGTAGAAAAGGATCGACAGAAGGCTTGGCATGATCGCCACATCAAAACCAAGCACTTCCAGCGAGGATATATGGTCCTATTATACGACAATAAGTTTGCAAAGCATCCAGGTAAGCTGCAGATGCATCCAACTAAGCTGCAAATGCATTGGTTGGGTCCTTATATCATAAACTTTGTTACTGATGGAGGTGCGGTGCAGTTAAAAAGGCTATATGGGACATTATTGACAAATCTAGTAAACGGGAATCATTTGAAACTCTATCATGACAACCAGGTGCATAACAGATAAGACACGAGTTGCACGGAAAAAAAAAAAGAAAAAAAAAAGCGTGAGACATGGCAAGGCTGGGAACTCATCGACGTTTATCATGCGGGAGTCAAGTCAGATCATAATTACTGCAGCTAAGCATCAACGGAAGACAACAGAAGTTTATGATGACACACTTGAGGACAAAATTTGATGAATACATGAAATATTTAGCGAATGACTTGACAATCATGCGTCAAGGACATGGGGAACAAGCATAAATACAAGTGAAGAGATTTGAAGATGAGGGATTATGAACATTATGAAAAGAGTCAGTAAGTCAAATGAACGATTCCAAGGAAGCTGTGGGATAAGGAAGTAATATTAGAAAGTTGCAATGGTGCATTTTGTTTCCAACGGAAGCCCCCACGGTGCGCTAAGGGAAAGGATGACAAGTGTTCATGAGAAACCAACAAATGCAGAGGAACCATGTATTAGGAATAACAAAGATGAGGTCTTATCTGGGATGTCTAAGAAAGTTTCAAGTGCTATAAGAGAAAAGGAACACCGATACAAGCAAAGGATGATCAAATGTGTGAAATAGATGTGTCAGACCACTACACCCTTTCCACAATTTGAAGTTGTCGATAAAATTTTGTCCGGTCGCAAGCCATGGATGAGGGAAACAAACGACCAAGATGGGATAAACGATGAAGGTTCCAAGAGACTATAGGATGAGTTCGAGAAGTACATGACAGCGATCACCAGATGGAAGGATCAACTTGAGAAGTACAGAATAGCGAAGAACGAGAATAGTTACAACAGGGTCCAGCTGAGGTGTCTCAAGGGAGTGCCACAAGTTTGTGTTGGGGTCCTGTTGGCACAGGGTTAGATCGCATGAAGTGCAGAAGCTGACAACGACGAGAAATACCATCTTCGAAAGAAAGGACCATTCACGGAGAACAAGGAACCGACAAAACCGCAAGATTATTTTAGTTAGTTAGAATGGGTCCTTTGGACCATTTTGTAACCACTATAGTTGGCTATAAATAGGACTATGATTGTAAGCCTAAGAGAATCAGTTGATCAATAAAGAAGCAAATGAATTGCATAATGTTTTGCTCTGCCTATGGCAAGTTCTGTATGGATCCTCAAAAAGTTGTTTGGAACTATCCCTATGAGGGTTGTGCCGCAAGTTTTTGATGAGTTAATGCATGAAGATGTTCGGATATGTCTATTTCTTATCTCTGTTTGTGTTGAATGATGAATGCGACCTAAATACTATGTTATGCTTAAGTTTCATTGTTCTGTAATTTCTATTGATGCGATCTCCAATCTTACCATGTCAGTGTGAATGTTGATTACATATTAAATATGTGAATGATGAATGTATGTTTGAATTGGTAAGCATGATGCGAAGATAAATCTCTGGTTTATGTAGAAATATAGTGAGAATAGATGCATGTCCTCCCCCTACTGCAGGAACTTGGTTCCTGCATCCCCCTTAATCATCTCAGGTGAGACCTCACTCGCTCTATGGGTGTTGCTGGAAAGGGTAAAACCTTTGTGGGCCCGTGCTTAAGGGTTTTTGGTTAGTGTTTGTTGACAGCAATGCAAAGTGAACCCTTGTCGACAGTTGTGTCAACACCCATGTCAAGTTCATTAAAAAATGAAACAACAACCCACGAGCATAGTTCTATTCTTGTGTCAAGATCGTTAAAAATGAAATAGATCCCCTCCCTTTGAATTGAGTCTTCCACTAGATTTAATATCTACACCTTCTTTTCATTCACCTATGCTATTTAATCCTCTTTTTTCTTCCTCCGCTGGTGAAGGTATTCCTAGTAGTAACCATGAGTTTTATTGGATGATGAAAAGAGTAGGAGAATGAAACAATGCTTGGGGGGCATGTCTCTAGCCTCTATATATTATACTGGAGGTAAGCCGTCAACTCCTTATGCTGGGTGGAAACTTCCAACCTCTGGATATCATGTTGGGAAAAAAACCTGCCAATGAGAATTATACCGAGCATAGTTTATTTTTTTTTACAAGCTCGTTAAAAAATGAAGCAGACATCATGAGCATTATTTTCACCTGTCTTCAAGCTCATTAAAAACAGTAAGATAGTATTGAGCGTACTTTTCCCTTTTTTTTTGTGCTCTGGTTGAAACATGAAAAGTTGTTTGAGATTACTTTTTAATTTTTTGAGCTTTGGTTCAAACATGAAAAATATTCCGAGTGATTTTGATACCATTGTCATGCTCGTTAAAAATTTAAGTAAAAAGATGTGTCTAACGAGTATAGTTTAATCACTTTATTCGGCTTCGCTAGACTACTTACGGAAAAGGAAGTGTGTTGAGTTTACTTTTTCTGTTGTTGTACTCGATCATCAACCATGACAAAGTTGTATATGGAATCCTCTTTAATTTCTTTTTAGACTCCCTAAATAGGAAAATATTACTGACCGAACTTGTTTCTTTCACGCTCATAAAAGGATTTGAAAGGACGTCTATCTGGTGATAGTTTATACCTTTCTAAGACCATTTAGACTATTTACGAAAAAGGAATACTCTAGTAATTCATGATTAGAAGAGTTCTATCTCACACTGTTTTATCCTTTTTTGGCTGAGGATACTAACTTAAGAAAAAAGAACCATTAGGAGTCTTCTTTTAACTGTTTCAGACTCTCTAAATGTGAAACGCCATCGAGTTTACCTTCTTTGATCTCGTAAAATCATACATGGAAGGACCCTTTTTGGGACTGAACCCCTCCTTTATCAATTTCGTAAAACATGTGAGATTGGACTCATCATATGATGAGCTACATCGAGCATTTTTTACCCTCTTCCATCTCGTTAAAAATCAAAGACACACTCATCCATCATGATGGGGAAATTAAGGGAATGGGAATATGTATTTTAGTCTGTATTAATAACAGCTTAAAGTAACCTTTGAATGTGGAACTTGTATGCATTCTAGTCACATAGTTGGGTAGTCATCTTGTCTTCAAGTCATACCAATTCCATGAGTTATTCTACTCATTTGGGTACTCCTAAGAATGCTTCAGTCAATTGTTGCATTATGTCTTGGTCTCTGTTATGTCGATTCAATGCTTCGAAGTCACTTGTCATGCCATTGAATGTTCAAAGGAAGTATTTGGTCGGAATCAACCTTCGTAGTCATTAAAAATTATGTTGTGTCGGCCGTCCCTGTTTAAGATTACACCTTTGTGTCATTTCACACTCATTTGACATATCATCTTATATCACTTCTTATGTCAGTTTCGTGTCGATGATCTAGGATGCATCATGGCCCTCCTCTGACGAGTCTATTTCGGTTGACATCATCTCATCATCCAGGAAATAGACTTAGAAACTAGTCGGTACCTTGGAGCCTTCTTGCCTAAATGGCAGGTTTCCTCGCTTTTGACAATAGGTTTACATCATTGACCTCTGATCGAATGATTCCACGAATGTTCGACTCCAACTCATTTATTCGCATTCGTTGGGATGTACTAGTGATTCCTTCGGTATTATCATCATAATTGGAGATTTACATTGCACTTGTTAATGGTTCACATCATTGACAGGTAATCAAGTGGTTTGTACCATGTTTGATTTCAACGTATTGTAATCACATGGTAAGATTCGTATCATTTCGGGAATGGTTAGAATACCTTGGGTTGTTCTGGTGTCTTATTATTACACCCAGGTTGTGATGGATATTTTTTGGTAGGTCCCCACACAGATGTTATGATGGAGACCCCATGGATGTATTGTCATGCATATCCACTCTTGTATTGGTTGCGGCTGTGTTATTATCTCATCATGGATATATGCTTGTATTTTACTATCCATGATTGTGTTCAGTTATTCAGATATGGATCCACGCTGTATTTTGGTGGCCATATCATCGGTCAGTATCAACATGGATCTGCAATGTATTCGTTGGCAGCTTTTTTGTGAGTTATTGCGATGAGAAAATTATTTTACTACAAAAGATCCTTGGTTATTGTTGACAAATTTCCAACCAGTAGTTCCTTTTCTTGATCCTTTATACTTTATCCATCAAATTATTTCACCTATCATGTTACGAAAATTTTTTACTCATCATGATTATGAACCATGTACACTCTATCCTTGCTTAAATACCTAAAGTACTTAACCAAAATCCTTATAAGATGAGTCATGAGGTTTTTTCCTTGCAAAAACTATGTTTAGAGAGATCGACACACCTTTCCTTCTAACAAAGTGTGTCTTTTCCTTATATGCGTTCCTTGCTACACTACAAAGCATGTCATCGATGCATGTTGCTAGTGTCTAGGGTGTGTTGGTACCTGTACAGAGGGAAAAAATATAATTTTCAAGAAGTCTCTCGAAGGAGACCCTCGTGGTGGCAAATCCGTTCCATATAGGGTGGATCTTACTCACATCCCAGCTTAGTAGGATCCCACCTTCTCCAGCCCCCTAATCCTCTCCTCTCCTCCTGATCTCTTTTGGCCTATAAATGAAGATCTTATTCATGGGATAGGGGGGTTGAAATGAGGGTAGCCAAATGCTGTAGAAATTGAGCCAGGAATCCATTCTTCCATGATTGGATAATTGAGGCAAGGTTCCATTGGAAAGGATATTCAACACCAAGAATTCATTGGTTGTAATTCTTTCCTCTATATTAATTAATACATCAATGTCTTCCCTTCCCATAAATGATGTGTAATTTCATTTTTAGTAGTTCTCTTTGGTCAATTGCTTAGATGTATCATGTTATCCTGTAGTCTCTTGTCTTTGTCCTTTTGAATCTTTTGCAGGTAATATCTCCATTAACAAGCAAGAGTGTGAAAGCTTCAAGCCACGAGCACGACCTTTATAAAAAAGGTATGGAATTGACTCTTTGCATTCAAGTAATTTGATAGATTTAGGGAAAGGTCTTCATTCTTGTTTTGCTTTCTTCTAGATTTGAACCATTCAGACTAGGGATATCAGTTGGTGTTAGCACTGAAGAATTTATCCATAAACACGTCATCATTGGAATATATTATGTAAAGTATGTGTAATTTAAGTAGGATTATGGTAAGAGTAGGGTTACATTGTCATGTTGTGAGGAATGTTAGAACATACCAAAAAAAAAAAGAGATTGTGTGTTTCTTTGAAATGATTGTATTTTTTAATGAAATATATGGTATATATGGGAATTATGTTTATACTCTTTGTTTAAAATGCATTATAAAGATTACTCAATCCCCTACATTGTAGGAAGAAGTTATGTTTTCCATGTAGATAATTTTTTTTTAATTCCTGAATTTACAGTTTTTGAGGTTGTTACACATTTAGAAGTGGCAAGTTGTGCTCGCATGACTTTGGCTGGTATAATCATCATCCTTATTTTCTATTACGATAATATTGTTCTTATTTAAATGAATCCTTATGTTTTCAACAAGCAATTAAAAATTCTCAAGTATTTTTTTCTCTACCATGGGTATGATTGTTAACAGTGGGACCAGTGCAAGGTAATACTACCTAATTACGACATGTTAGTTGCAACGGAAACCTAGAAAAACATAAATATCATAACTAAAAATTAATATTAGAGGTACATGCATAACAATTTAGAACATAGTGTAAAAAGATAAAATGTAGACAACCAAGTTACCTTCTATAATATATAACTTTTATTTATGGAAAATTAGTATAACTCCAAGAAAACAATGTTATCGTAAGATCGGTATGTTATTTTTTTCCTAAAACATAATGCATATGTTTTTGTTAAAACATGTGTTTGGTATGTAAGCATTGATTTTTTTCAAAAAAAAATAGAGTTGCAGATAACAAGTCTCTCCCGTGCGACACTATTTTTCCATAATTTTTAATGTTGATTTTATATTTTTTTTAAATTAAGAAATTTAGTGAAGTTCTAGAGTGAGAATCCGAAGTGTTACACCCTGCTATGGTCTTAACACAATCAATGAAATTTTTGTGTGTATGTAGTTCTTTGTATGTTCTTGTTCAAGTTCTTTTTAATTTTCAAAATAGGTGAACCAATAAAAAGTTACAAACAGAATAAGAGACCTATGTTCTTTTAATAAATTTTACATATGAATAAAAAATAAAAAATAGTGATGTCTTCCAAAAAATATATATATATTTGAAATCTACATAGAGATCTCTATAGTATGTGCAATTTTATTAGCAACAAACATGTAGAGCATATGTAAATTCGATGTTGAAAAATAGGGAAATGAAAAAATAGATGTGTTTTGTTAGTTGTAGGCCCAACCTATAGTTTTGAAAATTTGAACCTAAAACCAAATCGAACAACTCATCCTCCATGTAGGTGGAAAAAGTCATTTGCACCATTTAAAAATAAAATAAAATGTGCATATGTTTATAATAATGCATGAGTGCCCTTGTTTTTAAAAATAATGCACATGTTTTATTAACGTACACACATTAATTTTCCTTCCCTTTTAACCCCATCTCTCTCTCTAACCCCACACATCTCTCCTGTTGTCCCTAACCCACTCCTCTCTGACCCCCCTTCTCTGCCTCCCTCTCTTTATCTAACCCCTATCCTCCTCCCCCGACCACTAACTCCCCATCTATCTCTCTCTCTCTCCCCTCCTCCCCCTAACCCTAAACCCATCCCCTCTCTCTCTGTCTCTACTAGCCCCACCCCTAACCAACCACCTTTTTCTCTCTCCCATCTTACCCCTATCACTTTTTCCCTCTCTCTCACCCCTTATTCCCCCCATTCAAAAAGCACAATTCAAAAAGTTGTTTTCAATCCCAATGCTCGGGCCGCTCACAAATACAATATTGTAGAGAACCTGGCACAATCTCCTTGTGCTATGTCAATGCTTGAGGTCTTGCAGAACTATCCTAACTAGCGCAAGACTCTTCTCGCTGCCATCGGTGCGGTTGATACAGATTCTTCTAATACCATCATGTTCCTACTGGAATACTTTAAACCGAGGCTTTCCCATCAGTTGGCATTTCAATTTTCCACAAACATTGCTGGGAAGACAATCCATTGTACCATCTTGGACAAAGGTGCCTCTACCTCATTCATGTCGATTTCATGCTGGAGAGCCATTGGCTCTCCCAAGTTGAACCATTCTCCCACCACCTTGAAAGCATTCGACGGGCGTGGCTTTGAACCTCATGGGTTGTTACAAGCCTTAACAGTCGAGTTGGGGGGCAAGACCACAACCATTAACATGGAAGTGGTCGTTGCCCCATTGGATTGTAATATTCTGCTTGGTCGTAATTGGTTTTATGCCATGACTGCTATCGCATCATTTGTCTTCCGCATAGTACAATTCCCTCATTAAGGCCAAATTATTACTGTTGACCAACTTGATTTCTGTACACCTAACACCGCTACTCATCGGGGCGATAATGTTCCATTACTTGGACAATCCTAGCACCCATATGAGAGCATGGGGGTTGGCCTCATCAAGGACTCATCCCTTATGGACGTTTTTCTAACCTCGGACCCCCCAAATCTTGTTGCCACGGTGAACATGATCTCCTCCCGGATTTCATCTATCCCCAACTCTACTGATCCATGGCTTGTACCTGATGAAGCCACTACACACCTGATTGGAGACACTATGCCTCTTTCACATGTTGAACTCACTTACAAGGCTATCTAGTCAGTCCCAAAGGACCACTTAGTTGTGGCCTCCAACTCCTGTTCTCTACAGCGAACATCATCCCTACCTGATCCTCTACTCTGGACTTTTCATTCTGATGAGTCCATTATGGAAATCATGAGTGCAGATGACACTTTGTGGGAAGACCTCCATCATCGGTCGTCTTTCCTTCCTTCATTGGACACTATGAAGAATAGCATCACCACCATTTGTACAGCGGATGTCTACCCTTTCTCTCAGTCCTCAATACTTATGTGTCAAATGGACTCTGAAGGAAACTTGGCAACATTGAACCTACCATTTCGGTCGACATATTAGTTATTCCTGGTGTAGTGGAACACATTTGTTTAGGCCAGAAGTGTTCCCCTAAAGAGATTGCAACATTCATGGCCTTGTTCAAGCAATTTCGAGACGTGTTTTCTTGGACCTACGAGGAGATGCCCAGGATAGACCCCGCTATTGTTTTACACATGATTCAAACCTATCCTAATGCTAAACCAGTCCGGCAAAAGTTGCGACCGGTGCACCCCCGAAATACTGCGACAATGAAGGTAGAGATTGAAAAGCTCTTGAAAGCTGGTTTTATATACCCTGTCCTATTGATAGAATGGGTCTCAAACGTTGTCCCTATAGATAAAAAGAAGGGTACCATTTGTGTCTGCATCGATTATCAGGATCTCAACAAGGCTTGTCCTAAGTACAATTACTCGACTCCATTTATCAACCAGATCATTAACAATTCTACTAAAAGTGTCATTTTCTCTTTTATGGATGGATTTTCTAGCTACAACCCGATTGAGATCCACCCGACTGATCAACACAAGACATCTTTCATCTGTCCTTGGGTTACATTTCCCTATCGCAAGCTCCCTTTTGGTATTAAAAATGCTGGTGCCACATTCTAGCAAGCCATGTCGTATGCCTTTCATGATGTGAAGGACTTTGTGGAACCCTACTTGGACGATCTACCTACCCATTCATGGAAGCGCGAGTACCACATTGACCATCTGACGGTGGTATTCCTCAGATGCAGGAGGTATAACATTCACCTAAACCCTCACAAGTGTATTTTCTTCGTCGATTCTGGATGCCTCCTTGGTTTCATTGTCTCGAAAAATGGGATACACATTGATCCCTTAAAGCTAGAATCCATAGTCTCTCTCCCACCTCCCACCAACATTACAGAACTTCAAAGTTTGCAAGGGAAGGCAACTTATTTAAGGCGTTTTGTCTATAATTTCATGCAAAAGATGCAGGCTTACATGAGACTACTCAAGAAATATGTCTCGTTCATCTGGGACGACCAAGCACAACAATCTTGTGATAGTCTCAAATATGTTATCAAGTAGGCCCCTGTGCTTTAGCCGCCCAATTACTACAAGGATTATATCCTTTATCTTTCTGCTTCTGCCACCACGATCGCCATGGTCTTGGTACAAGAAGACAACAACTCCTAGGAACATGTGATATATTACTTAAGTAAGGGTCTCATTGACACTGAAACTCGTTACTCACATGTTGAGAAACTCGCTCTCGCAGGAGTTATTGTCGTCCAAAAGTTCTGACATTACATCTTTCTTCACACCACCACCATCATCGCCGATTCGAACCCCGTGTACCACGTTTTGACACGTCAAGTGCTTGGGAGCAAGTATTCACGCTGGATCGTGATACTGCAGGAATTTGATTTCCTATTCGAAAAGACTAAGTCTAAAAAGTCTTTGGTGTTTTACTGAGCTGATCTGTGATCTTCCCCGCGCTGATGTCGAATTGGAGCCCAATGATTCTCTCCTAGACGAATCATTGTTCCTCATCAACACATCTAATCCATGGTATGGAGATATCACCTTATATATTCAAACCCAACGTTTCATCCCCCAATTGTCTCGTAACGACTGCCATCGAATACGCCACCATGCAAAGTATTACGTAATCATCAGTGATACCTTGTACCGTCATGGAATTGATTCTATTCTTCGATGTTGTCTTACTTATGAGGAGGATGAACATGTTTTAAATGATTATCATGTTGGGGCGTGTGGCGGTCATCTCTTTGGGATGCTACAGACCAGAAGATACTTCACGCAGGATATTATTGGCCATCTATCTTTAAATATTGTATCAAGGCCATCAAAAAATGTCGTCCATGCCAGCACTTTCAAACTAAAAAGTGCACCCACCCAGCCCCATTACACCCTGTTATTATCATTGGCCCCTTTGCTAAATGGGGCATTGAATTTGATGCACTATAAGCCTACCTCAGTCGGGGGGCACGGTTACATCATAGTAGCCGTGGACTACTTTACAAAGTGGGCCGAGGCTATGCCTACATACATGGGTGACAGCAAAACCGCCACACTCTTCATGTTCAATCATGTTATAGCACGGTTCGGAGCTCCTCAAGCTATAGTCACCGACCATGGTTCTCACTTCATGAACCACATGGGTGACGAGTTGAGCACTAGATTGGGTTTTCGCCATGAAAAATCAACACTGTACTACCCGCAGTCCAATGGACAAGTAGAGGCCATTACCAAGGTCTTCAAAACCATGATCCAGCGCATGGTGGGTATGCACAAGTCCAACTGGCACAACATGCTCTTTTCCACACTATGGGATTATTGAACTTCTTTCAAAACCACCACTGGATTTAGCCCCTTTCAATTAGTTTATGGATTAGAGGTTGTCCTACCAATTGAGTGCGAGATTCCATCCCTCAAACTCGTAATTGAACTTCTCCCTAACACTACTGTTGAGGAAGAACGCTTCCTCTACCTGGAAAAATTCAATGAGATTGGCCGTGATGCTGCTCTTGCCAATGAGGCACATAAGAAATGTATCAAAGTGCAGTTGGACAAATCAGCAGAACCTCACATTTATAATGAGGGTGATTTGGTCCTTGCATATGACCAGATACATGATAAGCTGGGGGAAGGAAAGTTTGAGTCCATGTGGCATGTAACCTACATAGTAAAACGTGTCCTGGAGAAGGGATCCTACGAGCTAGAAGACTATGACTGGATATATTTGGGTGAACCCCACAATGGGCTCTACCTCAAGAAGTACTATGCCTGAATCTGTCATGCATAGACATATTGTATAGACTGTACATGTTGTGTGTTTTGTGTGGTGTGACGATTTTATTTTTGTGTGCTTAGGTCTTGTTTGGTTACTTATACCATGTTATGTCTGCGTCTGCAGATGGAAACTTGCTACGGATTCATGGACGGCTCTAGCCGGCATACCTGCAACCTTGCCTTGGCATCCTGGGTGTTATACTCACCCACTGGCCAGCTCAGGGGGAAGTTGTTTGGGATTCGGGATCAATAATGCCATGGAATAGCAGGTAGTCATTGGAACCCTAGCCAACGCTATTGCTTTGGGTATGGGCCACGTTGTCATCCATATTTTGGACTCTTGATTGGTGGTCTCTCATCTTAATCGAGTTTTCGCCATCCGTGACCCTTTTCTACTCCGTCTTTTTTGGCGAGTTCATCTTCTGGAAAGGTCTTTCGAATCCATTCAGTACCTGCACATTCCATGAGACATGAACACAGTTACCGACTCGATGGCCAACTTCATCTTAGATTGGTACGTTGCACACACATAGCATATTCATGAATTGTAAAAGCAGACATAAAATTGTAAATAACTCATCACATAAGCAAACATATAAACAAGATCTCATATGGAACAAAAATGTATGAAGCTGCCAAAATGTCTATATATATATAAATCAAGATAAAGTAGTGCTGATACAAAATATGAAGCCTGATAACTTTCAGTAATACAAAATCTGAGGCTCACAAGCTCTCAGTACATACATAATATCATAAGGTCTAACGCATGGCCCGTGCACCCCTGGGTCTAGCAGCCCTCACCTGCTGACCGTGGAAACAATCAACCGCCCTCGCTACCTTGCAAAGAAACACACTGAAATGCAAGGTCACGCTAATTGTGTACCTTTACATGGCCCGCGGTAACTCATGCAATGTCGGCTCTGGAACGTCTAATGTCAACCTAGTGAGGTTCTCATAGACATCATCCATCTCTACGATGGCATCATGCATGGATGGAACTATAGCTGGTGCCTCTCCCCTCTTCGCGAGAAGTGAAACTTCAACTGGTTGTGAAGGGCCCACATCTGCACAAACATGTTATTAACTCACCGGCACTACCCAAAAAAAAAGTATAAATGCACAAAATGAAAAAATACAATCGTCATTGTTCTTATCGATATCTCCCCACTCTGCTCCCTCAAGAAACACCAGGTCCGGATCCTCTCTGATGTCCGTACCATTGTACAGATAGTCCTCGATCATGAGCAGCTGGCCTTCCTGCCAGGTGAAGAATCCAGAACCATATTTGATGATCGGACCCCCACTACCATGGTGGGCCATCACATCCGTCCATCGAACCATATGAGGATCCTTGGCATCCCTATCATCCAAGTTCATCCTCTGGCATAAGAGCGGTACCCGCTCTAGCAAGAAAGAGATCACTACTCATCCGTAACCAAACTGCTTGAGTTCACCATGCCGACACTTGGTCAGTTAAGCTCGAAGGTTGGTGAGGAGTCCCTCACACCAGTTAAACACCTTATGAGACATACACTCCTCTGCATATAATATTTGGGACTTGGTAGCCAGGTGAGCCGCTTGTATCCCTGCTACCCTCACTATAGTGAAGAGTATGACGTGCAATGGATGTTCTCGAACCTCCTTAATGGGAATTTTCCCACTAGTGGCAAGAGCATCTAGAGTACAATGCTGAGTGATCAAATCATCCACTGTCCGGCCACTCCCTTGTGATCTGGTGAGACACAATATCCCCCCTCCGAGATAGTCCTGTCAAGAAATAGATGTCCTCAACATCTATATTCATCACATGTTCCCCAATCAGGAAATACTGCTGTGCTGGATCCCAACTCCAGATCATGTGCTCCAGTAATGGGACTTGGGCCCTCATGCCCTGAACCTGGAAGTACTTCAACAGTCCACAGTTTCTCAATGCATCCACACATAATGGATCATTTTTTGCTTGTATATATTCTACTTCGTGTTCATGTTCATGCCATTCAAGAACCATGGTGACAGCTGTAAACATGACAAAGGAAGCATTAAAACACTATTAGAAATCATCCAAACCATTGAAAACTTTTCTTGTGGGCTAGGTTTTGATTTGAAGTTGGGAATTTCCACCGTCGCACCCCATCATTACTGACAGGGGGACGTTGTCGCAAAGCTCCCTTATGGGTTTTACAACAACCTAGGTTCATCGCAGTTCCTGTAAAGGAGGCTTGCAACGACCCGAGGGCGCAAAATCCCCTCATAAATCAACCCAAAAACCAAAAAAATTGAACAAGAAACAAAATTGTAATCCACTAGGAAGATGCTGACTAAGTTCTAGGTTTACCTGCTCATGTCGGTTCATGAAATGGTCAATCGTAGCTCCGGAAATCGATGAATGAAAATCATCTCCAAATGGAACTTTCTTCTCCCCAAACTTGGCAAATGAAAATGGTAACTATTTTTGGTCATTTTTTCCTATTTTATAAACAAAAAGGGAATTTTCCTTTTTCAAATTTAGATGCTTTATGGGTTATTTGCTATAGTTTGGATTATTTACTGCATTTTAATACCCGGTTGACTATTTTTGACCTAGTTTTCAAGCATGCAGGAGACGTTAAGTGTTTCATTTGCACCATTCTCGCATCGTAGCGATCATCTCATAAATGTTGTCAAGTATGAACAACCCATTGAATATTTTTGTTGTTATTTTTGCCCGTTAAAATTCAGTTATTTAATGATGATGAGCTAACTCTTTGTTCTTTCTCGTGCTTGTAAAACCATGAGAATAAGTCACCAAGTTATGATTTATCACTTTTCTGGGCTCATTAAACTCCTACGGAAAAGGAACCCCCCGGAGTCTATCTTTAAGCTCTTCAGGCTCTCGAAATACGAAAAGATCGCCAAGCGAACATGTCACGTGCATGCTTGCTAAAGTATTTGAATGGTCGTCTTCCTAGTGATAGTTTACCCCTTTTTCAGACCAGGGGGCACTAATTACAAAAAATGAATACTCCATCCAATCATGACTGGAAGAGTCCTCTCTCACTTTTTTTTACCCTTTTTTGGGCGAAGAGGCTAACCTTAGGAAAAAGGACCTTTGGAGTCTTCTTTAGCTCTTTTCAGACTCTCTCAACATGAAATGACGACCGAGTTTACCTTCTATGGACTCACTAAAATTTAACATTGATGGGACCGTTGTGGGATGAACCCCTCCTCTCCCAGGTTCGAAAAATATTTGGGATTGGACTCATCTATGAGATGAGCTATAACGAGCATGTGGTTACCCTCGTCAAGCTCGTTAAAAACACATCAGGCACTCATCAGTCATGATGGGGAAAAGTTAAAGCTTTTTATTAAACCTTTATCAATGGTAGTACTTAGTTTTTCTTGAACATGGCACTCATTTGCATTCGCATACAGTACTTGGACCATCCGTTTGCCCTGTAGATTTTCCTATTTCCTGAGTCTTGTTACTCCTTTGAGTCATCCAAAGAATACTTCATTCATCAGTTGCATTAGGAGTTGGCGTCATTCTCATCGTGTCAATACTTCCATGTCATGCAATTCCCATGTTTAAGAATATATTCACCGTTCATTATATGTAGTCAGTACACCTTCCACCATGACAGTCTACTCTAAGTCAGTCTTGCATGTTACTATACCATCTGATCTACTCCAAAAATTTGTTATCGATTTTTTTGTTGATGATGGGGGATTAATCATGGCCCTCCTTCGACGGACTCATCCTTGTCAACTTCAAATCATCATCCAAGGATTGAATCTAGAAATTAACCGAGTACCTTGGGCCTGCATGCCTTAATGGTAGGTTACCTAGCTTTTGACATGAGTTTACATCATTGAATCTTGATTGAAATATTTCATCTGGCATTTGACTTCAACTCATTTATTCACGCTTGATAATATGTACTATGATACCTTGGGGATCATCGACATCAATGGTGATTTCCCTCGCGCTTGTTAATGGTATACATCAATGACCGATAATCAAGTGGTTTCTACCATGTTCGACGTCAAGACATTTGTAATCACATGGATAGATTCGTATCATTGTGAGTTCGACTTGAAGACCCTAGGGAAGTCTTGTTGTACCCAAGTTGCGATGGAGGTTTTTTTTGAGTCATATCACACAGATCCACATTTGTATTGGTCATGGCTGTGTTATCATCTCATCATGGATCTACACTTGTATCTAGTAGCCATGATTGTGTTCAGTCGATTCTTTACTACCATGGATTTGCATTGTATTGGTCGGTAGCCATGTTTTGAGTCATATGAGAATGTGTTCTTAGAGTCAGTTGTACTGCAACAGCATTTCCTATCCGACAAGCCATTGCCATTCCTTCTATCAAATCATTTCACCTATCCAGTTTCAACAGCTTCATGCTTTGGGGGGCATTATGTTACACCTAAATCTTACCATCATGAGACTTAATGTATATACCATTGAAGTATCCATGACCAGTAAGTCAATTTGAAAGAGTTGTTGATCATTTATCCTAGAAATCTAGGTGGATCATCGCAACTTGATCTCTTCCATCTTGCGACGACCAGGATCATCGCAGGTTGTTCCTTGATAGAGTGAGACGATGCATCATGTTGTCCTTATACAGCCTGCGCTAACCTCATCTTTCTCCTATTTCCCTATTACAACCTGCGATGATGTCAGTTAATATGGATAAAAGGAAGCTTTGAGCGATTTCTCGAAGGAGGATGACTTGGATCTCTATCACTAACTTATATGTTGAGCTGTCCTTCGGTTCCTCCATCATTGGGAAGATTCCTTAGTCCTCTCCCACTAATCCTCAACTCATTTCTATCTTCCTAGTCCTATTTATATGAGGCTCCTCTTCACTCCAAGGGGAGGAATTATATAGTACTTACATGCTGGTGAAATTAGCTTAGGATATCTCTATTCATCTCTTGGGAGATCGATACTTCCTTTGGAGTATTTGGCATTGGCTTATTGGAGAAGGATTGCTACATTAAGCATTGGTTGTAATCACTTCCTTCTATGTACTTTCCCTTTTTATACAGTAATATAAATGCTTTCCACCAAATGTTATTGCATTGATGATGTTTGTGTAGTTTTCCTGCTTAATTGCTTACTTAGATCTATTACTGTTTAGATGCATTTTACTACTTGTGTTGTTATGTGTGTCTTGACAGGTTTTGCAGATGAGATATGAAGACCATAAAGCTTGGAACAACATCAAGGAGAAAGGATCCGCGATCTGAAATGTAAGGCATCTAGTCACTCGATCTCTAATTAGATCTAGGAAAGTTATTTTATATTCCATCTCATTTGATCTAGGCTTGCATTAAGCTAGGGAGATCACGCCTTGAGTCCGCTCTTGGTAGATTTTCCGATAACAATATAAGAGAGAGTCGCTCTTTTAAGTAAAATATATTAATTATCCCGAATCAAGCACATTTACCCCTTGTATAATATAACTACCTTTTCACAAATTTGAAGGTGTTTTTAGTTATGTCTTTTAAAAATAATGTTAATATGTGGGCAGAATTCTAGTGGAATTCAATCCACATTTCATGATATATTATGGGTCTAAAAATATATATATGTATACATTTGAATTAACATAACTATTAACACTAAGTGCTTAGAATATCGATGGACTTGGGATTAATAGTTGTCTGTGTGTGTGTGTGTGTGTGTGTACATGAACCATTAAATGCATAATTAGCTTTGAAGCAATCAATAAGAAAAATCGGTTAAATATCATGAGATGTGGGTTATTCATATAATAATATCTATATTCATGGATATTAGAAATTATAATTAGATTTATATCCCTATTATATGATATATGGATCTTACAAGTACATGTTTTGTACTTAAGATTCAAGAATAGGAAGTAAAAGATAAACTCAATGGTATGATTTTCAGTAATATATGGAATTATATTTCAAGAATATGTCATCTGTTACACGGAAATTTTGTACTCATCATGATTACGAACCATCTACACTCTATCCTTGCCAAAATACCTAAAGTACTTAACCAAAATCCTTAGAATATGAGTCATGAGGTTCTTTCCCTATAGAAACCCTGTTTAGAGATATCGATGTACCTTTCCTTCTAACAAAGTGTGTCTTTTCCAGATCGACACACCTTGCTCCACTACAAAGCGTGTCATCGATGCATGTTTCTAGTGTCTAGGGTGAGTCAGTGCTTGTAAGGAGGGAAAAAAGAGAATTTTCAAGAATTCTCTCAAAGGAGACCCTCATGGAGGCTTATCCCTTCCATATAGGGTGTATCTTACTCACATCCCAGCTTAGTAGGATCCCACCTCCTTCTTCTCCCTAATCCTCTCCTCTCCTCCTCATCTCTTTTGGCCTGTAAATGAAGCTCCTCTTCATGGGATGCGGGGGTATAAATGAGGGTAGCCAAATGCTATAGAAACTGAGCCAAGAATCCATTTTTCCATGTGTTAACACCCAAAATGACCCCCTAGGTTTTCGGAGAGGGCAAACTGGGGTAACCACTAACCAACTTTAGACTTAAGCTACTGACCGAGCTTAGTATGAGAGGGTTCTGTCTATAAAGTCACAAAAAACTAAAAATGATCAACAATTTAACAGATAAAACACATGTTCAGCATTTTTGCTCAAGATATGCAATCAAAACACATTAAGGAGGTCAGATTCCTGGTAGAACAGATTGGTTTCAAAGAGTTTTGGTAAGACATTCATGGAGCGAGACCATTGGGAAATGGAGTCAATAAATCAAGTCTGAACTAAGTTGCTAGAGGTAGGAGTGGGAGGAGATCATGGACAAAGGCAGGGTAGACACTAGCTCTTCCATGTTAAGGTTTTTGCAGGTGGATTGGAGGAATGGGGAAGACAACCCATCAAATAGAGCACCTAACTAGGGTGAATTCTGCAAGACTTTAGAAGAAGATGTTTGAATGCTTAAACAATGGATTTAGAGCATACTAGATGAATTCTGGTCCATAACCCTTGTGCTCAAACATGAAAGCAAAGATACAATGAAATTTTAAACAAGAAGACAATCACATAGGAAATTACTTACTAAAGAGACCAATGGAACAAGAATCTCAGCCATGGAAATATTCAAAGCATTCAATCTCCACAACTTTTATTCATATCTGAAAATAGAAAACATATACAATGCAGAGCTTCTCAGCTCTTGAGAGTCCCCCCAAATGAAAACCCAACCCTTCATTCCTTCAATTACATGAAATTTATAGCTATCTTGCAGAAAATGGTTTTAACAAAATGACACCTAAGCAAAGCTTATTTGCCACCACCCCTACAAGACAAAAGTTGGTGAGACAGGCCCAACTACTTTTTACATTTACCAACACTTTTTTAACTCAATGATAATCGACTCATACAAAAAGACAAAAAGATATTTCTGAGATGCTCTCCAGGTGGCTGCTCCAACAATTGATTGTCCCCAAAATCCTTCGAACCCTTCATATCTGCTTATCATTTAAATGTCGGATTTGCTCCTATTGTCAGAAAAACCTAGGGATGCTTATTTTTCAAAAGGAGCTTGGGGATTGTCTGCGCCTTCAGAATAAATGATTATGCCCATTCCCTAATAGAACCAAATTCTTCCATGATAATTATCAGATGAAGAAAATTTTCCAGTTGAAGGTCTATGCATCCATCCAAGAAAAGACGTGGTAATTCTGAGCATATTCTAGGAGAATCAGCCATTCGCAACCCATACAAGGCGCTTCCCTACAAGAGACAGCTACATTCGTGCCTTTTGTTTGAGATAGTGTGGCAGCCTTGTAAAAATAATTCCTCGACCACTAAAGGCTGCAGTAGGTTTAACTGACTGCCAAATATATTGTCCTTAAGTGCATAGTATAGGTCGGGATGCATTCTGTATAGACATATTTGAGCATAAGGAAAATCATGTTAATGAGTGACAGAATTCCATCATTGTCTTGAACACCATAATATGTTGTCTCACGCACCACCACCTCTGATAGAAGGGGTTCCCACGGCACGTATGGAAGTTATAAGCTCATCTTGGGCTCAATGTATTGCCTTGGTCTTATTGCACTTACCCCCAACTCCTATGCATAATAAATAAACTCCACCACAGCGCTTAAATTGTTTACCAAGTTCATCCTCATACCAGCAAATGACAACAAACCTTGGATGGAGTGAGACCCATCTGTCCTGCATAGTTAGAAAACTGAACTGTCGAAGCCATGTAAGCAATCTTCCCATCGTGAACTCCTATCGCAGTCTACCAGGTGAGACCCAATACCTTCATCCTACAGGTAAAAAAAGAACTCGCACAACTTTCTCATACACTTTTTCTAGTAAAGCAATGCTTGCAACATGCTTCAATATCTTGAGGTGACCAAGCTCGAAAGCGCCTCTGATCAATGACAAGAGACTTAGCAAGAATAGTGTTCCTTTCATCAATAGGTCAAGACCACCTATTGGATCGCTCTTGTAAGCCTACTCAAGTAGCAGGTATGCCCCTGGTGAAATTGATTCCTGACTTAACTCATCCATGAGTGGCATGAAAATAAAAGAGATTCAATCTTAAATGAATAGAGATCTCGTCTCTACATGTATCCATTCTAGTCCAAAGAATTTTGGTCACCCGATAGGTCCTCCACATGCAGATGACAATGCCATTTGTATGCTGCGATCAAAATACCAACTACACCGCACACCACGACCTTCACACACTCCGGGCTATGCAGTTTGCAACCAAAGTTTTATGCATGAATTATATGCAGGTATTATGATGGGCATACGACGAGTCTTTTTCTGAAGGCCTTTGCTTCGTAGCTACCACACTAGAAACCCTAAGCCCTCTCCTTTAGCGACTGAAGCATCGTAGGCTTTGGCGCCACTGAGTATGGATACGATATAGACAAGACCCCACCAGGTTAGGAATCGCGCCAAGATAGATTGACAGACCGGAGCAAGTTTCAATGCCTCCTAAAACATGCAATGTCTGACAATACACCGCCCAGTCGACCCATCACGAAGAGGGATGAAGAAAAATCCCTATCCATCATCTACCTCGGTGTAATCCCTTCCCCGGATTAATTTATTTGACTCGGCGCAGTTTTGGAAATGCCTCTTTCCTCAGCTACAGAAACTGGCGGTAGCATCAACTCTCACTTGGACTAGTGGCATTAGGGTTTTGAGAGACTTGATGCTCCAATCATAAGAAACAAAAAAAAAGTCACCAAAATGGGACCACCTCCCTTTTATACTCCTGTAAGCCATCTTTATTGCCAAAGGAGGTATCGCTTAGGCTTTAGGTAGTTTCTAGTACCATTTTATGATCATGCGACAAGCTTGGAGAGTGCCACATGGGATAGTGGTTCTCTCATCGTAGCCACCCACCGTCTTTTACCTTCAGTGCATGTATACAATGCGAGATGAATTGAGAACCATCAATCCTCCTCTACGACTCTTGCAAACCTCCCAAACAATACAATCTTGACCGCTTTGACATAGTGGCAATGTCCCCAACTGCCGTATCAAATTTCCTAAAAACAACCATTTATTGTTGTCACCAACACTCAAACTCAAAGGTGGCAGACGTGTGGCTATTTTGGATTTTATTAAAACATTTTCATGTTTTGGGACTTATCCCACATGCAAGACAAAAGAATGCCCTCCACTCTTTATATATCCCATGGCTTTTATTATATATCAAGTAACACAACGAAGGAGCGATTCTTGGCCTTGGAATTTGGACAATGGATGATGCATGGGTTCCCTTTGGCTCGGCCCTTAGTCCCTTGATAAGCCCTTGGTGTTGGGTGCATTACCTTTTGCTCCACTTTTAATTAGAATTTGGGCCCACAAACCAAACATTAAAGGAAAATCTCACCTTCTCTAAAGCTGAAACTTAGGACATATGAAAATTAATGCCTCTCTTCATAAGTTATAAAAATCGAAGCCCTTTCTCCATAAAGAATTACCTTTGGCCATATCAATTTTATATAAAAATTTAAAGGCTTCGACCCTTCACTAACATAAACACCCATAATTAGAGGATTGAAATGTGCACAAATTAATCCTTGGCCTAAAATTAATTTTCTTGCCAAATTATGGACACCTTTCATCTTTCTCTTTTTCTCAAAAGTTTTATTTTTGAAACTTTGGTATCTACACTCGAGGAAAAAGCTTCTTCTAGGCTAAGTTTGAAACCTCCACCAATGAAAGCATGCTCTATTTTGCACCGCCAATGCTACCAGAAGAAAATTAAGCACAAAAATTTATGGGGTGCTAACACCATGATTGGAAAATTGAGGCAAGGTTCCATTGGAAAGGATCTTCAACACCAAGGCTTCATTGGCTATAATTATTTCCTCTATTTTAATTAATACATCAATGTATTCCCTTCCCATAAATGATGTTTAATTTCATTTGTAGTAGTTATCCTTGGTCAACTGTTTAGATGTATCATGTTATCTTATAGTCTCTTGTCTTTGTCCTTTTGAATCTTTTGCAAGTAATCTCATCATCAACAAGCAAGAGTGTGAAATCTTCAAGCCACAAGGACAACCTTCGTAAATAAGGTATGGACTTGAATCTTTGAATTCAAGTAATTTGATAGATCCAGGGAAAGGTTTTCATTATTTTTTTTCTTTGTTCTAGATCTGAACCATTCAAACTAGGTAGATCGGTTGGTGTCCGCCACAGGGGATTCACTCAATAAACTGCTATCATAGCATGTTTGTTCATGGCATATGAAACAATACCCCTAATTTTACTAAATACTGGAAAATACCTTCCAAATTTTTTTCTTTTACCCCCTCCTAGTATGCCATCCAAATTTTTAAAAAACCCTATTTTCACTAGATATTGTATGTATCAATTTTTTCATTAACATTTTTTATACCCCTTTATATTTCTACCTAGTATGTTGATATGATACCCCTCTTATGACCCCACATGCATTCTACCATGCACCTTGCTTCTTTCGATGTATATTGTGGATGCACATTACTTCACCCATAATGCAATTACTCAACCACATATCATTATGATTTGCAACATCTAATGGTCTAATGAAGAGATAGGAGATCACTTCTTTTATGACACTAGAGCCAATGCACATAGTACAACATTTAGATTTCATGTTGTAGTTCCCCAATTGCTGACTAATCCTGTTGTGGGCTAGGTATCCAAGCCCCCAGGGCCTGTAACAAGCTCTAGGAGGCTAACTAAACCTCCCAAGGCCTGTAATAGGCATGAGTGGTTGGGTATTCAAGCCCCCAAGGCCTATCGAGGGCCTATAACAGGTCTTGGAGGCTTAGAGCCTCCCAAGGTTATTGGTAACAATTGGCTGAGTGTTATTGGTAACAATTGGCTGTCAATGACCACTGTATCTCAACTATGATCGACTGGAAACCCACTTCACCATGAAAACCCTATTACACCTAAAATCCTACCATCATGACATTCAGTGTATACATCCCGAAAGTTTTCTTGACTAAGTTATCAACCTGGAAGAGATATGAACTCATTCATACTAGGTTTTGAGAGGTCATCGCAGGCTTCCTTAATGCAACATGCGACGTCACAACTTGTCATATTGTAGGGTGCAACGATGTCAGTTACAAAAATAGCTCTTTCAAGCCCATTCTCAAAGCTAGCTGACATGGATCCCTATCCCTGACCTTGTGGGAGAGTTGGCATTCGGTTCCTAACCCTTTGGAAGGATCCCCTATCTCTCTCCTATCATATCTCAACCTATCCTATCCATACCCTATCCACTTAGTCCTATATAAATGAAGCTCTATCCCATTCCAAATGGAGGAAGTCTATAGTATCTACATGTTGGTGAAATCACTTTTGGCGAGATCTCTACTCATCCATTGATAGACTCATACTTCCTTGGAGGTCATGGCATTAGCTTGGATGGAGAAGGATTGCTACGTTAAGCCTTGGTTGTAGTCATTCTCTTCTATGTACTTTCCCTACTTTTTACAGTAAAATAAACACTTCCCACCAATATTGTTGTGTTGATGATATTGTGTAGTTTACCTACTTAATGGTTTACTTAGATCTGTTATTGTATAGATGCTTTTTACTCGTTTGTCTTGTTCTGTGTGTCTTGGCAGGTCTTGCAGCTAAGATATGACAACCGCGAGGTGTGGAACAACATCCTGGAGAAAGGGATACAAATGTGAGGTAAGACATCTAGTGACTTTATCCTTAACTAGATCTAGGAAATTAGTTTATAGTTTGTTCTATTTGTTCTAGTATCACATTGAGCTAGGGAGATCCAGCTCACGTCTGCTCAAGTGGATTGTCCGTCAAACAACCCCTGGCCTCAAGCATGCCTGAAGACGTGATTTCCCTGCGTACTGGTAAGCCCGAGCCTTTCCTCAACCCAATTTCTCATCCAGACGTGATCCCGCCATCTCCATTTGGCGGATATTTGTCAGCCCACCCATATAAAAAAAGACCCCAAAGTATTTTTGTATTGTTACATTAAATTAAAAAACCCTTTGCCCCTTAATATATAAGCAATATAATTTTCAGGTTTTCATGAATATTTAATACCGCAATATGGATGAACATGATATTGTATTTCCTTCTAGTGAATCCCCCGTGGTGTCCGCACTGACAGATTTATCCGTAAATAAAATTGGCAACCCTGTTGGGGATCAAATTATTTAAGTTATAGATTTCCTTTATTTCCTTATTATTTATTAGATATGGCTTGTTTTTCAATTGGTAGATCACATCCAATTAGTAGATTTTACTGTCTATATGCCACTGTATAATTTCCTTTAGGTATCACACCCTGAAGTCTATTGATTGGCTTGAAAATATTTATTTTTTCAATTTTCTAGGTCGCCTGAAGCACTTTAACTTCATGTACAGTACGTCACTGTCAGTATGACGTGATTTTCCTTTGGACAGAGTGTGTTTCCTCCACGCTTTTCTCCTTAGCAGACTGCGTTGATCCCCCACCGACGCTCTGGTGTATACCTACAGCCCGCGTCGACCTATTAGCTTGATTTTCTACCCAGACCTTTCACTACCCTGTTGCTTGGTTTGTGACTGGGTTGGTACAGTGTTTTCTGCTTTCTACAGTTGAAGACAAGAAAATATTTTGTTTCCATCTTAGTTTAAGGAAGTAGCTTTATTTTTCTTTATTTTTTTTAGATTTGAAATATTTATGAAAATTCCAAAAAGAATTTTGCTTTTAGCTAGTCTTATTTTGGTTCAGATCTGATTTTTATAAAAGAAAAGAAAACTAATTTTAGCTTTTGTATAGTTAGGGGTTAGGAATGTTCTTCCTTGTTTGGAAATAGTGATTAGTTCCCTTCCTCTTTTGATTAAATATATACCCTCTCATTATTTGCTAAGAAAAAGATTTTCCTTTTTGGGTCTTCTTGAGATTTGCAGCCATGTTGGGCCCCTTTAGTCAAAACTAGGATACACGATTCACAGGGGGGGCAGGCATGAATCGTGTATCCTACAGTCTCTTTGATCCATATTAAGGTTTGAAAATAATTTTGTTTTGGTGTGGATTGGCTTGTTTCTACCATTTTTGAAAAAGTTAAAATGGCATTTGCATAGGGTTGTTTACTTTGGAAAAAGAACCTCTTACTCTCTCTTTAAGTAGGACTTCATCGAAAAATGAAAGATTTGCATTTCATTTAGATTAGTGGTGCATATTTTTTACTTTATAAGTCTACTTCATGCATCCACTTAACCATATAAGATAAAATCAAGCGCTAGTTAAGTTAAAATATTTAGCAACTTCAATAATAGGTTAGAGACGTGTTCTGACGTCTTAAAGCATAGGAGATGTCGGTCTTTGCCTGCACTGCATTCTGGGGTTTGTGTGGTTCTTCCACGTACTCATTGCTACATCAAATGGCCTTTCACATACTTTTATGGTATATCAAAATGTTCTTTCATGTACTTGACGATATATAGGAAGGCCCCTTTCGTACAGTCGTTCATTAGACAACACTACTACAGATTTGAGCTCCCACGTACCTTGCATATATCGGGAGACCCCTTTTAGCATCCTGTAACTATCCGAGTAAACCTATTGACCATCTTATTGTTCCAATACACCAAGAACAACACTCAGGGAGATTACTACACACATACTGCTAGGTAGTCGGGTTATACGGTCAAGGGTACGGTCCCAATCCTCCCTAGTTAGTGATCTGAAATATTGGGCCGAGTATAAATGTTGGACCCTACAATATATTGTGAGTTGTGATAATTTGATAATCCTGTAAGAATCTGGATTATTTATCCATCCCTTTCTATAGACTGCTTTTTTCTTTTAGATTTGAGTAGTGTTTGATTTGTGTGGTAATTTAGAGGTTCTTAGAGAGTTTAGATATGGAAAACTCTTATGGGACTACCAACCAAGAGACCCCTTTTCAGTCTATGTCTTTTGTTTCTCCCCCATGTGTAAGTGTTGGTCCTCCCTTCATGGCCATGTTGAGCCTTCCTGGATTGACTATAGGATTACCAGTACGTTTTTTCTGCAATCCATTTATCCCAAGTGCATCAATTATTTTGGATCACTATCCTCCCCCACAAGAACATCAACATCACGTTGATCCTTTTCCTTCTTCGTCAAATGTTGAGTCTACTTCCCTTTCTTCCTTTTCACCTGCTGAAAACTATGAAGTTAGTAAGCAGGTGGATAAGAAGAATTAGAAAAGGAAGGATAAGAAGAAGAACAATAAGAATATGATAAAAGCTCCAACCTCTGACCATCATATTGGGAACCGACCAGCTAGTGATCACCATGCTGGGAGTATTGATGTACCTATTTCGAATATTCGTAAACCTAAGTTCTCGTGCAGGATTTGTGAGGGGGGGGCATTTTATTAAGGATTTACTTGGTATTCCCAAGGTCTTACAAGTATGGTCACGATATTCAGAACGACTCGTTTCATCATCCTTTGGAAATTATAATGATGATACCTCGTCAACCAATGACTCTTTGGTTAAGAGTCAGAAAAGTCAAGTCAAGAATCCTTTCTTATTATGTAGGGACATGCATCATACTTACCTTTGTCCTTGCATGGACGAAGCTTTGTGATTATTAGAAAGTGTTTCTCTGTCTCAATCACAGCCTCCAACAAGTTCTATTAAATTTCCTCTTGACTTTATATCGGTTGATCAAGTGGCCAATCTAGTTTCATCCTCGGTCGATCCCACTCCTCCCTTGAAGAGTGAAACCCAAGTGGTTGATCTAGTTTCATCATCGGTCAATCCCACTCCTCCCTTGATGAGTGAAACCTAAGTGGTTGATCTAGTTTCATCCTCAGTCAATCCGACCCCTCCCTTGAAGAGTGAAACACAAGTGGTTGATCTAGTTTCATCCTCGGTCGATCTCACTGTCCTGATAGAGAGTGAATCTAATACCACTCAGGTTCTTCTTGTTAATACATATTCTACCATGCAGGGGGGCATTAATCCTTCTGTTACAGCACCTCCCCTAAGTAATGAGGCTTATGATATTCCACCTTTGGTTCCAAATCAGTCAATATTTATCAATTGAAATAGACTCTTTGCACCTCGACTTCCATCCTATATGCCTTTCGAAATCATTGTCCAGGTTGGTAATATAGATGTACCTCATACTATAGTTGATGAAGGTGCCACAGTTAACATATTTTCCTCAAATGCTTGGTAGGCTATGGGTTCCCTGCAACTTGTTCCCATTAATCAAAATCTGTTATATTTTAACAGAGGAATCAGTCAACCTCTGGGGGTTATTCCTCAGATTCCTATTTCATTAGGTGGAAAAACAGTCTTTATTGATGTTTTGGTAGTTCTGATTGCTTTGGATTTTAATATGCTCCTCGGACAAGATTATATCTATGCAATGAAAGCTCTTATGTCCACACTCTTTTGAGTATTGTCTTTCCCTCATGACGGATTCATTGTGACTATCGGCCAACTTTCATTTGTTAACTCTCGTTTGAATACCGATCATCCGACTTATGTCCATGTCGTATCTTACCTGCAGTAGGTAAATTATGTGGCATTATATCCCATGCTTCCAACTTCCATTGAACACGGGCTTCTCATTGATTTCCTTCCTTCTCTAACCTTGGATTCGAGATTTGACATGGTTTATGTTCCTTCCAATGAGGACCTCTTAGAATCCATGATCGAGGCTTATCCTTCAAAATGTATTCCTTCTGGAGCATCATCCTCTTGGAAGCCATGAAGGTGTCAATGAGCATATTTTTCATTCTATCTTAAGCTCATTAAAAAATGAAAGGGGTCCCTTCGATCATAGTTATTTTCTATTTCAAGCTTGTGTAAAAATGAAACACATCCTCCCAAGCATAGTTTAGCTTTGCTTTCAAGCTTGCATAAACATGAAACCATCCCCACGAGCATAGTTCTAATCCTATGTCAAGCTCGTTAAAAAATGAAACAGATGACCATGAGCATAGATTGGTCTCTCTCTCCAAGCTCGTTAAAAAAAGGAACATACACACACAAGCACAATTTACCTTTGGTTTCAAGATTGTGTAAAAATGAAACCATTCCCAAACATAGTTTACTTTTAGTTTCAAGCTGTGAAAAAATGAAACCATTCCCAAGAATATTTTACCTTCGATTTCAAGCTTGCATAAAAATGAAACCAGCTCCATGAGCAGATTTATTTTCATGTGTCAAGCTCATTAAAAAATGAAACATATGATCATGAGTAGAGTTCTATTCCCATGTCAAGCTCGTTAAAAAATGAAACAGCACCCCACGAGCATAGTGTTGAAATTGTACCTAGGAAGTGTTCTCCTAGTTATTTTTTGCCTAAGTAATTAATGAGGGAAAAGGGGACATCACCCTTGTATTAATTACTTGAGATGATCAATTAATTCACTTTATTTTTATATAGTGAATTTTGGTTTAGTTAAGTGGTAGGTGAATAAATTTAATTTATGGAGAGAATAATGAGAATTTATTCTCATCCATTAATCTAAAACAATGTGGGCCCTTGGATTAGATGACTCTTCAGTTACCCTTGAGAAGCAAACCAAGAGACAAGTTTTCTGAATTAAATAAGTATTCCCTCATTCATTTGCACACATTCCAAGAGAGTTGGAGAAGTGAAGGCACTCCAAGAGAGTTGGATAAGTGAAGATATTCCAAGAGAGTTGGAGAAGTGAATATATTCCAAGATATTGTGGTAGCTCGATTCCCAAGACAAGGTACAACACAGTACAACAATTCTAGGCACAATTTTCAAGAAGAAAATAGTGGCACACATTTCTAGGCAGAGGCATGAATTTCGAGGAAAGTACAGAAAATTAATTATGTACAGTCCGCACAATTCTGTACAATCTATACAATGGCATGAAAATTGAGGTCTGAGATAGGCACAATTTTTTAGGTAGAAAATTAATTTCTAGGCACAAATTTCGAGGTTCGTACAATCAGTCCATACACTGCTGGTTTGGCACAAATTCCAAGACATAATTTTTTAGTTTTGCTGTTGAGATAAGTTGTAATTTTGTTGTTGCAAATATTTTATTTTTCTGAAGAGATAATTTTTAATATCTCTCTCTCTCTCACAGGTTTTCTCTTCGAGGTTTTTCCTAGGCCATTTTGGCTAAAATATCCGAGTCTGAAATTTTTTGTGCATGGATGTTATGTTATTTATGTTCTCAGTATTTTGTTAGAACTTTTCTTTTTCTTCCAGTGCATATGTGTTTATGAGTGAAATTTAATTTTCAGCTGTCTATGGTTGAATGAGATGGTTTGTTAAACATTGTTAATCCGAGTTAACTTGAAATCCTGTTAGAAAAGTGAAATTTCTACATGGTATGAGATCCCTATTAAGGGCAGATTGACAGTTAGAATTTTCATACTTGTGGGAGATTTAGTCCTTGTTCACCTAGAAGATTTATTGGACTGTTATTCTCAATGAATGATGGCTTGCATCTGGTATGAAGATCGGTTGGAAGGGATTTCCAACTACTTGTAGTGGAAATCCCAGATGAAAGCGTTTCTCAAGGAGAACAAGTTATGGACCTTCGTCAATACCACTGTGGTTCCTCCCTTAGCTGATCCTATAGCACTTGAAATACATGAGGTGAAGGAGGCTAGAATGCAGATATTGCTTCTAGATGGTGTTCGTGATCACCTCATTCCTCATTTGGCAGAGAAACATACTGCCAAGGAGATGTGGGATACTTTGAAAAATTGGTATGAGAACAAGAATGAAAATTGTAAAATGGATTTAAAGGATAAGCTTCATGGAACAAAGATGGTGAGAGGTGAGACTGTAGCCTCTTACCTCACTAGACTCAAACAAGTAAAAGATGAACTGGGTGCAGTTGGTGAGGTGATTCCCTATCCCGAGCTAGTGCAGATATCCCTGAAATGCTTCACTAAGGAGTGGGATTTGTTTGTGAAGTGTGTAGTTGGCATAGAGAACTTTCCCTCTTGGGAAATACTGTGGGATGATTTTACTCAGGAGGAGCTTTGAGAAGGGTCTCAAGGGAAGACTGAGCAGGATACTGATGATCAAAACATTCCTTATCATCTAAAGGAAAGAAGTCTAAGAAGGGCCCGGGAGGGACTAAGCAGAAGAGGGACCTATGTAGAGTCAGGTGCTATGCCTACAATGATTTTGGCCATTATGCAGGCCAATGTCCTAAGAAGAAGAAGGGAAAGCAGGATAAAGAGGAGCAGGTTATATCTACAGCAGAGATTGAGTGTTTTGCTACACATTTCGACAAAGAGTTCTCTCTTGTCACTACTATTTCGAATTGTGACAGTAGCAGACCAATTGATATTGGGATGTGGATTGTGGATAGTTCCTATTTTAGTCACATGACTGGGAGGCGATATGACTTTCTCACTTTTGAGACTATTTCAGAGCAAATCATACAGGATAGAGATGGGATAGTGCATGCAGTCAGAGGTTTGGGACGAGTATGGTTCCAGCTTGATTTTGGAGATTATAGGAGTACGCTATATTCCAGGGCTGCAAGACAAAATATTTTCAATTCGATCCTTGGAGGGAGCATGATATGCAGTTTTGTTCAAGAGTGAACACATCTTCATTTATATATTGGGAGTGGATCTGGTTGACCGTGTGCTTATAGGTCATTGAAGAGATGGAAAGTATGTAGTGCGTGGTCATCCTACAGTTGGAGGATCTGGGTGGACAACAGATCCTGAGTCTAAGACAGACAGTGAGCGAGATGCTTGGAGGATTGATGTGGCTCCGAGTAGTGAATCTGTAGTTCAGAGGAGAGAGCGAGATGCTCCAAATATTATTGTGGTACTGTGTAGTTCATATTCTATTCAAAAGAGTCAACGAGAGGCTACTTCGTCTAGTGCTGACAAGAGGGTTAGCCGGTATGAATTGTCACTGATGGATGAGCAAGATGATATGTCCTGACATGAGGCATCAGTATAGGATGCAGGACAACTTCCAGAGACAGGGGAAGCTTCTACTGCTGACAGTGTGAGACTAGAGAGAGGTTCTAGTAGAGGATATGCCAGAAGGTATTCCCGCGTGAAGCGTAAGCACTTAGCTTTGTAGCTCAGGATGATGTCCTTCATGTGATGATGTATTACATGAAGGGACACTTGATTTGACCTTTCTAGAGCAGAGTTTAGAAAATGTGGGCATATTCGATATTGTGCAAGAAGCACATGAGGAGAATTTGACATTATGTGAGAAGCACATCAGAAGTTTACCAGCTTTGGTGGGGAAGCACGTTATCTTCTTCAGATATGAGTTGCTTGTCAGTGAGAACATCTTCCTTGGTAAGGGGGAGTGTTGAAATTGTACCTAGGAAGTGTTCTCCTAGTTAATTTCTTCCTAAGTAATTAATGAGGGAAAAGGGGACATGACACTTGTATTAATTGCTTGAGATGAGCAATTAATTCACTTTATTTTTATAAAGTGACTTTTGGTTTATTTAAGTGGTAGGCGAATAAATTTATTTTATGGAGAGAATAATGAGCATTTATTCTCATCCATTGATCTAATCCAATGTGGGCCCTTGGATTAGATGACTCTTCAGTTACCCTTGAGAGGAAAACCAAGAGACAAGTTTTTTTAATTAAATAAGCATTCCCTCATTCATTTGCACACATTCCAAGAGAGTTGGAGAAGTGAAGACATTCCAAGAGAGTTGGAGAACTAAAGATATTCCAAGAGAGTTGGAGAAGTGAAAATATTCCAAGAGAGTTGGATTTTGAGAGAGAGAAGGTAGTTGTCTGAGATAGCATCTCAATTCCCAAGCTAAGGTACAACAAAGTAAAACATTTCTGGGCACAATTTTTGAGAAGAAAACAATGGAACACATTTCCAGGAAGAGGCACAAATTTCGAGGCAAGTACAAAAAATTAATTCCGTATAGTCCGTACAATTATGTATAGTGGTACAAAAATTGAGGTCTGAGATAGGCATGATCTTCAAGGAAAAAATTAATTTTGGGGCACAAATTTCGAGGTCTGTACAGTAAGTCCATACAGTCTGTACACTGTTGGTTTGGCACAAATTCCAAGACATAATTTTTGGGTTTTTCTGTTAAGATAAGTTGTAATTCTGCTGTAGCAACTTTTTAATTTTGCTGAAGAAATAAAATTCAAGACCACTCTCTCGCAGGTTTTCCCTTCAGGGTTTTGCCGAGGCCATTTTGGCTAAAATATCTGAGTCTCAAATTTTTCGTGCGTGCATGGATGCTATGTTCTTTCTGTTCTTAGTATTTTGGTAGAAATTTTCTTATGCTTCCAGTTTAGATGTGTTTATGATTGAAATTTCATTTTTAGTTGTCTATGGTTGAATGAGATGGTTTATTAAACATTGTTAATCTGATTTAACTTGAAAGTTTGTTAGAGAAGTGAAATTTCTACACATCGTTCTATTCCCATGTCAAGATCGTTAAAAATGATATAGATCCCTTCCCTTTGAATTGATTCTTTCACTAGATTTAATATCTAAACCTTCTTTCCATTCACCTATTATATTTAATCCTCTTTTTTCTTCCTCCGCTAGTGAAGGTATTCCTACTAGTAACCACGAGTTTGATTGGATGATGGAAAGAGTAGGAGAACGAAATGAAGCTTGGGGGGAATGTCTCTAGAATCTGGATATCATACTGGAGGTACGTTGTCAACTTCTTATGCTGAGGGGAAAATTCCAACCTACGGATATCATGTTGGGAAGAAGCCTACCAATGAGCATTATACCGAGCATAGTTTTTTTTTTTATACAAGATCATTAAAAAATGAAGCAAACATGATGAGCATTCTTTTTTCCTGTCTTTGAGATCATTAAAAACAGTAAAATAATATTGAGCTTACTTTTCACTTTTTTTTCGTTGTCTGGTTGAAACATGAAAAGTTGTTTGAGCTTAATTTTTACTTTTTCGTGCTCTAGTTCAAACATAAAAAATATTACGAGTGATTTTGATACCATCGCCGTGCTCATTAAAAATTTGAGTAAAAATATTTGTCTAACAAATATAGGTTGATCACTTTATCCTGCCTCGCTAGACTACTTATGGAAAAGGAACTATGCCGAGTTTACTTTTTCCTTTGTCATACTCAGTCATCAACCATGACAAAGTTGTACATGGAGTCCTTTTTATTTCTTTTCAGACTCCCTAAATAGGAAAATATTACTGAGCGAACTTGTTTCTTTCATGCTCGTAAAAGGATTTGAAAGGACGTCTATCCAGTGATAGTTTATACCTTTTTCAGACCATTTAGAATATTTATGAAAAAGAAATACTCTAGTCATTCATGATTAGAAGAGTTCTCTCTCACATTGTTTTAAACTTTTTCGGGTGAGGAGACTAAATTTTACAAAAAAGAACCATTAGGAGTCTTCTTTTAACCATTTCACACTCTCTAAATGTGAAACACCACCGATTTTACCTTCTTTGAACTTGTAAAATCATACATGGAAGGACCCTTTTTGGGACCAAACCCCTCCTTTCTAAGGGTCATAAAAAATGCGAGATTGGACTCGTCATATGATGAGCTACATTGAGCATTTGTTACCCTCTTCCAGATCGTTAAAAATCAAAGAGGAACTCATCCATCATGATGGGGAAATTAAGGGAATGGGAAGATGTATTTGAGTATGTATTAATGACAACTTAAAGTAACCTTTGAACGTGGCACTTGTCTACATTCTAGTCAAACAGTTGGGTAGTCATCTTGTCTTCAAGTCATACCAATTCAATGAGTCATTATAATCATTTGGGTACTCTGAAGAATGCTTCAGTCAATTGTTGCATTATGTCTTGGTCTCTTCTATGTTGATTCAATGCTGCAAAGTCACTTTTTGTGCCGTTGAATGTTCAAAGGAAGTCTTTGACTGAAATCAACCTTCGCAATCATTAAAAATTATGTTGTGTCGGTCGTCCCTATTTACCATTACACCTTTGTGTCAATTCACAATCATTTGATATACCATCTTATATCACTTCCTGTGTCAGTTTCATGTCGAGGATGTGGGATGCATCATGGACCTCCTCCGATAATTTTATTTATGTCGACATCGGCTCATCATCCAAGAATTAGACTTAGAAACTATTCGGTACCTTGGAGTCGGCATGCCTCAATGGCAGGTTTGCTCGCCTTCGAGAGTATGTTTACCTCATTGACCTATGATCGAATGATTCCATGAATTTTATACTCCAACTCATTTATTCACATTCATTGGGATGTACTAGTGATGCCTTGGGTATCATCGTCATCATTGGTGATTTCCATGGCACTTGTTAACAATTCACATCATTGACCGGTAATCAAGTGGTTTGTACCATGTTTGACTTCAACACATTTTAATCACATGGTAGTATTCATATCAATTTGGGAATGGGCAGAAGACCTTAGGTTGTTCTGGTGTCTTACTATTACACCCATGTTGCGATGGAGATATTTTAGTCGGTCCCCACACAGATGTTATGATGGAGACCTCATTGATGTACTGTCACACAGATACACTCTTGTATTGATCATGGCTATGTTATTATCTCATCATGGATCTACACTTGTATTTTAGTATCCATGATTGTGTTCAGTCATTCAGATATGGATCCACGTTGTAGTTTGGTGGCCATATCATCACTCATTACCAACATGGATCTGCAATGTATTGCCTGGCAACTTTGTTGTGATTCATTACGATGATGAAATTATTGTACTGCAAAATATCCTTGGTTATTGTTGACAAATTTCCAACCAACGGTTCCTTTCCTTGATCCTTTATACTTTATCCATCAAATTATTTCACCTATCATGTTAATCTAGCTTCATACTTTGGAATGCATTCTGTTACACAAAAAATTTTTACTCATCGTGATTACAAACCATGTACACTCTATCCTTTCCTAAATACCTGAAGTACTTAACAAAAATCCTTAGAAGATGAGTCATGAGGTTTTTTCCCTATTAAAACTCTGTTTAGAGAGATCGACGCACCTTTCCTTCTAACAAACTGCGTCTTTTCCTGATTGACACACCTTGCTCCACTACAAAGTGTGTCATCGACACATGTTGCTAGTGTCTAGGGTGTGTTGGTTCCTGTACGAAGGGAAAAAAGAGAAGTTTTGAGAAGTCTCTCGAAGGAAACCCTTGTGGAGGCTTATCCCTTCCATATAGGGTGAATCTTACTCATATCCCAACTTAGTAGGATCTTACCTCCTCAATCTCCCTAATCCTCTCCTCTCCTCCTCATCTCTTTTGGCCTATAAACAAAGCTCGTCTTCATCGGATAGGGGGGTTGAAATGAGGGTAACCAAATGCTGTAGAAATTGAGCCAGGAATCCATTCTTCCATGATTGGAAAATTGAGGAAAGGTTCCATTGGAAAGGATCTTCAACACCAGGGATTCATTGGTTGTAATTCTTTCATCTATATTAATTAATACATCAATGTCTTCCTTTCCCATAAATTATGTGTAATGTCATTTGTTGTAGTTCTCCTTGGTCAATTACTTGGATGTATAATGTTATCTTGTAGTCTCTTGTCTTTGTCCTATTGAATCTTTTGCAGGTAATCTCTTAATCAACAAGAGAGAGTGTGAAAGATTCAATCCACGAGGATGACCTTCATAAATAAGGTATGGAATTGACTCTTTGCATTCAAGTAATTTTATAGATTTAGGGAAAGGTTTTAATTCTTGTTTTACTTTATTCTAGATCCGAACCATTCAGACTAGGTAGATCAGTTGGTGTTCTCACTGACAGATTTTGGAAGGTATTTTCCAATATTTAGTGAAATTAGGGGTATTGTTTCATATGCCACGAATGAATGTGATATTATAGCAGTTTATTGAGTGAAGCCCCCGTGGCAGACACCAACCGATCTCCCTAGTCTAAATGGTTCTGATCTAGAACAAAGAAAAAAAAGAATGAAAACCTTTCCCTAGATCTATCAAATTACTTGAATGCAAAGATTCAATTCCATACCTTATTTATGAAGGTTGTCCTTGTGGCTTGAATATTTTGCACTCTTGCTTGTTGATGAAGAGATTACCTGCAAAAGATTCAAAAGGACAAAGACAAGAGACTACAAGATAACATGATACATCTAAGAAATTGACCAAGGATAACTACTACAAATGAAATTAAACATCATTTATGGGAAGGGAATACATTGATGTATTAATTAAAATAGAGGAAAGAATTATAGCCAATGAATCCTTGGTATTGAAGATCCTTTCCAATGGAACCTTGCCTCAGTTTTCCAATCATGGAAAAATGGATTCCTAGCTCAATTTCTACAGCATTTGGCTACCCTCATTTATACCCCCCTATCCCATGAAGAGGAGCTTCATTTATAAGACAAAAGAGATGAGGAGGAGAGGAGAGGATTAGGGAGAAGAAGGAGGTGGGATCCTACTAAGATGAGATGTGAGTAAGATACACCCTATATGGAAGGGATAAGCCTCCATGAGGGTCTCCTTCGAGAGAATTCTTTAAAATTCTCTTTTTTCCCTCTTTACAGGCACTGACGCACCCTAGACACTAGAAACATGTGTCAATGACACGCTTTGTAGTGGAGCAAGGTGCGTCGATCTGGAAAAGACAGACTTTGTTAGAAGGCAAGGTACGTCGATCTCTCTAAACAGGGTTTTTACAGGGAAAAAACCTCATGACACATATTCTAAGGATTTTGGTTAAGTACTTTAGGTATTTAGGCAAGGATAGAGTGTAGATGGTTTGTAATCATGACGACTACAAAATTTCTGTGTAACAGATGACATAGTATTGAAATATAATTTCAACATATAATTCCATACATTATTGAAAATCATACCATTGAGTTTATCTTTTATTTCCTATTATTGAATCTTAAGTACAAAACATGTACTTGTAAGATCCATTTATCATATAATAGGGATATAAATCTAATTATAATTTCTAATATCCATGAATATAGATATTATTATATGAATAACCCACATCTCATGATATTTAACCGATTTTTATTATTGATTGCTTCAAAGCTAATTATACATTTAATGGTTCATGTACACACACAAACACACACACACATATAACTATTAATCCCAGGTCCATCGATATTCTAAGCACTTAGTGTTAATAGTTATGTTAATTCAAATGTATACATATATATAGTTTTTAAACCCATAATATGTCATGAACTATGGATCGAATTCCACTAGAATTCCGCCCACATATTAACATTCTTTTTAAAAGACATAACTAAAAACACCTTCAAATTTGTGAAAAGGTAGTTATATTATACGAGGGGTAAATGTGGGTGATTTGGGATAATTAATATCTTTTACTTAAAAGAGCGACTCTCTCTTATATTTTTATCGGACAATATACCAAGAGTGGACTCAAGGTGTGATCTCCCTAGCTTAATGCAAGCCTAGAACAAATGAGACAGAATATAAAATAACTTTCCTAGATCTAATTAGAGATCGAGTGACTAGATGCCTTACCTTTCAGATCGCGGATCCTTTCTCCTTGATGTTTTTCCAAGATTTATGGTCTTCATATCTTAGCTGCAAAACCGGTCAAGACATATAGAACAACACAAGTAGTAAAATGCATCTAAACAATAACAAATCTAAGTAAGCAATTAAGCAGGAAAACTACACAAACATCATCAATGCAATAACATTTGGTGGAAAGCATTTATATTAATATATAAAAAGGGAAAGTACATAGAAGGAAGTGATTACAACCAAGGCTTAACGTAGCAATCCTTCTCCAACAAGCCAATGCCAAAGACTCCAAAGGAAGTATTGATCTCCCAAGAGATGAATAGAGATCTCCTAAGCTAATTTCACCAGCATGTAAGTACTATAGAATTCCTTCCCTTGGAGTGAAGAGGAGCCTCATATAAATAGGACTAGGAGAATAGAAATGAGTTGAGGATTAGCGGGAGAGGACTAAGGGATATTCCCAATGATGGAGGAACTGAAGGACAGATCAACCTATAAGTTAGGGATAGAGATCCAAGTCATCCTCCTTCGAGAAATCACTCGAAGCTTCCTTTTATCCATATTAACTAACATCGTCGTAGGTTGTAATATTGAAATTGTTAGTTTTTAAAAATTTACTTCAATCTGATCTAGGATCTTAACTGAGAGAATAACACGTACAACATATCTATAGCATATCAAACATCGACACAATAATGCAAGCACACAAGAGACACAGAGTTTCACCGGGGAAAACCAAAAAGGTGAAAAACCCTGCAACTTCCTCAGAGATAGATAGAGCAATGATACAACCCAGGCATAAGAGATAGTCTTCTCCTAGCAACAGTTTCTCCTCCTCCACAAGTGCGCCACTCTCCAATGAGATTATGTGTGAGTAAGTGAATGATAAAATAGAGTGCCTCCCACACTCTATTTATACTTGACTTGAATTTCCTAATAACCTTTACTAGATCGGCCTTAACTTAACCACATAACATAATGTTGACTGGGCCGACCCCCAATAGGGTGGTCTAATAACCCTTTGACCCACATGACTTATACAGGGCCGACCCCACCAAGGTGGTCTAATAACCCATCAAGTATAAGTTACGACACTTACAGTATAAATGACGACACTTCTGTATAGAGGAATAATAACATCTCTATAGGAATACAAACACTTATGTATAGAGGAATAATAACATCTCTATAGGAATACAATATACATATAGGAAATACATTCCGAAGTTACAAATACATCAACACTCCCTCTTAACTAGGAAGGTATTTCTCGACACAGATCTGCTAGCACAAGTCTTCTTCTCTGGATCATCGTCACTAGATCATCGTCATCGAATCATCATTATCGAATCATCATCATCATCATTGTTGCTACTATATCAATCAATCTCCGATCTACTCATCATAGGAAGTTCTACAGAGCCAGTCCTTTTTCATACTGGATGTAGGCCCACCACCTATAGGTCTTCATCATCGCTGGCCATACTGTGGAATCCTCAGGACTGATTACGTGCGTTAAGCCAAAACCTCGAAAGAGCATCCCAGGACTGATTACGAGCATACTGCTCAACCTGTCGGATCTCCCAGGATCTTTTACATGCAACCGCACAACTTGTGCATGGCCATAGAGTATCATCCTGATACTCATGATCATACTAATCATGTCATCTCAGTGAGCAAGCCATCAAGTAGGTACACCTTAGGACTGATTACACTACCTCTACAAAACCTACAAGATCTCCCAGGATTGATTACACTGCCTCTGCAAAACCTATAAGGGCATCTCAGGACTGATCATATGCCTCTGCAAAACCTGTGTACCATACTGTCACATCATCATCTTCAAATCATCATCATCGTCCACGGAGCACAACCCAGATGCACACACATAGCACTTATACTCACCAGCATGGAAGGAATTTCCTCTAAGCATCCAGGAAAGGCTCATCACTTACACTGACCGGCATGGAAGGACTTTCCTATGACCATTTGGGAAAGGCTCACAGCACTTACATCGACGACCATGGAAGGACTTTCCACTGACCATGTCGGAACGGCTACAGCAATTACATCACGACCATGGAAGGACTTTCCTTTGACCATGTCAGAAAAGCTCGGCAATTACATCATGAACATGGAAGGACTTTCCTCTGACCATGTCGAAAAAGCCACACCCAGCACTTACATCTCACCATGGAAGGACTTTCCTCTGACCATGCGAGAATGGCCCAGCCCTTACATCTCACCATAGAAGGACTTTCCTCTAACTTGTGAGAATGGCTCCACCCCACCCTTACATTTCATCATGGAAGGACTTTCCTCTAACCATGTGAAAATGGCCCAGCTCTTACATTTCACCATGGAAGGACTTTCCTCTAACCATGTGAGAATGGCCTTGTGTGCATCTGTGTCTCCAAACTTATCACTTCCCCTTGGAAGGTATCTCGATCTGAAGTACACCAAGTATCCCTCTGAAGTATTAAAATTTCACTCTGTCTAGCGGCTTGGTCAATATATCGGCTATCTACTTGTCCGTCGCAACATACGGGAGCTTCACTACTCCTCTCTGCACCATATCTCTGATATAGTGATACTTGATCTCAATGTGGTTCGACTTGTCATGGAACACTGGGTTCTCTGAAAAATTCACGCAACTCTGGTTGTCACAACATATACAAGTAGCACTCAGCTGGAGATCAAACAAATCAGACAGTAGCTTCCTAAGCCATACTGCCTCACAACTAGCCGAACAAGCTACGACATACTCTGCTTCGGCTGTACTCAGTGCCACATAGGACTGCTTCCTGCTAAACCAAGAGATCATACCAGATCTCATACTGAAGCAACACCCCGAAGTGCTCTTCTAATCAATGGCACTACCTCCCAATCCGAATCAACATAACCCTCCAGGTTAAAATTTTGATTCACCTCATACTTGAGCCCATAGTCAACTGTACCCTTCAGGTACCTCAGAATATGCTTTGCAGCTATGAGGTGAACATGTCTTGGATCTGTCAAGTATTGGCTCAAGGTGTTCACCACAAAGCAGATGTCTAGTCTCGTATTCGTCAAGTACATCAAGGACCCAATCATCTGACGATACATCATCTCATGATCATCCTGATCATCATCACAGCATCATCCTGATGCATATCATCTGGAGCAATACCCTGAAGCTCACCATCCATGATCATCTTGATCATACCGTACATCCACCTAATGCATACCAAGTATCTACCTAATGTATATCATCATACATTATCCAACTGATCAAAACAAGCATCCAACATGATGCATATACATATACATGATCCAACTGATCATAGCAAGCATCATTCTGATGCTCATCATCAAGCTCTTACATCCATAGCCATGGGAAGGATCCTCCTCTCACCATGCTTGGAATGGCTCCAGCAAATGTGTCCATCACTTCTTCCTTGAAGTGTTGTCAATATGAAGAACACCAAGCAAGAAAGTTGTCTTGACATCCATCTAGTGTATCTTCCATTTCATCACTTGCTTTGTATTTCTCTATGCTACCTTCTGCAGCATGCTTGATCTTATAGATCCACTTGGAAGTCACAACAGACTTCCCTTCAGTTCTTGGGACCACATCCCAAACATCATTCTTCATGATCAACGGATCATGGCATTCTTCCCGGATCCTGGGAACTTCAATATATTCAATATCTTCAATAGATAACTTTGTTGCTGGAACAAATGTTGTAGTCCTTCTTTTGTAGGTGCTCGTATACGATCTTTCCTACAAAACAAGTTAAATTGCATGATTAGAAACTTCTCATAGTTTTCAGAACAAAATTATTACACATAAAGAAATATGTCATATATTCATGCAATTATTTTAGCCAGTGCTTCAATACAACATTTATCCATATCCCATAACTTTCTAGATGCCTTCCAATCTCTACTAGAACATTGTTAAGAGTTTACACTACTCCCAACATGTCAGCAAAGAGGTTTCATTCTAGATAAGTAGCAATGGAATGTTGTACAGTGCCATAGGCCACTTACCCATCACATGCATATTAGTAGTATACTGTTCATTATTGCAATTATTCTAATATGCATAATACACACCCTCAGTCTAGGAACATAAGCATATACATCATTGAACAATATTATTTAAACAAACAAATATGCAAGAAATGACAATTCAAATACTTATCATTGTTTGGTTTGTAGGGTGGACTCCCTCTCAATATTTGCTTCCTTGCAGGAACTACTGGAGTGTGCTCCCTCTTGATCTTTGCTTCTTGGATTACCTGTCTTTGAACTTATCTCCACCCTCGATCACTATGCATACTTACTAGTATCATCATTGTGTTACCCTCGAGATCTCATACATACATTCATTAGTATAATCTTAATACTATCAAAAACATTATGATTCTAAGTAATCTTAAACATGTATGGTCAAGATCATTTCATACACAAATAATAAACATTAGTATTCAAGGTTTTAGGGAATACTTCTTTTGCTCATGCATATTCTTTATTTCACCAAAAGACTTCTCTGGTTAGTCATATCATCAATCAATGTAAGAGACATAATATGCATAAACCCTTGATTACTTACATTTCTAACTTCATGAATAATCATTATCAACCATGCCATGTATACTTATATAAGAGATCCTAACACAAGGTGGGATTGTAACTTGATATAGGAAAAACATACCTGGATTAGCATGCTAGCTAGTTATGTATAACATACCCGCATAATGTCTTCTTGTTCTCTTCAATGACTTGTGCTAGTAACCTGCATATCTCATAGGTTAACCATTATAGAACCAAGTTATACATACCTCGTAAGTAGATCTTCTATGTGATCCATGGCAATGGATGAACCTTTGTCTTCATGTCACCATGGTCATATGTTCTTGAACTAGAACATGATTTGTCTTTCTTGATGTACCTTTTATGTTAGCGGACAACATCAACCTCATACAACACCACAATGCATTAGTACAATCATAAGTGTCAAAACCCTAATTAATGAATATCTTCTATCGTGCATTCATAATTTTATTAAGGTGATACAACAAGTCTAAAGTTAATCAATATTGTACTAACCTTAATGAAGACAAACATACCATAAACTTAATCATGAACAGGTCTCGAAACATACCTAGATAAGTCATACCTATCGAGATTGCTTGTAATCTTCTTATGTAAGGCCTTAGCCTTATCTCCCTCTGAAACTGGAACTTCTTCACTTATGCAGGTGACCAATCCATTCTCTTCTAGGATTAACCCAATCCACTTGATTTGCAGAAACTGGATCTGGAGCAGGATTAGGGTTTGTTAGAGAAACCCTAAAAATTCAAACTTTGAATTTAAAACTTCTAAAAGGATAGAAAGATGTGCCTTGATGAGCTGATCAAGCTGGTATACTCAGAATTTGAAAACTGCAAAGTTTCACCCCTCAAAATTTCCTTTGAAACTTCTGTATCTTCTGGATAGGATCCCAAACTAGGGTTTGATAATGCCCACCCTTCTACTCAACCAAAAGGTTCGATCCAAAGCTCTAAAATTTGATTTTTCTTAGGAGCTTCCATCTGTGGTCATGAACTTCAAAAATTTCAACTTTTGCAGAAACCCTAATTTTCCACTTTTCCGATCAAAGTCCTGGACTAGGGTTTGATCAAACCCGGCCTTCTTCCCAACCAAAAAATTTGAACTTGGTCTCTAAATTTCTATTTTTATGAATATCATTCAGCTGTGGTCTCCGATTACAAAAATTTCAACTTTCTCCGAAAACCTAATTCTCGGAGCCATGAATGAAGGTGCTCAAAATCCAATTCTGTTTTGACATAAATATACACCTGATTGTTTATGATGTAACTCCGAAATTACAAATCCACATGGTCTGAAACTTCTACTTGTGGTAGCCCAACTTGTGATCTTTCCAACCCCACAGTTCTGACCTCAATTGGATTCTCTTAGAGATCATTATGCCAAGTGTCGCAACGTGACCTGTTTATGGGATAAAACATGAGAGAGAACTTGTACGGAGTGCCATGTGTCATTGGTTCACTTTCGGCCTCTGAACCTTCGACTTGTGAAAGTACAGACCATTCCCTACCTGTCACTTTTTACTAAATTTTATTTGGATCTTCCTAGCCCAAGTTATGACCTTTTTTCCTAGGTCACCTGTTTATGACTCAGATCTGGAAGAGGCAGAAACCCTATATTGTACAGATCATAAATCACAAAGTACAACGAATTAGAGGTTTCCCTTTGGAAACAAGGTACATGGGGATCTTATATTCTACTTGTAAGAGTTTCAAATCCTGAAACCTTTCCGAAATGTATTTATATCGAAAGTGCTACGATGACTAGTTTTTTCTATATCAAGCCCTAGCTTCACAAGTGCAACAAGTGTCATAAATGCCATACCATGCCTTCTTTCAGGCTAGCTCTGTCTCCATGTTAGTTTTTCAGAATTTACTTCAATCTGATCTAGGATCTTAACTAAGAGAATAACATGTACAGCATATCTATAGCATATCCAACATGGACAAAATAATGCAAGCACACAAGAGACACAGAGTTTCACCGGGGAAAACCAAGAAGGTGAAAAACCCCGCAACTTCCTCAGAGATAGATAGAGCAATGATACAATGCAATCATAAGAGATAGTCTTCTCCTAGTAGCAGCTTCTCCTCCTCCACAAGTGTGCCACTCTCCAATGAGATTATGAGTGAGTAATTGAATGATAAAATAGAGTGCCTCCCGCACTCTATTTATACTTGACTTGACTTGCCTAATAACCTTTACTAGTTCGGCCTTAACTTAACCACATAACATAATGTTGACTAGGCCGACCCCCAATAAGGTGGTCTAATAACCCTTTTGACCCACAAGACTTATACAAGGCCAACCCCACCAAGGTGGTCTAATAACCCATCGAGTATAAGTTACGACACTTACAATATAAATGACTACACTTCCGTATAGAGGAATAATAACATCTCTATAGGAATACAAACACTTCCATATAGAGGAATAATAAAATCTCTATAGGAATATAATATACATATAGGAAATACGTTTTGAAGTTGCAAATACATCAACAAAAATAGGGAATAGATGAGGTCAGCGCAGGATGTATAAGGACAACATGCTACATCGTCGCATTCTATCAAGGAGCAACCTTCGATGATCCTGGTCATCGCAAGCTAGAAGAGAGCAAGTTGTGATGATCCACCTAGATTTTTAGGATAAAGGATCAACGAATCTTTCAAATTGACTTCCTGGTCATGGATACTTCAAGGGTATATACACTAAGTCTCATGATGGTAAAATTTAGGTGTAACAGAATGCCCCCCAAAGCATGGAGCTATTGAAACTGGATAGGTGAAATGCTTTGATAGAAGGAAAGGCAATGGCTTGTTGGATAGGAAATGATGCTATAGTACAACTGACTCTAAGAACACATTCTTGTATGACTCAAAACATGGCTTCCGACCAATACAATGCATATCCATGGTAGTAAAGAATCGACTAAACACAATCATGGCTACTAGATACAAGCGTAGATCCATGATGATATGATAACATAGCCACAACCAATACAAATGTGGATCTATGTGATATGACTCAAAAACAACCTCCATCGGGACCTGGGTACAACAATACTTCCCCAGGGTCTTCAAGTTGAACTTGCAATGATACGAATCTATTTGTTGAATATTGTAACTTCTAAGAATATTATATTTGTATATTATTTATTCCGGAGATGTTCCATACCTCTGATGTGATTATACTATGAATCCGGAGATGTTTATTCCTCCAAATTGGTTGTGGTAACTAGGGTTATTAGACCCACCATGTGGGGGTCGGCCCAGTCAGTTATAATAGGGTATTTAACCTAATGGTTAAATCCGAGCCTACATGTACGTGTGTAAAATACATGTCAGTGTAGTGTATAAATATAGGAGGTATGTTCCTCATTTGACATACACACACTTGAGAGAGGCACACTTGTGGAGGAGAGGTCTGCTATGGTGGAGAAGGAGATCATGTCTTTGGTTTGCATCTTTGTATATTGCTAGTCATCTATATTGAGGAAGCTTTACTGGGTTTTCTACCCCATGAGGGTTTCCCAGGATAAATCTGTGTCTCTTGTGTTTATGCTATGCTTGTTGTTTCTTCAGTGATCCTGTATATGATATTATTGTGAAATGGAATGTAATGCTGCTATTTTCTGTCTTAGCATATTAAATTTTAACATGGTATCAGAGCTAACCTGAAGGAAGACAAGGTATGGCACTTACGACACTTGCTTTACTTACGACAATTTGAAGGTTAGGGTTTTACATAGAAAAAACCAGTCATCGTGGAACTTTCTCTATAAATCCATTTCTACGAAGGTTCAGGGTCTGAAAAGTTTACAAGTCGAAGAAAACATCCCCAGGTACCTTGTGTCCAAAGGGCACCCTCAGATTCGTTGTACTTTATGAGTTATGATCAGTACAAGTTAGGGTTTCTGCCTCTTCCAGATCTCAGTCAAAATCAGGTCACCTTGGTAAAAAGGTCATAACTTGGGCTAGGAAGCTCCAAATGCAATTTCGTAAAAAGTGACAGGTAGTATACAGACTGTAATAGCTCAAAAAACGTTTTCAGAGGCCAAAGGTGAACCAGTGAAATGTGGAACTCCGTACAAGTTCACTCTCATGTTTTATCCCATAAACCGGTCACATTACGACACTTGGAATAACTCTCTCTCAGAGAGTCCAATTGAGGTCAGACCTATCAATATGGAAAGATAATAGGGAGATATATCTCAGGAAAATTTTTTAGAGGCCGAAGTTCAAACAGTGACACGTGGCACGCCGTACAAGTTCGCTCTCCTGTTTTATCCCATAAATAGGTCACGTTGCGACACTTGGCATAACTCTCTCTCAGAAAATCCAATTGAGGTCAGACCTGTCAGGATGGAAAGATGACAAGTCAGGCTACTGCAAAAAAAGTTTTCAAACCCTGTGGAGAAGAAATTTCAGAGTTATAGCAGAAACAATCAGGTGCATATTTCTGTCAAAACAGAATTATTTTTGGAGCACCTTTATTCATGGCTTCTGGAATTTAGGGTTTGGGAGAAAGTTAGAATTTTTGGAATCGGAGTCCACAGCTGAATGCTACTCAGGAAAATTGAAATTTAGAGACCAAGATCAAATTTTTGGTTGGGTAGAAGACTGGGCTTCATCAAACCCTAGTTCAGGTTCCTGTCCAGAAGATCCAGAAGTTTCGAAGGCAATTTTGAGGGGTCAAATTTTGGAGATTTCAAAATTGGAGAATGCTAGGTTGATCAGCTCAGCAAGACACATTCTTCCATCCATTCAAAGGTGTGAAAGTCAAAGATTGAATTTTTAGGGTTTCTCTAGCAAACCCTAATCAAGCTCCAGATCAAGTTTCAGGGGGAGTTGAGGCTAAGGCCTTACATAAGAAGACTACAAAAGGTCTCGACAGGTATGACTTAAGGAGATTCAGGTATGCCTTGAAATCTGATTCTTGATTAAGTTCATAATATGTTTGTCTTCATGTTATTTATTTGTACAAATGTTATTAATTGTCTTATCACCCTAGTAACAATATGAATGCATGTGAATGATCGAAGACATTCATTGATTAGGGCTATATGATTGTACTTATGCATTATGGTGTTGTGTAAGGTTGATGTTGTCTGCTAACAAGACACAGGTACATCACAAAAGACAAATCAAGTTCCATGACCATGACAACATGAAGACAAAGACTCACGAGGTATGTATGACTTTGTTATATTATGTTTAACCTACGAGACATGCAGGTTCTAGCTCAGGATCTCTAAATCATTGAAGAGATTGTTTAGGTATGTTGTACATAACTAAGCAGGTATTCTAATCCAGGTATGTTTTCCTATTTCATGTTAGAATCTTACCTTGTGTAAGTATACTTGGTATGATTGGTTAGTAATCAAGGGTTTATGCATACTAGATCAAACAAGAATTTGCATGAGTAAAAGAAGACTTCCTTGAAACCCTGAATACTAATAATCATGACTGTACATATTCAAGATTATTTAGAATTAGAATGTTTTGATAATATTGAGAATATACTAATGAATGTATGTTTGTGTATGAGATCATGAGGATGACACTAGTGTACACTTGAGCATGCACATTGGTACAGAATGAATAGAAGTTCATAAGACATACAGAAGATCAAGCGGGAGACAACCACACAAACATAAAAGATAAGTATTTGAGTTGTTATTAGAAATAGTAAATGATATTGCTTGTATGCATATTTGTATTCCTAGGATATATCATGCTGAGTGTAAACATTCATAAAGAATTGAACAGTATACTACTAATATGCATATGATTGGTAAATTGGACAAACATTCCATTGTTGCTTATCTAGAATGAAGCCTCTTTGCTGACATACTGAGAGCTGTGCACACTCTCGATAGTATGTTCTGGTAGAGATGGAAGGCATCTAGATAGCCACTGTATGCATACAGGATATGGGAAAGTGTTGTGCCAAAGTATTGGTCAAAATAGTTACATAACTATGTAAATGATATCTGTATGCATAGTAGGTTATCATGTCAATATGATTTGATGATTATGAAGTATTACTAATCATGTACTTAATTTTGATTTGTAGGAAAGATCATGATGAATGATGAACTCTGAACAAGCGATGGATGTTCAACAAAAGATTTACAAATCAAACACACTATAGAAAGCTTGTGGTTAAGAGATTCTCTTAGAAAGAGGAAGAGAATCATGATGAGATGTTTTGCTCCAAGGGACTAGATAAGACCATTCTCTTAATAATGTAATCAGGTTCTGTATGGGTTCCCAGGATCGGTAGTCAATTGATGAGCTTAATGATCATCATGGGTGATGTGGATCTCAACCTTTTCTACAAGGTTGAATATGGGTTCTATACACATATGACATGGATGCAAGAAGGAAATCACCATAGAGTTCGAATGATTTTTAGGCTCATATTAGTAGACCCATCTGACGAGAGATGGCACAGATAGATATGTAGAAGATCACTCAATGCTGAGTGTGAATAATGGACAATTGACAGCTTCATGACAAAGCTTGGGCTTTACCAGAAGTAAAACTGTTCCTAACCTTTACCTTAAGGTTGTGGATGATGAACCTATCATACCATTATTGTATGACAATGATCTCTTTCTGACAAGGAATGAGAAACAGGTCATGAAAATGGATGCAGAAATGAAAATGAAAGATCTCGGATTAATGCACTACTTCTTAGGTCTAGAAGTATGGCAAGATCCAAAAGGAATATTTTAAATCAAGGTAAGTATGCTATGAAGTTTCTAAAAAGATTTGATATGTTGGAGTATAAAGCCATGGCCACTCCCATGGACTCCAACTTGAAGTTGTTAGTTAATGACTCATTGTATTTAGTGGACCTAACCCTATATAGACAAGTCATTGGGTCATTGATGTATTTAACAAATACTAGGCCAGATATATGCTTTGCTGTAAATACCCTAAGTCGGTATCTAGTAGAACCTAGAAAGGTTCACTTAATAGCTACAAAGCATGTAGTGAGGTACCTAAAAGGTACATTAGATTTTTGGTCTATGTTATCTTGGAGGTCATGAACTCCGTTTACATGGTTACTCAGATTCTGATTGGGCAGGAAGTGTCTCAAACAGAAAGAGTACATTAGGTGGATGTTATAGTCTTGAATCTGCCATGATCTCATGGTTCAGCAAGAAACATTCTAGTGTGGCTGTCAGTACTGCTAAAGTAGAATATATGGCTGTCTGCTCTGCCAGCTGTGAAGCAGTATGGATTCAGAAGCTTTTATATGGAGTGTTTGACTTAGAAATGGATCCCACTGTGATTTTGTGTGATAATCAAAGCTGCATTAAGATGTCTGAATATCCTGTGTTCCACGATAAGTCAAAACACATTGAGATCCGATACTTCTATATATGAGACATGGTGCAGAGAGGAGCTATCAAGCTCGAGTATATAAGCACTGAGGATCAGATTGCCGATATCCTGACTAAACCTTTGTCTCGAGTAAAGTTTGAATACTTCCGAGACAAGCTTGGTATAGTCCATAAGGACCCTCCTCGAAAGGGGGAGTAGTATAGTACTTGATAACAAGTTTGTCCCTTAAATTTTGTTTTGTTGCACTTAGTTACTTAGAATTATTTAGATTTAGAACTCCTATATATCTTTTACATGTTTTGATGTGATGTATACATGTTTTGATGTTAGATGTATTAGTGAGAATACATGCTAGATGTATACATGTTTTGATGTGATGTATACATGTTTTGATACATGCTAGATGTATACATGTTTTGATGTTAGATGTATTAGTGAGAATACATGCTTTGATGTGATGTATACATGTTTTGATGTCAGATGTATTAGTGAGAATACATGCTAGATGTATACATGTTTTGATGTGATCTATACATGTTTTGATTATACATGCTAGATGTATACATGTTTTGGTGTGATGTATACATGTTTTGATTAGTGATGTATACATGTTTTGATGTGATACATGCTCTTGGATATTTGTACCTATATAGATGAGAATACAGATGAGGATTGGATCATCCTTGAACTTAAGTTCTAAAGTGAGCCGTAGACGTGAGGTCTCCGAGAATGAAGTCCTTAGTGGACAGTTGAGGGGGTTGGATCATCCCTGGACTTTCAGTCCTAAAGAGAGCCGTAGACGTGAGGTCTCCGAAAATGAAGTCCTTGGTGGACTTGAGGGGATTGGATCATCCCTGGACTTTCAGTCCTAAAGAGAGACGTAGACGTGAGGTCTCCGAGAATGAAGTCCTTGGTGGAATTGAGGGGATTGGATCATCCCTGGAATTTCAGTCCTAAAGAGAGTCGTAGACGTGAGGTCTCCGAGAATGAAGTCCTTGGTGGACTTGAGGGGATTGGATCATCCCTGGACTTTCAGTCCTAAAGAGAGCCGTAGACCTGAGGTCTTCGAGAATGAATTCCTTGGTGGACTTGAGGGGATTGGATCGTCCCTGGACTTTCAGTCCTAAAGAGAGCCGTAGATGTGAGGTCTCCGAGAATGAAGTCCTTGGTGGACTTGAGAGGATTGGATCATCCTTGAACTCAAGTTCTAAAGTGAGCCGTAGACAGGTGTCTCCGAGAATAGAGGATAGGACTGCATCGTCCCTGGACCTTGGTTCAAAATGCACGTGATTGGATTAATCATCCTTAGACAGTAAATCCAGGAAGGATAGTCTAAATGCGATTGTGGTTGGATTAATCATCCTTAGACAGTAAATCTAGGAAGGATAGTCTTAAATGCGATTGTGGTTGGATTAATCATCCTTAGACAGTAAATCCAGTAATTCCGAAAGGAAGGATAGTCTTAAATATGATTGTGGTTGGACTAATCATCCTTAGACAGTAAATCCAGTAATTTCGAAAGGAAGGATAGTCTTAAATATGATTGTGATGAGATTGATCTAGTAATTCCGAAAGGAAGGATCATGTATATAGATGACAATGCTGATGATCGTGTGATGACGATGCTGCTGATCGTGTGATGATGATGTTGCTAATCGTGATATGACGATGCTGATGATCGTGTGATGATGATGCTGATGATCGTGTGATGACGATGCTGATGATCGTGTGATGACGATGATGTTGATCGTGTGATGACGATGTTGATGATCGTGAGATGACAGTGCTGATGATCGTGAGATGACGATGTTGATGATCGTGTAATGACGATGCTGATGATCGTATGATGACGATGATGCTGATCGTGATGGCCTAGATGACGATGTTGATGATCGTGAGGATCCAGACGTTGATGTTGCTATAGTTGTTCGAGTGCTGCAGAAGATAAAGACTCAGTACTGAAGATGTTGATGTTCCAGTAACTGGTTGAGTTACTGATGATGTTAAGAGAGCTTCCAATGATTTATAGATGTATCATGTATGATGTATGACTCGTTGCTCCTGCAGATGTTGTTATAATATCCTTCTCGTTAAGGGGGAGTGTTGAATATTGTAACTTCTAAGAATATTATATTTGTATATTATTTATTCCGGATATGTTCCATACCTCCAATGTGATTATACTATGAATCCGGAGATGTTTATTCCTCCGAATTGGTTGTGGTAACTAGGGTTATTAGACCCACCATGTGGGGGTTGGCCCAGTCAATTATAATAGGGTATTTAACCTAATGGTTAAATCCGATCCTTCATGTACTTGTGCAAAATACATGTCAGTGTAGTGTATAAATAGAGGAGGTATGTTCCTCATTTGACATACACACACTTGAGAGAGGCGCACTTGTGGAGGAGAGGTCTGCTATGGTGGAGAAGGAGATCATGTCTTTGGTTTGCATCTTTGTATATTGCTGGTCATCTATATTGAGGAAGCTTTACTGGGTTTTCTACCCCATGAGGGTTTCCCAGGATAAATCTGTGTCTCTTGTGTTTATGCTATGCTTGTTGTTTCTTCAGTGATCCTATATATGATATTATTGTGAAATGGAATGTAATGCTGCTATTTTCTGTCTTAGCATATTAAATTTTAACACTATTCATGTGATTACAAATGTCTTGACGTCAAACATGGTAGAAACCACTTGATTACCAGTCATTGATGTATACCGTTAACAAGCACGAGGGAAATCACCATTAATGTCGATGATTCCCAAGGTATCATAGTACATATCATCAAGCACAAATAAATGAGTTGAAGTCGAACGCCAGATGAACTCTTTCAATCAAGAGTCAATGATGTAAACTCATGTCAAAAGCGAGGTAACCTTCCATTAAGGCATGCAGGCCCAAGGTCCTTGGTTGGTTTCTAGATTCAATCCTTGGATGATGATTTGAAGTCGACAAGGATGAGTCCGTCGAAGGAGGGCCATGATGAATCCCCCATCATCAACATGAAACTTGATAACAGATGTTTGGAGTAGATCATATGGTATAGTAACATGCAAGACTGACTCATAGTAGACCGTCATGGTGGAAGGTGTACTAACTGCATATAATGAATGGTGAATGTATTCTTGAACATTGGCATGGCATGAATTAGTAGTATTGACACAACGAGAATGATGCCAACTCCTAATGGAACTAATGATGGAAGTATTCTTTGGATGACTCAAAGGAGTAACAAGACTCGGGAAATAGGCAAAACTCGAGGGCAAACAGATGGTCCAAGTATTGTATGCGAATGCAAATGAGTGTCATGTTCAAGAACGACTAAGTACTGCCACTGATAAATGTATGATACTAAACTTTTATTTTTCCCCATCATGACTAATGAGTTCCTCATGTGTTTTTAACGAGCTTGACGAGGGTAACCAGATGCTCGGTATAGCTCATCTCATAGATGAATCCAATCCCAAATATTTTCTGAACCTGGGAGAGGAGGGGTTCATCCCATAGCGGGACCTTCAATGTTAAATTTTAGCGAGTCCATAGAAGGTAAACTTGGTCGTCATTTCATGTTTAGAGAGTCTAAAAAGAGATAAAGAAGACTCTAAAGGTCCTTTTTCGTAAGGTTATCCTCTTCGCCCAAAAAAGGGTAAAACAACGCGAGTGAGGACTCTTCCAGCCATGATTGGATGGAGTATTCCTTTTTCATAATTAGTGCCCCTTGGTCCAAAAAAGGGGTAAACTATCACCAAGAAGACGACCGTTCAAATACTTTAGCAAGCGTGAATGTGACAAGCTTGCTTGGTGATCTTTTCATATTTCAAGAGCCTGAAAAGAGCTTAAAGATAGACTTCGGGGGGGTTCCTTTTCTGTAGGAGTTTAATGAGCCCGGAAAAGTGATAAATCATAACTTGGTGACTTATTCTCATGGTTTTACGAGCATGAGAAAGAACAAAGAGTTAGCTCGTCATCATTAAATAACCGAATTCTAATGGGTGAAAATAACAACAAAAATATTCAACGGGTTGTTCATACTTGACAACATTTATGAGATGATCGCTACGATGCGAGAATGGTGCAAATGAAACACTTAATGTCTCCTGCATGCTTGAAAACTAGGTCAAAAATAGTCAACCGGGTATTAAAATGCAGTAACTAATCCAAACTATAGCATATAACCCATAAAGCATCTAAATTTGAAAAAGGAATATTCCCTTTTTGTTTATAAAATAGGAAAAAATGACCAAAAATAGTTACCATTTTCATTTGCCAAGTTTGGGGAGAAGAAAGTGCCATTTGGAGATGATTTTCATTCATTGATTGTCGGAGCTACGATTGACCATTTCACGAACCGTCAGGAGCAGGTAAACCTAGACCTCAGTCAGCATCTTCCTAGTGGATTACAATTTTGTTTCTTGTTCATTTTTTGGGGTTTTTGCGTTGATTTATGAGGGGATTTTGTACCCTCGGTTCATTGCAAGCCTCCTTTACGGGAACTGCGAAGAAGCTAGGTCGTCGCAAAACCCATAAGGGCGCTTTGCGATGACATCACCCTTTCAGCAATGACGGGGTGCAATGGCAGAAACGCCCTACTTCAAATCAAAACCTAGCCCACTAGAAAAGTTTTCAATGGTTTGGATGATTTCTAATAGTGTTTCAATGCTTCCTTTGACATGTTTACGGCCGTCACCATGGTTCTTGAATGGCGTGAACGTGAACATGAAGTAGAAGATATACAAGCGGAAAATGATCCATTTTGTGTGGATGCATTGAGAAACTATGGACTATTGAAGTACTTCCAGGTTCAGGGCATGAGGGCCCAAGTCCCATTACTGGAGCACATGATCTGGAGATGGGATCCAGCGCAGCAGTATTCATGATTGGGGAACATGTGTTGAATATAGATGTTGAGGACATCTATTTCTTGGCAGGACTATCCATGAGCGGGGATATTGTGTCTATCACCGGATCATGAGGGAGTGACCGGATGGTGGATGATTTGATCACTCAGCATTGTACGCTAGATGTTGTTTCCACTAGTGGGAAAATTCCCATTAAGGAGGTTCAAGAACATCCATTGCACGTCATACTCTTCACTATAGTGAGGGTAGCAGGGAGCCAAGTGGCTCACCTAGTTACCAAGTCCCAAATGTTATATGTAGAGGAGTGTATGTCTCATAAGGTGTTTAACTGGTGTGAGGAACTCCTCACCAACCTTTGAGCTCAGTTGACCAAGTGTCGGCGTGGTGAACTCAAGCAGTTTGGTTACGGATCGGTAGTGATCTATTTCTTGCTGGAGCGGGTACCTCTCTTACACTTGTAGGTGAACATGGATGATAGGGATTCCAAGGATCCTCATATGGTTCGATGAATGGATGTGATGGTCCACCATGGTGGTGGGGGTCCGATCATCGGATATGGTTCTGGATTCTTCACCTAGCTAGAAGGCTAGCTGCTCATGATCAAGGACTATCCATACAATGGTACAAACTTCAGAGAGGAACCAAGCCTGGTGTTTTCTGAGGGAGCAAAATGGGGAGATATCGGTGAGAATAATGACCATTGTATTTTTTTATTTTGTGTATTTATATTTTTTTTTATGTAGTGCTGGTGTGTTAATAACATGTTTGTGCAGATGTGGGCTCTTCATGACCAGTCGGAGTTTCACTTCTTGTGAGGAGGGGAGAGGCACCCACTATAGCCTCATCCATGCATGATGCCATCGTAGAGATGGAAGATGTCTATGAGAACCTCACTAGGTTGACATTAGACGTTCTAGATCCGACAGTGCATGAGTTATTGCGGGCCACGCAAAGGTACATGGTTGGCATGACCTTGAATTTCAGTGTGCTACTCCACAAGGTAGCGAGGGTGGTTGATTGTTTCCATGGTCAGCAGGTGAGGGCTTCGAGACCCAGGGGTGCACGGGCCAAGCGTTAGGACTTATGATATTATGTATCTACTGAGAGCTTGTGAGCTTCAGATTTTCTATTACTGAAAGTTATCAGGCTTCAAATTTTGTATCAAGACTACTTTATCTCGATTTATATATATACATACATTTTGGTAGCTTCATACATTTGTGTTCCATATGAGATCTTGTTTATATCTTTGCTTATGTGATGATTTATTTTCAATGTTATGTTTGCTTTTACAGTTCATGAATATGCTATGGGTGTGCAATATACCAATCTAAGATGAAGTTGGCCATTGAGTCAACAACTGTGTTCATGTCTCGTGGAATGTGCAGGTACTGAATGGATTCGAAGGACCTTTCCAAAAGATGAACTCATCGAAAAAGATGGAGTAGAAAAGGGTCATGGATGGCGTAAACCCGGTTAAGATGAGAGACCACCAGTTCAGAGTCCAAATGGATGACAATGTGGGCCATACCCAAAGCAATAGCGTCGGCTAGGGTTCCAATGACTTCCTGGTATTCCATAGCATTATTGATCATGAATCCCAAACAACTTCCCCCTGAGCTGATAAGCTCGCCGGTGGGTGAGTATAACACCCAGGCTACCGAGGCAAGGTTGCGAGTATGCCGGCTAGCGCCATCCGTGAATCCATAGCAAGTTTCCATCTGCACACATAGACAGAAGATGGTATAAGTAACGAAACAAGACCTAAGCACGCAAAAATAAAAGCGTCACACCACACAAAACACACGCCATGTAAAGTATATACAAGAGGTCTATGCATGACAGATTCATGCATAGTACTTCTTCAGGTAGAGCCCGTTGCGGGGCTCACCCAAAGATATTTTGTCATAGTCTTCTAGCTCATAGGCTCCCTTCTCCAAGAAGCGTTTTACTATGTAGGGTCCATGCCACATGGACTCAAACTTTCCTTCCCTGAGCTTATCATGTCTCTGGTCATATGCGAGGACCAAATCACCCTCGTTATAAATGCGAGGTTCTACTGATTTGTCATAATGCGCTTTGATACATTTCTTATGTGCCTCATTGGCAAGAGCAGCATCGCGGCGAGTCTCATCGAGTTTTTCTTGGTAGAGGAAGCATTCTTCCTTAGCAGTAGTGTTAGGGAGAATTTCAACTGCGAGTTTGAGGGACGGAATCTCATAGTCAATTGGTAGGACAGCCTCCAATCCATAAACTAATTGAAAGGGGGTAAATCCAGTGGTGGTTTTGATGGAATTTCGATAAGCACATAGTACGAAAAAGAGCATGTTGTGCCAATTGGACTTGTGTGTACCCACCATGCGTTGGATCATGGTTTTCAATACCTTGTTAATGGCCTCTACTTGTCCATTAGACTACGGGTAGTACGGTGTTGATGTTTGATGGAGAAAACCCAATCTAGTGCTCAATTCATCAACCATGTGGTTCATGAAGTGAGAACCATGGCCGGTGACTATAGCTTGAGGAACTCTGAACTGCACTATAACATGATTGAACATGAAGAGTGCAGCAGTTTTGCTGTCATCCGTGTATGTAGGAATAGCCACAACCCACTTTGTAAAGTAGTCCACGGCTACTATGACGTAACCATGCCCCCCAGTCAAGGTAGGCTTACAGTGCATGAATTCAATGCCCCATTTAGCGAAGGGACCAACGATAATAACCGGGTGTAATGGAGCAAGGTGGGTGTGCTTTTTACTTTGAAAGTGCTGGCATGGAGGACATTTTCTGACAGCCTCGATACAATCTTTAAATATAGATGGCCAATAATATCCTGCGCGAAGTATCTTCTGGGCTGTAGCCATCCCAGAGAGATGATCGGCACACGCCCTAGCATGTTAGTCATTTAAAACATGTTCAGCCTCCTCATAAGTGAGACAACATCAAAGAATAGAATCAATGCCACGATTGTACAAGGTATCGCTGACGATTAGGTAATACTTTGCATGGTAGCGTATTCGATCACGGTTGTTACGAGATAGTTAAGGGATGAAACGTTCGGTTTGAATATATAAGGTGATATCTCCATACCATGGATCAGACATGCTGATGAGGAACAATTATTCATCTGGGAGAGAATCATTGGGCTCCAATTCGACATCAACATGGGGAAGATCACAGATCAGCTCAACAAACACCAAATACTTTTTAGACTTAGCCTTTTCGAATAGGAGATCAAATTCCTGCAGTATCACGATCTAGCGTAAATACTTGCCCCCAAGCACCTGACGTGTCAAAACGTGGTACATGGGGTTTGAATCGACGATGATGGTGGTGGTGCGAAGCAAGATGTAATGTCAGAACTTTTGGACAGCAATAACTTCCATGAGAGCAAGTTTCTCAACATGTGAGTAACGAGTTTTAGTGTCAATGAGACCCTTACTTAAGTAATATATCACATGTTCCTGGGCGTTGTTGTCTTCTTGTACCAAGACCATGGCGATCGTGGTGGCAGAAGCGACAAGATACAGGATATAATCCTTGCAGTAATTGGGCAGCTAGAGCACAGGGGCCTGCGTGATAGCATATTTGAGACTATCAAAAGATTGTTGTGCTTGGTCATCCCAGATGAACGGGACATCTTTCTTGAGTAGTCCCATGTAACCCTGCATCTTTTGCATGAAATTACAGACAAAATGCCTTAAATAAGTTTCCTTCCCTTGCAAACTTTGAAGTTCCGTAATGTCGGTGGGAGGTGGGAGAGCGACTATGGCTTCCACCTTTAAGGGATCAATGCGGGTCCCATCTTTTGAGACAATGAAACCAAGGAGGATTCCAGACTCGATACAGAAAATACACTTGTGAGGGTTCAGGAGGATGTTATACCGCCTGCATCTGAGGAATACCGCTGTCAGATGATCAATGTGGTACTCATGCTGCCATGAATGGGCAGGTAGATCATCCAAGTAGGGTTCCACAAAGTCTTTCACATCATGAAAGGCATATGACATGGCTTGCTGGAATGTGGCACCAGCATTTTTGAGATCAAAAGGGAGCTTGCGATAAGGAAACGTAACCCAAGGACAGATGAAAGCTATCTTGTGTTGATCAGCCGGGTGGATCTCAATCTGGTTGTAGCCAGAAAATCCATCCATAAAAGAGAAAATGACACTTCCAGCACAATTGTCAATGATATCGTCGATCAAGGGAGTTGGGTAATTGTCCTTAGGACAAGCCTTGTTGAGATACTAATAATCGACGTAGAAACAAATGGTACCCTGCTTTTTAGCTACAGGGACTGGTACCCAGTCTTTCGGGGGTGCACCGGTCACAAATTTTGTCGGACTAGTTTAGCATCAGGATAGGTTTGAATCATGTGTAAAATAAGAGCAAGGTCTATCCCGGGCATCTCCTCATAGGTCCAATCAAACACATCCTGAAATTGCTTGAACAAGGCCCTAAATGTTGTAATCGCTTCACGGGAACACTTTTGGCCTACATGAATGTGTTCCACTACACCAGGAGTAACCGATATGTCAAACGAAATGGTAGGTTCAATGTTGTCCAAGTTTCCTTCAGATTCCATTTGACACATAAGTATTGAGGACTGAGAGAAAGGGTAGACATCCGGTGTAAAAATGGTGGTGATGCTATTCTTCATAGTGTCCAATGAAGGAAGGAAAGATGATCGATGATGGAGGTCTTCCCATGGAGGGTCATCCACACTCATGATTTCCATAATGGACTCATCAGAATGAAAATTCCATAGCAAAGGATCAGGTAGGGATGATGTCCGCCGTAGAGAATAGGAGGTGGAGGCCACAACTAAGTGGTCCTTTGGGGCTAACTGGATAGCCTCACAAGTGAGTTTAGCGGGTGAAAGAGTTATAGTGTCTCCAATTAGGAGTTTAGTGGCTTCATCAGGTACAAGCCATGGATCAGTAGAGTTGAGGATAGATGAAATCTGGGAGGAGATCATGTTCACTGTGGAAACATGATTTGGGGGCTCCAAGGTTGGAAAAATGACCATAAGGGATGATTCCTTGATGAGGCCAACCCCCACACTCTCATATGGGTGCCAGGATTGTCCAAGTAATGCAACATTATCACTCGGATGAGTAGCGGTGTCAAGTGTACAGAAATCCAGTTGGTCGACAATAACAATTTGGACTTGATGAGGGAATTGTACTATGCGAAAGACAGATGATGTGACTGCAGTCATGGTGTAAAACCAATTACAACCAAGAAGAATATTACAATCCAACGGGGCAGCGACCACTTCCACGTTAATGGTTGCGGTCTTTGCCCCTAGCTCGACTGATAAGTCTTGTAACAACCCATGAGGTTCAAAGCCACATCCGTCGAATTCTTTCAAGGTGGTGGGAGAATGGTTCAACTCGGGAGAGCCAATGGCTCTCCAGCATGAAATTGACATGACTGAGGTAGAGGCACCTTCGTCCAAGACGGTACAATGGATTGTCTTCCCAACAATGTTTATAGCGACTTGAAATGCCAACTAATGGGAAAGCCTTGGTTTAAAGTATTCCAGTAGGAACATGATGGGATTAGAAGAATCCGGATCAACCACACTGATGGTAGCGAGGAGAATCTTGCACTGGTTAGGATAGTTCTGCAAGACCTCAAGCATCGACATAGAACAAGGAGCTTGTACCAAGTCCTCTACAATATTGCCGTTCTGAGCAGCCCTATCATTGGGATTGAAAATATCTTTTTGAATCGTGCTTTTCAAATGGGGGGCATAAGGGGTAAGAGAGAGGGAAAAAGTGATAGGGGTAAGAGGGGAGAGAGAGAAAGGTGGTTGGTTAGGGGTGGGGCGAGTAGAGACAAAGAGAGAGGGGATGGGTTTAGGGTTAGGGGGAGGAGAGGAGAGAGAGAGATAGATATATGGGGAGTTAGTGGTCGGGGGGAGGAGGATAGGGGTTAGATAAAGAGAGGGAGGGAGAATAGGGGGGTCAGAGAGGAGGGGGTTAGGGACAATGGGAGAGTGTTTTGGGGTTAGAGAGAGAGATGGGGTTAAAAAGGAAGGAAAATTAATGTGTGTACATTAGTCAAACATGTGCATTCTTTTTAAAAACAAGGGCACATGCGTTATTATAAACATGTGCACATTTTAATTTTTTTTGAAATGGTGCAAATGACTTTTTCCACCTACATGGAGGATGATTTGTCCGCTTTGGTTTTAGGTTCAAATTTTCAAAACTACAGGTTTGGCCTAAAACTAACAAAACACATCTATTTTTTCATTTCCCTATTTTTCAACATTGAATTTACATATGCTCTACATGTTTGTTGCTAATAAAAATGCACATACTATAGAGAACTCTATGTAGATTTCAAATATATATATTTTTTCGGAAGACATCACTATTTTTTATTTTTTATTCATATGTAAAATTTATTAAAAGAACACAGGTCTCTTATTCTGTTTGTAACCGTTTATTGGTTCACCTATTTTGAAAATTAAAAAGAACTTGAACACGTACTTACAAAGAACTACACACACACAAAAATTTCATTGATTGTGTTAAGACCATAGCAGGGTGTAACACTTCGGATTCTCACTCTAGAACTTCACTAAATTTCTTAATTTAAAAAAATATAAAATCAACATTAAAAATTATGGAAAAACAGTGTCACACGGGAGAGACTTGTTATCTACAACTCTATTTTTTTTTTGAAAAAAATCAATTCTTACATACCAAACACATGGCTTAACAAAAACATATGCATTATGTTTTAGGAAAAAAATAACATACCGATCTTACGATATATATTATAGAAGGTAACTGGATTGTCTACATTTTATCTTTTTACACTATGTTCTAAATTGTTATGCAGGTACCTCTAATATTTATATTTACTGATGATATTTATGTTTTTCCAAGTTTCCATTACAACTAACGTGTCATAATTGGGTAGTATTACCTTGCACTGGCCCCATTGTTAACAATCATACCCATGGTAGAGAAAAAAATACTTGAGAATTTTTAATTGCTTGTCGAAAACATAGGGATTCATTTAAATAAGAACAATATTATCGTAATAGAAAATAAGGATGATGATTATACCAGCCAAAGTCATGCGAGCACAACTTGCCTCTTCTAAATGTGTAACAACCTCAAAAACTGTAAATTCGGTAATTAAAAAAAAATATCTACATGGAAAACATAACTTCTTCCTATAATGTAGGGGATTGAGTAATATTTATAATGCATTTTAAAAAAAGAGTATAAATATAATTCCCATCTATACCATATATTTCATTACAAAATACAATAATTTAAAAGAAACACACAATCTCATTTTTTTGGGTATGTTCTAACATTCCTCACAACATGACAATGTAACCCTACTCTTACCATAATCCTACATAAATTATGTATACTTTACATAATATATTCCAATGATGACGTGTTTATGGATAAATTCGTCAGTGCGAACACCAACTGATATCCCTAGTCTGAATGGTACGGATCTAGAATAAAGCAAAAGAAGAATGAAAACCTTTCCCTAAATCTATCAAATTACTTGAATGCAAAGAGTCAATTCCATACCTTATTTATGAAGGTCATCCTCATGGCTTGAAGCTTTCGCACTCTTGCTTGTTGATGAAGAGATTACCTACAAAAGCTTCAAAAGGACAAAGACAAGAGACTACAGGATAACATGACACATCTAAGTAATTGACCAAGGAGAACTACTAAAAATGAAATTACACATCATTTATGGGAAGGGAAGACATTGATGTATTAATTAATACAAAGAAAAGAATTACAATCAATGAATTCTTGGTTTTGAATATCCTTTCCAATGGAACCGTGCCTCAATTCTCCAATATGGAAGAATGGATTCCTGGCTCAATTTCTACAACCTTTGGATACCCTCATTTCAACCCCACTATCCCATGAAGAGGAGCTTCATTTATAGGCCAAAAGAGATGAGGAGGAGAGGAGAAGATTAGGGGGATGGAGGAGGTGGGATCCTACGAAGTTGGGATGTGATAAAGATCCATCTTATATGGAAGGGATAAGCCTCCATGAGGGTCTCCTTCGAGAGACTTCTTGAAAATTATATTTTTTCCCTCTGTACAAGCACTGACACACCCTAGACACTAGCAACATGCATTGATGACGTGCTTTGTAGTGTAGCAAGGCACATCGATAAGGAAAAGACACACTTTGTTAGAGGGAAAGGTGTGTCGATCTCTAAACATAGTTTTTGCAAGGAAAAAACCTCATGACCAGGGAAATTTTTATGGGCGAAATTTCGCCAATTGGCTATTTTTTGGGTTTTTTTTCAAAAACTAAATTCGTTATTTGGTCATTTTTAGTCTCTAATATCACCTATATATACATAAAATATGTTTTTTTATCATAATATTCGCCAAAATTCACAATTTTTAGTAGTAAATTGTATGTTTCATATTTAATATTCACCTACATATCTATATTTATGTTTTTTTCAATCCAAAATAATCGCCTATAATACTATACTTAAGTATAATATTAGAACCCTTAAAAAATACCCTGCTCATGACTCATCTTCTAAGGATTTTGGTTAAGTACTTCAAGTATTTAGGCAAGGATAGAGTGTACATGGTTCATAATCATGATGAGTAAAAAAATTTCTTGTAGCAGAATGCCCCCCAAAGTATGAAGCTAGAGTAACATGATAGGTGAAATAATTTGATGGATAAAGAATAAAGGATCAAGACAAGGAACTGTTGGTTGGAAATTTGTCAACAATAACCAAGGATATTTTGTAGTAAAATAATTTTCTCATCGCAATAACTCACAAAAAATTTGTCGACCAATACATTGCAGATCCATGTTGATACAAACCGATGATATGGCCACCAAAATACAACATGGATCCATATCTGAATGAATGAACACAATCATGGATAATAAAATACAAGTGTATATTCATGATGAGATAATAACATAGCCACGACTAATACAAGAGTGGATATGCGTGACAGTACATCCATGAGGTCTCCATCATAACATCTATGTGGGGACCTACCAAAAAATATCCATCACAACCTGGGTGTAATAGTAAGACACCAGAAAAACCCAAGGTCTTCTACCCATTCTCGAAATGATACGAATCTTACCATGTGATTACAATGTGTTGAAATCAAACATGGTACAAACCACTTGATTACCGGTCAATGATGTCAACCGTTAACAAGTGCGATGTAAATCATCAATGATGACGATGATACCCAAGGAATCACTAGTACATCCCAATGAATGCGAATAAATGAGTTGGAGCCGAACATTCGTGGAATCATTCGATCAGAGGTCAATGATGTAAACCTACTGTTGAAAGAGAGGAAACCTGCCATTTAGGCATGCAGGCTCCAAGATACCGACTAGTTTCTAAGTCTAATTCCTAGATGATGAGATGATGTCGACAGAAATAGACTCATCAAAGGAGGGCCATGATGCATCCCAGATCATCGACACGAAACTGACATAGGAAGTGATATAAGATAATATGTCAAATGAGTGTAAAATGACACAAAGGTGTAATGGAAAATAGGGACGACTGACACAACATAATTTTTAATGACTGCGAAGGTTGATTCGACCAAATACTTCCTTTGAACATTCAATGGCATGACAAGTGACTTGGCAGCATTGAATCGACATAGCAGAGACCAAGACATAATGCAACAATTAATTGAAGCATTCTTTGGAGTACCCAAATGAGTAGAATGACTCATGGAATTGGTATGACTTGAAGACAAGATGACTACCCAACTGTTTGACTAGAATGCTTACAAGTTCCACATTCAAAGGTTACTTTAAGCTGTCATTAATACAGACTAAAATACATCTTCCCATTCCCTTAATTTCCCCATCATGATGGATGAGTGACTCCTTGATTTTTAATGAGATGGAAGAGGGTAACAAACGCTCGATGTAGCTTATCATATGATGAGTCCAATCTCACATGTTTTACGAACTTGAGAAAGGAGGGGATCTATCCCAAAAAGGGTCCTTCCATGTATGATTTTATGAGTTCAAAGAAGGTAAACTTGATGGCGTTTCACATTTAGAGAGACTGAAACGGTTAAAAGAAGACTCCTAATGGTTCTTTTTTTAAAATTTAGTATCCTCACCCGAAAAAGGATAAAACAATGTGAGACAGAATTCTTCTAATCATAAATTACTAGAGTATTCCTTTTTCATAAATAGTCTAAATGGTCTAAAATAAGGTATAAATTATCACCGGATAGATGTCCTTTCAAATCCTTTTACGAGCGTGAAAGAAACAAGTTCACTCAGTAATATTTTCCTATTTAGGGAGTATGAAAAGAAATTAAAGAGGACTCCATATACAACTTTGTCATGGTTGATGACCGAGTACGACAAAGGAAAAAGTAAACTCAACACAGTTCCTTTTCCATAAGTAGTCTAGTGAGGCCGAATACTCGGTTTAGTCACATCCTTTTACTCAAATTTTTAACCAGCAATGGTATCAAAATTACTTGGAATATTTTTCATGTTTGAACCAAAGCTCGAAAAAGTAAGAAGTAAGCTCAAACAACTTTTCATGTTTCAACCAGAGCATGAAAACAAAGTGAAAAGTAAGCTCAATACTATCTTATTGTTTTTAACGAGCTCGAAGACAGGTGAAAATAATGCTCATGATGTTTGCTTCATTTTTTAACGAGCTTGTAACAAAAAATAAACTATGCTTGGTATAATGCTCATTGGCAGGTTTCTTCCCAACATGATATCCAGAGGTTGGAAGTTTCCCCCCAGCATAAGAAGTTGACGCCTTACCTCCAGTATAATAAATAGAGGCTAGAGACATGCCCCCCAAGCTTTGTTTCATTCTCCTACTCTTTTCATCATCCAATAAAACTCGTGGTTACTAGTAGGAATACCTTCACCAACGGAGGAAGAAAAAAGAGGATTAAATAGCATAAGTGAATGAAAAGAAGGTGTAGATATTAAATCTAGTGAAGGACTCAATTCAAAGGGAGGGGATCTATTTCATTTTTAATGATCTTGACACAGGAATAGAACTATGCTTGTGGGGTGTTGTTTCATTTTTTATTGAACTTGACATGAGTGTTGACATAGTTCTGTCGACAAGGGTTTAGTTCGCACTGCTGTCAACAAACACCAACCAAAAACCCTTAAGCACAAGCCCACAAAGGTCTTACCCTTTCCAGCAACACCCGCAGAGCGAGTGAAGTCTCACCCGAGATGATTAAGGGGGCTGCAGGAACCAAGTTCTTGCAGTAGGGGAAGGACATGCATCTATTCTCACTCTATTTGTACAGAAACCAAAGATTTATCTTTGCATCATGCTTACCAATTCAAACATACATTCATCATTCACATATTCAATATGTAATCAACATTCGCACTGACATGGTAAGACTGGCGATCGCATCAACATAAATTACAAAATAACGGAACTTAAGCATAACACAGTATTTAGGTCGCATTCATCATTCAACACAAATAGAGATAAGAAAGAGACATATCTGAACATCTTCATGCATTAACTCATAAAAAACCTACGGCACAACCCTCATAGGGATAGTTCCAAACAACTTATCGCAGATCCATACAAAACTTGCCGGAGGTAGAGCAAAACATTATGCAATTCATATGCTTCTCTATTGATCAATTGATGCCCTTAGGCTTATAATCATAGTCCTATTTATAGCCAACTATAGCGATTACAAAATGGTCCAAATGACCCATTCTAACTAACTAAACTAATCTTGCGGTTTCTTCGGTTCCTTGTTCTCCGTGAATGGTCCTTTCTTCTGCAGATGGTATTTCTCGTCGCTGTCGACTTCCGCACTTCATGCAGTCTAAACCTGTGCCAATAGGACCCCAACACAAACTTGTGGCTCTCCCTCTAGGCACCTCAACTTGACCCTATTGGAACTGTTCTCGTTCTTCGCTATTCTGTACTTCTCAAGTTGATCCTTCCATCTGGTGCTCATTGTCATGTACTTCTCAAACTCGTCCTTCCATCCGGTTCTCGTTGTCATGTACTTCTCGAACTCATCCTACAATCTCTTGGAATCTTCATCGTTTATCCCATCTTGGCCATTTGTTTCCCTCATCCCTGGCTTGTGACTAGATAGAAGTTTATCGACAACTCCAAATTATGGAAAGGGCATAGTGGTCCGGCACATCTATTTCACACATTTGATCATCCTTTGCTTGTATCGGTATTCCTTTTCTCTTGGTACTTCTGTGGTTAGAGGGACCGCTTCTCTTATAACACTTGAAACTTTCTTAGACATCTCGGATAAGACCTCATCTTTGTTCTTCCTGATGCATGGTTCCTCTGCATCTGTTGGTTTCTCATGAACACTTGTCATCCTTTCCCTTAGCTCACCGTGGGGGCTTCCACTGGAAACAAAATTAACCATTGAAACTTTCTAATATCACTTCCTTATCCCACAGCTTCCTTGGAATCGCTCATTTGACTTACTGACTCTCTTCATAATGTTCATAAGCCCTCATCTTCAAATCTCTTCACTTGTATTTATGCTTGTTTCTCATGTCCTTGACGCATGATTGTCAAGTCATTCATTAAATATTTCACATATTCATCATATTTTGTCCTCGAGTGTGTCATCATAAAATTTCGTTGATGCTCTGACTTGACTCCCGCATGCTAAACGTCGACGAGTGACCAGTCTTGCCATGTCGCACACTTTTTTCTTCTTTTCTTTTTTCCCGTGCGACTCGTGTCTTAGCTTCTATGTGCCTGGTTATGGAGATAGGGTTTCAAACGATTCCCATTTACTAGATTTGTCAACAATGTCCCATATAGACTTTTTAACTGCACCGCACCTCCATAAGTAACAAAGTTTATGATATAAGGACCCAACCAATGCATTTGCAGCTTACCTGGATGCATCTGCAACTTACCTGGATGCTTTGCAAACTTACTGTCGTATAATAGGACCATATCTCCTCGTTGGAAGTGCTTTGTTTTGACATGGCGATCATGCCAAGCCTTCTGTCGATCCTTTTCTACCTTCTAATGGAATCCTGTGAAAAATAGATCCTCATCAAGCTTTACAAACTGCGCCAATCGTTCTTCAATTGCTCCATTGTCGCTCATTCATATGGTTGTTGCGATGCGCAGACTTGGGATGATATACTCCATTGGAATTAATACTTCTTTTTCATATACTAACTTGAATGGATTCTATCCTATCAATCGTTTGCAAGTTGTTCTGTAAGTCCACAGTATCGCTGGAATCTTCAAATCCCAATCGTCACGGTTTGTGTTGCACACCTTTGTGAGTGCATGCTCTAATATTTGTTTGAATGCCTAAACTGTGTCATTATCTTATGGGTGATATGGGATACTCTTCTTGTGTTGAATTTGAAACTCTATTTTCATCACCGTGATCGTTTGATTGACAAAATGAGTACCCTGGTTGCTCATTAGTATCTTTGGGAACCCAAAACTAGTGAACACATTATCGAAGAGAAAACTTATTGCAGTCGCAACCGTGCAATCTTTCATTGGTGTGGATTCCACCCATCGTGTCAAATAATACATTGCAACCCTCTTCTTTTTCATGGTGGGTGATAGGTCCCACAAAGTCGATTGCCCATTTGTTGAAAGCCCGCAATGTCAATTGAGGTATTAATAGCATTTCATCCCTTCATGACGGTTTCGCTATTCTTTGACATACATCGCATCTTTTGTGTAGTCCACAACATCTCCATGCATCATCAACCACCATAGTCCAGCTCGAAGTATCTTTCTAGCAGTGGCATGTCCTCCTGCGATCCCATTGTGAGCTTCCGCTAAGATCCTTTCTTGTTCATGCAGAAGGACATATCCTCGAAGTATTTCATTTGGTCCCATCTTATATAGTTTCCCTGCAATCAATTGGAAATATGCAACTTTGACAACTAACTGTTTCTTTATATTGGTAGTAAATTCCTCCAGTCCTTTAGCTGTCACCAAAAATTGTATAATGTGCTCGTAGTGGTCATCGACCATTTTGACCCTAAATAACTAAGCGTCGGGAAATCCTTTGTCAATATTCCTTGGTTCATCCCCTGATTCTATCCATGACAGATGATCTGGTCCTGCATCCAGTCACCCAGGTTTTAAAATTATCTAGAAGTCAAGTTCTTGGAAGAGTAATAGCCATCGACAAAATCCCCCCCCAACATACACTAGGTATTTGAGTGTTGAATGATGAGTGAACATTTTAAAATTTTCTCCTAAGAGATAATTTCAAAAATTCTGTAAGGCATAGAAAATTTCCAACCCTTCCCTTTCCGTCGTCATGTAGTTATTCTCTGCAGTATACATCTTCCTACTTGCGAATGCGATCGGGTGGTCGATCACTCCTTCTCCTGGCTGGGCCAATACTACTCCTAGGGCAACCGATGACGCATCAACATAAACATGGAATTCCTTCATCCAATCGGGAAACACTAGTATTGGTGTTTCGACCATCTTTGCTTTCATTGTATCAAGGATCTTTTGGCATTCTTTGTTCCACTCAAACTTGGCATCCTTCCTCAACAATTTTTCTATCGGTGTTGTGATCACTGCATAACCTCTGATAAACTTCTTGTAGTATCCCATGTGTCCTAACATTGCTCTTAATTGTTTTACTGTTGTTGGTGGGGGTAGGTCGACGATAATCACGATCTTCATTGGGTCGACCAACATTCCTTCCCTACATGCAATGTGTCCCAGTAAGATCCCAAACGAAGCGCAGAAAATGAACTTCTTCAGGTTTAGTGAAATCTGGTGTTGTTGACATATTTCCAGCATCAATCTTAGGTTAGAAACGTGATCCTTAACCAACCCATATACTTTCCAATCATCCATGTATACTGCAATAAATTTATGGATGAAATCCTTGAACACAACAACCACCAGTCTTGAAAATATTGTTGGTGCATTCTCTAGGCTAAATGGAATCACTGTATCTTGAAAAAATCCCCATTCTATGACGAACGTTGTTTTGTGTCGATCCTCCTTTGCAATTTTTATCTGGTGATATCCTGAGAATCCGTGTGTGAAGGAGTATATTTCCTGACCTCCCACACCTTCTAACACTTCATCCATGAACGGTGTAGGGAATGGATCCTGTAAACATGCGCCATTCAGCTTTCTTAAATTGACACGGATCCTGACTTCGCCAATTTTCTTATCTTGGACAGCCATCGGACTAATCCACTCATATTCCTCCACTGGTTCTATAATTCTTGCTTCCATCATTCTCTCAATTTTGGCTTTCACACACTCCTTGTACCTCAGATTCAACTTGTAAGGTCGTTGCTTTACTGGCTTCGCATCAGGTGTCAGTGGGATTTTCATCTCGCCTAGGTCCCCAGAAATACCTTTCATCTCTGAAAATTTTGTTTGGAACAAGTCTTGAAACTCACGTAATAGGTCCTTCATCTTGGAAATGATCGAGTCGTCCCAATAATCTCTGATGCTCGCGAACTTGGGATTCTCTTCCGACCTAATGTTCACTTTCTTGATTCGCAAGGGCTGCTGAAACTTGTCAGAAGGAATATTTGGTGCTTCGACATTGCGACTTCCTTCTAAATATGCTATATATGTAGGCCTCGGATCATCCTCATTGTCTATTTCTCTTGTTATGTTGTACAATTCCATCAACATTTTCGGTGTCACAATGCACTGAAGTCCCATAGGTTTTTCTGTAGAAACTGCTTAGAGTACTTTCTCACAGACCTATTGTAACGCGTTGTGGATGAAGGGGTTTTCATTGAAGAAAATAAATGTTTGGCTAAAGCCAATAGTCAACTGATCCCATGTAGTTGTTCCGTGTCACAGCTCTGTTGCGATATACCAACTTCGTGGTACTTGATCCAATGTGTGAATAAATGCATGGACCCATTCGTGTTTTGATTGTGTTCCCCATTTGTTTTGACATTTATTCAAATGGTCCTTTGGATCTCCTCTGCCATTGTTCTTCCTTTCGTATTATCCTTCAGTGTTGTCGAACCTAATCTCCATTAGGTGTCGACATAATGGACAGTTTGTTATTGTTGACTTGTGTGCATCCCACCATTGTGTTGGTGTAGCCTTTAGGGATTCCTCCAAGGAAAGTAGTCATTGTGGTTCTCTCTCTTTTTCTTCAAAATCAGTGATAAATGCAGTCAAATTGGGAAACCCCTCATATGTTGGTAGTTCACACACTCCTGTAGCTACCCATCTTAACGACTGGTTGATCCATGCACACCTCCTAAACAATACTTCATGCAGCCGATTCTACCAATTTTCAAGTGCTTCATCTAAATCTGACGACGTCGAACTGACGATGTGCCATCGTAACTCTCCATTTTTAGTAGGCTTGATGTATTCTTCTGATATGTTGTAGAGACTGTCCCATCCCTCAGTGAATTCATCCATTGTCGGCTCAACATATCTCTTCCCTTCTGTAGGATCGAGAGGTGAGACTACCCTCATCTCGCGATTTTCAAATGACATGGTTCATTTCTTGAAATTGATGATGTCTTGATTATTCATCGCCAGTCTATCCCTAGCAGCACTAGATAGGGGCTTGTGTTGTCGACAATCTCTATCACATCAAAATATGTGTATGTTTTGATTCCTTCTATCTCAACTAGGACCTAGCATAATCGACCAATCGGTGTGAACTTACTTTGATTTGCTAGTCGCAGTTGTACCGAGGACCATTCCAACTATGATTTCCCCATCGTTTCCCAAGTCTATTTCATTATAATGTTTACATCTGACCCCAGGTCTAAGATAATGGAGTTGACATCCAATGCTCTGATTTGGGCGTACATCCTCATTTATCTTCTTGTCTTCCTCTCATGTATTTGATTGACCGTCTGATCCTGTTATTGACCCTCCTGTCGATGCAACAGGCTAGATATCTCTGCCAATGCATCCTAATATTCTTCCAACTCCAAGAATCTCTTTGGGAAGGCTCTTAAGGTGTTAGTATTTTTTTTGAATTCATTGTGTCAAATATTGGCGACATTTCGTAGGAAAATTCTTTCTGGTGAAGAGGTGGCTGCCTCATATGTCTCATTGCCTCTTGTGCTTTCAAGAAAATATCCCTTTGTGCTTCTACATCGAATGTGATTTGTTTTATCACTATTGGTTGGATGCTCGACTGTGACCTATCTTCCCTTGTCGCAGCTCCTCCAGAGGTCACTACTCCAACAGTTGCATATCGAACTCTTACCTTTGTTGATATATTTTTTACTACTGGTGGCAGATTCTGGTTCTTATTCTGATTTGGTGGAGGCGGGGGTAGGTTCTTGGTTTTCCACTTTGTGATAAGTTGAGGATAGTCCTTGACACCATGGTCCGCAACACTGTAGTAAGTGCATTATGGAGTTGGATTCGAGAAATCCCTCTAGTAAAGCCTCAATTGACCACAATTATAACATATGATTGGTCCTCGACCTCATCCAGAAGCTCCTCCTTGGCCAGCACCAGTACCTCCACCTCCTTGGAACCCCCTTCTGAAGCCTCCTCGCATTGGCCCGTATGGTGGGTACTGCGGTTAACCGCACTATGGTTTTTGATACTGCAGTTGTGGATATTGCGGTTGATAATACTACGGTTGTGGATTATAGTGAGGTTTTTGTTGGTTGTATTGTTGTTGTACCAACAGTTGCTCCTCTCCCTTCATGAAAAATGTATCTGCAGTACGTTCTTGGAGTAGGTCATATGCCCTACAATATTTTTCATCATGGCCAACCAATCAACAAAATTTGAAATACAAATTAACTAGCTTTGACACCATCTTCTACAGGTACGTGCATTCTTCTGGTCAATGTCCTCTCATATGACAGACACGAAACCAAGGCATCGCTCCCTGACTGAGGGGATTCGGTGCCGCCGACTGTAAATACTCTCAAAATTCTTGGCACTGATCCTTGTGATGTCCTTTTGTTTTGCATCTACCGCACCATATGTCTTCGCGGAATTATTTTCCCTTCTTAATATCTTGTAGCTAGATTGTTAAATTGGCCAGATGCGCTTGTATCTGATCCATTCCTATGCATGTTTCTCCGATTAGTGAAGCCTCTAACTTCATTGCAATTTCCAACGCTTCTGCCTAGGATGTTACTTTCTATTGCATCAGCGGTCCTTGGATGTGTGGCACAAATCCTGCGATGAACCACTCTTTATGTTGCATGTCGCTCATCCCGAAACTCACCTTTTCTATTAAGATTTTATACCATCGGCTGACTTCCTGCACTGATTCGTTTGGGAACTGTTTGATTTCCTTTAGCTCTGTGATGTACTGTGACTTAGATTTTGTTTTCTAAATTCATCAATGAGTCCCGTCATGATATGTTGCAGTGTTTTATCTGGAGTTCCTGTCGGTACTGTAGTAAATTTCATAAACCAGTCTAGCGCACATCCCCTAAAGGTCGTCGCTAGTTGGCCCTTTTTTATATCTTTGTCTTGGACCTGCTTCATAGTCCATACCACTTCACACAAAAGAAAATATTGTTCGGGATCCTCGGTCCCGTTACCCTGGAAAATTGGCATTTTTATGCCATCAGCTACCATTATTGCGCTCATACTGTTATTATTTACTAGTCCTCTACTCTTACCATTGTCTGATACGTAGGACAGCTCTACGAATAACTTGTATTTATTCCTCCAAAGTTCTTAGTAGTGCACAGAGTTGAGGGTACATTGTAGCTTAGGGTCCCTCCCTCTACGGATTCTAGGGTATCCTTCTCACTTTCTTCATCGCCATAAGGTCGCTTAGTCCCTTGCGATCCTTTTTCACATTTTTCCATTCTGGTTGCCTCAAGAGACTCTCTCTCATTCCTCCTCTTCTTCTCTGGTCACCGGAATATCACCCCACTTCTCAAGGTACCAAAATCTTCCTTAGCCTCCCTTAGAAATTCGTCGTCTCTCATGTCCATCTACCCCACATATTTCTATTAGACCCACATTCACGCGGTACCTAAAACCTCCGCACACCAATCTTCTACTCGTCAAAATTCATCTTCAATATACCCTTTTCGCAGACGAGCATCTTAATCCACAACTTCAGCGATAGTAGAAATCTCCCTCTAGGTCCTTTGAAAAAATTCCTTTCTGCATCACTGTATGACTTGAATGTATCAAGGGAAAACTCAGTGATGTATCCCTCTAGGATATTGTCTACCTAGAAGTCGATAGCCCTTTATACCCTATTGTCGACCCGTTTTAACTTTTGGATCAGTTCTGGAGTCCAATGGTTAGGTTATCCTCCTTGGCAATTTTTTTTTTAAATTTCAACTGCGCCAACCACTCGTGTAGCAACACTGGAAATTCAAATAAAAATACCTCATGAATATTTAGAAAAGATATGCTTTTGCAACCAAGTGTTGTTCTTCTTCCCAAGGTTCTGACTTTGTCCTTCCACGAATTCTTATGTATTTCTATCGAACCAATCTTGAATCTCTGGTTTCGTTGGATGCCACAGTATGTCCTCTTCTTTCTTCTTCAAGGTACCAACAATGGAACCATTTGTTGACACAGTTATGTTGATAGGGGTTCACTTTGCATTGATATCAACAAACACCTACCAAACACCCTTAAGCACTAGCCCAGAAAACTTTTACCCTTTCCAACAACACCCGCGAAGCGAGTGAAGTCTCACCCAAGATGATTAAGGGAGTTGCAGGAACCAACTTTCCGCAGTAGGGGGAGGACATGCATCTATTCTCACTCTATTGCTACAGAAACCAAAGTTTTATCTTCACATCATGCTTATCAATTCAAACATACATTCATCATTCACATATTCAATATGTAATCAACATTCACACTAACATGGTAAGACTGGTGATCACATCAACAAAAATTACAGAATAGCAGAAATTAAGCATAACACGGTATTTAGGTCACATTCATCATTCAACAAAAACAAATATAAGAAAGAGACATATCCGAACATCTTCATGCAATAACTCATCAAAAACCTACAGCACAACCCTCGCAGGGACCATTCCAAACAACTTATCGTGGATCCATACAAAACTTGCCCGAGGCAGAGCAAAACATTACCCAATTCATCTGCTTCTCTATTGATCAACTGACATTAGAAAAAATCCAAGGACATTAGAAAAATTAAGTTTTATAGTTATTTTGTGATTCTAGATCTACTATTTAATTCCAAATTTAATGAAATATGTGTTCTTAGGCTGACAATTATATTCCTATTTATAGGAAACTATAGCGGTTACAAAATGGTCCAACTGACCCATTCTAACTAACTAAACTAATCTTGCTCTTTCATTGGTTCGTTGTTCTCCGTGAATGGTCCTTTCTTCCGCGGATGGTCCTTCTCATCATTGTTGGCTTCCACACTTCATGCAGTCTTACCCCATGCCAACAACGGGAATAGAAATCTGCTCATGATCATTTGTTTCATCTTTTAATGAGCTTGACATAGGAAAAGAACTTTGCTCATGGAGTTGGTTTCATTTTTATCCAAGATTGAAATCGAAGGTAAACTATTCTTGGGAATGGTTTCATTTTTACACAAGCTTGAAACTAAAAGCAAACTATGCCTTGGAATGGTTTCATTTTTACACAAGCTCAAAACCAAAGGTGAACTGTGCTTGTATGTGTGTGTTCCTTTTTTTAACGAGCTTGGAGACAAAGACTAATCTATGCTGATGGTAATCTGTTTTATATTTTAATGAGCTTGACATGGTAGTATAATTATTCTCGTGGGGATGGTTTCATGTTTATGCAAGCTTGAAAGAAAAGGTAAACTATGCTTGGGAGGATGTGTTTCATTTTTACACAATCTTGAAACAGAAAATAACAATGCTTGAAGGGACCCATTTCATTTTTTATTAAAATGGAACGAAAACTATGCTCATTGACACCTTCATGGCTTCCAAGAGGACGACTCTCCAGAATGAATACAGTTCAAAGGATAATCCTCAATCATGGCTTCTAAGAGGTCCTCATTAGAAAGAAGATAAACCATGTCAACTCTCGAATCCAAGGTTAAAAAAGACAAGCAATCAATGAGAAGCCCGTGTTCAGTGGAAATTGGAAGCATGGGATATAATGACACATAATTTACCTACACCAGGTAAGATACCACATGGACATAAGTCGGATGATCGGTAGATGGACGAGAGTTAACAAATTAAAGCTAGTCGATAGTCACAATGCTTCTGTCATGAGAGAAAGACAACACTCAGAAGAGTGTGGAAACAAGAGCTTTCATCGCATAGACATAATCTTATTCGAGGAGCATGTTAAAATCCAAAGGACTCAGAACTACCAAAACATCAATAAAGACTGTTTTTCCACTTAATGAAATAGTTAAATGAGGAACAACCCCGAGAGGTTGACTGATTCCTCTGTTAAAATCTAACAGATTCTAACTAATGGGAACAAGTTTCGGGGAACCCATAGCCTGCCAAGAATTTGAGGATAAAATGATATTTATGGCACCTTGATAAACTATAGTATGAGGTACATCTATATGACCAACCTGCACAATTATTTCGAAAGGAAGATAGGATGGAAGGCGAGGTGCAGAGAGTCTGTTCCAATTGATAAAAATTGTCTGATTTGGAACCAAAGGTGGAATACTGTAAGCCTCATTAATTGGGGTAGGTCCTATAATAGAAGGATTAATGCCCCCCTGCATGGTAGAATCTATATTAACAAGAATAACCTAAGTGGTATTAGATTCACTCTCTAATAGGAGAGTGAGATCGACCGAGGATGAAACTAGATCAACCACTTGGGTTTCACTCTTCGAGGGAGGGGTCGAATTGACCGAGGATGAAACTAGATCAACCACTTGGGTTTCACTCTTCAAGGGAGGAGTGGTATCAATCGACGATGAAACTACATCAACCACTTGGGTTTCACTCTTTAAGGGAGGAATGGGATCGACCGAGGATGAAACTAGATTGACCGCTTGATCAATCGATGGAAAGTCAAGAGGAAATTTACTACAACTTGTTGGAGGTTGTGATTGAGAAACATAATCACTTTCCAATAATCACAAATATTCGTACATGCGAGGACAAAGGTAAGTATGATGCATGTCCCTACATAATAAGCAAGGATTCTTAACTTTACTTTTCTGACTCTTAACCAAAGAGTCATTGGTTGATGAGGTATCATCAGTATAATTTCTAGAGGCATATGATACGTGTCGTTCCAAATCTCACAACCATACTTCTCATACCTTGGGAATACGAGGGCAATCCTTAAGAAAATGAGGCCCCTCGCAAAGCCTGCAAGGTAACTTAGGTGTACGAAGATTTGAAAGAGGTACATCAATACTTCCAGCATGATAATCAATGGTTGGTGGGTTCCCTACATGATTTTCAAAGGTTGGAGCATGATAATCTCTCTCTCTCTCTCTCACTCTCTCTCTCTCTATGCTCGACCATGTGTTCTCTCTCTCTCTTATTGCACCACCCTTCCCTCTCTCTCTCTCTCTCTCTCTCTCTCTCTCTCTCTCTCTCACCCCCGACCACCTAACATCTCCTCCCCTCACCCCCCTCTCTCTCAATCTCATGGCCCCCTACCACTAACCCCCCCTCCTCCCTCTCTTCCTCCCCTCCTCCTAACCCTTACTAACACCCTCTCTCACTCTCTCTATATCCCCTACTCCTCCACCTACCCTAACCCCCACCCCCTTCTCTCTCTCCTGCAACCCAATAACATCCCTCCTATCCTTCCCCTCTCTCTCCCCCCTCCTCCTCCTAACACTTACTAACCTCTCTCTCTTTCTACCCTAACCCCCACCCTCTCTCTCCCCCACAACTCGCTAATATCCCCTTCTCTCTCTCTCCCCCCCCTACTCCACACCCTACCCAAACCCTAGTCCTCCTTTTCTCTTTCTCTCACACCTACTCCTCCACCTACACATAACCCCTACCCCTCTCTCTCCCCCTCACCTCCATAATGCCCCTCCTCTCTCTCTCTCTCTCTACCCCTAAACCATTTCATTCTCTCTCTCTTTTATGCACTCTCTCTTCACTACTCCTACCACTAATCACCCCCCACTCTATCTCTATCTATCCCTTCCTCCTCCTAACCCTTACTAACCCCCCCCTCTCTCTCTCTCTCTCTCCCCTACTCATCCACCTACCCCTAAGCCCCACCCCTCTCTCTCCCCCTCAACCCCCTATTTCCACCCTTCTCTTTGTCTCCTCCTAACCCCCCTCTTACTCTCCCTACCCCTAATTCACACCTCTCCCTCTCTCCTACTCCCCATCCCCCTACAACTAACCACCCCCCATCTCTCTCTCTCTATCTCTCTCTCTCCTTACCCCCCCTTCTCTCTCCTACTCCCCCTACCCATAAACCCCCCCTCTCTCTCTCTCTTTGTCTCTCTTAATCCCCCTCCCACAACCACTAACCACCCCCCATCTCTCTCTCTCCCTATAACATCTATGTGTGTGTGTGTGTGTGTGTGTGTGTGTACCCCCAACCCCCCACTCCTCATTCCCCTATCCCTAATCCCTCCCCACACCCTCTCTCCTACTCCCCCTAACCCAAACCCCCCCTCTCTCTCTCTCTACCCCTAACCCCCCCACTCCTCATTCCTCAATCCCTACACCCTCCCCCACTCCTTCTCTCCTACTCCCCTAGCACTAACCTCTCTCTCTCTCTCTCTCTCTCTCTCCATAAACCCCCCTCTCTCCCTAACCCCCCTCTTACTACCCCTACCTCTGACCCCCACCTCTCTCTCTCCTACTCCCCCCCCCTTGTCACTGACCACCCCCCCATCTCTCTCTCTCTCTCTCTCTCTCTCTCTCTCTCTCTACCCCCAAACCCTCCTATCCTAACCTATAACCACCCTTCTCTCTAACCTCCCTACTACCCCCTAAACCTCTTGATCTCTATCTCTTTATCTCCCCCAACCCCCTTCCCCCCCCTACCCCTAATCACCACCATTCCCTGCCTCAACCCCTAACCAACCCCCCTGCTCTCTCTCTCTCTATCTATCTCCCCCACTATTCCTCCCCCTATCACTAAAATCTCTCTCTCTCTCTCTCTCTCCCCTACTCCTCCACCTATACCCCTAACCCCGACCTCTCTTCTCCCACTAGAACCCCTATTACCACTGCTCTCTCTCCTCATAACACCCCTCTTACACCCACTATCCCTAAGCACCACCTCTCTCTCTTTCTCTTAATCCCCACCCCCTACCACTAACCACCCCCCATTTCTCTCTCTCTCTCTCTCCAACCCCCCCTGCACTCCTTAACTACACCCACTTCTCTCTAACCACCCTACTCCTCCCCAAATC